>JAQMRL010000003.1:1972262-2684762 GCA_035578175.1 Catonia carolina | reverse complement strand
ATAAAATTTTCTACATGTTTTATTCAAAATTTTAACTGTTCTTGGTGAAATAACAAAGTTATTCATGCCCACAGATGAAAAAAATTGTTTTTCACTCCATTTTTTGCATTTGACACTGGTTTTCTTAAAAAATATTTAACTTACAGTTCTGGGACCTGTTTTATTCAATTTATCAGATCAAAAACCATGAGAATGATTAAATTCACCCCTTAATCTACCTTACCAGAATTTCAAGATGACCTTATTTCACCTGGTGAAATCCTGGCAAAACTTTCGCTACCCGTAACTCGGAAACGAAGCATTTCCGAACCCATGTTTATACAAACTTTTTTCATTATTTTTACATGTTAAATGAGAGTTTCTGTATATCTTCGTGATTCACCCTGTATAAAAAGGAAAAGACAACTGTTCTGGCACTAGAAATACATCAGTCAAGTCCCTATAAAACAAAAATTAACATTTTACAACATGCCCTATATTTCCCCCCCCCCGTAGTACTGCCCTATAAAGGGTTAATCTCATATTCCCCTCAAACTGCCCATAACAGACAGGTGGAGTGTCAAATTATTTACACTTAATCTGTTCGTTGCAGGGCTAAAATAAATAGTTCTGTTTCTTATCACATGGCCAGCCAATTAAACGACTGAATCATTTAAGAACAGAAGAGGTAGAGGTGTACTGTGACACTAATCAGAGTTATCTCCTCTGAAAGTAATGAATTTCATTATACAGTCGGACCCTGTGGTGAATGAAGTGAAGGTGTCATTTACAGAGTGGAAAATATGTGCTTTTCAGAGGGCCCGGCATGCTGATAAACGTACTTTTCCATTCAGTGAGTTGTGGCAATGGTAAACCACCTCACTCCTCGATTTACTTAGTAAAACCTCTACTCTGTCCATAACAGACGGATGGAGTGTCAATTTATTTACACTCAATCTGTTCGTTGCAGGGCTAAAATAAATAGTTCTGTTTCTTATCACATGGCCAGCCAATTAAACAACTGAATCATTTAAGAACAGAAGAGGTAGAGGTGTACTGTGACACATATCAGAGTTATCTCCTCTGAAAGTAATGAATTTCATTATACAGTTGGACCCTGTGGTGAATGAAGTGAAGGTGTCATTTACAGAGTGGAAAATATGTGCTTTTCAGAGGGCCCGGCATGCTGATAAGCGTAGTTTTTCACTGAGTGAGTTGTGGCATGGTAAACCACCTCGCTTCTCGTTTTATTTAGTAAAACCTCTACAGCAGTGGTGTCAAACTCAATTTTGAAGAGGGCCATATATTAAATTTAGAATGTGTAGGCGGGCCAGATTCAAAAAAACAAAAATTGTACTGAATTATTATAACATTTTATTATTATTATTATTTACGTTATGGCCTACAAAGGACCGCGATTTCTCAGTTTTTCTTCTGTGCTTTCCTCTTCGCCCAGTATTCTTTCATTTTCTTGGAAAAGTCACGTTTTCGTTCTTCCGACCATTTAGGTCTTGATCTTTTACTGTCCTCTTCCTGGAGCACTAGTTTGAGTTTATGTCTGAGAGGTGTTCTTTGTATGATGTTCGTCTCCGTTATTTGGAGTTTGTTGCAGTCTGTTTTTATCTCTTTGAGCCATCCATCGGGATTTATAACATTTTATTTATTTAATTGTACAGTATATAATATACGGTTGTTAAAAATCATATCAAAGTTATAAAAGATGGTAATTATTTTGAGCTCGAGGATCCAGATACCTGACTTCTCTTGTTTTTGACAAGCTCATTGATATCAGGTAGAGATGGCGTTACTGTCTATCTCTCTCACTTTTCTAGGCACGCACTGCCATTAAAATTACTTATAAATGTATTGTGCGCATTTTAAAACTTCCGTAGAGGAATCGAGTGAAGTCTTAAAGCTCTAAAAAAAACATGATTCTTCTCTCTGTGACACATTGCGATCGCGGGCCGTATTGATACAGCCCGCGGGCCGTATCTTTGACATGACTGCTCTACAGGTTCAAACCAGCCAACCAGGCTGATCACCTAAACAACAACAACATGTATATTTTTCTCCGTAATACTGTTTTATGAAGGGTTAAACTCATATTCTCCTCATGTCATCCGAAATTTCTAATTATGAAATAATTTATGAAGTTTTTTCTTGTTTGTTACAGAGGTAGAATTGGCTCACTATGGACGTTGTAAAGCGAATCCCAACTTACCGTTCCCGAGGAGAGATTGACGTTCATTTATTCTATCAAACAAAAATATAATTCTAAATTATGTTGCTCAATTATTATTTTATTGGAAACTTCATGAACATTTTTGAATTAAAACATGATTAGGCACGTATCCAGAAAATTTTTTCGGGGGCCAAATAAAATATTGTATACAAAAGCACGCTCACGTGCACACACACAGACATAGTCTACAGTCCAGCCTCTCTTAGTTTGCTCCTAATGTAAACAAATAATGACGTCACTGAGCATGCGCATTATATCAAAATGTGTACACGCTGATTAAAAAGTAACAACAAAATACTCTCAAAAGTATTTAAATACAAAATACTTTTAAAAGTATTTTATAAATGAAATTGTTAGACCTACATCATATATCATGACTGATGTTTTTATTACTTTAAGTGCTTATAATTTAAAAAATAGTTAACTTAATAGGAATACGACATCCATAAAGTCACGGACTCTAGCGTGCACCCTGTAGTAGGTGGCTTTTGTTTGTTGACAGTAGAGCTAACTAACAATGGCTCAACTCTATTTATATGAATTGTTTCCTCATTTAGAATCAATTTTAGATCATTTGAGGTGCCTTTACACGTTTGTGGAAGATCTTTTTACAGCCTACATTCTCTGCTTTCGCTCACTGAAGGCTTTTCTCCTTTCTTCTGTCCACCCATTGTTCTGTTTTTACTTTCTCTTGCCTATATGAATATATAGGAAGGAAAGTATTGTTTTCATGTCGATTTTTCGAAATCCACTCTTCACCGGATCTACACGTTTTCAGACCCCTTGAACCCAAAAAACATGTTTTAGCGATTGGTGTGTGTGTGTGTGTGTGTGTGTCTGAGTGTGAACAGAATATCTCAAGAACGGAACATCATTACGAACTTGAAACTTGATACTTAAGTTACATACCACTACCGGACCCGACACGAACATTTTCATCAAAATCGGTCAACCGGAAGTAGTAGTTTATCCGTGTAATTTTTTACTTTTTTGCGATTTTCTTATAAACTGGTCCTACGATGTTTTTAAAAATCGCCTGGTTTACAAAACTTTTTATGCTCTACAAGATAGGGTAGGCGCCATGTTTGCTGAAATTCTTGGTGAGGCTGTTTTCACGTAAAAACGTTGTTTTTTTAAGATTACGGCTTTAATATGCAATTTAGCGCAAAAATTTATATAATCAAAGTTGTAGAGAATTAAAAATTGTACAACTTTTATTTCAAACATTTTTTGTAAAACGCTTAGTTTAGCGGTAATTCGCGATTTTCTGTTTTTTCTCACGAAAACGTGTGAAAAATCGATTATTTTAAGATTTCGGCCTTTTAAGCCAAACTGAGGTCGATTGTCATTTTGCGTCTTTCACTCATTATTAAAATTAGGTTATGTTTATTGAGGTTAGTTTTTTGTTTATTTCTAATGTTTTATTACTAATGTTAGGATTATTGTTTATTATTTGTATTGGCAAGAGAAAGTTGTGTGAGTGTTTCACACCAGAATTTTGCTTTTCATGTAAGTTCGTTTCATTAAGTTTTTTCGGTTTATTCCGGTTTTCTCAATATTTTTTATAACTTCTTTAAACCATTTTATCCGACACATTTGGTCTATTGTTTAGTGTCAAACATTTGTTTTTTCAACCAGTTGTCATCCATTCTAAACAGGTGTCCGTAAAATTTTAGTCTTCTTTTTCTTTTTTTTTTGTAATCCCTAATGTGTGTATGTTGCAATCTGTTCAATTGAGAACAATAAGCAACCCCATCACCCAATGAGATGAGGATGATGTGTATGACGTGTAAATGAGGTTTAGTCTTGTACAGACTCAGGTCGACCGTTCCTGAGAGAGTATGGTTAATTAAACCCCAACCATCAAAGTACACCGGTAACCACTGTCTAGTATTCAAATCGGTATAAAAGTAACTACCTTTACTAGGATTTGAACCAGGAACCTTCGTCTCCGAAAATCAGCTGTTAAACAGCTGATTTTGGCGACGGCTTTACCTCTAGACCAACCCGGTGGGTTTTCTTTTTCTAATCGTTTCCATTAATTGCTAATTTTCATTGTACACACACACACACCATACTTTTTTCGGGGAGGGGGAGTAACAAATGGCCCCTTCTGGATACATGTCCGTAGGTATTAAAGATTACAATAATAAATTTTACAAAAAATTGTTATTTTTTTTCTAACAAGCCTATTTTTTTTAAAGATTAAACTCTTTTAAGTAAACAAAGAATCATTAAAGAAAATTTATAACTTTGGAAAACTAAATATACATTTTAAGGTAAACTGCCATAAATTACTCAATTAGAACATGAAGAAATCCGATTAGATTTGTTTATTCTACGAGTATATTGAAAATCTATGTAAAAAATAATGTCAGTTAATACACAAATTTTTGTCTCTTTGTCAGGTAGCAGGAAATTTCAATTTCTTTTTTTACCCTTTGAACACCAGGCGACGATATATCGTCTCCGTAGAGCTGCGCGGAAACCCTACCGGCGATAATTTAAATCGTCGCAGCTATCCAGTTTATAATATAACGGGTTTTTTATCTCGTAAGACTGCAATGTATCATTTAGGTCAGTTTACTGTAAGTTCTTCTCCGGTTCTTTTCTTTGATTTTTCCCCAGTATCGCTTCATTCTGACAGATCGTGCTACTCTTTGTTCATCTGAAACAATTGCTCTACTCGCTCCTCTATCCTTGGTTTGAATCTCCTCTTTGTTCATCTGAAACAATTGCTCTACTCGCTCCTCTATCCTTGGTTTGAATCTCCTCTTTGTTCATCTGAAACAATTGCACTACTCGCTCCTCTATCCTTGGTTTGAATCTCCTCTTTGTTCATCTGAAACAATTGCTCTACTCGCTCCACTATCCTTGGTTTGAATCTCCTCTTTGTTCATCTGAAACAATTGCTCTACTCGCTCCACTATCCTTGGTTTAAATCTCCTCTTTTTTCATCTGAAACAATTGCTCTACTCGCTCCACTATCCTTGGTTTGAATCTCCTCTTTGTTCATCTGAAACAATTGCTCTACTCGCTCCACTATCCTTGGTTTAAATCTCCTCTTTTTTCATCTGAAACAATTGCTCTACTAGCTCCTCTATCCTTGGTTTGAATCTCCTCTTTGTTCATCTGAAACAATTGCTCTACTCGCTCCTCTATCCTTGGTTTGAATCTCCTCTTTGTTCATCTGAAACAATTGCACTACTCGCTCCACTATCCTTGGTTTGAATCTCCTCTTTTTTCATCTGAAACAATTGCTCTACTCGCTCCACTATCCTTGGTTTGAATCTCCTCTTTGTTCATCTGAAACAATTGCTCTACTCGCTCCTCTATCCTTGGTTTGAATATCCTCTTTGTTCATCTGAAACAATTGTTCTACTCGCTCCACTATCCTTGGTTTGAATCTCCTCTTTGTTCATCTGAAACAATTGCTTTACTCGCTCCACTATCCTTGGTTTGAATCTCCTCTTTGTTATCTGAAACAGTTGCTCTACTTGCTCCTCTGATCTTGGTTTGAATCTCCTCTTTGCTCATTTGAAACAATTGCTCTACTCGCTCCTCTATCCTTGGTTTGAATCTCCTCTTTGTTTATCTGAAACAATTGCTCTACTCGCTCCTCTATCCTTGGTTTGAATCTGATTTATTTATCTTTTAGTACTTTATGTTTTTCTTTCTTGTTCTCTAGATCTTCCAACGTTATTCCCAATTCTTTGTTCTCCTCTTTAATTTCATTGATCGAAATTGCTGCCCCTTTTTTACAATATAACGTGTTTATTAGGCCTATACATATTTTCTAGATTATTTTAAAAGTACACATTGTTTTCATTTCTTTATATTAAAATAAATGAATTCCATAAATACGTGTACTTTAATGAGTAGTTCAGTTCTTTTTTGTTTCTTGCATGGTAAGCTATGTGCTGCCGTCTTCGTTTTTTGTATGTTGCAGAAATTTACAGAAAAGTTCATTATGAGTTAAATATTTTATTTAGCAACGAATTTGTTTTTTGTTGCAGAATATAATATTTATAACGATTACCTTCCCACTGATAAATTTCTCATAATTTATTATGCAAACGTTTTTTTTTTATTCCAAATTTGTGTACGTTGCAATTTGTTCAATTTAGAACAATAAGCAACCCCATGACCCAATGAGATGAGGATGATGTGTATGACGTGTAAATGAGGTGTAGTCTTGTACAGACCCAAGCCGACCATTCCTGAGAGAGTATGGTTAATTAAACCCCAACAATCAAAGTACACCGGTAACCACTGTCTAGTATTCAGATCCGTATAAAAGTAACTACCTTTAATAGGCAGTTCCTAGACCATTCCTTTAACTACCTTTCCTAGGCAGTTACTTTTATACGGATCTGAATACTAGACAGTGGTTGTGGGTGTACTTTGATTGTTGGGGTTCAATTAACCATACTCTCTCAGGAATGGTCGGCCTGGGTCTGTACAAGACTACACCTCATTTACACGTCATACACATCATCTCATTAGGTCATGGGGTTGCTTATTGTTCTCAATTGAACAGATTGCAACGTACACAAATTAGGAATAATAAAAAAAGCAAACGTTCTTAAAAACGTTTTTGCTGTTTTTACTTTCTCTTGCCTATATGAATATATAGGAAGGAAAGTATTGTTTTCATGTCGATTTTTCGAAATCGAGTTTTCACCGGATCTATACGTTTTCAGACCCCCTGAACCCAAAAAACATGTTTTTAGCGATTGGTCTGTGTGTGTGTCTGTGTGTGTGTGTGTGTGTGTGTCTGTGTGTGTGTGTGTGTGTCTGAGTGTGAACAGAATATCTCAAGAACGGAACATCGTACGAACTTGAAACTTGAAACTTAAGTTACATACTACTACCGGACGCGACACGAACATTTTCATCAAAATCGGTCAACCGGAAGTAGTAGTTTATTCGTATAATTTTTCAGTTTTTTGCGATTTTCTCAAAAACTGGTCCTACGATTTTTTTTAAAATCGCCTATTTTACTTAATTTTTTATTCTCTACAAGATAGGGTAGGCGCCATGTTTGCTGAAATTCTCGGTGAGGCTGTTTTCACGTAAAAACGTTGTTTTTTTTAAGATTACGGCTTTAATATAAATTTTAGCGCAAAAACTTATATAATAAAAGTTGTAGAGAATTTAAAAACCTACAACTTTTATTTCAAACATTTTTTTGTACAACGCTTAGTTTAGCGGTAATTTGCGATTATCTGTTTTTTTCTCACGAAAACGTGTGAAAAATTGATTTTTTAAAGATTTCGGCCTTAGAATGCATTTTACGACAAAAGTGTATATAATTAATTTTATAGGAAATTAAAACATGTACAACTATTATTTAAAGCATTTTTCTCTACAGAGCCTAGTTTAGAGAGAAAGCGTGATTTTCCGTATTTTTAAGCCAAACTGAGTTCGATTTTCATTTTGCGTTATTCACTCATGATTTAAATAAGGTTATGTTTTTGAGGTTAGTTTTTGTTTATTTCTAATATTTTATTAATAATGTTAGGTTTATTATTAATTATTTTCATTGGCAAGAGAAAGTTGTGTGAGTGTTTCACACCAGATTTTTTATTTTGTTTTTCAATTATATAGCCTATATTATATTTGATGATTATATTTTTTTTTTAATGATAAAATACTTGTAGAAATATTTCTATTCTCTAGAACGATTCATTTCCAACTTTTGGATACCAATAACGCAATAATAACAAGGGTTTTAGCAAATATATGAAGTTTTAATCAAAACTCTACAAATCTGCCGTTTGAGCACCGGTATTTTTCGGCATTTTTTTTAAGTGATGAATATGTTAAAAGTTTTAGTACAAGTTTTTGGTTCGGGGTTAAAAGGGTTACATTTATAGAGAATCAACGTCTTATTAATGTATACAGAGTGATTCACGAAGATATGCAGAAACTTTAGGAGCTCATTGTACAGGTAAAAATAATGAAAAAAGTTTATATAAACATGGGTCTGGAAATGCTTCGTTACAGAGTTACGGCTAGCGAAAGTTTCGCCCGGATTTCAGCTCACCAGGTGAAATGAGGTCTTCCTGGATTTCTGGTAAGGTAGATTAAGGGGCGAATTCAATCATTTCTTATGGTTTTTGATCTGATAAATTGAATAAAATAGGTCCCAGAACTGTAAGTTAACCAGTTTTTAAGAAAACCAGTGTCAAATGCAAAAAATGGAGTGAAAAACACATTTTTTCATCTTTGGGCAAGAATAACTTTGTTATTTCACCAAGAAAGAGTTAAATTTTTTTAATAAAACATGTAGAAAATTTTATTCTGAACAAACCGGTGTAAATTAAGTACACAGAAAGTGAATAGATGTTTGATTAAATGAATTTTTATTCATAAGAGTACAAAGTAAAATTAACCGGAAAAACTAAGATGAAAAAATGTGTTTTTTTTCACTTCATTTTTTGCATTTGACACTGGTTTTCTTAAAAACTGGTTAACTTACAGTTCTGGGACCTGTTTTATTCAATTAATCAGGTCAAAAACCATAAGAAACGATTGAATTCGCCCCTTAATCTACCTTACCAGAATTTCAGGAAGACCTCATTTCACCTGGTGAGCTGAAATCCGGGCGAAATCTTTCGCTAGCTATAACTCGGTAACGAAGCATTTCCGGACCCATGTTTATATAAACTTTTTTCGTTATTTTTACATGTACAATGGGCTCCCAAAGTTTCAGCATATCTTCGTGAATCACTCTGTATAAGATAAAGTGTGAAGTTTCCTTATAAATATTAAAATTTTAAACTCATTGTGTAATATCTATGAAAATGTTCATTATTTATTTAACAATACTAAAAATATCTTATGAGAAATATTTAAGTTCTACGTAATTTATATTAAAATGATCTCAAATTATTTAAAATTTACATTTTTATTTAATTTCATTAAATAAAAAAATATGTAATTTATAATATTTTTATAGTAATTTTATGATCTTTGTATGATAATTGAATAAAGATGTTTTTTAAATTGATAGTATATTCTGGGTTTGTTTTATATTTTTTCACATTTAGTTTTAGAGATACTTCGGAGGTGCACTAAAATAATATTGTGGATAACGTATGTGTACAATAACATCTCAGATGTATTTTATTTGGCAATAAGAAAATTCTTGTTGAAACAAAAAATTATTAGATAAAGTCAAAATTCTAGAGTTTATTTATTTATTTATTTAATATTTTATTGTACACAAACCGTAAAATGGCCCAAATACAATATCTTCTTCTTAAAGTTCCATCTCCTATCGGAGGTTGGATATCATAATGGCTATGGTCACTTTGCTGGCTGCTGCTCTGAATAGTTGCAATGAACTACAGTTGAACCACTCTCCAAGATTCCTCAGCCAGGAGATGCGTCTTCTTCCTACGCCTCTTCTTCCTCGGATCCTTCCCTGCATAATAATTCTCAGCAACTCATATTTTTCTCCTCTGGTTATGTGACCCAAATATTCTAGTTTTCTTGTTTTTATACTCTTCATAACTTCCAACTCCTTATTTAAACGTCGTAGCACCTCAACATTGGTAACCTTTTGGACCCACTGAATTTTCAACATTCTCCTGTAACACCACATTTCGAACGCTTCTATCTTCTTTATGTGTTGTCTCTTCAATGTCCAAGCTTCCATTCCATATAGTACGATGGAAAATACGTAACATCTTAGAGCCCTCAATCTGAGAGGCATGTGAAGGTCTTTGTTTGTTAGCATTGTCTTCAATTTTAAGAATGCTTGCCTTGCAGTTTCAATTCTTACTTTAATTTCTTTGCTTTGGTCATTCTTGTCATCAACCCAGGTTCCCAGATATTTGTATGCCTCTACTTTTTCTATTTGGGCAAACCCAAATAGAAATACAATATACAGGGTTATTATAAATGATGGACCCAATTTAATAAATTAATATTTATTTAAGTATAAATGCAAAATGAACAATTCACATACCAATGGAAAGAAGAAGTTTCAAAGTTTTTTTATACATTTACAAATGTTCGATGTGTCCTCCTTGTGCAGCACGGCAAACATCTAAACGATATCCAAACTCGTCCCACACACGTGCAAGCGTATCTTCCGTTACTGAGTGCACCGCAGCAGTGATACGGTTCTGCAGGTCAGCCAGAGTTGTTGGTAGAGGCGGGATGAAAACTCTTTCCTTAACGTAACCCCATAAGAAATTGTCACATGGGGTGAGATCAGGGGATCTCGGTGGCCAGAAGTTTAGAGCCAGGTCTTGATTTCCTATCCGTCCGATCCAGCGCTGAGGAAGGGTTTCTGCAACTACAGCCGCCCACTTGCGCGCATGTACAGGTTAAGAATGTGTAAAAAAATTTTGAAACTTCCTCTTTCCATTGGTATGTGAATTGTTCATTTTGTATTTATACTTAACCCGTTCATTCACGTTGGCCATATACATGTACATAAAATTTTACCTATTCTTATGCGCACTAAACTGCGCACATATCACTTTGCGTTAAATTGGCCACATACATGAACAAATTCTTTAAGAGTCCAGCAAGTGCTGCAATCTATTGGGACTTTTGAAAAGTTTTAATAATAAAAAAAATAGTAATTTAAGAATATATATATATATATATATATATATTTTAATTCCTAGTATGTGTACGTTGCAATCTGTTCAATTCAGAACGATAAGCAATCCCATGACCCAATCAGATGAGGATGATATGTATGACGTGTAAATGAGATGTAGTCTTGTACAGAATCAGGCCGACCATTCCTGAGAGAGTATGGTTAATTGAACCCCAACCATCAAAGTACACCGGTAACCACTGTCTAGCATTCAAATCCGTATAAAAGTAACTACCTTTACTAGGATTTGAACCAGGAACCTTCGTCTCCGAAAATCAGCTGTTAAACAGCTGATTTTGGCGACAACTTTACCTCTAGACCAACCCGATGGGTAAGAATATAATAATTTTTTTTAAACGCTTTTATTTAACTTACTCATGGATCCATAAAATCTTGAAACTTAAAATTTTAATACTTCTACTGTATCAATATGAATGAAACTTTGCACACTTGTTTATCTTCGAAGACAATACGCTGTCATAAAAAAAAAATTACAAAAAAATTTTTTTTAAACGCTTTTATTACTAAAAAATAACTTGCTCTTGGATCCATCAAATCTGGCAACTTAAAATTCTAATACTTCTACCGTATCAATATGAATCAAACTTTGCACACTTGTTTATCTTCGATGACAATAGGTGTTTGTAAAAAAAATTACAAAAAAATTTCAAAAAAAATTTTTGAAAAAAATTTTTTCAAAAAAAATTTAAAAAATTTAAAAAACGCTTTAATTTAACAATTACTTAAAAAAAGTAACTAAAAATAAAAAAATAAAAAAAATTTACAAAAAAAACAGAAAAAAAATTATAAAAAAAAAAATAAAAAATAAAAACAAATTTTAAGAAACGCTATTATTTAACAATGATTCAAATAAAAAATGAACTAAAAAGAAAAAATAAAAAAAATTACAGACATTACTGTTACAAATAAAAGCGTGGCGCATTTTTATACAACGAATATTTTACAATAAAATGCGCCACGCTTTTATTTGTAACAGTAATGCCTGTAATTTTTTTTGTAATTTTTTTTATTTTTTCTTTTTAGTTCATTTTTTATTTGAATCATTGTTAAATAATAGAGTTTCTTAAAATTTTTTTTTTTATTTTTTTTTTTTATAATTTTTTTTCTGTGTTTTTTTAAATTCTAAGATAAAAATTCGTGACTGAATGGGTTAAATAAATATGAATTTATTAAATTGGGTCCATCATTTATAATAACCCTGTACAATATTACATTGATAGAATTCAGATTGAACTAAATATTACATTTTAAGAGTAAATAAAATTTAAAACCAAACTAACATTAGATTATAAAATTAACTTAATTAAATTAAATTATTATAAAATACTTTTTCTATTATACTGAAAAAACCTGGTGTGAAACACTTACACAACTTTCTCTTGCCAGTGTAAATAATTAACAATAAATCTAACATTATCATTAAAACATTAGAAATAAACAACAGAACTAACTTTAATAACATAAACTTATTTTAATAATGAGTGAAAGACGCAAAATGAAAATCAACCTCAGTTTAGCTTAAAAATACGGAAAATCACTCTTTCACGCTAAACTAGGATCTGTAGACAAAAATGCTTTAAATAAAAATTGTAAATCTTCTAATTTTCTATAAATTTGATTTAAACACTTTTGTCATAAAATGCATACTAAGGCCGAAATCTTTAAAAAAATCGACTTTTCACACGTTTTCGTGAGAAAAAACAGAAAATCGCTAATAACCGTTAAACTACGCGTTATACAAAAAAATGTTTGAAATAAAAGTTGTAAAATTTTAAATTCTCTACATTTTTTATTATATCAATTTTTGCGCTATAATACATATTACAGCCGTAATCTTAAAAAACACTTTCTTTACGTAAAAACAGTCTCACCAAGAAATTCAGCAAACATGGCGCCTACCCTATCTTGTAAAGAATAAAACATTGAGTAAACCAGGCGATTTTTAAAAAAATCGTAGGACCAGTTTTTGAGAAAACTTCAAAAAAGTGAAAAATTATACGAATAAATTACACTACTTCTGGTTGACCGATTTTGATGAAAATATTCGTGTCGTCTCCGGTAGTGGTATGTAACTTAAGTTTTAAATTCGTACGATGTTCCGTTCTTGAGATATTCTGTTCACACACACGACACACACACAGACCAATCGCTAAAAACATGTTTTTTGGGTTCAGGGGATTTGAAAACGTGTAGATCCGGTGAAAACTCGATTTCTTAAAATCGACATGAAAACAACACTTTCCTTTCTATATATTCATATAGGCAAGAGAAAGTAAAAATGGAAAGAAAGAAGAAATGAGATATAGTTAGCTATTCTACTTTACGAGAGATAAACAGCAAAAACGGACTATGCAGTATAGGAGAAAAGTAAATCAATAAAGGTAATTGAATTATTTAAATTAATTTAAAATGTGCGAGCATCATGATGAAAGAGATCCAAGTCAACAGCCGAAATTTCATTTTTACTTTCTCTTGCCTATATGAATATATAGGAAGGAAACTATTGTTTTCATGTCGATTTTAAAAAATCGAGTTTTCACCGGATCAACACGTTTTCAGACCCCCTGAACCCACACAAACATGTTTTTAGCGATTGGTCTGTGTGCGTGCGCGCGCGCGTGTGTGTGTATGTGTGTGTGCGCGCGCACGTGTGTGTGTGTGTGTGTGTGTGTGTGTGTGTGTCTGAGTGTGAACAGAATATCTCAAGAACGGAACATCATTACGAACTTGAAACTTGATACTTAAGTTACATACCACTACCGAACCCGACACGAACATTTTCATCAAAATCGGTCAACCGGAAGTAGTAGTTTATTCGTGTAATTTTTCACTTTTTTGCGATTTTCTCAAAAACTGGTCCTACGATTTTAAAAATCGCCTAGTTTACTAAATTTTTTATGTTCTTCAAGATAGGGTAGGCGCCATGTTTGCTGAAATTCTCGGTGAGGCTGTTTTCACGTAAAGAAATTGTTTTTTAAAGATTACGGCTTTAATATGCATTTAAAGGCAAATATTTACATAATAAAAGTTGTAGAAAATTTAAAAATCTACAACGTTTATTTAAACATTTTTTGTATAACACTTAGTTTAGCGGTAACTAGCGATTTTATTTTTTTTTCTCACGAAAACGTGTGAAAAATCGATTTTTTTAAGATTTCGGCCGTGGTATGCATTTTACGACATAAAAGTATATAATTAATTTTATAGGAAATTAAACGATCTACAACTTTTATTTAAAACGTTTTTCTCTACAGAGCCTAGTTTAGTGTGAAAGAGTGATTTTCCGTATTTTTAAGCCCAACTGAGGTTGATTTTCATTTTGCATCTTTCACTCATGATTAAAATTAGGTTATGTTTATTGAGGTTAGTTTTTTTGTTTATTTCTTATGTTTTGTTACTAATGTTAGGTTTATTGTTAATTATTTACACTGGCAAGAGAAAGTTGTGTGAGTGTTTCACACCAGATTTTTTTTTATCCGAGGCGGCGAGAAAAACTCATGTTCACTTTCTCAAGATGGGGTAAGTAAGTAGCAGATGAATTGATGTCCCATAGCCGAGCGAGTGAGAGGGAGATATGTGGCATTACTACGCATGCGCTCAAAGGTCTTTACCGTTATAATCCAAATCTGAAAACATACTACAGTCGTTATCTTGGTTGTTAGTTTACTGCATGCATAAACGCTTGCTTACAACAATGAGTAAAATTATACGACAATGTTATTGGAATGGTGAATATGGCTTGTGCGAGTGAGAGCGTTATGCATTCTCTCACTCCCACGGCTAGGTAGTTAGTTGGTAGTTGTCCCCATGTTCCTATGCATAATCACTCCACTACGGTGAAAAGAGCCGCCATTTTAAATTAATAAACACTCAGAAAATAAAAAGGCCGGTGATTATGCCAAACTCTACCCTTTCCGTCTCCCCTGAAATCATAAACTAACCCCTACCTTAAATTATACCTTTAGTCCACGTTCAGTAAAATGCATGCCTTCCCCTCACCAAAATAATAGGCCTCCCACAAAACTGAAAAAAGGCCACTGAAAAATAAAATAAAATAAAAGAGCCGCTCTTAAACCCACTTGTCCCTTAATTTAAATTTTCCACAAATAACTTATAAAAATAAATTACCTCCTTTCAAGTCCCAGTTCCAATGTCCCACGAACCAGAATTCTATTTCCTATTTAAACTATAAAATTCCCCCTAAATTTCTTGAGGTTGCAATTATTCTGTTATATTGTTCCCCGAGCGACCAGGTGTTCCTTAACACGATGTCGCCATCATAGGGCTTCTTAGCCCTCTCAACCAGGATTCAGGATTCAGGATTCACGGCTAGGGGACTGCAGTTCATCTGAATACTATAGTGTTGGACTCAATTGTTACCACTCTTGTGAAAAATGTACCTAAAAGTATCAAATTTAACATTGGCGGGATACAAACTACAGTCTCACCTTAAAAGTAATTAAATTTTTAAATTCAGGAATTAATTAAGTATAATAATCTGCGAAGAAATAAATTTAAAAATTTGGTGTGAAACACTCACACAACTTTCTCTTGCCAATGCAAATAATTAACAATAAACCTAACATTAGTAATAAAATATTAGAAATAAACAAAAAACTAACCTCAAAAAACATTAGTGAAATACGCAAAATTAAAATCGACCTCAGTTTGGCTTAAAAATACGGAAAATCGCTCCTACACGCTAAACTAGGCACTGTACAAAAGAAAGCTTTAATTAAAAGTTGTAGATCTTTTAATTTCCTACAAATTTTATAATACAAACTTTTGTCGTAAAATGCATTCTAAGGCCGAAATCTTAAAAAAATCAATTTTTCACACGTTTCCGTGAGAAAAAAACAGAAAATCGCTAATTACCGCTAAACTAAGCGTTATACAAAAAAATATTTGAAATTAAAGTTGTAGGCTTTTAAATTCTCTACAACTTTTATTATATAATGTTTTGCGCTTAAATGCATATTTAGGCCGCAATCTTAAAAAGAAAATGTTTTTACGTAAAAACAGCCTGACCAAGAATTTCAGCAAACATGGCGCCTACCTAATCTTGTAGAGAATAAAAAATTGAGTAAATGAGGCGATTTTAAAAACAATCGTAGGACCAGTTTTTGAGAAAATCGCAAAAAAGTGAAAAATTATGCGAATAAACTACTACTTCCGGTTGACCGATTTTGATGAAAATGTTCGTGTCGGATCCGGTAGTGATATGTAACTTAAGTTTCAAGTTTCAAGTTCGTACGATGTTCCGTTCTTGATATATTTTGTATACACACAGACACACACAGACACACACACACACACACACACACAGACCAATCGCTAAAAACATGTTTTTTGGGTTCAGGGGGTCTGAAAACGTATAGATCCGGTGAAAACTCGATTTGTTAAAATCGACATGAAAACAATACTTTCCTTCCTATATATTCATATAGGCAAGAGAAAGTAAAAAATGGTACGGTCCAAAGATTAAATTGAAATAATTTCAGTGGCTTGAGAAGAACCCCGACACCCGACATGGTGAGTAAAGTTTCATTTGCCTATCTTTTACCGATCCTATGAAAAATGTACCTAAAAATAGCAAATTTAACATTGGCGGGGGGATACAAAATACAGTCTCCCCTTAATGGTTAGGGTTCAATTAACAATACTCTCTCAGGAATGGTCGGCCTGGGTTTGTACAAAATACACCTCATTTACACATCATACACATCATCCTCATCTCATCGGGACATAGAATTGTTTATTGTTCTAGATTAAACGGATTGCAACTTACACTTATAATGAATTTTAAAAAAGTGTTTTTAATGGTTGTTGTTGTTTAGGTCATCAGCCAAAAAGCTGATATGAACCTGTAGAAATTTTGCTAAGTAAAATGAGGAGTGAGGTGGTTTACCATTGCCTTCCTCACTGAATGGAAAAGTATGCTTATCAGCATGCCGGTCCTTCTGAAAAGCACATATTTTCCACTCTGTAAATGACACCTTCACTTCATTCACCATAGGGTCCAACTGTATAATGAAATTCATTACTTTCAGAGGAGATAACTCTGATTAGTGTCACAGTACACCTCTACCTCTTCTGTTCTTAAATGATTCAGTCATTTAATTGACTGACCATGTGAAAAGAAACAGAACTATTTATTTTAGCCCTGCAACGAACAGATTGAGTGTAAATAATTTGACACACATATCAGAGTGCGTGGGCAGTTTTAATGGTGTATTATAATTTATGTTTACTTAATTTATGTTTATGGTTATGCACATCGGGGGTCAAGTTTGAAAACATGTTAGCCCAGTTAAAAGTCCAATAATCATTGATTCTTTTTTACAAAAACCTAAATTAATTAATTTCGTACCTCATCTCATCGGGTCATAAAATTGTTTATTGTTCTAGATTAAACAGATTGCAACTTACACTTTAAGGAATTTTAAAAAAAATGTTTTTAATGGTGTTATTATAATTTATGTTTACTTAATTTATGTTTAGCCTATGTTTATGTTTATATGTTTATGGTTATGTACATCGGGGGTACAGTTTGAACACATGTTAGTCCAGTTAAAAGTTCATATTATTGATTCTTTTTTACAAAAACTTCTGACATTGAAACATGAACCACAAATTTTTAAACTTCCTCACTCAGGATAACTTGTTACTTGAGACTTCTAGCTCTCAACCTTCAAACATCAAACATCAAAGCAACCCCAAACTTTCAAACCTCACTTTTTAAAATTTCAAACCTTAAAATAATTTTAAGGTTATTATAAAACTTCAAACGTTAGAATTCTTAATTTTGAAACGTAAAACTTATACACATCAAACCTCAACCTGAGAAGTAAAATATTTTCAAATCTCGGACTTCAATATTTAGAACTTAAAACATCAATCCGAAACTAACAACGCAAATTTTTAAACGTAAAAATTTGAAACCTCAAAACGTCAACCATTGGAACTACATAACATTAAATTTCAAAAATTCAAGGTGTACGAGGGGGTACCCAAAAGAAACCGGAATTATTTTTTAAAACTATTTATTTTTAATTTTTTTACAAAAGAACCTTATCCCCTTCAAAATACTCTCCATTACAACTAATACATTTGTCCCACCGGTGCTTCCACTGTTCAAAACATTTTTTGTACTCCTCTTCAGCGATGGCTGCCATCTCATCCGTCGTTTTTTTCTTGAAATCATCAACGTTGTTAAATCGGAGACCTTTCATGCCCCTTTTCATGCGTGGGAACAAGAAAAAATCACACGGAGCCAGATCGGGTGAGTACGGTGCGTGTGGTAGCAAAACCATGCCGTTTTTCGCCAAAAACTGGGTAACCGAGATTGCCGTGTGTGCAGGCGCGTTGTCGTGGTGGAAAAACCAGTCCCCTGTCTGCCACAAATTAGGTCTTTTACGACGAATGCTGTTTCGTAGTCTTCTTAACACTTCAAGATAAAAGCTTGATTTACCGTCTGGCCTGGTGGAACGAACTCTGAATGGACAATTCCCCTCACATCAAAAAACAAATCAGCATTGTTTTGATGTTCGATCTGACTTGACTTTTTTTTGGTCGGGATGATAATGAAGTCTTCCATTGACTGGATTGTTGTTTGGTTTCTGGGTCGTACCCATAGCACCAAGACTCGTCACCCGTAATGATCTTTGACATGAAATCTGGATCAGTTTCAAGCTGTTGTTTCAAATCACTACACGTTTCAATTCGACGTTCCTTTTGAGTGTCTGTCAGAACCCGAGGCACAAACTTGGCAGCGACTCTTTTCATTGTCAAGTCTTCTGTTAAAATGCGTTGGACTGAGCTCCAAGATAACCCACTAACCTGTGATATTTGGTCAATGGTCTGTTCGTACAATTTCTTTCACTTTCACAACATTTTCGTCTGTTCGGGAAGTCGACGGTCGTCCAGAACGAGGTTTGTTCTCAATCGACATGTCGCCATTTTTAAAGCGCAAAAACCACTCGTACACTTGGGTTTTTCCAATAGCGTCGTCTTTGTAAGCTGTGTTCAACATTACAACTGTTTCCGCGGCGTTTTTACCGAGCAAGAAGCAAAATTTCACAGCCGCACGTTGTTCATTAAAACTTGCCATCATGAAAAACGACACGAGCACAAAACAGCACTAGCGAGAACAATCACTGCACGAGAACAGAACAAGCTAGATCAACGAACAAAATGGCATTGAACTGGCAATGAGTAGCGCTACAAGCAGCCTAGTGGCGGGAATTTGTACTGCACAAGCTCCGCCCACAGCAGAGCTATTCCGGATACTTTTGGGTACCCCCTCGTATACTTTAAACTTTGAAAATCCGAACCTCTCGACGACAAACCCAAAGCTGAAAGGTATCTAGGTTAAAACCTATAACACTTTAATTCAAATTAAAAATGTTGAAACATTAACCACAACTTACAAACTTCAAACTTAAAAACTAATTATTCTTATCCACCTAACCCTTTGACCGAACTTTACCCTATCCACTTATAAATTCAGATCCACCTAACCCAACGGTTCCCAAAGTGGGGGGGGCGCCCCCCAAAGGAGGCGTGAAGACACGTCAAAGGGGCGCGGGACTTCGAGATACCCTCCATAACGGATCCTTTCAGTGTCAACATAGACTTCCTGCCCGAATTACTTTAAAAAAAAAGTTTTAGAAATAAAAAATGTTTCTGCTACGAAAAACGATTTCGATAAAATTGACAAAATATCATTTTGGGTTAAGTATTACCAAGTTTACCCCAGTAGGCTTATATAACAGAAAGCGGCAGTAATTGTAATTATCTTTATCAAGCACCTATCTGTGGGAAAAAGTGTTTTCAGCACTTGTTACAATAAAAACAAAGCATCGGTGCAATGTTGGTTTTATCAATGATTTACGTTGTGCACTTTCTAATAATCAACCTTTTTTTTAAAAAAAATGCGAGGTCATCCATCCACTGATTTATTTTGTCTCTTGTTAAAATTAAATTGCAACTTCTAATGCTACAACAAATTAAAAAAATAAATGTATGGTTATTCAATGTAATACGTGATTTTTCATTGCCCAAAAAAATTGTGTAAGGGGGCGTGAGAAGTTTTCTTTTTGGCAAAAGGGTAAAAGATAGAAGTTTGGGAACCGCTGACCTAACCCCTTTGGCGGCCGAACTTCACCCCATGACAAAGTGCGGGCGCTGGGCGCCCGCACTTTTATGATTCTGATCCGTTTATGTATTCTGATCCACCTACCCCTGTGATGCGAGACTCGGAAGCGGCGCGAAGCGCCGCTGGAGTGGCGAGTTATATTTTATGTTTGCTTAATTTAATTTATGTTTAGCCTATGTTTATGTTTATATGTTTATGGTTATGTACATCGGGGGTCAAGTTTGAACACATGTTAGTCCAGTTAAAAGTCCAATAATCATTGATTCTTTTTTACAAAAACCTAAATTAATTAATTTCGTATTTTAAATTTCTTAAATTAGGTTCTTAACTGACCTTTGATCTCATGACGTCCGGTATAAGACTAAATATTTTCTTTCGTAAAAAAAATGAATATAGGCTAATTTTTGCTGACTAATTAAATATTGTCATTCAATAACAATCTGTAGGTTATTAATGATAGCCTAAATATGTAGTACGCTATTTAATTATTTTGGCTACTCAAACCAATTTTAAAGTAAACAAAAATATGCCTAACCATATTCTTCATTATACAATTCTTCTTTTCTCTTTTTTATCACTTTCTCTTGTTTTATAAGAATGCGAGATAGGAAAAGAAAATATTGTGACATTTACCTCTAAAGTCCGTTTCGGAATCTGGGTAAAATAAATAATTTACACAATGAAGTTTAAAATTACAAGTACCTAATTATTACAAACTAAAAATTACAAAATTAATAAAATTTCTTTTTCTTAAATCTACAAGTAAATTACAATTATGTTAAATTAATAATTACAATAAATAAACTTAACTCGCACTTAATTAAGGGGGTTCGGAAAGCCCTATCTCCGCCATGTTAATGTTTGTTCCTTTTTCTCAGGAATGGATAGAGATAATCAGTTCAAATTTTGAACATTGATGATATATACATTTAAATTTGATTGATGATATAACATTTAAAAAAAAAAATTTTAAAATAATTTGTAAAGTACGTGTAGGTACTTTTTTTGAGAATACAAAAAATGAGTTACAGCGTAAAAATTACAAATCCCTTGTGTTAAACTAACGGGTGATTTAAAAAGAGCGCCGGTTTTTAAACGGCTGGTAAATTTTTGTTTATCGGTTGGCAACATTGTTAGACCTCATTTCTATTTCGGAGAACATTCCGATTGACGATTCAGTGGTAGTTTCTCTTGTTCGCAGTGTAGTACTCTCGCAGTCTGTGTCTAACCATGGAGAAGTTTACTATTGCACAACGAGTGTTAATCGTCAAAACATTTTACCAGAGTGGAGAGAGTTATGCGGCTACTGTCAGGCGACTTCGCGGTACTCTAGGACGTATGAAGCACCGAATGAATCAACAGTTCGCAGGCTCATGAAAAAGTTTTTTTGAGACGGGTTCAACAGTCGACCTTAAAAGTTCTGGACGTCGTCGTTCTGGCCGAACTGAGCAGAACGTTGCGTTGGTTCGTGACAGTGTGGCTGTTACCCCAGCAAAATCAATACGTCGCCGTTCTCAACAATTGGGTTTACGATGTTCTTCTGTACGGAGAATTCTTCGGTACGATCTCCAATATCACCCGTATAAAATTCAGTTGCTGCACGAGAAACAATGTTGTTGCTCCGTGAACGGTTCCAGGATCGCATCATTTCTCGTAATTACGACCATCAATGGCCACCAAGGTCGTGTGACTTGACGCCTTGTGACTTTCATCTTTGGGGTCATCTGAAGTCATTGGTGTATGCCAATAAACCCCGAAACATCAATGACTTGAAGGAGGAAATTCGACGGGTTATCGGGCAAATGGAAGTCGAAACTTGTCGTGCTGTAATATCAAATTTCATGGACAGAGTTGATGCGTGCCAGCGCAGTAGAGGAGGACACATGCATGACATCATTTTCCATACATGAAATCGGAAGGTAAGATGAACTTGTTGATGTATTTATTTTCAGTTTTTCAATAAAATAAATCTCTTAATTTGATATATCAAAACCGGCGCTCTTTTTGAATTACCCTATATGTAAGAAGAATTGAAAAAGATATGTTACAAATTTGAAGCTAATATCTCCAACCGTTCCTGAGAAAAAGGAACATTTACGTCAAAAATACAAGTTTTGAGAAAAACGCATTTGAAAATATATAATTAGTAAAACAGTAGAAAATTAACAATACCATTATACTCATTATACTCGTCATGAAATGCGTTAAAGCTGTTAATTTAAAAAATCATAAAAAATAACTAGCTAACAGAATTTAATGTTATTTATGTCAAATTAAACACGAAATACAGGAGAAAAATATGGCGGCAAAATCAAAATTTTGAATTTTTTTACAAAAAATTGCTTTCCAAACCCCCTTAAACTAAATACTACTTACAAATGATACTATACGTTATACCAATTAAATGACTGAATCATTTAAGAAGAGAAGAGGTAGAGGTGTACTGTGACACTAATCACAGTTATCTTCTCTGAAAGTAATGAATTTCACTATACAGCCAGACCCTGTGGTGAATGAAGTGAAGGTGTCATTTGCAGAGTGGAAAATATGTGCTTTTCAGAGGGCCCGGCATGCTGTTAAGCGTACTTTTCCACTCAGTGAGTTGTGGCAATGGTAAACCACCTGACTCCTCGTTTTACTTAGTAAAACCTCTACAGGTTCAAACCAGCCTTTCGGCTGATGACCTAAACAACAACATACGTTATACAATACAGTAATCCCTCGGTATCCGCGGGGGTTACGTCCCGGAGGGTTACCGCGGTTCGTAAAACCCCACATAATGATACCTTGTATCTACGAAAAGATGGGGATTAGGTTCAGAAGAAGGAAAAGTCCTGTAGTCGTTTTAAGTGTTTAATAGTTTTAGGAACATTTTACCATTATTATAATCTATGAATATTTAATAAATACAGTACACTGTACGCAAAGAAAATTAAAGTTGCTTTAAAATAGTTAGTTATGGCTGTTTGCTTCTTCTTCTTTTCAAACTCCTTGTGGACTTCTTCGTATGGTATCATCAGCTCCTGAAGTCCTCTTTTGAATTGAAGGGCCCTTTCAATGACGGGATCCGTCTCCAACATGTGATCAGCAAACTGCGTTGCCATGCTGAGGATCTCGTTGATGGTTTGTGAAGAAATGCTTGGCTTTATTTCAGGATCATCAAACAAACAAAGAAGTGTACGTACGTACGAAGAAGTTAGACTGACACATGGAGGAAAATCTACGGAGAAATTACAGTATGGCGTCTGGGCGTATGTATGTATGTTGGGGGGTGGGGGGTTGACACCCGGTGACGCCCTCACTACGTACACTACGTGGAATCTAGCTTGGCTCATGGCGGCCGTCGCCATACTAGTGTGTCACTCAACATGGTACGAACGCCAAAACATTTATTCAAACACTTAGGGTGACATGTTTTCGGAATTGTATGACTTCCCCACCTCCCACCAAGTACGGTGTGCACAAGGTGAGGAAACGTAAGTATTTTAAGGTTTTAGGTCTACGGACAAAGTCCGCGGATAACCGAAACCCGCGGATACGAAGGGATTACTGTAATTCACAGTAACGTTGACCTTCTCTAACGCACTGTTACGAACTACGCAATTCGCTCACTGAATCACTGTCAAATCGAGACTGACCGATTCTAAACAAACTGGCTGCCACATATCAGAGTGCGTTGAGCTATGAAGATTTCGAGACGGATAGAGATTTTCGATACAATAATAAAAAATCTGGTGTGAAACACTGACACAACTTTCTCTTGCCAATGCAAATAATTAATAATAAACCTAACATTATTAATAAAATATTAGAAATAAACAAAAACTAACCTCAAAAACATAACCTTATTTTAATCATGAGTGTATGACGCAAAATGACAATCGAACTCAGTTTGGCTTAAAAATACGGAAAATCACGCTTTCACGCTAAACTAGGCTCTGTAGAGAAAAATGCTCTAAACAAAAGTTGTAGATCTTTTAATTTTCTATAAATTAAATTATATACACTTTTGTCGTAAAATGCATACTAAGGCCGAAATGTTAAAAAAATCGATTTTTCTCACGTTTTCGTGAGAAAAAAACAGAAAATCGCAAATTACCGCTAAACTAAGCGTTATACAAAAAAATATTTGAAATAAAAGTTGTAGAATTTTACATTCTCTACAACTTTTATTATATAACGTTTTGCGCTAAAATGCATATTTAAGCCGCAATCTTAAAAAGAAAATGTTTTTACGTAAAAACAGCCTCACGCAGAATTTCAGCAAACATGGCGCCTACCCTATATTGTAGAGCATATAAAATGTAGTAAACCAGGCGATTTTAAAAAAAATCGTAGGACAAGTTTTTGAGAAAATCGCAAAAAACTGAAAAATTATACGAATAAACTACTACTTCCGGTTGACCGATTTTGATGAAAATGTTCGTGTCAGGTCCGGTAGTGGTATGTAACTTAAGTTTCAAGTTTCAAGTTCGTACGATGTTCCGTTCTTGAGATATTCTGTTCACACACACACACACACACACACACACACACACACACACACACACACACACACACACACACACACACACACACACACACACACAGACCAATCGCTAAAAACATGTTTGTGTGGGTTCAGGGGGTCTGAAAACGTATAGATCCGGTGAAGAAACTCGATTTCTTAAAATCGACATGAAAACAATACTTTCCTTCCTATATATTCATATAGGCAAGAGAAAGTAAAAATACAAAATCCTTTTGACGGCTTCTGGATAAATCTTAACAAATTGTAAACATTGAATAAAAGGTCAATTATCTAAATAGGTACCCGACTCTTTCATAATAGCCGTACAACAATAGGCAGGTTTACCTGTACTATGCTACATTACGAGTCTACATAGACTAATATTTCTAACTATTTCTTGGGAACCCTATTTATCACTCTTATTATTTACGTTAACATTTTAAAAATCTCGGTCCTCCTCGAAAATTCTCGAACACACATTCACTTTAGATATTGTTACAGTATTGTTTTCATGTAAATTTTACGAAATCGAGTTTTCACCAGAAACACTGGGTGTTTCGGAACTGCACTCAAATCTCTCTCTAAATTATTCTAAAGCTAAAAATAAGGAAAAATTTTGATATAAAAAACCAAGAAACGCTTCGTTAGCTAGTTACAGCTACTGAAAATTTAGCCCGGATTCCTGGTCCACTACCAATAATAGGAAACCATATTGAATGTCACGGGTCTGAAAATTTGATTCAAATGTTTTTGTTTTATACGTTTTTTGAGCTGACAAATGGAATAAAACAGGTCTCGGAACTGTGACTCGTGTAGTATTTACGTTATTCGACGTAAAATACAAAAAAAAATCTGGTGTGAAACACTCACACAACTTTCTCTTGCCAATGCAAATGATTAATAATAGACCTAACATTATTAATAAAATATTAGAAATAAACAAAAACTAACCTCAAAAACATAACCTTATTTTAATCATGAGTGAATGACGCAAAATGACAATCGAACTCAGTTTGGCTTAAAAATACGGAAAATCACGCTTTCACGCTAAACTAGGCTCTGTAGAGAAAAATGCTCTAAACAAAAGTTGTAGATCTTTTAATTTTCTATAACTTTTATTATATACACTTTTGTCGTAAAATGCATACTAAGACCGAAATGTTAAAAAAATCGATTTTTCTCACGTTTTCGTGAGAAAAAAAACAGAAAATTGCAAATTACCGCTAAACTAAGCGTCATACAAAAAAATGTTTGAAACAGAAGTTGTAGAATTTTACATTCTCTACAACTTTTATTATATAAGTTTTTGCGCTAAAATTTATATTAAAGCCGTAATCTTAAAAAAACAACGTTTTTACGTGAAAACAGCCTCACCGAGAATTTCAGCAAACATGGCGCCTACCCTATCTTGTAGAGAATAAAAAATTGAGTAAAATAGGCGATTTTAAAAAAAATCGTAGGACCAGTTTTTGAGGAAAATCGCAAAAAAACTGAAAAATTATACGAATAAACTACTACTTCCGGTTGTCTATTGGCATACACCAATGACTTCAGATGACCCCAAAGATGAAAGTCACAAGGCGTCAATTTTGTTTGCGAAGGTGTCATCATCCTGCCGTTTTCTCAATATCCAGTCAACAAACTATCGTCTCTTCTGGTGGTCTGCCACTTTCAAATGTTGCGTCAACTGAATTTTATACGGGTGATATTGGAGATCGTACCGAAGAATTCTCCGTACAGAAGAACATCGTAAACCCAATTGTTGAGAACGGCGACGTATTGATTTTGCTGGGCTAACAGCCACACTGTCACGAACCAACGCAACGTTCTGCTCAGTTCGGCCAGAACGACGACGTCCAGAACTTTTAAGGTCGACTGTTGAACCCGTCTCAAAAAACCTTTTCATGAGCCTGCGAACTGTTGATTCATTCGGTGCTTCATTACGTCCTAGAGTACCGCGAAGTCGCCTGACAGTAGCCGCATAACTCTCTCCACTCTGGTAAAATGTTTTGACGATTAACACTCGTTGCGCAATAGTAAACTTCTCCATGGTTAGACACAGACTGCAAGAGTACTACACTGCGAACAAGAGAAACTACAACTGAATCGTCAATCGGAATGTTCTCCGAAATAGAAATGAGGTCTAACAATGTTGCCAACCGATAAACAAAAATTTACCAGCCGTTTAAAAACCGGCGCTCTTTTTGAATCACCCTTTATTATGGCTTATTTAGAATGAATGTTTATTATTGTAGGATAATTATTAAGAATCTGTAAATAATAATAGAATGGGATGTTTATAAAACGACATACCTGTGTACACATAATAGATCAATGTAAGAAGAGTGAAACTAGAATAGAACATGATGTGTCATGGTTAGAGCTGTCTGTGCTATTATGTATTTAGAAAAGCACATATTGTAGCACTTCCACCCTGCAGATAGTCCAGTCTTACTCTCACTGACAATCGCCAACTTATATTGCAATACCAGTAATTTGTCCTTTTTACTTTCTCTTGCCTATATGAATATATAGGAAGGAAAGTATTGTTTTCATGTCGATTTTAAAGAAATCGAGTTTTCCCCGGATCTATACGTTTTCAGACCCCCTGAACCCAAAAAACATGTTTTTAGCGATTGGTCTGTGTGTGTGTGTGTGTGTGTGTGTGTGTGCGCGCGCGCGCGTGTGTGTGTGTGTGTGTGCGTGTGTGCGTGTGTGTGTGTGTGTGTGTGTGTGTGTGTGTGTGTGTGCGTGTGTGAACAGAATATCTCAAGAACGGAACATCGTACGAACTTGAAACTTAAAACTTAAGTTACATACCACTACCGGACCCGACACGAACATTTTCATCAAAATCGGTCAACCGGAAGTAATAGTTTATTCGTATAATTTTTCACTTTTTTGCGATTTTCTCAAAAACTGGTCCTACGATTTTATTTAAAATCGCCTGGTTTACTTAATTACTTTATTCTCTAAAAGATAGGGTAGGCGCCATGTTTGCTGAAATTCTGCTTGAGGCTGTTTTGACGTAAAAACATTTTCTTTTTAAGATTGCGGCTTTAATATGCATTTTAGCGCAAAACGTTATATAATAAAAGTTGTAGAGAATGTAAAATTCTACAACTTTTATTTCAAACAATTTTTTGTATAACGCTTAGTTTAGCGGTAATTAGCGATTTTCTGTTTTTTTTCTCACGAAAACGTGAGAAAAATCGATTTTTTTAACATTTCGGTCTTAGTATGCATTTTACGACAAAAGTGTATATAATTAAATTTATAAAAAATTAAAAGATCTACAACTTTTGTTTAGAGTATTTTTCTCTACAGAGCCTAGTTTAGCGTGAAAGCGTGATTTTCCGTATTTTTAAGCCAAACTGAGTTCGATTGTCATTTTGCGTCATTCACTCATGATTAAAATAAGGTTATGTTTTTGAGGTTAGTTTTTATTTATTTCTAATATTTTATTAATAATGTTAGGTTTATTATTAATTATTTTCATTGGCAAGAGAAAGTTGTGTGAGTGTTTCACACCAGATTTTTTTCTTAAAATCACATAACCTGTAATACTGTATTTATGTGAATATGTACGCGCCTGACGTGTTAGGAGACAGTGGTACCACATCAAGAAATACAAATGTCACTAAACATAACACGGTAGGCCACGTACTATAGTAGCACCGCCATTGTTTTATACAACTTTTTTTTTTAATTCCTAATATGTGTACGTTGCAATCTGTTCAATTTAGAACAATAAGCAACCCCATGACCCAATGAGATGAGGATGATGTGTATGACGTGTAAATGAGGTGTAGTCTTGTACAGACCCAGGCCGACCATTCTTGAGAGAGTATGGTTAATTGAACCCCATCCATGAAAGTATACCGGTAACCACTGTCTAGCATTCAATTTCGTATAAAAGTAACTACCTTTACTAGGATTTGAACCAGGAACCTTCAAAATCAGCTGTTAAACAGCTGATTTTGGCGACCACTTTACCTCTAGACCAACCCGGTGGGTTTTATACAACTTTAAACGTGTTTCTTTTCCAATCCTGTGCTTCAACGTTTTACGTATCATCCCACAAAATTCTTCTTTTTCTTTTTTTTGTAAATCCCTAATTTGTGTACGTTGCAATCTGTTCAACTGAAAACAATAAGCAACCCCATGACCCAATGAGATGAGGATGTATGAGTATGACGTGTAAATGAGGTGTAGTCTTGTACAGACTCAGGCTGACAATTCCAGAGAGAGTATGGTTAATTGAACCCCAACCATCAAAGTACACCGGTAATCACTGTTTAGTATTCAAATCCGTATAAAAGTAACTACCTTTACTAGGATTTGAACCAGGAACCTTCGTCTCCGAAAATCAGCTGTTAAACGGCTGATTTTCGGAGAAATTCAGCTGTTAAACTGAGAAACTTTTCGGAGAAAGTAAGCTGTTCGGAGAAAATCGAAAATCAGCTGTTAAACAGCTGATTTTCGGAGACGACATTACCTCTAGACAAACCCGGTGGGTTTTATACAACTTTAAACGTATTTCTTTCCCAATTCTGTGCTTCAACGTTTTATATATCATCCCATAAAATTCTTAAAACGATTTAGTTTATTGTAATAATGTTATAAGAGTGTAAGTAGAAGTAAGTAATAAGTAATTATAAAAATAATAATAATAAAAATAGCAGACTAATAAATTACTAAAAGTCATGACATTTTTAATAAAATCCAATTGGCAAATTTGCGCATCAATTGGAATTTCTTTATGTCACTAGACATAAGAGGAGTAATTTGTTTGTTCTGAGTGTGTGTGTGTGTGTGTGTGTGTGTGTGGGGTGTGTGTGTGTGTGTGTGTGTGTTTGTAACACTGCAAACAATTTCTTAAATTGATTAGGACATCCACAATGATATTGTTTATGGGTAGATCATAAATATAAGAAATATAAAAGGCTTATATTTTTATTAAGAGGCTGAGTAAAACCAGTTGCATAAATAGCGTTATTTATTTACTAGTTTTATTAAAGCCAGTTGCCGATTATGATTGTTGTCCTGCTTCAAACACACCCATTCATTCACCAATTTATTGCGTCCATTAATAAACAATTGCAAAATATTAAGATTATGAATTTTTTTAAGTACTCTAGTTGGCTGTGCAATATGCATCATCGTGATGTAAGCATAACTTTAATTATACGTCGATCATTTTAATTTATTTTTAAACAGTAACTTATACTCATACAGGGTGATTTTTAAGTATAGAAACAGCTTTATATTGCGTAACTGAGACGTATTTGGCTAAAGAAGATTATGCGGATCTGCATATATTTAAAAATTCAATTTTTTTTTTTTTTGGTTTTTTAATTCTGTCCGCCATCTTGGATCCGCCATATTGGATTCAACTTTATTATTTTAAATTCGATGTTGATCGTGTGATACGTCATTTCAATGTGAAATGTCAAGAAAAAACTGGTGTGAAACACTCACACAACTTTCTCTTACCAATACAAATAATTAACCTAATTAACTAATTTTAATCATATATGAAAGACGGAAAATGAAAATCAACCTCAGTTTAGCTTAAAAATACGGAAAATCGCTCTTTCACGCTAAACTAGGCTCTGTAGAGAAAAATGCTCTAAATAAAAGTTGTACATCTTTTAATTTCCTATAAATCTGAATATACACTTTTGTCGTAAAATGCATACTAAGGGCGAAATCTTAAAAAACATCGATTTTTCACATGTTTTCGTGAGGAAAAAATCAGAAAATTGCTAATTACCGCTAAACTAAGTGTTATGAAAAAAAATGTTTGAAATAAAAGTTGTAAGATTTTTATTTTTCTACAACTTTAATTATATACATTTTTGCGCTAAAATGCATATTAAAGTCGCAATCTTAAAACAAAAGTTTTTTTATGTGAAAAAAACCTCACCAAGAATTTCAGCAAACATGGCGCCTACCCTATCTTGTAGAGCATAGAAAATTGAGTAAACCAGGCGATTTTTAAAAATATCGTAGGACCAGTTTTTGAGAAAATCGCAAAATAGTGAAAAATTACACGAATAAACTACTAAGTTATTTCCGGTGGACCGATTTTGATGAAAATGTTCGTGTCGGGTCCGGTAGTGGTATGCAACTTAAGTTTCAAGTTTCAAGTTCGTACGATGTTCCGTTCTTGAGATATACTGTTCACACACACACACACACACACACACACACACACACACACACACACACACACAGACAGAGAGAGAGACACACACACACAGACCTATCGCTAAAAACATGTTTTTTGGGTTCAGGACGTCTGAAAACGTGTAGATCCGGTGAAAACTCGATTTCTTAAAATCGACATGAAAACAATACTTTGTTTCCTATATATTCATATAGGCAAGAGAAAGTAAAAAACAATGACGCAAACCGTTTTTCAATAGATGCCTTCGTGTTTTAGTTGTAAGCATTCAAAGTTGCAATTTTGGGAAAATTGTGTTAGCAATAAAAAAGGTAAAATTTAGCAATAAAAAAGAACCCGTTTTTGAGAAAATCGCAAAAAAGTGAAAAATGACACGAATAAACTACTACTTCCCGTTGACCGATTTTGATGAAAATGTTCATGTCGGGTTCTCTAGTAGTAGGTTTACCTAACTTCACGTTTAAACTTTGTACGATGTTCCGTTCTTGAGATATTCTGTTCGCGCGCGCGCGCACACACACACACACACACACACACACACACAGCAATCGCTAAAGACATGTTTTTTTGGGTTCAGGGGGTCTGAAAACGTGTAGATCCGTTGAAGAGTGGATTTCTTAAAATCGACATGAAAACAATACTTTCCTTCCTATATATTCATATAGGCAAGAGAAAGTAAAAAATAATAAAAAAATTAATTATTTCTCAGAAAACACTATTTATTACTTTTATTATTCACGACTTTTATACGGATATTTATTTAGTTTTATTTAGTTACTTTTATACGAATTTGAATGCTAGACAGTGGTTGTGGGTGTACTTTGATGGTTGGGGTTCAATTAACCATACTCTCTCAGGAATGGTCAGCCTGGGTCTGTAGAAGACTACACAGTCTCATTTAGACGTCATACACATCATCCTCATCTCATTGGGTCATGGGGTTACTTATTGTTCTAAATCGAATAGATTGCAACGTACACAAATTAGGAATAATTATTCACGACAATATTTCCAATCTCTAGGTCTTCTTTAAAAATTCTCGGACCCACATTCCCTTCAGATATTGTCACAATATGTTTGTTGCCTAATATTTTTGCCGACGATGTAAACAATAATAGCATAATAATATAATAATCTATCGAATTACATAATATGATAATGCAACTAAATGGCTTAGAGCTTATGACGTCAAATAGAAATCATTATAAAATCGGTCTAAACGTAGTAATCAGAGTCACGCGATATTGAATGTATGCAATTGATGACGATTATTTTGTGCACAATTAGTGTCATTCAAGATAATTTTAAAAGGAATTATTTCTTCACGACTAAAATTAATCCATCAACGTATAATTTTGTAACTCCCTGTGGTTACATATTTGTTTACTTTTGTTTTAAATTCTTCGCGGATGTTTTGGTAAGTCGAAGTTTTCGTGAGTTGCTGTTCGTCTGCTACTTGCGTAATTTTTACTTTCTCTTGCCTATATGAATATATAGGAAGAAAAGTATTGTTTTCATGTCGATTTTAACAAATACACTCTTCACCGGATCTACACGTAAACAGAAACCCTGAACCAAAAAACATGTTTTTAGCGATTGTTGTGTGTGTGTGTGTGTGTGTGTGTGTGTGTGTGTGTGTGTGTGTGTGTGTGTGTGTGTGTGTGTGTGTGTGTGTGTGTGTGTTGTGTGTGTATGTGTGTGTACAAAATATCTCAAGAATGGAACATTGTACAAACTTGAAACTTAAAACTTAAGCTACATACCACTACTGGACCCGACACAAACATTTTCATCGAAATCGGTCAACCGGAAGTAGTAGTTTATTCGTGTAATTTTTCACTTTTTTACAATTTTCTCGAGAACTGGTCCTACGATTTTTTTTTAAATTGCCTGGTTTATTCAATTTTTTATTCTCTACAAGATACGGTAGGCGCAATGTTTGCTGAAATTCTCGGTGAGGCGGTTTTCACGTAAAGAAATTGTTTTTTTAAGATTACGGCTTTAATATGAATTTTAGCGCAAACGTGTATTTGTAAAAGCTGTAGAGAATTAAAAATACTACAACTTTTATTTCAATAATGTTTTTGCATAACCCTTAGTTTAGCGGTAATTAGCAATTTTCTGTTTCTTTCTCACGAAAACATGTGAAAAATTGATTTTTTTAAGATTTCGGCCTTAGTACCATTTTACGACAAAAGTGTATATAATAAAGTTTATAGGAAACAAAACGATCTACAACTTTTATTTACAACATTTTTCTCTATAGAGCCTAGTTTAGTGTGAAAGAGTGATTTTTCGTATTTTTAAGCCGAACTGAGTTTGATTTTCATTTTGCGTCTTTCAGTCATGATTAAAATCAGGTTATATTTTTAGAGGTTAGTTTTTTGTTTATTTCTAATGTTTTATTACTAATGTTAGGTTTATTGTTATTTATTTGCATTGGCAAGAGAAAGTTGTGTGAGTGTTTCACACCAGATTTTTCTGTTGGTCATACACAAAGCTGTGAGTTGTCTTGATAATAGGACGTAATGTCGATTTCTTTATTATAGACTAGCAACTCCCGCTCGCTTCGCTTCACAGCAGCTAAAGTAGGCCTCATTAAATTATTTTAAAACCTCTCTATATACAATATTTATGGTTTCGTTGCCCTGTGGCAGCAAAATAAATTGTTTTTCTGCACTTCCAGCTCTACAAAGTCCGACATAAAGTTGTCCATGATTGAAGGAAGCACTCTTGTCTCAAATCGATGCCCACCGTTTTAAATGTTTGTCCCTGCGATTTAACAGAATTCGAATAGAACGCATAGAAGAATACCGATGGAAAAGAAAGAGATAGTTGATATATGATCGATATAAGAGACAGTAATACGTGGGTGGGTGCCACTGGGTACCCACTGAGTAATTGGAAATATAGGGATGACTCATTCGCTACTACCTGTCCAATGAAAACAAATACATGAAATACAGTACATAAATAAAATTTTTGAATGTTTCCGAATTTTTAATGTTTTTGGAATCGAATGTTATTCTTCACGTTTTTCTATGAAATATAAAAGTTGAATAGTGCTTCTAGCCCAAAAAATACACCATCCGAAGGACTTAGAAAAAATAAAAGTGCTATGCACCCGATAAACTAAAACATGCGACATCGTCACAGTTTAAGTTGCTTAACTCACTTAATTAAAGTTACCTTAAAGTTGCTAAATAACCTATATTGATCAGGAAGCTCTAAGCTATGCAACAATGAAAGATTTTTTGAAATCAGTTCAGTCGTTTCTGAGAATACCTCATACAAACAAACAAACAGATGTTTCTTCTTTATTATATTAGTATAGATACCCGAGTTTGGAGCCTTCTTTCTTCAAAACCGCTTGTTCAATTTTAATGTACTGTGCACCAAAATTTAGCTGATTCAATCTGCGTTGTTACACGTCAGTTTCATATTTTTAGCGTCTATTAATATTTCGTTATCAAGATGATAAGAAATAAAGAGCCTGTTTTTTTTGCCGCAACAAATTGGATGCATTTAGAAGTTTATAACTCAAACACCGCTTGACCGATTTATTTCAGATTTCCCTGGAACATAAACTAATATGTAACTATTGTACGAACGTAATTTCAGATTTTTAGCGTATTTGAATTTCGAGTTATTAGTAAAATTCTAAATCCCTGTTAACTCCATAACCAAAATTTAGCACCAAAATTAGCTGATTCAATCTGCGTTGTTACATGTCAGTTTCATATTTTTGGCGTCTATTAATATTTCGTTATCAAGATGATAAGAAAAAAAGAGCCTGTTTTTTTGTTGTTGCAACACATTGGATTCATTTAGAAGTTTATAACTCAAAACACCGCTCGACCGATTTATTTCAGATTTCCCTGGATATTACCATAAGTAGATTAGACCTGTTGTTGTTTAGGTCAACAGCCGAAAGGCTGGTTTGAACCTCTAGAGGTTTTACTAAGTAAAAACGAGGAGTAAGGTGGCTTACCATGCCTTCCTCACTGAGTTGAAAGAGTATGCTTATCAGCATGCCAAGCCCTCCGAAAAGCACTCACTTTCCACCCTGCAAATGACACCTTCACTTCATTCACCACAGGGTCTGGCTGCATAGTGAAATTCATTACTTTCAGAGGAGATAACTCTGACTAGTGTCTTTTACACCTCTACCTCTTCTGTTGTTAAATAGTTCAGTCATATAAGTGGCTGACTATGTGATAAGAAACAGAACTATTTTTTTAGCCCTGGACCAAACAGATAGAGTGAAATTAAAATAACACTCCACCTGCCCGTTTTGGGCATAGATTAGACCTATTTAAACTAAATTCTCAGGATTGTTGTTCATAAAATAATATAAATATAGCATATTTAGCTGGCGATTATATTTACTCGTATATTCCAGTAGATGATTCACCGACTTGAATTTTTTTTAAATACCATAAAATCATAGTAAAAGATATACTTCATGAATGAATAATTTCTTTATCATAAATATATAATTATTTAGTTAAGGTAATTATTTTATTTAATTAAAAATTGTGTTTCTTGTACCAAGATGTACCACGTACAAGGAAATTTTAAATACCATAAACGATTGGAAATAATTTAACACTCCGCCTGGCTGTTATGGGAAATATATGTAATTATTATTCGTCTTTGTTTAGAGCTAAGGAGACTTGTGATGGGAAAATATAAGTTTTGTAATTTTTGTGGTTATTCATATCGGATGCAGGCCTGATTATGAGAAGATAGAAGTAAATACATCGGTAAATTTTATGTCCCCCAATCGGTATGTTGGCAACAGTGTACTCAAGGCCAACTACCCAAGACAGTTAAAATGTTCCAGTCAAGCATTAGTGTGGTGACAGCAGTCGTTTCGTTATATTGTGTCAGCAATGGTTTTTTCCGAGGAAGAACCGGGTGTTTATTCAGCGTGTTTCAGTTAATGAGTTACGCCAACGCGATATGGATGCAAATGTAACTTTTTCGTAGCTCTAAAAACAGTAGTTAATGTTAGCCCAGCTTGCAATGATAATCACCTAAGCGATTTTTTAGGTGATTGAGTCAAACGATTTTTCAAATCTTCGAGAACTTCCGCAGTTAACTTTGTTGGCTGGCGAGGTGGTTTCTCATCGGGTACACTCCCAGTTCTACGGAATTTATTTATCAAACGCAATATTGACGATTTATTCGGAACGGCAGAACGGGGAAATTACAACTGAAACTTATCTTGCACACATTTGTAAGATGTTTAATCGCTATGTAAGTCTCTACAATAAACACGCGTTCTTTCTTGGAAAAAACCATTGCTGACACAATATAACGAAACGACTGCTGTCACCACACTAATGCTTGACTGGAACATTTTAACTGTCTTAGGTACTTGGCCTTGAGTAGCTACACTGTTGCCAACATACCGATTGGGGGACAAAAAATTTACCGATTTATTACTTCTTTCTTCGTATAATCAGGGTTGCGTCCTTAATAAAACACCCGTTACTATAAATAAAAAATTTACCAGCTAGTAGTTTCCAAAATGTACACCTAAAAGGAAAATTTGCAACAATTTTAATGAACAGGATATTGCAGTACAGTGAACAGTAACGTTCTAAAAACAAAGTTCATGATAATATTAGTATACGTTGGACAATTGGAATACGTTGGCACAAGCAGCTTCGGTGTTTATCTACTCCACTCTTCGCTCCTCGCCATGCAACGACGTTGTTGTTGTTTAGGTCATCAGCCGAAAGGCTGGTTTGAACCTCTAGAGGTTTTACTAAGTAAAATGAGGAGTGAGGTGGTTTACCATTGCCACAACTCACTGAGTGGAAAAGTACGCTTATCAGCATGCCGGGCCCTCTGAAAAGCACATATTTTCCACTCTGCAAATGACACCTTCACTTCATTCACCACAAAATCTGGCTGTATAATGAAATTCATTACTTTCAGAGGAGATAACTCTGATTAATGTCTTTTACACCTCTACCTCTTCTGTTCTTAAATGATTCAGTCATTTAATTGGTTGACCATGTGATAAGAAACAGAGCTATTTATTTTAGCCCTGCAACGAACAGATTGAGTGTAAATAATTTGACTCTCCACCTGTCTGTTATGGGCAGATGCAATGGTGGTACTGTCACAAAAGTATACAATCGCTACATTGTAAATTTAATTTACAATGTCAAATAAAACAAATAAACTAAAATATTTTATTAATATACAAAAAAATGTATTATTATATTAAAGTTTTTGGTAATTTTGGCTAGTAGATCAGACGATAATTTGTAATAAAATATGTGACTGTTTTTTACTTTCTCTTGCCTATATAGGCTAAATATATAGGAAGGAAAGTATTGTTTTCATGTCGATCACAACAAATCGAGTTTTCACCGAATATACACGTTTTCAGACCCCTGAACCCAAAAAACATGTTTTTAGCGATTGGTCTGTGTGTGTGTGTGTGTGTGTGTGTGTGTGTGTGTGTGTGTGTGTGTGTGTGTGTGTGTGTGTGTGTGTGTGTGTGTGTGTGTGCGTGTGTGTGTGTGTGCGCGCGTGTGTATGTGTGTGTGTGTGGGTGTGTGTGTGTGTGTGTGTGTGTTTGTGTGTGTGTGTGTGTGCGGAATATCTCAAGAACGGAATATCGTACGAACTTGAAACTTAAGTTAGACACTACTACCGGACCCGAAACTAACATTTTCATCAAAATCGGTCAACCGGAAGTAGTAGTTTATTCGTGTCATTTTTCACTTTTTTGCGATTTTCTCATTAACTGGTCCTACTATTCTTTTTAATCGCCTGGTTTACTAATTTTTTAATGCTCTAAAAGATAGAGTAGGCGCCATGTTTGCTGAAATTCTTGGTAAGGCTGTTTTCACTTAAAAAAATTGTTTTTTTAATATTAAGGCTTTAATATGCATTTTAACGCAAAAATTTATATGATAAAAGTTGTAGAGAATTTAAAATTCTACAACTTTTTATTCAAACAATTTTTTTTTTTTTTGTATAAACGCTTAGTTTAGCGGTAATTAGCGATTTTCTGTTTTTTCTCACGAAAACGAGTGAAAAATCTATTTTTCTTAAGATTTCGGCCTTAGTATGCAGTTTATGACAAAAGTGTATAATCAAATTTATAGGAAATTAAAAGATCTACAACTTTTAAATAAAGAATTTTTCTCTACAGAGCCTAGTTTAGCGTGAAAGAGTGATTTTCCATATATTTAAGCCAAACTGAGGTTGATTTTCATTTTGCATCATTCACTCATTATTAAAATAATGTTATGTTTATTGAGGTTAGTTTTTTGTTTATTTCTAATGTTTTATTACTAATTTTAGGTTATATCGTTAATTATTTGCATTGGCAAGAGAAAATTCTGTGAATGTTTCAAATCAGATTTTAAACAATAAATTTACAATGTCAAATAAAATAAGTAAACTAAAATATTTTATTAATATATAAAAAAATTGTAATAACAAGACCTCAGGGAAAAGCGGAATTATCGCGGAAATTTGGAAAGTTGTAGATAAGCGATACATCAAAGAAACAACAAAGTTGTTTCAAGAAGTCTGGGAAAAGGTAGAGATACCGGAAGATTGGTTGACAGCTCTTATACACCCATTGCATAAAAAAAACTCAAAAACAGATGTTAATAACTACAGAGGAATATCACTCCTGGAAGTCACTTACAAAATATTTTCTAAATTGTTACTAAATAGGCTGGAACCACAAGTGGATTATCTTATAGGTGAGTACCAGGGAGGCTTTAGAAAAGGACGATCATGCCCGGAACAAATATTAAGTCTCAAACTGCTAATGCAATATTATAAAATCAGGAACAAAGGGCTCTACATCACTTTTGTGGACTTTAAAAAAGCCTACGACTCGGTAGATAGGGAAACAATAATCAAAACGCTGCAAGAAATCGGAGTTGACCAGAAAACTGTAAAGTTGATCCAACTTACCCTCACAAATACAGTGTCACAAATTAAATTCAGAGGTAAACTAAGCCGCCCTTTCCAAATTAAAACGGGCTTAAGACAAGGGGATGGACTCTCGCCAATTCTCTTTAACTGTGTTTTGGATAAAATAATGAAAACTTTTAGAGAGCGAAACAATTCACACGCAAAATGGGGAGTAAAGAAAGATAACCTAATTTTCCCATGTTTCGCTTTTGCAGACGATATAGCTCTGTTAGCGGAAACTAAAGAACAGGCTGTGAAACAAGTGGAAGATCTAAAAGAAATTGCTGAACAATCAGGACTGCAGATATCTTTCGAAAAAACAGAAATGATGGCAAACAGTGTAACAAAGGATAAATCGAAAAAGATCAATACCAAGTACGGAGAAATTAAAATGGTAAAAAAGTTCAAATATTTGGGTGAAGTTATAACACATAATGCCATTGATAAAATTCCACTTAAGGAGAGAGCGGAGAAGCTGGAAAGAGCTTTCAACACAGTTAGACACATATACAATAAAAGGAACCTATCAATCACCGCAAAGATAAGACATTATACAACGGTAATCAGACCTTTGGTTCTTTATGGTTCCGAAACCTTGGCTATGAACAAGGAAAACAAAAACTTGGCCCGAATTGAGAAAAGAATCCTAAGAATGATATGCGGACCACTCAAAACAGAAGACGGGTACAGAAGGAGACCAACATCAGAGATATACAGAGTCTTGGAACCCATAGATTCAGCTATAATCAGGCGTAAACTGAGATTCCATGCACACATTATGAGAATGAATAACCAAAGATGGGTGAAACAGATTTACAATAAAACCCTTAACATAAAGAATAGTACTCATATATTCAGTAAAACAGTTAAACAATTCCTAGAGAGATATAAAATTACAGAAGAACTTTGCCAAAACAGAGAAAAGTTTAGACAACACATTGAGAAAGTGGAAGTCTTTGAATGCGAAAAACCTAAAAGTAAACCGGGGACCAAATGGACCCAAGAAAGAAAAGAACAATTTGCTAGCCAAATGAAAGCCTACTGGCAGCAAAGGAAAATTAACAATATAAAAATAAACCTTCCTAATTAGTATTTGCGTAGTCCTTAGAAGGCTAGACCGCAAAAAAAAAAAAAAAAAAAAAAATTGTATTATCATATTAAAATTTTTGGTAATGTCGGCTAGTAGATCAGACGATAATTTGTAATAAATTTTTTTTTTTATACTTTCTCTTGCCTATATGAATATATAGAAAGGAAAGTATTGTGTTCATGTCGATTTTAAGAAATCGAGTTTTCACCGGATCTACACGTTTTCAGACCCCCTGAATCCAAAAAACATGTTTTTAGCGATTGGTCTGTGTGTTTATAAACAGAATATCTCAAGAACGAAACATCGGTCGAACTTTAAACTTAAAACTTAAGTTATATACTGCTACCGGACCCCAACACGAACATTTTCATCAAAATCGGTCAACTGGAAGTAGTAGTTTATTCGTGTCATTTTTCACATTTTGCGATATTTTAAAAAACGGCTCCTTCGATTGTTTAAAAAATCGCCTGGTTTAATACATTTTTTATGCTTTACAAGATACATGCGCCTACTCTAAGGCGCCATGTTTGCTGATACTATAGCTGATAAGATTGTGTTTTTTGGGGTTAGTTTTTTGTTTATTTCTAATGTTTTATTACTAATGTTAGGTTATGTTGTTCATTATTTGCATTGTCAAGAGAAAGTTGTGTGAATGTTTCAAATCAGATTTTAACAATAAATTTACAATGTCAAATAAAATAAATAAACTAAAATATTTTATTAATATATAAAAAAATTTTATCATTATTAAAATTTTTGGTAATGTCGGCTAGTAGATCAGACGATAATATGTAATAAAATGTTTTTTAATTTTTTTTTTATTATATTACTCAATAAAAAGTACACAAAGTATAAAACGTCTTATTACGATCGACGCCGATATAAATGATCCGTAAAAAATTTATCAAGAGTTCAATTAATACAATTTTTTTTATTTTTATATTCCGTTGATAAATTTTGACAAAAATAAATTAGGCTTTTAAATGAAAGATAGATTAGAATTAAAGCGAAATCTAAATATATAAAATATAATTATAAATTGCATAATAAAAATTTATTTACGTTTTATAAATAGAATTAATATAAAATTTATTTAAAGCAAAAAAAAATTTATTTGAGATCATTGTTATATTAAGAGTGTTGTTAATCAAAAGGTCAGTAATTCGACATTTCTAATCGAAATATCTGCCAAAGTCTCCCTACAGTTGAGCCGTTCTTAGTTTGCTCCTAGCGTCAATAAACGAAAGCCAGCTACTACAGGGTGCACAATAGAGTCTGCAAATTTACCGATGTCCTATTCCTATTGTTGTTGTTAGGTCAACAGCCGAAAGGGTGGTTTGAACCTCTAGAAGTTTTACTAAGTAAAACGAGGAGTGAGGTGGTTTACAATTGCCTTCCTCACTGAGTGGAAAAGTACGCTTATCAGCATGCCGGGCCCTCTAAAAAGCACATATTTTCCTCTCTGTAAATGACACCTTCACTTCATTCACCACAGGGTCCAACTGTATAATGAAATTCATTACTTTCAGAGGAGACAACTCTGATTAGTGTCTTTTACACTTCTACCTCTTCTGTTCTTAAATGATTCAGTCATTTAATTGGCTGACCATGTGATAAGAAACAGAACTATTTATTTTAGCCCTACAACGAACAAATTGAGTGTAAATAATTTGACACTCCACCTGTCTGTTATGGGCAGATAAATTTATAAGATTGTGAATAATATAAAATCAATTAATTACCATTACCTTCCTCAGTGAGTGGAAAAGTACGCTTATCAGCATGCCGGGCCCTCTAAAAAGCACATATTTTCCACTCTGTAAATGACACCTTCACTTCATTCACCACAGGGTCTGGCTGTACAATGAAATTCATTACTTTCAGAGGAGATAACTCTGATTAGTGTCACAGTACACCTCTACCTCTTCTGTTCTTAAATGATTCAGTCATTTAATTGGCTGACCATGTGATAAGAAACACAGCTATTTATTTTAGCCCTGCAACGAACAAATTGAGTGTAAATAATTTGACACTCCACCTGTCTGTTATGGGCAGCTATTCCTATTAAGTTAACTATTTTTTAAATTATAACTACTTAAAATACTAAAAACATCAGTAATGATATGATGTAGGCCTAACAATTTCATTTATAAAAATACTTTTAAAAGTATTTAGTATTTAAATACTTTTGAAAGTATTTTGTGGTTACTTTTTTAATCAGTGTGTACACATTTTGATATAATGCGCATGCTCAGTGACGTCATTGTTTGTTTACATTAGGAGCAAACTAAGAGAGGCTGGACTGTACATTATTATATATATCGCTTTAATTGTTATTATTACCAGTATTATTATTATTATTATTATTATTATTATTATTATTATTATTATTATTATTATTATTATTATTACTTTAGTCTATCATATGATAACTTTAGTGACAGCATAAAGAACAATTTTATTATACAACTAACCGAATAGTTAAGTGAATAGTTGTTTTAACGGGTCTCAAGTTATTAAAAGCAAACCGCGCGAGATAAATGTATTCGCGGGGAATGCAATTATTACTTCTCATCTTCATTATTTTGGGTTAGTTTCTCTTTTAAAATAAATGTTTTTTATTTTATTAAAAAGTGATTTATTTTATTATTTATGTGATTTTTGAGTGATTTTTTTAAATTTATTGTGTGGTTGTGAATTTATTTAAGTGAAATCATCGTAATTATTTATTTTATTTATTATATTTATTATTAGATGTGTTACTTAGGTGTTTTATTTTTTTATTTTATTTATTTTTTTTTTTCTCAGGATATAGTAAAGTTGATATTTATTATTTTTTACTTTCTCTTGCCTATATGAATATTTATATAGGAAGGAAAGTATTGTTTTCATGTTGATTTTTGTAGAGAATTTGAAGTCCTACAACTTTTATTTCAAACATTTTTTTGTATAACGCGCGGTAATTAGCGATTTCGGTTTTTTCTCACGAAAACGTGTGAAAAATTGATTTTTTTAAGATTTCGGCCTTAGTATGCATGTTACGACAAAAGTGTATATAATAAAGTTTATAGGAGATTAAACAATCTACAACTTTTATTTAAAGCATTTTTTGTACAGTGCCTAGTTTAGCGTGAAAGAGTGATTTTCCATATTTTTAAGCCAAACAGGTCGATTTACATTTTGTGTCTTTCATATAATGATTAAAATTAGGTTTGTTTATTGAGGTTAGTTTTTTGTTTATTTAAAATATTTTATTACTAATGTTAGGTTTATTGTTAATTATTTGCATTGGCAAGAGAAAGTTGTGCGAGTGTTTCACACCAGATTTTTAAATTTATTTCTTCGCAGATTATTATACTTAATTAATTCCTGAATTTAAAAATTTAATTACTTTTAAGGGGAGACTGGACTTTGTATCCCGCCAATGTTAAATTTGAAATTTGATACTTTTAGGTCGATTTTTCATAGGATCGGTAAAAGATAGCGAAATGAAACTTTACACACCATGTCGGGTGTCGGGGTTCTTCTCAAGCCACTGAAATTATTTCAATTTAATCTTTGGACCGTACCATTTTTACTTTCTCTTGCCTATATGAATATATAGGAAGGAAAGTATTGTTTTCATGTCGATTTTTCGAAATCGAGTTTTCACCGGATCTATACGTTTTCAGACCCCCTGAACCCAAAAAACATGTTTTTAGCGATTGGTCTGTGTGTGTGTCTGTGTGTGTGTGTGTGTGTCTGTGTGTGTGTGTGTGTCTGTGTGTGTGTGTGTCTGTGTGTGAACAGAATATCTCAAGAACGGAACATCGTACGAACTTGAAACTTGAAACTTAAGTTACATACCACTACCGGACGCGACACGAACATTTTCATTAAAATCGGTCAACCGGAAGTAGTAGTTTATTCGTATAATTTTTCAGTTTTTTCCGATTTTCTCAAAAACTGGTCCTACGATTTTTTTTAAAATCGCCTATTTTACTCAATTTTTTATTCTCTACAAGATAGGGTAGGCGCCATGTTTGCTGAAATTCTCGGTGAGGCTGTTTTCACGTAAAAACGTTGTTTTTTTAAGATTACGGCTTTAATATAAATTTTAGCGCAAAAACTTATATAATAAAAGTTGTAGAGAATTTAAAAGCCTACAACTTCTGTTTTAAACATTTTTTTGTATAACGCTTAGTTTAGCGGTAATTTGCAATTTTCTGTTTTTTTTCTCACGAAAACGTGAGAAAAATCGATTTTTTTAACATTTCGGTCTTAGTATGCATTTTACGACAAAAGTGTAAATAATAAAAGTTATAGAAAATTAAAAGATCTACAACTTTTGTTTAGAGCATTTTTCTCTACAGAGCCTAGTTTAGCGTGAAAGCGTGATTTTCCGTTTTTTTTAAGCCAAATTGAGTTTGATTTTCATTTTGCGTCATTCACTCATGATTAAAATAAGGTTATGTTTTTGAGGTTAGTTTTTGTTTATTTCTAATATTTTATTAATAATGTTAGGTTTATTATTAATTATTTGCATTGGCAAGAGAAAGTTGTGTGAGTGTTTCACACCAGATTTTTTACTTTCTCTTGCCTATATGAATATATAGGAAGGAAAGTATTGTTTTCATGTCGATTTTAACAAACCGAGTTTTCACCGGATCTATACGTTTTCAGACCCCCTGAACCCAAAAAACATGTTTTTAGCGATTGGTCTGTATGTGTGTGTGTGTGTGTGTGTGTGTGTGTGTCTGTGTGTATACAAAATATCTCAAGAACGGAACATCGTACGAACTTGAAACTTGAAACTTAAGTTACATATCACTACCGGACTCGACACGAACATTTTCATCAAAATCGGTCAACCCGAAGTAGTAGTTTATTCGTATAATTTTTCACTTTTTTGCGATTTTCTCAAAAACTGGTCCTACGATTTTTTTTAAAATCGCCTCATTTACTCAATTTTTTATTCTCTACAAGATTAGGTAGGCGCCATGTTTGCTGAAATTCTTGGTCAGGCTGTTTTTACGTAAAAACATTTTCTTTTTAAGATTGCGGCCTAAATATGCATTTAAGCGCAAAACATTATATAATAAAAGTTGTAGAAAATTTAAAAGCCTACAACTTCTGTTTTAAACATTTTTTGTATAACGCTTAGTTTACCGGTAATTAGCGATTTTCTGTTTTTTTCTCACGAAAACGTGTGCAAAATCGATTTTTTGAAGATTTCGGCCTTAGAATGCATTTTACGACAAAAGTTTTTTATTATAAAATTTGTAGGAAATTAAAAGATCTACAACTTTTAATTAAAGCTTTTTTTGTACAGTGCCTAGTTTAGCGTGTAGGAGCGATTTTCCGTATTTTTAAGCCAAACTGAGGTCGATTTTAATTTTGCGTATTTCACTAATGTTTTTTGAGGTTAGTTTTTTGTTTATTTTTAATATTTTATTACTAATGTTAGGTTTATTGTTAATTATTTGCATTGGCAAGAGAAAGTTGTGTGAGTGTTTCACACCAGATTTTTTTTTTTTAATTATGAATGTTGTTTAGGTCATCAGCCGAAAGGCTGGTTTGAACCTCAAGAGGTTTTACTAAGTAAAACAAGGAGTGAGGTGGTTTACCATTGCCACAACTCACTGAGTGAAAAATTACGCTTATCAGCATGCCATGCCCTCTGAAAAGCACAGATTTTCCACTCTGCAAATGACACATACACTTCATTCACCACAGGGTCTGGCTGTATAATGAAATTCATTACTTTCAGAGGAGAAAACTCTGATTAGTGTCTTTTACATCTCTACCTCTTCTGTTCTTAAATGATTTAGCCATTTAATTGGCTGACCATGTGATAAGAAACAGAACTATTTATTTTAGCCCTGCAACGGACAAATTACGAATAACATAAAAATTTTACAAATTGATTTTACATTTTTTGCGTATTACTAATTTTTGGAGCAGCTGAGGAAGTCACAAAAATGTCGGTTTATGTTGATATACAAGATAATTAACTGGTAGACATTTCAGCCTGGTAGGTTTATTGGTTTCTTAAAAAAGTGTACCTACTGTTAAAAATCTAAATTTTTAAAGAAACAAGAAGGCACAAATCAAAACCAAAATTTATACAAACAAGTAAATTTCCCATCAACAGTTAGTTGTTTAGAAAGCTGAACCAACAGCTGAGAATACAAAAAAACAGTAATGAAGATATTTTAAAAACTAAAATTTTCTTTGCGCTAAAACGAGCAGTATTAAATTATGAAACAATATTCGTTCTTGGTAACGTAATAATTTTTCTGTGTAAACTTAATAAAAACTTAATTTTTTCGTAAAATAAAATATTTTTTTAACGTAATTAATGTTTTTCTGGTAGTTCTAGACCTAAACTACTGAAAAACATAAAAAACCGAAAATCGAAATTTTGAGTTTGAGCCATCGTGCCATCCCCTTAAAGTACAATAACTACACTGTCGATTTCATTATTATAGATAACTTACTCGAGTTTGGAGCATTTCTTTATTATAGATAACTTACTCGAGTTTGGAGCATTGTTTCTTTAAAACCGTTTTTCAATTTTAACCTAGCCTACAATACACTAACATTTAGCTGGATCTAATATCCGTTGTTAGATGACAGTTTCATATTTTTACTTTCTCTTGCCTATATGAATATATAGGAAGGAAAGTATTGTTTTCATGTCAATTTTAAAGAAATCGAGTTTTTCACCGGATCTATACGTTTTCAGACACCCCTGAACCCAAAAAACATGTTTTTAGCGATTGGTCTATGTGTGTGTGTGTGTGTGTGTGTGAACAGAATATCTCAAGAACGGAACATTGTTCGAACTTGAAACTTGAAACTTCAGTTACATACCACTACCGAACCCGACACGAACATTTTCATCAAAATCGGTCAACCGGAAATAGTAGTTTATTCGTATAATTTTTCACTTTTTTGCGATTTTCTCAAAAACTGGTCCTACGATTTTTTTAAAAATCGCCTGGTTTACTCAATTTTTTATTCTCTTTAGGCGCCATGTTTGCTGAAATTCTGCGTGAGGCTGTTTTTACGTAAAAACATTTTCTTTTTAAGATTGCGGCTTTAATATGCATTTTATCGCAAAACGTTATATAATAAAAGTTGTAGAAAATTTAAAAACCTACAACTTTTATTTCAAACATTTTTTTGTATAACGCTTAGTTTAGCGGTAATTTGCGATTTTCAGTTTTTTTCTCACGAAAACGTGAGAAAAAACAATTTTTTTAACATTTCGGCCTTAGTATGCATTTTACGACAAAAGTGTATATAATTAAATTTATAGAAAATTAAAAGATCTACAACTTTTATTTACAGCATTTTTCTCTACAGAGCCTAGTTTAGAGAGAAAGAGTGATTTTCCGTATTTTTAAGCCAAACTGAGGTTGATTTTCATTTTGCGTCTTTCACTCATGATTAAAATTAGGTTATGTTTATTTCTAATGTTTTATTACTAATGTTAGGTTTATTGTTAATTATTGCATTAGCAAGAGAAAGTTGTGTGAGTGTTTCACACCAGATTTTTAGCGTTTATTTTTATATTGCGATATTAACATTAGAAGGAAAATGAACCGATTTTTTTTCCTGCAACAGATTTGTTGAATTTAGAGGCTTATAAATCAAACACCGCTTGACCGATTTATTTGAGATTTCTCCGGAAAATAAATTTCTATGTTTTTATTGTACGTACAAAATTTTAGATTTGTAGCTTATTTAAATTATAAGTTATTAGTAAAATTCTGAACCACTGTTAAGTCCGTAACCGCTCATTAATTTGAAAATTTCAAGAAACTATTGTATTCAGTATAAAAAAAAATAATGCAATTTCATTAATATTATGGAAAAGCAATTGACCAGTTATTCGGCAGAATTAAATTTTTAAATATTTAAATAATATTGGGAGATAATGCGGGGCTGAAAGAAACTTAGCAATACGTACGTACAATAATCGTACGAGTTTAAATTCCGGAAAAATTTAAAATAAATCGGTCGAGTAGTGTTTGAGTTATAAGTCTCTAAATGCATCTGATCTGTTGCAGGAACAACATAAAAATCGGCTTTTATTTCTTCTCATCCTGATATCGCAATATTAAAAATCTGGTGTGAAACACTCACACAACTTTTTCTTGCCAATGCAAAAAATTAACAATAAACCTAACATTATTAATAAAACATTAGAAATAAACCTAAACCTCAATAAACATAACCTAATTTAATCATATAATGAAAGACGCAAAATGAAAATCAACCTCAGTTTGGCTTAAAAATACGGAAAATCACTCTTTCACGCTAAACTAGGGTCTATAGAAAAAAACTCTAAATAAGAGTTGTAGATCTTTTAATTTTCTATAAATTTTATTATATACACTTTTGTCGTAAAATGCATTCTAAGGCCGAAATCTTTAAAAAAAATCGATTTTTCACACGTTTTCCTGAGAAAAAAACAGAAAATTGCTAACTACCGCTAAACTAAGCGTTATACAAAAAAATGTTCCAAATAAAAGTTTTACGATTTTAAATTCTCTACATTTTTTATTATATACGTTTTTGCGCTTTAATACATATTAAAGCCGTAATCTTAAAAAAAGTATTTTTTTACGTGTAAACAGCCTCACTAACAATTTCAGCAAACATGTCGCCTACCCTATCTTGTAGAGAATAAAAAATTGAGTAAACCAGGCGATTTAAAAAAAATAGTAGGACCAGTTTTTGAGAAAATAGCAAAAAAGTGAAAAATTATACGAATTAACTACTACTTCCGGTTGACCGATTTCGATGAAAATGTGTCGTGTCCGGCAGTGGTATGTAACTTAAGTTTCAAGTTCGTAGGATATTCCGTTCTTGAGATATTCTGTTCACACACACACTCACAGACACTCGGACTAAACGCTAAAAACATGTTTTTTGGGTTCAGGGAGTCTGTTTACGTGTAGATCCGGTGAAGAGTGGATTTCTTAAAATCGACATGAAAACAATACTTTCCTTCTTATATATTCATAAGGGCAAGAGAAAGTAAAAAAGGTTAAAAATATGAAACTTAGTTAAAATTCTTGTGGTTTACATAATCAGCAGAAAGGCTGATTTGAACCTCTAGATGCGTTTTGTTTTAGAGCGTCAAAAACACGCTCTTATATTTTCTTTCACTTCTAAAAAATGTGAGGTTTTCTTTTAATTTATTTATTTAACTTCGCATCAACTGCTGTGGTCATTAGCGATGACGTTGGGGTGTAACTATATACAATGGAGGATGAAATGATTTTTTGTAACGTATGAAAATATGCCGTGCCTGAGTGGGATTCGAACCCAGGACCGCATGATGAGAGGCGAGCACGTTACCAACTGCGCCAATGCGGCCGGCGTAAATTTTATGTAGAATAAATCTACATAAATTTTATAGAATCAATCCACAAAAAATTGCTTTATTGTTTATTTAATTAACATTATCCGTTCACGAGAAAATCCGGGTATTTTCTCTTATTCCCTTTCAGCATAATTTTTCACATTTTGTGAATATTTCGTATGCAAGCTTACAGTATTTTTAACGATAGAAACGGAAAAAATATTTTTTTTTAAATCCTACACCAATATTCTTCAAGGTAATGTTAAATATAGGTAGGGTAAATACATTGCTTTTTCACTGTTAACATTGTTACAGTTTCGGATGTCTTCACATCCGAAACTGAGTGAAGACATCCGAAACGAAGTAAATGTCTTCAACATCCTAGAAAGGGCTGAGGAATACAAGGACGAATGGAGGAATCATCTTGGCAGGATGGATCAGAGGAGGATTCCCAAGACGATAATGTCTTACGTGGCAGAAGGTAGAAGGGATGTGGGTAGGCCGAGGAAAAGATGGAATTAAGATTTTTGTGAAACCGGAACAGGCTTTAAGCCTAATCCTTGTTGGAAAGAAGAAGAAGAAGAAGAAGAAGAAGAAGACATTGTTACAGTACAGTATACTATGTAATAATGATATATAAACTCATTAGTAGTCACTTCCGTAGCGTAGTGGTTGCGCGCTGGTCTACCACGCGAAGGCCCCGGGTTCGATTCCCGGCTGGGGTCTAGAAATTATAACAAATCACAACCCAACGTTCCATACCCCACTCTAATCGTTTTTGACTAACCTGTTGATGCGACTTTAAATAAACAAAAATAAACTCATTGAGTAGGTCTACATGTTGTTTAGGTGATCACCCTGTATCTAGGCTGGTGGTACTTGAACCACCTCTAGAGAGAGGTTTCACTAACTAAGTAACAACGAGGAGAGGAGTCAGGTGGTTTACCATTGCCACAACTCACCGAGTGGAAAAGTACGCTTATCAGCATGCCGGGCCCTCTGAAAAGCACATATTTTCCACTCTGCAAGTGATACCTTCACTTCATTCACCACAGGGTCTGGGTGTATAATGAAATTCGTTACTTCCAGAGAAGATAACTCTGATTAGTGTCTTTTATACCTCTACCTCTTCTGTTCTTAAATGATTCAGTCATTTAATTGACTGACCATGTAATAAGAAACACAACTATTTATTTTAGCCCTGCAACGAACAGATTGAGTGTAAAAATTTGACACTCCACCTGTCTGTTATCGGCATAAATAAATTTAACTAAATTAAATTAAATAATTTAATAATTGTCAATAAATAGTTTAAGGTTAACTTGAAAAATATTTATATATGATTTTTTTTAAATATTGTTCCCGTTTTTATCGTTAAAAATCTGTAGGAATATCTACATACGAAATATCCACAAAATTTGAAAAATTATGCCGGGGGAAATTATACTGACGGGAATAACAGAAAAGACCCGACAATTCATTTTAAACTCGGGTGCACGAATTAAAAATACGGACATAATTATATAGGAGCCTAGTTTATTTCCTATAACTACACAACATAATTTATGACTAAAATATTTGTTTATAAAAACTGCAATAATTTTTTTTTAGATTTCGGCCTTAGAATGCATTTTACGACAAAAGTGTATATAATAAAATTTATAGAAAATTAAAAGATCTACAACTCTTATTTAGAGTTTTTTTCTATAGACCCTAGTTTAGCGTGAAAGAGTGATTTTCCGTATTTTTAAGCCAAACTGAGTACGATTTTCATTTGGCGTTTTTCACTCATGATTAAAATAAGGTTATGTTTTTGAGGTTAGTTTCTTTGTTTATTTCTAATGTTTTATTACTAATGTTAGGTTTATTGTTAATTATTTGCACTGGCAAGAGAAAGTTGTGTGAGTGTTTCACACCAGATTTTTTAAGTTAATAAAGTGTTTTTCTTTTTCAAGTTAACGTTAACTATTTTTGAAAGTTAATAAATCTAATATTTCTAAAATTTTCGTGTCACAGTGTTAGTTGCCATACTCTTCCGAAACGGCTGAACCGATTTTGATGAAATTTTATATGTACACTTGGTAGGTCAGAGAATAGGTTTTTATCTATTTTTTTATACCCCTAAGTGGGTGGTCTACTCCAAAAAAAAATTTTTTTATTTTTTGGACAAAATTTTTATTATTTTTTTATAATGTGGCATTAAAAATACATACACTCCTAAATTTTCACCCTTCTACCACCAACCCCTATTTTTTTTATAGCAATATTAGTAATTTAATAATTTTCTACTCTTGGCGGTCGATAACTGATCAGTTGTCACTCGATCAGTTATTCCCGCCAGGCGTCTACCGGTGTCACTCTCACTTCGTAAACAGCACAGAGTAGGGATGCGAAAGAAGCCGGTCTCCGATCTTTCTCACGCAAGAAGCTTTCTCTCACTCCCTATACTGTTTTCGGCCATTATTATTGTTTGTGCATCGATCGTAGTAGTGACTGACACTTACAATTATCATTTTATGACTGCAGCATTCGTTTTTTTTGTTATAAATGTCTGACTGTTCTGCAATTTCTGCTAATACAGCCGGTGGATAATGATGGTAATGAAAATGATTGATGAAAAAATGCCAGACCTGAACGGGAATCGAACCCGGTACCCCGGCGTAGAAACCACTTGCGCTAACCACTACGCTAACGGGCCTTAAAAAAAATAAAACACATTTCATATTTTCCATAAAAACATGTTTTCTGTTCTTAGACGTAGCAACGCGCGCCGGGTATCGCTAGATATTTAATTTTTTTTTTTAATTCCTAATGTGTGTACGTTGCAATCTGTTCAATTCAGAACAATAAGCAACCCCATGACCCAATGAGATGAGGATGATATGTATGACGTGTAAATGAGGTGTAGTCTTGTACAGACTCAGGTCAACCATTCCTGAGAGAGTATGGTTAATTGAAACTCAACCATCAAAGTACACCGGTAACAACTGTCTATCACTCAAATCCGTATAAAAGTAACTAACCTTTACTAGGATTTGAACCAGGAACCTTCGTCTCCTTATTAAATATTTATTAAAATATTATTAAATATTTTTTGCCCATAACAGACAGGTGACGTGTCAAATTATTTACACTCAATCTGTTAGTTGTAGGGCTAAAATAAATAGTTCTGCTTCTTATAATGTGGTCAGCCAATTAAATGAGTGAATCATTTAAGAACAGAAGAGGTAGAGGTGTACTGTGACACTAATCAGAGTTATCTCCTATGAAAGTAATGAATTACATTATACAGTTGAACCCTGTGGTGAATGAAGTGAAGGTGTCATTTGCAGAGTGGAAAATATGTGCTTTTCAGAGGGCCCGGCATGGTGATAAGCGTACTTTTCCTTTCAGTGAGTTGTGGCAATGGTAAACCACCTCACTCCTCGATTTACTTAGTAAAACCTCTACAGGTTCAAACCAGCTTACAGGCTGATGACCTAAACAACAAACAATAAATTATTTAATAATATTTAATTTAATGATAAATTAATTTAATGATATCATGTGCTCTGTGAGTTTGTAGGTATTTCATTATTACATATAGTAACAATATTAAGAAAAACCAATGTATTTACTCTATCTATATTTAACCTTAACTTGAAAAATATTTGTGCAGGATTTTTAAAATATTTTTCCCGGTTTTAGTTAAAAATCCTGGAAGATTGTAAACGAAATATTCACAAAACATGTTACATTTCGTTTACGTGTTAACATGTTAAAATTTTCAGACTTTAGCCTTTAATTGAACCCAGGACCTTCCGCTTTGTAGGCAAGCGCTCTACTCACTACGCCATGATGGTAGCCACCTTTTATTGTTTACATTTTATTTTATTTTTTAAAGTCGCATCAACAGCTCGGTTATTAGTGACTACGGTGGGTTATGTAAAATTTAATTTTAACTTGTGAAAATTTTCAAACCCTTGACGGAAATCAAACCCGGGATATCCGTGTTGTAACCTAGTGGGCTACCACTACACTATGGAAGTTGTCAGTTTTTATTTTAGTTTATTTAAAGGTGCATCAACTGGTTTAATTTTTCAGCGACTACGGTGGGTAACAGTACAGAATCAGTTACAGGTGTACTGTGACACTATCACAGTTATCTCCTCTGAGAATAATACTTTTTTTACTTTCTCTTGCCTATACGATGAAGGAAAGTATTGTTTTCATGTCGATTTTAACAAATACACTCTTCACCGGATCTATACGTAAACAGACCCCCTCAACCCACACAACACATGTTTTTAGCGATTGGTCCGTGTGTGTGTGTGTGTGTACAAAATATCTCAAGAATGGAACATCGTACGAACTTGAAACTTGAAACTTAACTTACATACCACTACCGGACCCGACACGAACATTTTTAATGAAATCGGTCAACCGGAAGTAGTAGTTTATTCGCATAATTTTTTACTTTCTTGCGATAATCTCAAAAACTGGTCCTACGATTTTTTTTAAAAATCGCCTTATTTACTTAATTTTTTATGCTCTACAAGATAAGGGCACCATGTTTGCTGAAATTCTTGGTGAGGCTGTTTTCACGTAAAAAAATTGTTTTTTTAAGATTGCGGCTTGAATATGCATTTTAGCACAAAAATGTATATAACAAAAGTTGTAGAGAAATTAAAATCCTACAACTTTTATTTCAAACATCTTTTTGTATAACGCTTAGTTTAGCGGTAATTAGCGATTTTCTATTTTTTCTCACGAAAAAGTGTGAAAAGTTAATTTTTTTAAGATTTCGGCCTTAGTATGCTTTTTACGACAAAAATGTACTTAATCAAATCTATAGAAAATTAAAGATCTACAACTTTTATTTAGAGCATTTTTCTGTACAGAGCCTAGTTTAGCGTGAAAGAGTGATTTTCCGTATTTTGAAGCTAACCTGAGGTTGATTTTCATTTTGCGTCTTTTACTCATTATTAAAATTAGCTTATGTTATTAAAGTTAGTTTTTTGTTTATTTCTAATGTTTCATTTCAAATGATAGGTTTATTGTTAATTATTTGCGTTGGCAAGAGAAAATTTTGTGAGTGTTTCACACCAGATTTTTTCTTTTATGACCACATAGGATCACTTTAGTCATTTTGGATGGTTCTTCTTCAATTTCTTCTTCTTGCTGTTCCAAAACTTTTTCATATTTTCAGATCTTTTTTCCCTTAATTCATTTGAACAAACCCCAATTCTGCGTTTGAATGTTTTGGTGGCTAATCGAACTTTGTGACTTCCCATTCGGTGTTTATACCAAGATGTACATTGCGTTAGGTCCTGCATATCTGTTAGTTGCAGGGCTAAAATAAATAGTTGTGTTTCTTATCACATGGTCAGCCAATTAAATGAGTGAATCATTTAAGAACAGAAGAGGTAGAGGTGTACTGTGACACTAATCAGAGTTATCTCCTATGAAAGTAATGAATTTCATTATACAGTTGGACCCTGTGGTGAATGAAGTAAAGGTGTCATTTGCAGAGTGGAAAATATGTGCTTTTCAGAGGGCTCGGCATGGTGATAAGCGTACTTTTCCACTGAGTGAGTTGTGGCACTGGTAAACCACCTCACTCCTCGTTTTACTTAGTAAAGCCATGGAGGAACATCTAGAGGGTTCAAACCAGCCTTTCGGCTGATGACCTAAACAACAACAGGTTCTCCATGGTAAGGTCGAGTTCTTTCATGTTGTTTTCAATTTCCCTGAGCCAGGTAACTTATAACTTTTTCAGATTTAGGGTTAAGTAGTATTTAATACATTTTATAATACAACCAGACTCTGTGGTGAATGAAGTGACGGTGTCATTTGCAGGGTGGAAAGTAGATGCTTTTCAAAGAGCCTGGCATGCTGATAAACATACTTTTCCACTCAGTGAGGAAGCCAATGGTAAACCACCTCACTCCTCATTTTACTTACTAAAGCCTCTAGAGGTTCAAACCAGCCTTTCGGCTGATCATTTGAACAATAATAAAGAAATTAAACTTTGGTTTAAAATTTTAAACTCAGTTTTATAATCAAAAGTTGTTTTATAAATTTGCAATATTAAAAATTTGTCTTAATAATTTTATGCGCACAATTATTTCAAATACAAATATAGATTTTTTTTTAATTATAAAATAATATTCCGCCTGATTTTAAAAGAATAAAATTTATGTAACATTCTGATTAGATAAATGTAAATCACATTGTTAAATTTTTTAAGAATTTTTTTAATGTCAAATTTGAAAATGTCAAATGTAATAAATAAAATTTAAATTGATAAAAAACTATATTTAATAGTGACAATAATTCAGATAAATTTTAATTTAATTAAAATTAATTATCATGTTCAAAGTTCATTTTTATCCTATTAGTTTTTTAAAATTTACAAATTTTAAAAAAATATATAACTTTTTATATGTAACATTTCTTGTCCAATGCTTAAATTAGTAGAAATGTTCTTTAAAGCAAATAATTAAAGCACTACTGGATCAAGTGTAAATAATTTAACACTCCATCTGCCTGTTATAGGAATGACAAATTACTTAAGGAACTTATGTAAATGGCTTACAGTTACAACGTTCGGAAAGTCGCTGTGCACTGGAATTGTGACTATGGATTTATGAAAATATGTATAAAGAAATGACTAAGCATTTTGGAAAAAAATTTATTCAATACCTTAATTACATTGTTAAACCGTGATTACATTGTTTATAGAAGGTGTTCGAAATGACCTCCATTGGCATCAATACAGCATTGCACTCGTTTCATTTTGTTTGCAAACACCTTTCGCAACTGAAGAACAGTGATTCCTTGAATGTATGCCGTTATTGCGGCTTTAAGTTCGTCAATCGTGTGTGGTCTGTTCCGATACACAGTTTGTTTCGCCGCACCCCATAAAAAGAAATCGGGGGGAGTCAGATCAGGAGATCTTGCAGGCCACAAATTCTTTGAAATTATTCGTTCACCAAACACGTTGCGCAGGAAAGCCATTGAGATGTTAGATGTATGTGCTGTTGCCCCGTCTTGTTGGAACCAACCATTATTCATTTCCACTTGTGTTATTTGATGCGTAAAGTTCTCTAAAATATCAGAACAATAACGTTCACTATTGATTGTGTTTGCAAAAAAAAATGGTCCAACAATACGTGCTCTACTCACAGCAACCCAGACTCCAATTTTTGCTTCGTGTAAGGACTGTTCATGTAAAGCGGAAGGGTTAGTTGTCGACCATACTCGAGTATTTTGTGAACTTATATACCCTCCCAAGTGAAACCACGCTTCATCTGTATAAAACGTTACGTCAAGGATGTCTTCGGAATTTTGGTTGATGAAACGTTGAAACCAATGACAATAATTTAGTCTCTTGTCATTATCTGAAGGTTTCAGCTCTTGAACACACCTCACTTTGTATGGGAATAGTTTAAGTTCTTGTCTGACAGCTTTATGTGCGGTAGCAAGTCCGATATTATGCTGTTGTGCTAACTTACGCATTGATTTTTTGGACTTTGTGCCATAGAATCAGAAATATCCAGCAGCTTTTGTTCGTCTAGCTTAGGGGGCCTACCACTACGTTCAGCGTCCTCAACAGAGCCAGTTGCCCGAAATTTTTCTATCAGTGTTCGTACTGCATTACGGTGAGGAATAATTGAATCTGGAAACTTTTCAGAAAATTTGCGCTTCACTAAATCACTGTACTTGTCACCTTCGCGAAATACGTATTCAACGAGGAAAATGCGCTCCTCTACTGAAAGAACCATCGCGTCCAACAACAAAAAACGTGCAACAGAACTGCAATAAATGAAACATATACAACTTCAACTCAATGACTGACAGGCCTCGACGTGTTCGACAACAATTGAACAGCACAGAGCTACCAACCTAGCCATGAAATTATTCCCTGTCATGTCACTTGGTGCACAGCGACTTTCAGAACGCATGGTATAATATATTTTATAGTATCCAGAGCTACAAAAAATAGTTATGTTTCGTATCAAACAATCAGCCAAATTAATGACAATTATTTAAGAACAGAAAAGGTAGAGGTGTAAAAGAGACTAATCAGAGTTATCTCTTCTGAGAGTAATGAATTTCATTATAAATTTAGACCTTGTGGTGAATAAAGTGAAGGTGTCATTTGCAGGGTGGTCACTTTCAACTCAGTGAGGAAGCCAATAATAAACCACCTCACTCCTCATTTCTCACTTTTATTTAGTATTTTTTTTTTTGTTTAACGTTCGACTTATGCAATTACTGCTAATGCAGACGGTGAAGAATGAAATGATTTTTATAACCTATGAAAATAGGCCATGCCTCTAGAGGTTTTACTTAGTAAAAAACCTCTAGAGGTTCAAACGAACCTTTCTGCTATTGACCTAAACGAAAAGATATAATAAACCCAGTCGAATGACTATTCCAAGAATCCCATTTTTAAGTGTTTTCTACAAATTTCAGCATGATATTGCATATTTAAATTTCAAATATTATACTGTAAATATAAAAGATGTAATGAAATACTTAATTGCATAAAACATTTTATAATTACATGTTTTTTGTAATGTATGAAAATATGCCGTGCCTCTAGAGGTTTTACTAAGTAAAACCTCAAGTGAAAATAATACTAGAGGTTTTACTTAGTAAAACCTCTAGAGGTTCAAACCAACCTTTCTGCTATTGACCTAAACGAAAAGATATAATAAACCCAGTCGAATGGCTATTCCAAGAATCCCATTTTTAAGTGTTTTCTACAAATTTCAGCGTGATATTGCATATTTAAATTTCAAATATTATACTGTAAATATAAAAGATGTAATGAAATACTTAATTGCATAAAACATTTTATAATTACATGTCATAAACTAGTATTTATCAAAAGCATAGAATTGATTAAATGATGCACCCTCAGCTTTATTAAAACTATGCCAGTAATAATTTTGTTTGATACAATTGAGGTTATCTTTATCATGTTGACAGCAATTTTCATAAATAATAATTTTATTTCAAAATAGTACGGAAAAATTGAACACAAAATCATATTCGATAAATGTTTCATGATAATAAATATCTTTGCTTTTGGAAATAATATGAATGAAGTATCCTTAATCAATTTTTGATGCAATAAAGATAAAATGTTTTGGAAAATTATTTTATTTCATATATTTGTAATTCCTGCAATTTATTAACTTTGACCTTAGTTAAACAATTTATTAAATTAAGCAGATGATGAAATTTAATGTTCTGTTAAATCAGAAAATATTATTCATTAAGTACAGTATTCAGATGAACTAATGTCCCCTAGCCGTGGGAGTGAGAGAATGCATAACGTTCTCACTCGCACAAGCCATATGCGCCATTCCAATAACATTGTCTTTAATTTTACTCATTGTTGTTAGCAAGCGTTTATGCATGCAGTAAACTAACAACCAAGATAACAACTGTAGTGTTTTCAGATTTGGATTATAACGGTAAAGACCTTTAAGCGCATGCGTAATTATGTCACATATCTCCCTCTCACTCGCTCAGCTATGGGACATAGTTCGTCAGATACCTATACTTTAATTTCGTAATGATATAGTCATTTTTTGTACAATTGGACCCACCGGATTGGTCTAGAGGTAAAGTCATCGCCGCAAGTCAGCTGTTTAACAGCTTTATTGTATTTTATGTCCATAAAATCAGCTGTTTAACAGCTGATTTTCGGAGACGAAAGTTCTTGGTTCAAATCCTAGAAAAGGTAGTTACTTTTATTCAAATTTGAGTACTAGACAGTGGTTGTGGGTGTACTTTGATGGTTGGGGTTCAATTAACCATACTCAGTGACTGTGTCTGTACACGACTACACCTCATTTACACATCATACACATCATCTTCATCTCATTGGGTCATGGGGTTGCTTATTGTTCTAAATTAAACAGATTGCAACGTACACTCATTAGAAATTTTAAAAAAAATTGGAGAACATTTAAGGGTTCAAGAAAAGTATTCCTAACTTTGTAGAAAAGTTTACAGTAAATTTTAATTCATCAAGATTATTACTTTTTCTTTCCCTATAATAAATTATGGAAGGAAAAAATTGTTTTCAAGTTTGAATTTTACAAATACAGTTTTTATTAACACCAGCCAGTTTATTAACTTACCGATTGCCGACCGCATTGGCTTAGTTGGTAACATGCTCGCCTCTCATCATGCGGTCTTGGGTCCGAATCCCATTCAGGCACGGCATATTTTCATACGTTACAAAAATCATTTCATCCTTCACCGTCTGCATTAGCAGTAATTGCAGAACAGTCGGACGTTAAAAAAAAAAAATTATTCACTTACACTATTTTAATGTTTGTAAGTAAATTATACGAGATGTGATCAAAAAGTAAGGTGACTTTTCATTTTTATAAAAAAATATTCATTAATTCATCCAAAATTATGTTATCCCCTTCAAAATAATCCCCCTCTGATACAATGCACTTGCGCCAGCGCTTTTTCCAGTCGTCAAAACATTTCTGAAATGCACTTTTGGGTATTGCCTTGAGCTCCTCCAGCGATGCAGCCTTAATCTCCAAAGAAGAACTTGGGCTCTTCCACTGGGATGATTGGGCTTTGGTTTCGACGTCATAACCATAGACCCATGTTTCGTCACCAGTTATAACCCTTTCGAGCAGATCAGGATCATCATTGACGTCGTTCAACATGTCTTGGGCGATGTTCATGCGACGCTGCTTTTGATCAAAATTAAGCAGTTTTGGAACGAATTTCGCTGACACATGTGTCATACCCAAAACATCCGTTAAAATTGGCCGTTTGGCCTGAGCCAAACGATATGTTAAGATCATCTATTTCTCTAATCGTGATTCAATGATTTTTCAACACATTTTCTTTCACTTCCTGAACATTTTCGTCGATTTTTGACGTGCTGGGGTGTCCAGAGTGATGTTCATCGTTAACATTTTTTCGGCCCTCTTGGAATAACTTATACCATTTATAAAAATTTTTTGCTCAAAGTTGACTCATGGTACGCCACTGTCAACATTTCAAGGTTTTTGAACACTTAATACCATTTTTTACACTCTGCTCCATTATTTTCAACAGCAAAAAATCGCCGAGTACGCAAACACGAGTCTAACCAGTTTATGCCTCTCGCATTAAAACAACACGTGCTGTATAGTCAAAACTTTGAACATAATGATCGTGACGAGTGTACCAACACAACAAAAAAAATTTTTGAAATTAGAGTGTACCGAGCGCGCGAAATTCAAAAAATCACCTTACTTTTTGATCACACCTCGTAATGATTAGTTTTACTTTCTCTTGCCTATATGAATATATAGGAAGGAAAGTATTGTTTTCATGTCGATTTTTCGAAATCGAGTTTTCACCGGATCTATACGTTTTCAGACCCCCTGAACCCAAAAAACATGTTTTTAGCGATTGGTCTGTGTGTGTGTGTGTGTGTGTGTGTGTGTGCGCGCGCGCGCGCGTGTGTGTGTGTATGTGTGTGCGCGCGTGTGCGTGCGTGCGTGTGTGTGTGTGTGTGTGTGTGTGTGTGTGTGTGTGTGTGTGTGTGTGTGTGTACAAAATATCTCAAGAACGGAACATCGTACGAACTTGAAACTTAAAACTTAAGTTGCATACCGCTACCGGACTCGACACGAACATTTTCATCAAAATCGGTCAACCGGAAGTAGTAGTTTATTCGTGTAATTTTTCACTTTTTTGTGATTTTCTCAAAAACTGGTCCTACGATTTTTTTTAAAATCGCCTGGTTTATTCAGTTTTTTTATTCTCTAGAAGATAGGGTAGGCGCCATTTTTTCTGAAATTCTTGGTGAAGCTGTTTTTACGTAAAAACGTTGTTTTTTTAAGATTACGGCTTTAATATGCATTTTAGCGCAAAACTTTATATAATAAAAGTTGTAGACAATTTAAAATTTTACAACTTTTATTTCAAACATTTTTTTGTATAACGCTTAGTTTAGCAGTAATTAGCGATTTTCTGATTTTTTCTCACGAAAACGTGTGAAAAATCGATTTTTTTAAGATTTCGGCTTTAGTACGCATTTTACGACAAAAGTGTATATAATCAAATTTATAGGAAATAAAAAGATTTACAACTTTTGTTTAAAGCATTTTTCTGTACAGAGCCTAGTTTAGCGTGAAAGAGTGATTTTCCGTATTTTTAAGCCAAACTGAGTTCGATTTTCATTTTGCGTCTTTCACTCATGATTAATATAAGGTTATGTTTTTGAGGTTAGCTTTTTTTATTTCTAATGTTTTATTACTAATGTTAGGTTTATTATTAATTATTTATATGGGCAAGAGAAAGTTGTGTGAGTGTTTCACACCAGATTTTTTATTAATGTTTTGTGTTTTTAGGGGTGACCTGTAATGCAGTCGTAAATGCTGCACCAGCAAAAGTAAGTATACCATTAAATATGGTATACAACAACGTTTGTGACTACGAATGCCCACGAGATTACATTCCTGTATGTGCGGTGGATTCATCTGGCATTCCTAGGACATTTGCCAACAGTTGCATTGCCAGTTTAATGTACTGCTTTGAAGGAAAATGTAAGTAATTATTAAGTAATCATTAAGAATTTATTAAAAAGGTAAAATTTCTTAAAACATATTGTTTGGAGTGTAGCGTTATACGGGAGTGAAACGTGGGTGATAGGGGCTGTAGAAAAGAAGAAGATAGAAGCTTTTGAAATGTGGTGTTATAGGAAAATGTTAAAGATTAGGTGGGTGGACAAAATAAGTAATTTAGAGGTTCTTAGACGAGTGGATGAAAAAAGAAGTATATGGAAGTGTGTTGTTACCAGAAGAAGGGATAGGCTGGTGGGGCATATCTTAAGACATCCAGGTATTGGGCTATCAATAATGGAGGGTAATATTGAGAGAGTAAATTGTAGGGGGAGGCAAAGATTAGAATATATAAAGCAAATTACAAAAGATTTACGGTGTTACAGGTATGTACGAGGATGGTCTGAAAAGTTTCCGACCTGACAAAGATATAAGACATTTTTTCTGAATTCTTTTTTTTATTTTTCAATATAGTCTCCTTGTAACTCTACACACTTCTCCCAGCAATGCTCCAATCTCTGTAACCCGTCCAAATAGTACTCAGCGTTTTTATCTGCAAAATAGTTGTTCACAAAGGTGATTGCCTCTTCATTTGACGAAAATCTCTGTCCTCCGAGCACAATTTTTAGATGAGAGAACAAAAAGAAGTCACTTGGGGCTAGATCTGGTGAGTAAGGCGGATGATCAAGCAGTTTATACCGTATTTTGTGGATTTTTGCCATAGCAACCGCTGAGGTGTGAGACGGTGCGTTTTCTTGGTGAAACAAAATTTTCTTTTTCTGCAAATGTGGCCGTTTTTCCACAAGGTCTGTCTTTAGCTTGTCAAGTAATGATGCCTAGTATGCTCCTGTAATGGTTTTTCCTTTTTGATCGATTAAAATAACTCCATGACTATCCCAAAAAACAATCGCCATCACTTTCCCAGCCGAAAAACAGTTTTTGCTTTTTTTTTGGAGCCGGTTCCCCCTTTGCAGTCCACTGTTTGGACTGTATTTTTGTTTCGGGCGTAAGATGGTGTATCCAAGTTTGATCTACAGTCATTATTCGGCGCCAAAACTCGGATTTATTGCACCTAAACTGCGCCAACAGAGCGTTGGAAATGTTCATTCGAACACGTTTTTAATCTAACGTGAGCAAACGCGGCACCCAATGCGCGGAAAGCTTTCTCATGCCTAAATGTTGATTTAATATGTGATAAACACGTTCTTTTGACATGTTCATAATCTCTGCTATCTCTCTCACTTTGATTCAGCGGTCGTCTAGCACCATTTGGTGAACTTTGGCGATATTTTCGTCGGTAGTTGCAGTTTTTGGACGTCCCGAACGTTCATCGTCTCCCAAGCTCTTACGGCCACGTTTAAATTCAGCTGCCAAAAATTTTACTGTGGTAAATGATCGTGCAGAGTCCCAATACACAGAATCCAACTCATCTTTGATTTGTGTGTGCGTATTGCCTTTCAAAAACAAATATTGAATGAAAGCTCGGTACTCGATTTTGTCCATTTTCACAAAAACGCTCACATCAACTCACTCAAACGACTGTTACAAACAATGTCGCCAAAATCAGCTGTTAAACAGCTGATTTTGGCGACGACTTTACCTCTAGACCAACCCGGTGGGTCTACTTAAATTAATATGAATTTATATCTACTAAGCACTGAAAGTAATTTTATAATAACATATTTTTAAAGTCGTCTCCGAAAATCATTTGTTTAACAGCTGATTTTCGGAGACGAAGGTTCCTGGTTCAAATCCTAGTAAAGGTAGTTACTTTTATACGGATTTGAATACTAGACAGTGGTTACCGGTGTACTTTGATGGTTGGGGTTCAATTAACCATACTCTCTCAGGAATGGTCGGCCTGAGTCTGTACAAGACTACACAGTCTCATTTACACGTGATACATATCATTCTCATCTCTCATTGGGTAATGGGGTTGCTTATTGTTCTGAATTGAACAGATTGCAACGTACACATATTAGGAATTAAAAAAAAAAAAATTTTTTAAATGTATTATCTGTTTCAGATTTTGCAATTGTGAAAGTTGGAGAATGCTAATCCTGGTACACATCTACTGCTACCATAAAAGATGACAATGAAGAAGAAAAAAATCTTCAGAAATCATTAGACAAAATTCATTTAGAAAAAAAACAAATGAAAATTTCATTCTAGTCGTTTATATAAAACCTTCATTATAACATGACAAAGATTATTTTTAAATCTCGATAAGAAAATTTAATTTTCTTTATCAATGACTTAAAAGTCAAAAAAATTTAATTCTGATTTTTTTTTTAAACAAAATCAATTTTTCCAATAACAAAAATATTATTTAAGAAAAACTACAGGTTAGCTTATATAATAAACAAAATTAGATTGTAAATAAAAGAAAAAATAATTATGTTAAAATTCTTACAATTTTATGAAAAGTTCCTTTTTTTTAAAAAAAATAATAACTATCAATTAATTTTGATATAATTAAAACAACTGAATAAAAATTATACAACAGGTCTCCTGATTAATAAAAAAATAAAATTTATTTATTTTTATAACACTCTTAAAATAAAAAGCTAGTTTAATTAAACTTCATGTAATAGAACATCAATAATGATAATTTAAAATGTAAAAAATAATCCTTCAGAATTTTGATTGATTATCATGAGAAAATAATTTAAACTTATTTATTTTTTTAGTTTATTTGATGTTGCATGAACATCTTGGTTATTAGTTAATACATTTTAGGATGAGGAATATTGGTTTTTCAACTAGTAATAATTTTCAAAAACCCTGGTCGGGAATTGAACTCAAAACCTCCACTTTTCAGCCAATATTGTTTTTTTGTAGTTTTTATTTCTACTTTACTTTACTTTATTCGGCTCTACAGTCCTGGGTGAACTTTGGCCTCCTCCACATGTCGCCTCCAGATATCGCGTTCCTGGGCCCATTTCCGTTGTTCCTGTCCCAATTCCGAGGCTGATTTTGAGGCTTCACAATAGGTTGTTTTTTCCGGGGAGGAGTTATTGGCACCTCACCAAACCCCCAACCTGGAGGACCAGGTGATTTTTCTTTCAGGGTTTTCTTCCCTTAGGCTTTGAAATTCCACTGAGTTTCATCTGCAAGGCAGCAGTTTTGTTGCTGGTTTTGGTCCGCCCTGGATATTTGATTTCTCCGGTACCCCCTATATCTAGGAGGCATTCCTCTATCCGCCACCTGTGGAGGCGCCCGATAGGAGACCAGCCAACTCCCACGGGAGTTTTTATTTCTAATCACATCAATATCTTGGTAATTAGCAATAACTTTGTTTTAAGGAACAGGGTTTGAATATGTGATCATTTTCGAGACAGCCAGAAATTAATCTGGGACCTTTCACTTTGCATTTTTTTTTTTTTTTTTTTATTGAGTGATGATGCCTACATAAGCCTTGGGCTTGTGCGTAGGTAATGATATGCAGGGATTTACAGATGAAAAAAATGCCAGACCTGACCAGGAATCGAACCCGGGACCCCAGCAGAGTAGCCAGTTGCGCTGACCACTACACCACGGGCCATTTTAACGCACTAATGATTGCACCACAGATCTCTATTAATTTTAAATAATTTTTTATTTTACTTTTATTTGTTATTGGGAACAGTACAGTATTGACAAACACTCAATACAATTATAAGTCATAAAAATGTTAGTATATGTGGCTATACAAGATAATTAACTGATAAAAATTTCAGCCTAGTTTTATTGGTTTCTGAAAAAAACCTACCTTAGTGTTAAAAATCTAAATTTACAGGAAAAGGTAAAAAACAAGAAGGTACAAATCAAAAATAATATGTACACAAACAAGTAAATTTCCCATCAACTGTTGTTTAGAAAGCTGAACCAACAGCTGAGAATATTAAAAACTGTGATGTAGATATTTTAAGAACTAAAATTCTCTTTGCACTAAAACGAGCAGTATAAAATTATGAAAAAATATTCGTTCTTCGTAACATAATTATTTTTCTATGTAAATCTGTTAAAAACTTAATTTTTTCATAAAAAAAATATTTTTGACGTAATTTAATGTTTTTGTGGTAGATCTAGGCCTAAACTATTGAAAAACATAAAAAACCAAAAATTGAAATTTTGAGTTAAAACCATCGTGCAATCTCCCCTTAAAACATTTTTCTGGTAAAATTACTGTTCTACAGGGTGATTCATGAAGTTCTCCCCCCACTTCTACAGCACATTGTACTAGTAAAAATAATGAAAAAATGTTATATAAACATAGGTCCGAAAACGCTTCGTTAGCGAGTTACAGCTAGCGAAAGTTTCGCCTGGATTTCAGTTCACCAGGTGAAATGAGGTCTTCCTGGAATTGTGGTAAGGTAGATTAAGGGGCAAATTCAATCATTTCTTATGGTTTTTGACCTGATAAATTGAATAAAACAGGTCCCAGAACTGTAAGTTAAATAGTTTTTGAGAAAACCAGTGTCAAATGCAAAAAATGGAGTGAAAATCACATTTTTTCATCTTTGGGCAAGAATAACTTTGTTATTTCACCAAGAAACAGTTAAAATTTTTCAATAAAAAATGTAGAAAATTTTATTCTGAACAAACCGGTGTAAATAAAGTACACAGAAAGCGAATAGTTTTTGAGAAAACCAGTGTCAAATGCAAAAAAATGGAGTGAAAAAAACACATTTTTTCATTTTAGTTTTTCCGGTTAATTTTACTTTGTACTCTTATGAATAAAAACTCATTTAATCAAACATCTATTCGCTTTCTGTGTACTTAATTTACACCGGTTTGTTCAGAATAAAATTTTCTACATGTTTTATTGAAAAATTTTAACTGTTTCTTGGTGAAATAACACAGTTATCCTTGCCCAAAGATGAAAAAATAAGTTTTTCACTCCATTTTTTGCATTTGACACTGGTTTTCTTAAAAACTATTTAACTTACAGATCTGGGACCTGTTTTATTCAATTTATCAGATCAAAAACCATAAGAAATGATTGAATTTGCCCCTTAATCTACCTTACCACAATTCCAGGAAGACCTCATTTCACCTGGTGAACTGAAATCCAGGCGAAACTTTCGCTAGCTGTAACTCGCTAACGAAGCGTTTTCGGACCTATGTTTATATAACATTTTTTCATTATTTTTACTAGTACAATGTGCTGTAGAAGTGGGGGGAGAACTTCATGAATCACCCTGTATAATGTCTAATTATGGTGTTATATATACAATGTTGGCAAGACTTTTATATATACAACTTCAAATAATTTAAAAAAAAGATTCACATTTAATTTAGTTTTAATAACCAAATTTTTAATTGATTTGTTAAAAATATAAACTTTTTTGACTGCCTTCAGGGGGGAGGGGAACATACCCAGTAACAGCTGAACAAATTTTAAAAATATCAAAAAAAATTTTTTTGTCTAGTTAGATTCTTTGAAATGTACTCTTTAAAATGGTATATCTGTTTATGTAATACGGCTTTTATAAACTGATGTAAAATTTGAAAAAACGACTCTGTGTTCAAACTAAATTTTTTTTTTTTACGAAAACAACACTAATTTTCAATAATCTCTAGCATGAAAACGAAACAAGATAGAGCCATGATCTTTTTTTTTATTTTGAAATACGTTTCATTCTGTTTTATTTGATAATAATATCACTAGAGTGCAGCACTAACCGTATGCAACCTATAGTGCAGGAGAATTCTGAACTACATCACAATTAGTAAGACTTTTACCTCAATTATCTAAAAAATAAAAATTTTGTTTTTCAAAGTTTGGGAAAATCATAACTTCTTTTCTGTTAAAGATAGAGGAATAATTTTTTTTTTTAAATTGTTGAGATGACTTAGTTCTATTATCTGATAAAGGGAAATTACAAAGTAACCTTAATTTGTTTTTTTTTATTTAGACTTAAACATACAAGTTGTAGTTTTTCGTTGATGTAAAAATTTAAAATTTTTTTTAAAATTCAGATTCTAAGATTTTAAAAAACTATTTCATCAGATCACAGAACAGAATTTTATCTTTAATTTTAAAAAAAATTAGACTGATAGGTCAAATACAAAATAAGTTACAGCTTTTCCTAAAACACACTGATATTTCATCCCCCACCCCTTAAAAGGTGACAGGGTGGAAATTTTTTATATTATGTGGAAAATTATCTTTTTTTTTACTCTAACTTCCAAAAACAAAATCAGGTTTGTAACTCATAAGGGAAAGTTTTTCATATATTGGGTATGTTCCCCCTTCATGACATAGTTACTAGCGGTCTACCCAACAAAGAGAAAAGGTCCTAGGTTCGACTCCTAGCAAGGGTCTAAAAATTTCATCACGTTAAAACTAACTATTACAGTACCAAACCTTAAAGTAGTCACTAATGACCAAGCTGTCGATGCGAATTTCAATAAACTAAAAATAACTCTTAAATATTTATTAATAATATTTTATTTATTTATTTTTTTATTAAATCAATCAAAATAATATGTAGACCTTCTGTTGTTACAAATTAATATATATTTATATATTATACAGTATTATGTATTTTGAAGCTTTCCCAACGACAAATTAGTTTTCCCCAAATATTTTCCTAGTTTGGCGTTGGTTTCCCATATTAGTTTAAGAAAAATACATTAATAATTTTTTTTCATTTTCTATATTTATTATTATTTTTTATTTTTATCAATAAAGTACTAGAATATTCTATTAGAAATGTAAATATAGATTTTTATTTTTTATTTAATTTTTAGATTTATGATTTATTTAATATTAAGTTATTTTGCAGTTACCTTAAAGATAATTTTAGTTGTATTGTTAGAATAATATTAGGAAAATTAAATTTTGAAAATTAATAATTATTATTATTTATATTACTAAAATTATTTTATTTATTATTTTATATTTTAATTCCTCTTTACGGTAAAGATTTAAAATATTTTTATTAAAATGACTCAAATAATTTTGATGAGTATTATAATAATTATAGAGTGAATAAAGGATCCTCCTTCTTTTACCAAGTGCGGTACTTAGTCTGGGATGATACAGTTCCCATAAGAGCCAAACAGACCATGTTTAAAACATATCTTCTTCCAATAATGACATATGGCCTGGAAAGCTGTGTCTTATTGAAAGGGGACATTAGCAAATTACAGGCATGTGAGATGAAATTTTTAAGATCAGCCTTGCAGAAGACCAGAAGAGACAAGGTCAGAAATGAATATATAAGAAGAGATATGCAGCTGACCTTAACGATGGAAGAAAGATTACGTACCGCAAGACTCAAATGGTTTGGACATGTACAAAGGATGCCAGAGGCACGTATCCCCAGACAGTACTTGGACATGGAGGTATCTGGAAAGAGACCCGTTGGACGTCCCAAAAGAAGATGGACTGACCAAATAAGGGACGATCTCCTAACAAAAGGAATGACACTACAGGATATCAGAATACAAAAGGTATATCAAGATAGAGATAGATGGAGGCATATCGTCCACTCAAATCCTACCCGGCCTGCTGGAAGGATACCCAGATGATGATGATGATGATTATAATAATTAATTACTGGTAACGCAATATAAGTTGACGATCGTCAGCGAAAGTAAGACTTGACTGTGCGGGGGATGGAAGTACTACTATAGTATGTGCTTTTCTAAATACATCATAGCGACAGCTCTAACCTTGACATCATGTTATAGTTTTACTCTTCCATTGATTTATTATCTTTACAACTATAGTTCAGCCATTGTTAGTTTGCTCCTACTGTCAACAAACCAAAGCCACCTACTACAGGGTGCATGCTAGAGTCCACCACTTTATGCATGCAGGCCACTATTTAAGGAGCTTAAATTGCTTACAGTTTCCTCCCTCTACATTTTTGAGGTGATTATGTATGTTAGGCAAAATAATTTTATGCAGAATTTCAATGTTCACAATCACAACACGAGAAACAGCAATGATTATTATGTGGCTAATCACTCCACAAAATTGTTTGAACAAAAACCTACTTATGCAGGGAGAAAATTCATAAATAAATTACCCCAATCTTTAAAGTGTTGTGAGGATTTGAATTCCTTTAAAAAAAATTTAAAAAATTACTTGATTGGTGAAACTTTTTATAGCGTACAAGAATTTCTTTCTTGATAGTAGTGATACTTAGTGTGTTTCTTATATGTATTTCAGGTGTTATATCTGACGACATGTCCTATACTCCTCCTGGAGTCTCCAGGGCGCAAAAAAAAAAAAAAAAAAAAAAAAAAATGTTGTATTCCTATTAAGTTAACTATTTTTTAAATTATAAGTACTTAAAGTACTGAAAACATCAGTCATGATATGATGTAGGCCTAACAATTTCATTTATAAAAATACTTTTAAATGTATTTTGTATTTAAATACTTTTGAAAGTATTTTGTTGTTACTTTTTAATCAACGTGTACACATTTTTATATAATGCGCATGCTCAGTGACGTCATTATTTGTTTACATTAGGAGCAAACTAACAGAGGCTGGACTGTATGTCGTTTTATAAACATCCCATTGTATTATTTATTGATTCTTAATAATTATCCTAAATAATAAACATTCATTCTAAATAAGCCATAATACTAGGCCTAAGCTATAATTTAGTATCCTTTTTGGTCATCAGCAGTAAACTGAATTACTGCACTCTGACAGTTGTAGTGATGGACTAGTTAGTCTGTGAGTTCCGTCGATGCGAGCTAATTGTTGTGAGTAATACTAGTTTTGTTGTTGTTTAAGTCATCAGTCAGCCTGTAGGCTGGTTTGAACCTGTAGAGGTTTAACTAAGTAAAATGAGGAGTGAGGTGGTTTACAATTGCCTTCCTCACTGAATAGAAAAGTAACGCTTATCAGCATGCCGGGCCCTCTGAAAAGCACATATTTTCCACTCTGCAAATGACACCTTCACTTCATTCACCACAGGGTCTGGCTGTATTATGAAATCCATTACTTTCAGAGGAGATAACTCTGATTAGAGTCTTTTACACCTCTACCTCTTCTGTTCTTAAATGATTCAGTAATTTAATTGACTGACCATGTAATAAGAAACAGAACTATTTATTTTAGCCCAGCAACGAACAGATTGAGAGTAAATAATTTGACTCTCCACCTGTCTGTTATGGGCAGAATACTAGTTTTATGGTAATTTCAAAATGTTATTGTATTTTTAGGGTTTTCATATTTCATTATTTTCAGTAAAGTTATGTTAAATTGCAATTGAATTTTAAACAATTCACTTTCTTTAAATAATTACATTACTCCTTACTTATTTAGTGTTGGGGTCATGAAGTGAATTATCATTTATCATTTAATGATAAATGATAATTTGATGATGATGATGATAAAGGAATGATTATTATGTGGCTAATCATTCCACAAAATTGTTTGAACAAAAACCGACTTATGCAGGAAGAAAATTCATGAATAAATTACCCCAATTTTTAAAATGTTGTGAGGATTTGAATTCCTTTAAAAAGCATCTGAAAAATTACTTGATCGGTGAAACTTTTTATAACGTACAAGAATTTCTTTGTTGATAGTAGTGATACATTGTGTGATTCTTATATGTATTTCAGGTGTTATATCTGACATGTCCTATACTCCTCCTGGAGTCTCCAGAGCACAAAAAAATTTAAAAAATTTATTACTTAACCCTTTTAGCACTGTTGTCTTGTATATGCGACGGCACTTACATACCGAGGCTTGAGCCAACTGTCATGTAAACTCATGTTCTAACTTTCCAGAAGAAGTGCTAAAGTAGGCCTACTATGTTCCGCATTCTTGTGGCTTTAAAATGAGTTAGTACAGTACTCTATTAATATATTAAATCTGCATCAATTTAAATTGGAAAAAAACGAATTGGAGAACATTTCTTTACCAAACTATATAACTAAAAAAAAAAGTATTTATTCTGATTTTTTTCTAAAATGCTCATAGACGAAAGAATTAAGTGAATATCCGATGACTGTAGAATCTGATGAAGAAGAGTCATAATGAGGATAATGAGAGAGAGAGAACTTTTCAGGAATTGACTTTAACTATAAAACACAATTCTATCACTGTCGACAGCCTTTGGCCTTTGGCCGAAAGATGTACTAAAATAATTTTTGTTACATTATTCCAGATTTTAAATTACAACTTATTTTGTAACAAACACATAAAAATAAAAGTTACAAAAACATGAAAAATACATGACAAACGATGAAATTTAGCTTCATTATAGTATGAAGTTTCATGAAAATACTTAATCTGTGCAAGCTTTATTTCCTGTAAAAACTCAGTAGTTAAAGGGTTAAGTGTTTGTGGTGGTTGATAGATGTGTTATGCTTTCAAGTTGGTAGATGTAAGTAGGATAGATAGACTTATACTGTCCTCCTCCCACCGCATGATACGCGCAATCGTCTACTTGTAGCGCGTTACCAGTACTCAGGATGTTTTTTTCTGGTTTAACGTCTGGCTATTTTGCAATTTCTGCTAATGCAGAAGCTGGACAATGATGATATATGAAAATGAGTGATGAAAAAAAGTTAGGTCTGACCGGGAATCGAACCTGGGACCCCGGCATGGATGTGGACATAACAAAGTGGTGTAAAGTATTGTGATTGAGGGAGGGCCCATCTGTTGAATTTGCTGCCAACCTCATTAGGTATGCCATATCAGTATGGGGTAATTCATCACAGGGTAACATGGAAAGAGTTTTTAAAATACAGAAAAAAGCTGTTAGGCGTATGATGGGAGTCAACCACCTTACCTCATGCAGATCACTATTTAAACAGCTGCAATTGCTCACGGTTCCTTCTTTGTACATTTTTGAAATGATAATGTACGTAAAGAAAAATACCTTTTTACAGAATTTATATGTTCACAACCACTACACAAGAAACAGAATCGATTATTATGTTGCTAATCACAACACTAAATTGTTTGAACAAAAACCAACTTATGCAGGTAGAAAATACATCAATAAATTGCCACAAGGTTTAAAAAGTTGTGGCAATTTAAGTCATTTTAAAAAAAGCTAAAACAATATTTGATTGATGAAACATTTCACAGTGTGCACGAATTCCTTTTTAAATAGTTTTGATTGAAAAATATTTAACTTCTAATTAAACAAATATTGTGTACTATTTGATACAAAGGGGTTCATGACAAGCCTACTGAGTTAAGCAATAGCAAGAAAAAATTGTTGGTAAGTGACGAATTTATCATTGTGTTTGATTTTTTTATTTTTTATTTTGTGTGATATTTGATTCAATGGGGTTCATGACAAGCCTGCTGAAGTAAGCAGTAGCAAAAACAATTTTCTGGTGGTAAGTGATGAATTTATCATTGGTGATAAACTTTCAGTTTTATCAGATTTATCTTGACATGTCCTATACTCCTTTTGGAGTCTCCTGGATGCAAGTAGAAAAAAAATTATAAAAGAAGACATGCTGTCTTCTATGGAATTGTTCTGATCTATGATAATGCAAATCCTCGCAGTGCTGGTACAACCAATGGCTCTTTGAGTGATTTCAATGAAACATTTACTGCTTGACAACAATCGAAATAGGATTCCCTCCCTTCCTCACTTCTTCGATTCCCGTTCGCACTACGTGCCGAATCGAATACATTGATACGCATAACACAAATGAGCAATTAATATTAATATCACTTATACTAGATTCTTGTTATCCATAACATTTTGTACAGATTATGTGACCACCACCAGAAGAAAGACATTAGTGTTTCCATTATTTTTGTTTACTATTAGGTAGTGTAGTCATAATATAACTCAGCAAGTTTTTAATTTATAATGTTGACTGTTAATCTAAATAATTGATACGATTTAATTATTAAATGGAGTAAGCATTATTCTTTATTTACTTGAGAGCAGTTAATATAAACTACGCTTTTACTTAAGTTGTACAGTGTTAGCGACCGTGCAATATTGGTTTTGTAGTCAGTGCAGTTTTATTATGTTTTGGGTTTGATCGGTTGTTCAATATTCAGATAAATTCGTTTCGATTAAACAGATACAGTGTAAGTGTATACTTGTGATTTAAACAAGTACAGGTTAAAAAAGTGCAAATAATAATAAATAATAAAGTAATAGTAAGTAAAGTAAAGTAATAGCGATAGATTGGTCAAACAGGTATTCGACTTTGTGAACCGGGGAAAGAAGAACTACACATGGGCCAAGGAAACTAAACTGGATCTGGAACAGATAGGATTAACACCGCGGGACACACAGGACAGAGAGCACTATAGAGCAATGATAAGGGAATCTGGGGCGATCGAGAGCAGGAGGATGCGCCGGGGAAATGGCGGCGAATGGTCAGAGGAAAGGAGACACCAACAAAGCGCGAGAATGAAGGCGTTATGGGCCGAACGCAAGGGAAGCTGGCAAATACAGTAGGCCAGAGGAACAACTTGGTAACGTGATCCATAGCAGGTCAATTCGTGAACAAAAAAAAAAAGTAATAGTAAGTATGAATATAAATACTGTTGTAGTAATGAGCTGTACTAGTAGACTGACTATCCGAGATAATGTTTTTGGTACGGTGCGTAATGCGAGGTGGCATTGATGAAGTGCGGAAGGGAGGGAATCCTATTTCGATTGTTGTCAGACAGTACATCATCATGAGTACCAACTTATTACTGAGAGACTTCGATCATCTTTTCTAGTTTTCTTTAATTGACTAAAACTGATCTAAGAGGAGACCAACCAATAATTTTTTGCTCATATTATCTGAAATACCCATCGGGTTGGTCCAGAGGTAGTCGTCACCATGAGTCAGCTATTTTCAGAGCAACAGCTGATTTTCAGAGGTGAAGGTTCCTGGTTCAAATATTAGTAAAGGTAGTTAATTTTTTTTTAATTCCTAATGTGTGTACGTTTCAATCTGTCCAATTCAGAACAATAAGCAACCCCATGACCCAATGAGATGAGGATGATGTGTATGACATGTAAATGAGGCGTAGTCTTGTACAGACCCAGGTCGACCACTCCTGAGAGAGTATGGTTAATTGAACCCCAACCATCAAAGTACACCGGCAATCACTGTCTAGTATTCAAATCTGTATAAAAGTAACTACCTTTACTAGGATTTGAACCAGGAACCTTCGTCATCGTTTGGCGATGACTTTACCTCTAGACCAACCCGGTGGAGAGTTAATTTTATATGAATTTAAACACAAGACAGTGGTTACTTTTTTTTTGGTTTAACATCCGAATGTTTCCGCAATTACTGCTAATGCAAACAGTGAAGGATAAAATGATTTTTTTTGTAACGTATGAAAATATGCCGGGCCTGAATGGGATTCGAACCTAAGACCGCATGATGAGAGCACGTTACCAACTAGACAATGGTTACTGGTGTACTTTGATGGTTGGGGTTCAATTACCCATACTCTCTCAGGAATAGTCGACCTGGATCTGTAAAAGACTACACCTCATCTACACGTCTTACACATCATTCTCATCTCATTGGTATAATTGGGTTGCTTATTGTTCTGAACTGAACAGATTGCAATGTACACAAATTAGGAATAAAAAAATATTATCTTAAAAAGTAAATGATTAAATGATATAATCCATTCAATTATGTATGGAGTGTAGCATTACACAGGAGTGAAACGTGGGTGATAGGGGCTGTAGAAATGAAGAGAATAGAAGCTTTTGAAATGTGGTGATATAGGAAAATGTTAAAGATTAAGTGGGTGGACAAAATAAGTAATGAAATAATAATAAGTAATAAAATAAGTAATGCCGGCCGCATTAGCGCACTTGGTAACGTGCTCGCCTCTCATCATGCGGTCCTGGGTTCGAATCCCACTCAGGCACGGCATATTTTCATACGTTACAAAAAAAATCATTTCATCCTCCATTGTACAATAGTTCCACCCCAACGTCATCGCTAATGACCCCGTTGGAGTTGATGCGACGTTAAATAAATGAATTAAAAAAAAAAATAATAAGTAATGTTGAGGTTCTTAGGTGAGTGTATGAATTAAGAAGTATATGGAAGCATCTTACCAGGAGGAGGGATATATTAAGACATCCAAGTATTGGTCTATCAATAATGGAGGGTAATATTGAGGGAGTGAATTGCAGGGGAGGCAAAGATTAGAATATGTAAAACAAATTACAAACGATGTAGGGTGTTACAGGTATGTACATATGAAACGATTTACGCAAGATAGACAGCTAGGAGAACTGCATCAAACCAGTCTGCTATCTTGGGAGTAAAATAACAAAGGATGGTAGAAGTACAAGTGATATCAAAAGTAGAATTGCTCGAGCTAGAAAAGCATTTGAAATAAAAAACAGCTTACTGACTACAAATATTGATTTACAGTTAGGAAACATTTCTTAAAACTTTATGTTTGGAGTGTAGCATTATACAGGAGTGAAACATGGGTGATAGGGGCTGTAAAAAAGAAGAAGATAGAAGCTTTTGAAATGTGGTGTTATAGGAAAATATTAAAGATTAGGTGGGTGGACAAAATAAAAAATTTAGAGGTTCTTAGACGAGTGGATGAAAAAAGAAGTATATGGAAGCGTTTTACCAGAAGAAGGAATAGGCTAGTGGGGCATATATTAAGACATCCAGGTATTGGTCTATCAATAATGGAGGGTAATATTGAGGGAGTGAATTGCAGGGGAGGCAAAGATTAGAATATGTAAAACAAATTACAAACGATGTAGGGTGTTACAGGTATGTACATATGAAACATTTACGCAAGATAGAACAGCTTGGAGAACTGCATCAAACCAGTCGAGAGACTGATGACAAAAAAATCCCATTCAACAATGTTCAGATACATTTGCTGACGATAAGGCATTGCTTGCTAAAAGTGGAGATCCTACAGTTGCTTCAAACAAACTTCAGGAATGTTTAGACCAAATCCAACCATGGCTTCAAAAATGGAGCGTGAAGATCAATACTGCAAAATAACAGCATGTTACATTTACAATGCGGAGAAATACTTGTTCACCAGTAAAACTTGGAGGTGTTGATTTACCACAAAGTTAAGTTGTAAAGTACCTGAGTATGCATCTTGATAGGCGGTTAACTTCGAAAACCCATGTGAGAATGAAGAGGAACGAAATCTAAAATACAAAAGGATGTAATGGCTGATTGGAGGGAACTCTTCACTCTCTCTTTAGGATAATTTGGTGCTTTACAAAATGTTACTAAAACCAGTTTGGTTGTACGGCGTTCAACTTTGGGGAACTACCAGCAGAAGTAACATAGAGATAATTCAAAGGTTCCAAAATAAGGTTCTTCGGGCTATAACAAGGGCACCATGGTTTGCAAGGAATGCAGAAATGCAACATTATTGCAACCTTCCTGATGTAATGGACGAGGTCAGGCGTTTTAATAGAAAATATCAGGCAAGACTTGAAAGCCACGAAAATGAATTAGCCATAAATCTTCTAAATAATACAGAAAAATTTAGGCGCCTGAAACGTTACCATGTTTTGGACTTGTCTGAAAGAGGTTAAAAAATGTACATAAGATTATATTGAAAAGTATTCCATATTGTAAAATGTAAATATCTTTGTACATAGTCATTTTCTCTTTCAACATATGAATAATTGATATAATGAGAGGTACTCAGGGTAATCACTTGGCCTCAACTTGTCATTTGTAAATTCAAAAGATTTGTTTATAGTTTATTTTTAAAAAAAACTGATTGCAAATACAGTAAAACCTCTTTAATCCGGCACGTTTGGGACTCGAAGCTTGCTGGATTAAAGAAAATTCCGGACTATGGAGGTTATTTATAAAAATACAGGAGTCGTATAAAAAATAACACAATTTGCACAAGAAACTTTTACTGTATGTATTTATTATTTAAACATGGGTTATTTAAACAATATAAATTAATATATAAGTACAGGAGAAATATTAAAATGCATTTTTTAAGTACAGTACATGATGAAATAAATTTGAATACAGTATGAAATACTATTCGTGGTTTTTATAACAGCACTGGTAGATGGCTGGAAAAAAAATCTAATATCTACTTGCTTCTTACAACTAGTATTTTTTTATTTAAAAAATCATTTTTTATTACATGCAAGTTCATAACTTCGGCTATACTGTATTGTTTATTTGACTCAGCAAATTTTACAAACGTGACGCTTTGTGGCTCTTGAGTGTTGGCGGTAGCTGTCAGGTTGCTCACTTTACAATGTTCATTGTGAAGGCAATTCTATAATTTTTGTCTATTGCCGTTGATGCCGGATTATAGACAATTTTGGACTATCGAATGCCAGATTAAGGAGGTTTTACTGTAATGTCATTTAATAAAAAAAAAAAAAATGTTCTATGTCTTAATACTAAAATATATAACTATTCGCTACATTTTACACTTCACAGTGCTTTGCTTTAATAGATCACACTGCACTGTTACACTAGTTCGAAGCTTCTTTCTCTTAAGCCAACTAGGAACATTTTCATTATCAAGAAGTTGAATTGCTACTGGATTGACGAGATCATGAAAACGAGCTTCATGTTTGACAGCAAATCTTATCTCACTGGACACAAAATGGATGTCAAGATCTCTGTGCAGATTACTATTACTAATGTAAAGCTCTCAGTGTTCAATCCTTATTTGATTATCTCTGGCACAACCAAAAAGTTGTATTCCGTAAATCCAGATGTGTTTTAAAATTTGATTCGTAAGCTATATCCGATGAAAAATCAACATGAAAACAATACTTTCCTTCCCTATATGATATACTCATATTCTTCTTCCCTAATATTCAATTTTCAATTTATTTCCCCTTTAAAAATTACATTAATTACTTTTGTTTCTCCTTAATTCTTTATTTACAACTGTAAAATTTTACAACAAGCAAATGTGATGATTATGATAATAATGTAAATGACTTGATAGGCATGAGGGGGTAGGGTCCCCATTTTGTGGTACCTCCCCAAGAATAAAATTTGTATATCAAACTAGCAGGTCTCTACTCCAGCGTCTTTTAAGGCGTTTAGGGGTATTATCAGGTAAATGGCGGTGGAAAGTGAATGCACCAGGGGGTTCTCGTGTTCGTGTGACTTGTCATGAAAGCGTTTGTATAAATATTCAATGGAATTTTGTACAAGTGGTGTTTTCAAATCTGCATGTAAGGTTTTGTTGCTAACGTAATGAGGTGCATTTGCTACGTATAAGGCGTAATGTTTTTGACTGGAATGCTTGAATTCGTTGCAAGTTAGAGGGTTTGGTTAAACCGTAAATTTGGGACCCGTAGGTCCACATAGGTTTCAAAAGAGAACAATATATGCGTAATTTTTGTGCCATTGGTAATTTTGATCGTTTGTGAAGTAGGGAATATAGAAGTTTAAGCCGGGTATATAGAAGTTTAAGTAATAGTTTGTTAATTACTTAACAAATTATTACACACAGTGAACTATCACAAAAGAAAAGAAACAAATCAATATTCTTGTATGGAAGAAAAGTTTTCATGTAGATTTTTCAAAATTGAGTTTTCACCGGAAATAGCCCTCAGGTTTACGGATACAAAGGTTCCTGGTTTAAATCCTAGTTAAGGTAGTTACTTTTATACAAATTTGAATACTAGACAGTGGTTACACGTGTACTTTGATGGTTGGGGTTCAGAAATGGTCGGCCTGGGTCTATACAAGATTACACATCTTTCTTTTGTCATTGGATCATCAAGTTGCTTAATGTTCTGAATTGAACAGATTACAACGTACATACATTAGGGATAAAAAAACATATTCATATTGTTCTGCGCCCAACTTTGGGAACTACCAGCAGAAGTAACACAGAGGTAATTCAAAGATTCTGGAATTAGGTTATTCGGGGGTAAAACAAGGGCGCCATGGTTTACAAGGAATGCAGAAATACACCATATAGCAACCTTCCTCAAGTCATGGACAAGGTAAGGCATTTTAACACAAAATATCAGGCGAGATTTGAAAACTTGGAAAACGAAATGGCCATAAATCTTTTCAACAATGCAGAAGTTAGACGCCTCAAAGGTTATCATGTTTTGAACTTGTACAATAGAGTTCAAATGTACATAAAAATTACAATGGGGGGGGGAAATAATTATAAAATAAAATGTAAATATCTGTGTACATAGTAATTTTCTATTTTCAAAAATGAATAATAATTTTGACATAATAAGAGGTACTTAAGGTGATGACACCTCAAATTGTTATTTGCAATTTTAAAAGAATTGTTTTCTTATCATCAATCTTTCGACTGGTTTTTTTTTAATCCCTAATAATATGTGTACGTTGCAATCTGTTCAATTCAGAACAATAAGCAACCCCATCACCCAATGAGATGAGGATGATGTGTATGACGTGTTAATGAGGTGGTGTAGTCTTGTACAGACACACTCACAGAGTATGGTTAATTGAACCCCAACCCCTAACCGCTGTCTAGTACCTGATCTACCACCCTGATAGCACGTAATAAACACTCGTTAAAGATCAAACGAATACTAACTCACTGACTGCGCTCGGGGTTCTATTTATATAGGCGATTCAAAGAACCTTCTCGACAGACACCGAAATTCGATGCAAAAGTCCTTTCTTGGGAAATCTTATTTAATGTAAACAGGTTATAATTGAATAAAAAGGTGTTACAGGTAACCAACCGACTCTTTCATAAATAGTTGTACAACAATAACCCTACCTTATCATACACAATAGCGCAGTCCTTTTAAATAACCTTTATGAATAGGTATCCTTTTATAGCTGACCCTATTGTTATTTTTTCACTCTATTATCTACTCTTTTAACATTTTATTAACCCTTTGAGTGCCGAAAGAATATTTAAAAGTTTGATCTAAAGTGCCATTTAATTTGAATAAGGGTGTACAAAAAATTCCAGCCCTTATTTCGAAAACTTGCAGGCGTAAGCCTGCCATTACCAACCGAAATTTCAACGTTACAGAAAAATAAAATCTCCAGTTAAAAATAAGTCCAATTCAAATGTCCAATAAAAATAAAAATCGTTCTAACACTAAAAATATTCAAAATAGTTTTTACTTTCTCTTATATGAATATATAGGAAGGAAAGTATTGTTTTCATGTCAATTTTTCAAAATCGAGTTTTCACCGGATCTATACGTTTTCAGACCCCCTGAACCCAAAAAACATGTTTTTAGCGATTGGTCTGTGTGTGTGTCTGTGTGTGTGTGTGTCTGTGTGTGAACAGAATATCTCAAGAACGGAACATCGTACGAACTTGAAACTTGAAACTTAAGTTACATACCACTACCGGACGCGACACGAACATTTTCATCAAAATCGGTCAACCGGAAGTAGTAGTTTATTCGTATAATTTTTCAGTTTTTTGCGATTTTCTCAAAAACTGGTCCTACGATTTTTTTAAAATCGCCTATTTTACTCAATTTTTTATTCTCTACAAGATAGGGTAGGCGCCATGTTTGCTGAAATTCTCGGTGAGGCTGTTTTCACGTATAAACGTTGTTTTTTTAAGATTACGGCTTTAATATAAATTTTAGCGCAAAACTTTATATAATAAAAGTTGTAGAGAATTTAAAAACCTACAACTTCTGTTTCAAACATTTTTTTGTATAGGCCTAACGCTTAGTTTAGCGGTAATTTGCGATTTTCTGTTTTTTTTCTCACGAAAACGTGAGAAAAATCGATTTTTTTAACATTTCGGTCTTAGTATGCATTTTACGACAAAAGTGTATATAATTAAATTTATAGAAAATTAAAAGATCTACAACTTTTGTTTAGAGCATTTTTCTCTACAGAGCCTAGTTTAGCGTGAAAGCGTGATTTTCCGTATTTTTAAGCCAAACTGAGTTCGATTGTCATTTTGCGTCATTCACTCATGATTAAAATAAGGTTATGTTTTTGAGGTTAGTTTTTGTTCATTTCTAATGTTTTAATACTAATGTTAGGTTTATTGTTAATTATTTGCATTGGCAAGAGAAAGTTGTGTGAGTGTTTCACACCAGATTTTTTAGTTGAAAGTCACATCCTCAGCTTGGTCATTAGCAACTATTGTGGGTTTTAGTACCTTAAAGGTGGTTTTAACGTGTTAAAATTTCCAGACTATATCCGGGAATCGAAGCCGAGACCTTTCGCTTTGTAGGCTAGCGTGCTAGCCATTACTCCACGAAGGTGGTTTCAAAATAAATTATTCCGTTAACTTTTGTTTGAAAGTTTTTTTGGAAATGTTCGGTTATCCGGCCTTTGGCACTTTATGCATAATTTGCGGATGTCCGATAAACCGGATGTTATAACTACGTAAAATATATCGACGTCCTGCTTATCGGACGTTGGGACTGAAAGGGTTCATTAAGTACAGTAAAATCTCTCTATAGCGGAACTCTCTCTTTAGCGGCATTATTTGCCGACCCCGACCATTTCGTATACTACGATAATGTATTTAACTCTCGTTATAGCGGCACAAAAATCTCTCTATAGCGGCAAAACAATATCTTCAGGATATGGATTTAGACGCCTATGTAGGGGGCAGACAATGACTTAGCCACTTCAGCAGATGTTGGCGATGATGCAATAATCGAAAATGTCTTAGCCCAAAACAACGAGCAAGAAAGTGAATGACGATGAAATGGAAACAGAAATGTTGTCCTTTCAAGTAAACAAGCACTAGACGCTATTCTTGTTGTTTCAACGTACTGTCATTGCCAATATGTAAATGAAAATTTACAAGTTTTAAAGATTGAAAATGAGATTGAAGACATGTTTTATGAATTGAAAACGAAACAAAATTTAAAACTTATTTTACGAAATGAAATGTACTTCACAGTCATTGTTTCCTTAATAACAAAAAAATATATACTGTACTGTGTATTTTTTTGTGTTTGTGTAGCCTATGTTTTAGGAGATTTTAATTGTATGTATCCTATGTTTATTACTGTTCAGTAAAAACCGAGTTTCAGTGCTAATTAATTTTAGGCTATCTATTATGGTATGTACTGTATGAATGATTATTGAAAAAAGCTCAATACGAAAACTGAAATTCTATTGTTAAACATTAGTAACACAACATCTAATAAAACCAGTTTGTATCCAAATTTCTTGTTAAGTTAATAACCTACACTTTATTTAGGTAATAAATTTAAATATCTCACTGTATTGAAGTAATCTACTGTATTAAACATTCGTCATAAAGTTATCTGTTCAGTAGTTTTTCAAAAACTTATTCCATGCACCATTTACATACGTATATAAGTTACCGTCTGCATTAGCAGTAATTGCAGAACAGTCGGACGTTAAACCAAAAAAAAAAAAAAAAAAAAAGTACCTATATAAGTTATTTTGTACAGAAAAATTAGTACTCCAACTCTTCCCTCCCACCGTTAATTACTCGCTCTCTCTATAACGGAACTCTCTTTATAGCGGCGGTATCTCATGGTCCCTTCAATTCCGCTATTGAGAGATTTTACTGTACTAGAAATTTCTTGAACCATATTCGTCTTCGATATTGTCACAATACTTTCCTTCCTATAACATCATTTATGAATAACCCACCAGGTTGGTCTAGAGGTAAAGTAGTCGCCGGCCGCGTTGGCGATGTTGGTAACGTGCTCGCCTCTCATCACGCGGTCTTGGGTTCGAATCCCACTCGGGCATGGCATTTTTTCCTACGTTACAAAAAATTCATTTCATCCTTCACCGTCTGCATTAGCAGCAATTTGCAAAACAGTCGGACGTTAAACCAAAAAAAAAAACGTCGCCAAAATCAGCTGTTTAACAGCTGATTTTGGAGATGAAGGTTCCTGGTTCAAATCCTAGTAAAGGTAATTACTTTTATATCGATTTGAATACTAGACAGTGGTTACCGGCGTACTTTGATGGTTGGGGTTTAATTAACCATACTCTCTCAGAAATGGTCAGCCTGGGTCTGTACAAGACTACACCTCATTTACACGTCATACATAGGCCTATATCATCCTCATCTCATTGAGTCATCGGGTTGCTTATTGTTCTCAATTGAACAGATTGCAACGTATAGACTACATATTAGGAATTAAAAAAAAAAATTCGTCTTCGATATTGTCACAATACTTTCCTTCCTATAACATATTCAAACAGGCAAGAAATAAAAAAAAAGAAGAAACTCCTTATTAAATTTACACAGGCCAAAATTTAAATATTTTGTTCGTAGACCTAAATGAAAATTCCGTATTCATTGTATTTCTTACATCAAATAAACAACGAATTTCATTATAATTTATTATTATGTTTTATGTTGTAATATTGCAGATCAAACGTTTCAAAAAATTAATTTATTAGTTTAAACAAAATTACATAGTTTTTATTTACGTTATCATAACCTTAAAGACATTTGTTTATGTAAACAAAACACTGCAACTGACCACAAAAACGTGAATTGAGTAATTTAGTGAAAATTACATAAAAAGTAATTTCGTTTGAACTATGCGTATAGAATTCTCTATAGAACATCATTTAGAAAATAAACCGGTGCGTAAAATTCCAATATGTTGGAAAATCGGGCACGGTATTGGATTCTTTTTGAGTGCAGTAGCCGGTTTTTCTTCCTTCTTTTTATTTAAATATGTGTATCAAGATTTTGATAATGTTTGTTTATTGTATAGTGATTTAGTGTTTACGAGTGGTAATTGGAGTATACAAATGGAATACTCAAAAATGGGTCATAGGTATGGGGGGTGCATTTTGCCTCAAATAATTACCATGCTCTCGTTTATTTACGGGTTAACATTTTTGATATTTTTCTTGATGTGTGGTTCCGGTACAGATGGGGATCGAGGGTACAGTACAAATACAGTTAATATTCTAATTTATTTTAATATTATTTTGTGTCATATAACAGGCAGGTGGAGTGTTAAATTATACTGGTCTGCAAAAAAAAAAAAAAGTTTTTCCCCTTGGACTTTGATGGGTGATCGTTATGTATCTTGACCCCCTGAATCCAAATTTTACCTCCGTTTCTCTCTATCACCCACCGTTAAATATCACCACCGTTTTTGAGATCCCCCCCAAATTCTCGAAAAAAAAAACACCTAAAAGCGGTTATTCCTAATAAAGCGAGGGGCGGGGGGAGGTTGTAAATACCCCATCCTCCCCTCCATAGAAAATGTTATCTCAGTGCACGCACATTTATGCATGAAGACCGAAGGGGGTGGAGTGGGAGTGACATCACCGTTAGTTCAGGGGTGTAGCAGGGTGGGAACCCAGACTAAGTGATAAGCTTAGCTTAGTGAAAATTATGTTGAAGTCGTCGAAGAATTGCTATCTGCATACAAGTCGAAGGGTTGCAATATGTTATTAAAATTGCACCTTTTACACGCACATTTGGACTTTTTCCCAGAAAACTTGGGAGCAGTTTACGATGCACACGGAGAAGGTTTCATCGACATATTGCACTCTTCGAAAAACTGTTCTCTGGGAAGTGGAACTCAAGTACTGCTGGTCACTCTTGCGTGAAACTCCCAGAGATCAGTACAAGAGAAAAGCTACCTCCAAGTAAAACCACTCTCTTTTAGTAGAATATCTATTCGATGACAAGTATCTTGAACCAGAAAAATTGTATAAGTAAAAATGCACAAAATATATCAATACATCAATACTCTCTTATTGTACTCTTTCAGTGTTAGGTAGGCCTTGAAGAACCATAAAAACGTGATACAACTGCAGAATTTCATACCATAGTTACACTAGACTGATAATAAGTTTAAATTTCCCAAATAATTTTAGGGGGAGTCGCCCACCCCCTAAAAATGGTGGGTGATGGACCAAAACGGAGGTCAGATTCGGATTCAGGGGGTCAAAATACATTAAGATCACCTATTAAAGTTCAAGGAGAATTTTTGATGCAGATCAGTGTTATTTGCACTCGATCTGCTAGTTCCAGAGCTACACAAAAATAGGTAATAAAATAGTTGTGTTTCTTATCACACAGTCACCCAATTATACGACTGAAGCATTTAAGAGGGTAGTCAACTCAAGAAGTGTTTTTTTTTAATTTTAATTGTTTTTTGCATTTATTTGAAGTTTAAAATTTTCTGAATCACAACATTTGTTTACTTTGTTTGTACGTTGACAAAAAAGTTATAAAAACATCTGTTTAAAATGAAGCTCACTAGCAGGGCGAGTGAAATTACTCCTTCAACTTAAAGTTTTCCAGAAATGTGGTTTTTGCATGATTGTACATTCTTGGGAATTAAATATATTTTTGGTTTGTATTGGAGGTATTTGGATGATGTTTTTTTTCAATTGTTCATAATTTCTTGCTCTATTATCTGTGGAATGATTATTACAAAAACCTTAATAGAGATTTAGTTAAAAAACTAAAATTTGTGAATACATAAAATAAATGTTTTCAAAAATATGGTTTTTCTTCAATAAATTTCTTGTAAGAAAAAATACATACCAGCTCATACAACAGATAATAGACAGCGATTTTCTGTATTTTGTAGCATAAGAATCATGTTGATATCTTTCTTGGTTCCTGAGATATTTGATTCCCCGTAAAAGCCCGCTTTTCCAACCTCACCCTTATATTAGGGGCTGTAATTAATTTTTTGGCTTGGTTCAAATGGTAGATCATTACTGGTAAATTACTCTTTCATTCAAAATAAATAATGATAAATTATAGCCTAAAGTTTTCATTTTCATTTTCTGTGTTGACTACCCCCTTAACAACAGAAGAGGTAAAGTCCAGCATTTCTTAGTTCGCTCCTAATGTAAACAAATAATGACGTCACTGAACATGCACATTATATAAAAATCTGGTGTGAAACACTCACACAACTTTCTCTTGCCAATGCAAATAATTAACGATAAACCTAACATTAGTATTAAAACATTAGAAATGAACAAAAACTAACCTCAAAAACATAACCTTATTTTAATCATGAGTGAATGACGCAAAATGACAATCGAACTCAGTTTGGCTTAAAAATACGGAAAATCACGCTTTCACGCTAAACTAGGTTCTGTAGAGAAAAATGCTCTAAACAAAAGTTGTAGAAGTTTTAATTTTCTATAAATTTAATTATATACACTTTTGTCGTAAAATGCATACTAAGACCGAAATGTTAAAAAAATCGATTTTTCTCACGTTTTCGTGAGAAAAAAACAGAAAATCGCAAATTACCGCTAAACTAAGCGTTAAACAACGCTTAAAACAACGCTTTTCACGTAAAAACAACGTTTTTACGTGAAAACAGCCTCACCGAGAATTTCAGCAAACATGGCGCCTACCCTATATTGTAGAGCATAAAAAATGTAGTAAACCAGGCGATTTTAAAAAAAATCGTAGGACTAGTTTTTGAGAAAATTGCAAAAAAGTGAAAAATTATACGAATAAACTACTACTTCCGGTTGACCGATTTTGATAAAAATGTTCGTGTCGGGTCCGGTAGTGATATGTAACTTAAGTTTCAAGTTTCAAGTTCGTACGATGTTCCGTTCTTGAGATATTCTGTTCACATACACACACACACACACACACACACACACACACACACACACACACACACACACACAGACACACACACAGACCAATCGCTAAAAACATGTTTTTTGGGTTCAGGGGGTCTGAAAACGTATAGATCCGGTGAAAACTCGATTTCGAAAAATCGACATGAAAACAATACTTTCCTTCCTATATATTCATATAGGCAAGAGAAAGTAAAAATGAGTACACGCTGATTAAAAAGTAACAACAAAATATTTTCAAAAGTATTTAAATACAAAATACTTTTAAAAGTATTTTTATAAATGAAATTGTTATGCCTACATCATGTCATGACTGATGTTTTAAGTAATTTAAGTACTTATAATTTAAAACATAGTTAACTTAATGGGAATACAACATCCGTAAAATCGCAGACTCTAGCGTGCACTCTGCAGTAGCTGATTTTTGTTTGTTGACAGTAGGAGCAAACTAAGAACGGCTGAACTGTAGCAACCCCTGCTCGCTTCGCTTCACAGCTGCTAATATAGGCCTCATTAAATTATTTTAAAACCTTTCTATACAATAAAACCTCTCTATATACAATATTTGTGGTTTTGTGGTCCTATGGTAGCAAAATAAATTGTTTTTCTGCAATTCCAGCTCTACAAAGTCCGACGTAAAGTTGTCCATGAGTGAAGGAAGCACTCTTGTCTCAAATCGTTGTCCACCGTTTTAAATGTGTGTCCCTGCGATTTAACAAAATTGAATAGAATGCATAGAAGAATACCGACGGAAAAGAGAGACAGTTAATATATGGCTGAGATAAGAAACAGTATTACGTGGGTGCGGTACGCAGAGTAATTGGAAATATATGACTCATTCGCTCACTACCTGTCGAATGAAAACAAATATATGAAATACAGTACAAAAATAAAAATTTTGAATATTTCCGAATATTTAATGTTTTTGAAATCGAATGTTATTCTTCACGTTTTTCTATGAAATATAAAAGTTGAATCTAGCCCAAAAAATACACCATCCGGAGGACTTAGAAAAATAAAAGTGCTATGCACCCGATAAACTAAAACATGCGACATCGTCACAGTTTAATTTGCTTAACTCACTTAATTAAAGTTACCTTAAAGTTACAAAATAGCCTATATTGATCAGGAAGCTCTAAGCTAGGCAACAATGAAAGATTTTTTTTAAATCAGTTGAGTAGTTTCTGAGATTACCACCTCATACAAACAAACAAACAAACAAACAAACAGACGTTTCTTCTTTATTATATTAGAATCCTGAATCCTGAATCCTGGTTGAGAGGGCTAAGAAGCCCTATGATGGCGACATCGTGTTAAGGAACACCTGGTCGCTCGGGGAACAATATAACAGAATAATTGCAACCTCAAGAAATTTAGGGGGAATTTTATAGTTTAAATAGGAAATAGGATTCTGGTTCGTGGGACATTGGAACTGGGACTTGAAAGGAGGTAATTTATTTTTAGAAGTTATTTGTGGAAAATTTAAATTAAGGGACAAGTGGGTTTAAGAGCGGCTCTTTTATTTTATTTTATTTTTCAGTGGCCTTTTTTCAGTTTTGTGGGAGGCCTAATATTTTGGTGAGGGGAAGGCATGCATTTTACTGAACGTGGACTAAAGGTATAATTTAAGGTAGGGGTTAGTTTATGATTTCAGGGGAGACGGAAAGGGTAGAGTTTGGCATAATCACCGGCCTTTTTATCTTCTGAGTGTTTATTAATTTAAAATGGCGGCTCTTTTCACCGTAGTGGAGTGATTATGCATAGGAACATGGGGACAACTACCAACTGGGGGGAGTGAGTCATACAAGTAGGAGGGGCATGGGTAAATAAGAGGAATACAGGGCAGAATAAAAATGTGGCAACTCTAAATTTTGTTAAGTGGGTCATTCTAAGATTTAGATAAAGTCGTGGAATGGTAATGGGATAGAGACTTCAGGTGGGTGTAGGCGTCGGTACAAGTCCTGAATGATCTGGGGTCCGTCAGTTTTCCCAGCGTCGTGTAGCCGTTTCGAGGTATTGTAAATAAAGTCCTCCATAGAAGGGAAGAGAAGGTGTTCGTGTATGATGCGATTGGATATAAGATAGTGGAACTGTGTGATGCACCGGAGGACTTTGTTCTGGTATGCTGAAGTACGTCTTTTGTTGGACTTGGAGAGAAAGGGCCACCATACCGGTGACCCGTACAAAAGGAAAGGACGTAGGATAGAGGAGTACATCAGAAGTTTCAGTTTTGAGGAGTATGCAGGAGAGAGGAACAAAGGGATGAGTAAAGCGAACAAGGCCCTACCCTTGCTAAGCTTGCTGTCAATGTGCTGCCGAAGTGTCAATCGTTTATCTAGGTCAACCCCTAGATATTTCACGCTGTTCTGCCATGGGAGGAGTTCCCCTTCCAATCGTAGAGGCGGAGGAACATTGCGTTTTAGTGTAAAGTGGATTGCTTCGCATTTTGTGGGGTTAAGTGATAGTCTCCAGACACGACACCAGCTAGTGATGTCTAGAAGCTGAGTTTGAAGCGCGCGGCAATTGAGGCGGAGGCATCTGCCGTGACGGTACAGGATAGCATCATCGGCAAACAGTCCGAATTGGATTGAATCACGGACAGGAAAATCGAAGGTGTACATAAGATAGAGGATGGGCCCAAGGACCGAGCCCTGAGGTACACCCGCGGACGAAGGGGTGAGTGGGGACATGGCCATGTGGAACTGAGGAATAGTGACAGAGACTTGGAATTGTCTTCCAGTAAGATAGGAATGGAGTAATCGGACAGTTGAGGGGGGAAAGAATTGTGCCAGTTTGTAAAGGAGGCCCATATGCCAGACGCGGTCAAATGCAGCCCGAAAATCAAGCAGTACAGCCGTCGTGTCACAGTAAGAATTTCTGGCATCCACAAGTGCCGTGACGATGCGGAGGAGTTGGGTAGTTGTGGAGTGTCCTTGACGAAAACCAAATTGCTCGGGGGGAAGAACAGATTCAACAACAGGTCGCAGGCGTGGGAGAAGAAGCCTTTCGAATAATTTTGACAGGATCGGCAAAAGGGAAATTGGTCTATAACTTTCGGGATCAGTTGGACGTTTGTGGGGTTTCAGAATAGTAATGACTTTGGAAACCTTCCACGAAGAGGGGAAATGTTGCAGCGCCAACACTGCATTGAAAATTGTCAAAAGATGAAGCTTTAGATCTGGCGGGGAATTCAGGATGGCGTATCCAGAGACATTATCAGGACCAGGGGCCTTACGCGGATTAATCGAGGAAATTACAGAGGTGACATCATCCTCCGTGAAGGGCTGTAAGTTACAGGGCGTAGGGTCAGAGAGCGTTGAGTTGACTTCATCATGAATGAGTTCATCCTGGTCATGATGAACGGGCGGAGGGGCAACAAAATGTCGTTCAAAATGCGAAGCGAACGTGTCAGCAATCGCCTGCGGAGAATATGTCAAACCATTAGGTGTCATCAGAGGATGCGACTTCCTCTGGGTCGACAACAAACGACGTGTAGCCTCCCATGGTCTTCCGTCATCCGCTACTCGATGAAGGTAGTCCTCCCACTTACTACACCGGTGACCATCGAGTAGCAGTTTACACCTAGCAGAGGCACCGTTGAACAGATCCCGATGATGTGGATCTCTGGTGCGCTGCCAGAGCCTTCGAAAGCGACGTCTATCGGCGATTGCTGCTTTGATAGGAGCTGGAAGTGATGACCTAGTGCGAGGCGGGCGTGGGTGCGAGTTCTGGGCAATGGAATCGGAAAGTATCGAAGTGAGGGAATCAAGATGGGACTCGAGCTCAGTTACAGTGGTAATAGTAGGGGGTTCAGGTGGAATTAGGGAGGCAACTGAGTCATAGAAGGAACGCCAGCAGACCTTCAGAGAAGGAGGCGGGACAGGGATACGAGCAGTCGAGGACGTGAAAGTAAACAGAACTGGATAGTGGTCAGAATTCAATTCAGGTAATACATCGATGTCTGGGACGGAGGCAAGATCGAGAGAAATAGCGTAATCAAGGATATCAGGAAGTTGATAGGTGAATGGGGGCACCCTTGTCGGGGTATCAGGAACATGGAGCGCTAACGACAAAGGAGACTGCTCGAGGAAGGACAGGAGTTCAGTACCAGCAATGTTCGTTGTTCGGCAGCCGAGGTCCGTGTGTTTGCTGTTCCAATCGCCAGCTGCAAACACAGGTTGACGTTGGTCGAAGAGCATAGCAAGGGCTGCGGGGTGGAAATGGGCAGCAGATGGGGGGCGGTAAACTGAAATGAAAGTAACCAGACGTGAGAAGAGAGGCACCGTAACAGCGACATGTTCAATCGAAGGAATATGGGTCACGTCAAGGAAGTTATGAACATGTCTCTTATGTATCAGAACAGCTACCCCTCCTGCCGGGACCACAGCGCCAGGTCGATCGGCACGATACACAATGTAGGGGGATAGGCGAAAGCGAGTAGTAGGTAAAAATTTAGTTTCCTGTAGAAGAGCAACGTCAATATCGTAATCTGTTAGTACTCGTAGTAGGTCGTTTCGTTGGCGAAGGATGCCATTGCCATTCCATGACATAATGCGAAAACGCATTACAAAAGGAGGGAGGTCAGAGATGAGATAAGGATAGTGATAGCTTCAGAGGCGGAGCTAATAGATGTTAGTTGAGGAAGAACATTAGCCACCCAAGCTAGGAACTTAGGGGAGGTTAGGAACTGGACGATCGTAGAAAAATCGAATGCAGTGCTGTCCTTAGGAGGGACTTTTTTAGCCGGGAGTGGCGGAAACTCCCTTTCGGAGAAGACCGGCTTGGATGGCTGTGAGTGGTGGGACCACTCAGAAGTCGGAAACTGGTTCTTGGTGGTGGCCCTGTGCACAGGAGCCTTCTTAATGATTGTTTTGTTATAGCTCCTCTGAGTAGGAGGGGAAGAAGAGGAAGAGGGTTGTGATTGTGTCGCCTGGGACTTGGCGGTAGACGGAGCTGATGAGGAAGCGGCCGTCGACTGGGCGGCAGCCTTGCGCCTCTCGGCAAGAAGCCGGACATGTAATGGGCACCCCCGATAGCTAGCAGGGTGCTGGCCATTACAGTTGCAGCAGCGAGGCTGTTCAATTAACTTGCCTTCACACTGAGCTGCGTCGTGCTTACCGCCGCACTTGACGCACCTTAACTCATGGTTACAATTAACCGATGAGTGGCCATAACGCTGGCACTTAAAACATTGTGGCAGACCCGGCCGTGGGCGGAAGGCCTCCACGGTCACTTCAATGTTGAAGATCGAATCGACCTTGTAAATGTCCTCGAAGCGAGGTGACTTGCGCAACTTGATAAGGAACACATTGATTGGCCTGCCAGCTCGGCCAGTTATATTCTGGCAGTGGCTCACCTCGAAGCCACGCTCAGCGAGGAACATCTTAACCTCTTCGGGTTGAAACGAAGAGTGCAACCCTTTGATTGCCACTTTGACCTCATCAGGCTCGGTTGTATAGTAAGTGTGAAAGTTAATGCCCACCGAAAGGAGGACAGCCTTGCACTTTTGGAAGTCATCGATATTCTTCGTAAATAAGGAGTAAGAATTGCCACGTGTCGTGACCTTGAATGACTCCGTGAGCTGACTGCTTATTATATTAGTTGTTGTTGTTGTTGTTGTTGTTGTGATCAGCCTGGTTGGCTGGTTTGAACCTCTAGAGGTTTTACTAAGTAAATCGAGGAGTGAGGTGGTTTACCATTGCCAACCCTCACTGAGTGAAAAATTACGCTTATCAGCATGCCAGGCCCTCTGAAAAGCACATATTTTCCACTCTGCAAATGACACCTTCACTTCATTCACCACAGGGTCCAACTGTATAATGAAATTCATTACTTTCAGATAAGATAACTCTGATTAGTGTCTTTTACACCTCTACCTCTTCTGTCCTTAAATGATTCAGTCATTTAATTGGCTGAACATGTGACAAGAAACAGAACTATTTAGTTCAGCCCTGCAACGGACAGATTGAGTGTAAATAAATTGACACGCCACCTGTCTGTTATGGGCAGATTATATTAGTATAGATTATCAATACAGGGTGATTCACGAAGATATGCAGAAACTTTGGGAGCCCATTGTACATGTAAAAGTAATGAAAAAAGTTTATATAAACATGGGTCCGGAAATGCTTCGTTACCGAGTTATAGCTAGCGAAAGATTTCGCCCGGATTTCAGCTCACCAGGTGAAATGAGGTCTTCCTGGAATTCTGGTAAGGTAGATTAAGGAGCGAATTCAATCGTTTCTCATGGTTTTGACCTGATAAATTGAATAAAACAGGTCCCAGAACTTTAAGTTAAATAGTTTTTGAGAAAACCAGTGTCAAATGCAAAAAATGGAGTGAAAAAAACAGTATTTCATCTTAGTTTTTCCGGTTAATTTTACTTTGTCTCTTATGAATAAAAATTCATTTAATCAAACATCTATTCGCTTTCTGTGTACTTAATTTACACCGGTTTGTTCAGAATAAAATTTTCTACATGTTTTATTCAAAAATTTTAACTGTTTCTTGGTGAAATAAAGTTATTCTTGCTCATAGATGAAAAAATGTGTTTTCACTCCATTTTTTGCATTTGACACTGGTTTTCTTAAAAACTATTTAACTTACAGTTCTGGGACCTATTTTATTCAATTTATCAGATCAAAAACCATAAGAAATGATTAAATTCGCCCCTTAATCTACCTTATCAGAATTTCAAAAAGACCTCATTTCACCTGGTGAGCTGAAATCCGGGCGAAACTTTCGCTAGCCGTAACTCGGTAACGAAGCATTTCCGGACCCATGTTTATATAAACTTTTTTCATTATTTTTACATGTACAAAAGGCTCCCAAAGTTTCTGCATATCTTCGTGAATCACCCTGTATCAGTAGAAAATATTGTGTTTTGTTTCAGATTGTACCCGCCAAGAAATATAATAATTCCAGCAATGATATTCTGTTTCATGTACACAATTTTGTGTACATATTGTCTCTGGAATGTTGAAATCGGTATCGGTGTTTTCTGCACTAATTTTGAACATAAATTAAAAAACAGAATTTACGAACCGTTTCCTACCAATAGAGATATCGGTTATATTCCATTTCTGTTACATAAAAGGTAAACCAACAATAAATAATAATTTATACTATTTAGAAATAGATTGATTAATAATTACGCCTGGTTAATAACTGATTTGTATTGAATCTTAACCTTTTGTTGCGTGTTAATTTTAAACAATTTTTTTTCTTTTTTGGTTTAACGTCCGACTGTTTTGCAATTACTGTTAATGCAGACGGTGAAGGATGAAATGATTTTTTGTAACGTATAAAAATATGCCGTGCCTGAATGGGATTCGAACCCAAGTTGTTTATAGAACAAACAAGTTGCTTATTAGAACAAAGGCTGTATAATAAGTAGGTACCCGTTTTAGAGAACAAAACACATATTTTTACTTTCTCTTGCCTATATGAATATATAGGAAGGAAAGTATTGTTTTCATTTCGATTTTTCAAAATCAAGTTTTTCACCGGATTTACACGTTTTCAGACCCCCTGAATCCAAATGTTTTTAGCGATTGGTCTGTGTGTATGTGTGTGAACAGAATATCTCAAGAACGGAACTTTGTACGGACTTGAAACTTGAAACTTAAGTTAGACACCACTACCGGACCCGACACGAACATTTTCGTCAAAATCGGTCAACCGGAAGTAGTAGTTTATTCGTGTCATTTTTCACTTTTTTGCGATTTTCTCAAAAACGGGTCCTACGTTGTTTTTAAAAAATCGCCTTGTTTACAAAATTTTTTATGCTCTATAAGAAGGGTAGGCGCCATGTTTGCTGAAATTCTTGGTGAGACTGTTTTCACGTAAAAAGTTGTTTTTTTTTAGATTACGGTTGACAGATTTTGATGAAAATGTTCGTGTCCGGTCCGGTAGTGGTATGTAACTTAAGTTTCAAGTTTAAAGTTCGTACGTTGTTCCGTTCTTGAGATGTTCTCTTCACACACACGCGCGCGCACTCACACACACGCGCGCGCGCGCACACACACACACACACACACACAGACCAATCGCTAAAAACATGTTTTTTGGGTTAAGGGGTCTGAAAACGTGTAGATCCGGTGAAAACTCGATTTCAAAAAATCAACATGAAAGCAATACTTTCCTTCCTATATATTCATATAGGCAAGAGAAATTAAAAAAGAATAATTTGAACTGCAGAATTCATCTTCGAAAATCAGCTGTTAAACAGCTGACTCACTGCCTCGACTTTACCACCTGCTAACTCGGTGGATTGAACATATAATTTCAAATAACGTGAGATAAAAACAGAATGGCGAAGCTGTGCAGATCAGGTTTTAACATTGAAACTTGTTATGGATTTCTGCAAAAAAAGATCAAAGCCCTTATTTGTGACATTTATTGACTTCAAGAAGGCCTATGATTGCATACATCGGGAATCGCTACTAAAAGTGCTACGAAATTTTGGACTAGACCCGAAATTGACAAGAATGATAGGACTCACATTGACCAATACTAAGTCCAAAATCAAATTTCGAGGAGAGTTTTCCAAAGATTTCGAAATAAGAACAGGACTTAGGCAAGGAGATGGCTTGTCCCCGTTGCTTTTTAATTGTGCCTTAGAATACATTATGAGACTATGGGAAAAAAAGAACCCAGCAAGGATTAGCTGCGGGAAATGCAAAAGTAAAGTTCACCTTGGCTGTCTGGGGTTTGCAGATGACTTGGCCTTGTTGAGTGGGTCTGTAGAGGAACTAAAGAAACAAGTAACAAGCTTAGGACGGTTAGCGGGAAGGTTTGGACTCAAGATCTCCTTCGAGAAGACGAAAATAATTGGGAACACTAACATGGACCCCAGGATTTCAGTGGGAGGTCAAGTAATAGAAGTGGTACGGAATTTCAAGTACTTGGGGGAGGTATTGAACATGAGTTGCAATGACAAGGAAGCATGGGCGGAAAGGACCAAAAAGTTAATGAGAGCTCAGTTCAGCACCCACACCACATACAACAAGAAGTCAATGTCGGTAAATACAAAGGTAAGACATTACAAAACGGTAATACAACCTGCAGTGACTTACTGTGGAGAGACCCTAACAAAACTGTCACAAAAAACTAAAACCCACAGAATCCTGACGTTAGAACGAAGAATCCTTAGAACCTGTATTGGTAAGAGAATATGCAAAGATAATAGTTGGAGACTGCTACCAAATAATGAAGTCTATAAAATTTCGGAGGCAATACTAGACACAATTAGGAAAAAACGAATCTCCTTTTTGGGCCATATCCTTAGAACACCGGAGAACAGAGTACTTAGACGACTTATTGAAAGTGTCTGGGATTTTAAAATCGGTTTGAACTGGACGAAGGAGGTCAAGGAGGACTTGGAAAGGTTTGGGTTGACGCTGGAGGATGTAAGGTTCAAGTCTGAAAGTTATAGAGGGTTGAAGGATCTGGCTTTGGAACCGGAAACCAAGACTAGAAGAGTGCAGAGGGTGACGGAAGAACTCCGGGCTCAGAGATCACAAAGAATGAGGGAATACTGGGTAAAGATCAGGGCTCAGAGATCGAAGTAGAGTCTTTCATGTTGTGGCTGAAGTGGTCCATTGTGGCCTCACAAGTAAAAAAAAAAAAAAAAAAAAAAAAAAACACAGAATCAACATTTTTTTTATTTTCTCTAAGTAATGGTCTACCCTTCAGGGGAGTTCATACGGCGTATCTCACCAATGTTAAATTACCAGATTTTGAGACCCATTATCTCAGTAACTATTAATATTTGAAAGGGGTGTAACTTTGAGCGATTATTTATGAATACAAGAAGAGGCCACTACTGATCCTCACACATTAAAATATAACAACTTTTAAAAAAGTTATGAATTTTTTCTGACGAGGACAATTTTTTTCATAAAATTTCACATGTACCTTGCTGAATGAGGATCCACACTACCACTATAACCTACTGAAGACACAGTAAAAAATTCAGTCACTTATGTTTAGTGGTTTATAACAAAATGGGTCTTTTGTAAGAAATTACATGTTTACAAATGAAACTAAATAATATTCAGACATAATAAACATAAAATAACTCCCGAAAAAATTAATTTTTCCCTTTTCAACCACTATACAAAATCAATATTATAACATACAACTGTCAAAACATAACCTACAAATCCAATAGAAAACAAGGAAAAATGACGTCTTCATTTTCAGACATAAATAACTATGTCTGAAAATTTCACTGTCCAAAATTCCGAATCTCCAGACCTATTGTAAAAAATATATTTAAAATATATCATGAGATCATATGCATATAAATTATATACCAAATTAAACAGAAAATTCCAAATATTAATATTTAAAAAAAAACAAAAACTTGATTATGGAATCGAATTTTCGGTATCAACTCCCCTTAAATAATACAGAAGTAGACGTAGGTAGCTTACCGCCTAATGAGTGAAGTTTTGTAACATTTTATTTCAGGTGCCAGTACGTTGAACAGCTGACAATTAACGACAGACTAGTTGGCCGTAATTTTTTCTTCTTGGAGGTATCCCTTGTAAGATTTATTTATTTATTTATTTATTAACAATATAGCCTACACAACGACCCCACTAATCAGCATTAATTATTTCAGCATTGTAAATTTGAACAGCACAGGATATATGCGCTTTGTAAAGTAAAGCACACGCTTATATTTGTAAATAAGCGCTTTGTAAAGTAAAGCACATGCCTATATTTGTAAATAAGCCCTTTGTAAAGTAAAGCACACGCTTAAATTTGTAAATACGCGCTATGTAAAGTAAAGCACATGCTTATATTTGTAAATAAGCGCTTTGTAAAGTAAAGCACACGCTTATATTTGTAAATAAGCGCTTTGTAAAGTAAAGCACATGCTTATATTTGTAAATAAGCCCTTTGTAAAGTAAAGCACACGCTTAAATTTGTAAATACGCGCTATGTAAAGTAAAGCACATGCTTATATTTGTAAATAAGCGCTTTGTAAAGTAAAGCACACGCTTATATTTGTAAATAAGCCCTTTGTAAAGTAAAGCACACGCTTAAATTTATAAATACGCGCTATGTAAAGTAAAGCACATGCTTATATTTGTAAATAAGCGCTTTGTAAAGTAAAGCACACGCTTATATTTGTAAATAAGCGCTTTGTAAAGTAAAGCACATGCTTATATTTGTAAATAAGCCCTTTGTAAAGTAAAGCACACGCTTAAATTTGTAAATACGCGCTATGTAAAGTAAAGCACATGCTTATATTTGTAAATAAGCGCTATGTAAAGTAAAGCACACGCTTATATTTGTAAATAAGCGCTTTGTAAAGTAAAGCACATGCTTATATTTGCAAATAAGCCCTTTGTAAAGTAAAGCACACGCTTAAATTTGTAAATACGCGCTATGTAAAGTAAAGCACATGCTTATATTTGTAAATAAGCGCTATGTAAAGTAAAGCACACGCTTATATTTGTAAATAAGCGCTTTGTAAAGTAAAGCACATGCTTATATTTGTAAATAAGCGCTTTGTAAAGTAAAGCACATGCTTAAATTTGTAAATACGCGCTCCAGCGCGCACAGCCTAAGATAAGTTGTTCGACACATTTTTCTGTTATATAGGACTACAAGGTGTTACAATAAGCATTCTTACCACTAAACATTATGTCATTCCCATTTCAATAAACGCTCCTTGGTAAGTATACTTACCATAAAGAAAAAGAAATATCTTACTGTTCTGGTACTAGAAATACATTATTCAAATCCCTATAAAAAAAAATTTATCATTTTTTACAACTTGTCTATTTTTACTTTCTCTTGCCTATATGAATATATAGGAAGGAAAGTATTGTTTTCATGTCGATTTTTCGAAATCGAGTTTTCACCGGATCTATACGTTTTCAGACCCCCTGAACCCAAAAAACATGTTTTTAGCGATTGGTCTGTGTGTGTGTGTGTGTGTGTGTGCGCGCGCGTGTGTGTGTATGTGTGTGCGCGCGTGTGTGTGTGTATACAAAATATCTCAAGAACCGAACATCGTACGAACTTGAAACTTGAAACTTAAGTTACATACCACTACGGGACCCGACACGAACATTTTCATCAAAATCGGTCAACCGGAAGTAGTAGTTTATTTGTATAATTTTTCACTTTTTTGCGATTTTTTCAAAAACTGGTCCTACGATTTTTTTTTAAATCGCCTAATTTACTTAATTTTTTATGCTCTACAAGATAGGGTATTTTTTTTTTGTTTTCTTTTGTTTAACGTCCAACTGTTCTGCAATTACTGCTTATGCAGACGGTCAAGATAGGGTAGGCGCCATGTTTGCTGAAATTCTTGGTGAGGGTGTTTTTACGTAAAAAAAGTGTTTTTTAAATATTACGGCTTTAATATGTATTAAAGCGCAAAAATTTATATAATAAAAAATGTAGAGAATTTAAAATTCTACAACTTTTATTTCAAACATTTTTTTTGTATAACGCTTAGTTTAGCGGTAATTAGCGATTTTCTGTTTTTTTCTCACGAAAACGTGTGAAAAATCGATTTTTTAAAGATTTCTGCCTTAGTATGCATTTTATGACAAAAGTGTATATAATTGAATTTATAGAAAATTAAAAGATCTACAACTTTTATTTAAAGTATTTTTCTCTACAGAGCGTAGTTTAGCTTGAAAGAGTGATTTTCCATATTTTTGAGCCAAACAGGTCGATTTTCATTTTCTGTCTTTCTTTCACGATTAAAATAAGGTTATGTTTATTGAGGTTAGTGTTTTGTTAATTTCTAATGTTTTATTGCTAAAATTAGGTTATATTGTTAATCATTTGCACTGGGAAGAGAAAGTTGTGTGAGTGTTTCACACCAGATTTTTTTCTATTGTTTCTTTTTCCTTTTCCTTTTTCTTAATAGTGCGTGTGCGTGTTCGAAATTTATAATAACTAATCGTTCATCACTTAATCTCAACAGTTTATGCAGAAAATATATTAAAAAATAAAATAAAATAAAATAAAGTATCTCACTTACGTGCTTTCCACTGCAGTTGTAATCTGCTGATAGGAATGGGATCAAAGGTTGGACAAACACATAAGGACAAAGAAATAAATAAAATAAAATACCTGCAGGTAAACTTAAAGGAGATTAGGAAGAATGAATAGAAATAAATTTCGGCGTATTAGTGGACTGTAAAAAAGGTGCGCGTAAAAAGAAGTAACGAAGCGAATTATTTACCGTGAAACGGATATGCGTAAAGGCGTTTTTAAACATGAAAAAGTCACTTCAATAAATAACAAATTAAACACTTTAAAAATGTAAATTAGCGGTTAAGCGTCCAATAGACACCAGTACTCGACGGCGATTCAACAACAACTGTGTCTGTTGACCACCAGAGCGCGGCAACGTCGAAAAGTTTGATTAGAGACACAAACACTTTTATTAATTTATAAATAAATAATATTATTTTTGATCAAGTTTTACTAAACTATTTTTTGTGGGAATTTTTGTTTTTTTCCTATTAATTTATTATTATAGTAAGAAATTTTATTGAAACATTATTTTATTTTTATGAGAAAAAGAGACAAAAAGTGTATTAGCATGTACATTATGTAAATAAAAAGTTATAAGCAAATATTGTTTTGTAAATATGTAATTTTTACTTTCTCTTGCCTATATGAATATATAGGAAGGAAAGTATTGGTTTCATGTCGATTTTTCGAAATCGAGTTTTCACCGGATCTATACGTTTTCAGACCCCCTGAACCCAAAAAACATGTTTTTAGCGATTGGTCTGTGTGTGTGTCTGTGTGTCTGTGTGTGTGTGTGTGTCTGTGTGTGTGTGTGTGTGAACAGAATATCTCAAGAACGGAACATCGTACGAACTTGAAACTTGAAACTTAAGTTACATACCACTACCGGACGCGACACGAACATTTTCATCAAAATCGGTCAACCGGAAGTAGTAGTTTATTCGTATAATTTTTCAGTTTTTTGCGATTTTCTCAAAAACTGGTCCTACGATTTTTTTTAAAATCGCCTATTTTACTCAATTTTTTATTCTCTACAAGATAGGGTAGGCGCCATGTTTGCTGAAATTCTCGGTGAGGCTGTTTTCACGTATAAACGTTGTTTTTTTAAGATTACGGCTTTAATATAAATTTTAGCGCAAAAACTTATATAATAAAAGTTGTAGAGAATTTAAAAACCTACAACTTCTGTTTCAAACATTTTTTTTGTATAACGCTTAGTTTAGCGGTAATTTGCGATTTTCTGTTTTTTTTCTCACGAAAACGTGAGAAAAATCGATTTTTTTAACATTTCGGTCTTAGTATGCATTTTACGACAAAAGTGTATATAATTAAATTTATAGAAAATTAAAAGATCTACAACTTTTGTTTAAAGCATTTTTCTCTAAAGAGCCTAGTTTAGCGTGAAAGCGTGATTTTCCGTATTTTTAAGCCAAACTGAGTTCGATTGTCATTTTGCGTCATTCACTCATGATTAAAATAAGGTTATGTTTTTGAGGTTAGTTTTTGTTCATTTCTAATGTTTTAATACTAATGTTAGGTTTATTGTTAATTATTTGCATTGGCAAGAGAAAGTTGTGTGAGTGTTTCACACCAGATTTTTTTTTTTATGTCAATAAGGCTTATGTGGATAAGTTCAGTTAGCCTTTAGGTCATTAGCCTGTAGGCTGGTTTGAACCTGTAGAGGTTTTACTAAGTAAAACGAGAAGTGAGGTGGTTTACCGTTGCCTTCCTCACTGAGTGGAAAAGTATGCTTATCAGCATGCCGGGCCCTCTGAAAAGCACATATTTTTCACTCTGCAAATGACACCTTCACTTCATTCACCACAGGGTCTGGCTGTATAGTGAAATTCATTATTTTCAGAAGATATAACTCTGATTAGTGTCTTTTACACCTCTACCTCTTCTGTTCTTAAATGATTCAGTCATTTAATTGGCTGACAATGTTATAAGAAACAGAACTATTTATTTTAGCCCTGCAACGAACAGATTGAGTGTAAATAATTTGACACTCCACCTGTTTATTATGAGCAGTAGCCTTTATATTGCTGTAAATAAATAAATAAATAATTTTTGTTTGTCTGGACAGTTATTGATGATAGTACAAGATTTGACTTGGATTTACAACACATGTTTTATAATTCTAAGATGTACTTGTGCAGCAGACTTTATGGTTATAAACACAGTTAGACTTGAGTACATTTCTGATTCATCTGATTCTATCGAAAAGGTATGTAAAATTATTTTTTATTTTTAGTTTATTATTTTTTTTCCTAATTTGTGTACGTTGCAATCTGTTCAATTGAGAACAATAAGCAACCCCATCACCCAATGAGATGAGGATGATGTGTATGAAGTGTAAATGAGGTGTAGTCTTATACAGACCCAGGTCGACCATTCCTGGGAGAGTATGGTTAATTAAACCCCAACCATCAAAGTACACCGGTAACCACTGTCTAGTATTCAAATCCGTATAAATGTAACTACCTTTACTAGGATTTGAACCAGGAACCTTCGTCTCCGGAAATCAGCTGTTAAACAGCTGACTTTGGCGACGACTTTACCTCTAGACCAACCCGGTGGCTTAAAATAATTTACAATTTATTTTCATGACCAATTGTGGAGATCATTCAATTGTAGGGGTAATTTTTTACTTTCTCTTGCCTATATGAGTAATATATAGGAAGGAACGTATTGTTTTCATGTCGATCTTAACAAATACACTCTTCACCCAGTATACACCTACAGTTCAGCCGTTCTAAGTTTGCTCCTAATGTAAACAAATAATGACGTCACTGAGCATGCGCATTAGATCTAAATGTGTACACGCTGATTAAAAAGTAACAACTAAATAATTTCAAAAGTATTTAAATACAAAATACTTTTAAAAGTATTTTTCTAAATTAAATTGTTAGGCCTACATCATATCACGACTGATGTTTTTAGTACTTTAAGTACTTATAATTTAAAAAATAGTTAACTTAATAGGAATACGACATCCATAAAGTCACGGACTCTAGCATGCACCCTGTAGTAGCTGGTTTTGGTTTGTTGACAAAAGGAGGAGGAGGAGGAGGAGGAGCAAACTTAGAGCGGCTGAACTATAAACTAGGGTGACCAGGCGTACCGTAAAAACGGAAAAGTCCCGTTTTTTCACGTTGTGTCCCGTTGTCCCAAAAAAAACGTTGTCGGGACGTCAAAATGTCCCGTTTTCTCGTTTTTATAATTATATAATAGAGAAAAAAAGACATTAAGTTGGCTGGAGCAAATGAAAAGTACACAAAAACCTAAAAATGTATTGCATTTTGTTGAATTCTGTTACCAGTTGTGTATTTTGTTGTTGTTTAGGTCAACAGCCGAAAGGCTGGTTTGAACCTGTAGAGGTTTTACTAAGTAAAACGAGGAGTGAGGTGGTTTACCATTGCCACAACTCACTGAGAGGAAAAGTACGCTTAACAGCATGCCGGGCCCTCTGAAAAGCACATATTTTCCACTCTGCAAATGACACCTTCACTTCATTCACCACAGGGTCCAACTGTATAATGAAATTCATTACTTTCAGAGGAGATAACTCTGATTAGTGTCACAGTACACCTCTACCTCTTCTGTTCTTAGATGATTCAGTCATTTAATTGGCTGACCATGTGATAAGAAACAGAACTATTTATTTTAGCCCTGCAACTAACGGATTGAGTGTAAATAATTTGACACTCCACCTGTCTGTTATGGGCAGCTTGGTAAAGTAATGAGTGTAAAGTAATGAGTTGTGTATTTTAATGGCAGGTATATCCTTGTTAACCCTAGAATCATAACGCTATCAATAGGTACAGTAATCATAACGCGCAGTCTCTCAGACTACTCGCAATAATATACTCACAATAATTATAATTTTTCAATATTTCTTTATTAATTCATATACAATAATAAATTTACATATTTTAAAAGATATTAAGTCAGTTTGAAGCCTCTCACTGATTTTGGCTGCAATGAACACATACCATTGAACGGTGCTTCATACAAATATTATGCTTTTTACATTTCGTACATTCAAAACAAGTCATCCTTCGTTTTTTGTTAGGGCAAAAAGCACAAATCTTTCTTGATTCCGATGGTTGAGGGATGTTGTCTTCAACTTCATTACTTTTACCAAGAACTTCGTCAATGGATCGCTTTAGGCCTCTAGATAAATTTGATAATTTTTGTCTCTGCAAAAGGTGTGCCTCTGTGAGTTGCTCCCTGATATTTTTCGCATAAGCTCTTCTTTACATTGGCTTCTTTTTATTTTTCAGTGACTGATGTACATATATAATGTATGAGTTTATAAGTGTACTGTTAAAATTATACCATAAAAAATGCAAAGGGGCCATCTCCTGGTTTTCCTAGAGCATGCCATCGTAGCAGACATTTCATCAAACGTATCTACTGCGCCGAGAAATAGTTTTAAAAACTATTTCTCCAATAATTTATGTACTATATTTGTAAGTAGGTATGTACAGATTTACAGCTGAGAACTTTGTATTTACAAGATAAAAAACAAAAAAGTTGAACTATTTACATAAACGAAAAAAGTACATTAATCATAACGCGTAGTCTGTCAGACGATGAACACCAATTTCACAACCAATGACACAAGTTACCACTTTGCAGTCAAGGTCAGCACTAAGAATTAGGGTAGATAGGAAGGTAGAGGGAGAACGGTCTCAAACAACGCACTACAAAAAGATTAAAAACAATAACTTAAAAGTAGTGTAGTCTGGTAGACTACAGGTTATGATTCTAGGGTTAATAATTTATACTTGAGAAATAACTTTAGTAATAAAGTAAAGCGGATCCAAGATGGCGGACAAAAATTTCAAAACCAAAAAAATATTGTATTTTTAAAAATATGCAGATTCGCATAATCTTCTTTTGCCAAATACGTCTCAGTTATGCAATATAAACTGTCCATACTTAAAAATCACCCTGTATACTACATTGTACATATTATTACTACATTGTAGTGTCCCGTTTTTGCATGGTATCAATCTGGTCACCGTAACCTAAACAGACCCCCTCAACCCACACAACAACATGTTTTTACTGATTGGCCTCTGTGTGTGTGTGTGTGTACAAAATATCTCAAGAACCGAACATCGTACGAACTTGAAACTTGAAACTTAAGTTACATACCACTACCGGACCCGACACGAACATTTTCATCAAAATCGGTCAACCGGAAGTAGTAGTTTATTCGTGTAATTTTTCCTTTTTTGTGATTTTCTTAAAAACTAGTCCTACGATTTTTTTACTGATTTTACTCCTGGTTTTTACCTGGTTTACTCAATTTTTCATGCTCTACAAGATAGGGTAGGCGCTATGTTGGCTGAAATTCTTGGTGAGGCTGTTTTCACATAAAATAAATTGTTTTTCTAAGATTATGGCTTTAATATGCATTTTAGCGCAAAAATTTATATAATAAAAGTTGTAGACAATTTTAAATTCTACAACTTTTATTCCATACATTTTTTGTATAACGCTTAGTTTAGCGGTAATTAGCAATTTTCTTGGTTTTTCTCATGAAAACGTGTGAAAAATCTATATTTTTAAGATTTCGGCTTTAGAATGCATTTTACGACAAAAGTGTTTATAATCAAATTTATAGGAAATTAAAAGATCTACAACTTTTATTGAGAGCATTTTTCTCTACAGAGCCTAGTTTAGCGTGAAGGAGTGATTTTCCGTATTTGTAAGCCAAACGGGTTGATTTTCATTTTGCATCTTTTACTCATGATTAAAATTAGGTTATGTTTATTGAGGTTAGTTTTTTGTTTATTTCTAATGTTTTATTACTAATGTTAGCATTATTGTTAATTATTTGTATTGGCAAGAGAAAGTCGTGTGAGTGTTTCACACCAGATTTTTTAAATTACCACTTTTGAAAATCATAACTTTTTGCCTATTGAAGTGGAAAATAAATATTTAAACACTTTATTTTGCTCTAATATTAACTCAGTACATTGAATTTATGGTATGAAAGGCTGTGCAAAAATTTCATTAAAATTCATTCACAGTTTGTAAAGGTTATTTTACCATACTCTCTCAGGAATGGTCGGCCTCGGTCTGTACAAGACTACACAGTCTCATTTACATGTCATACACATCATCCTCATCTCATTGGGTCATGGGGTTGCTTTTTTTCTAAATTGAACAGATTGCAACGTACACAAATTAGAAATAAAAAAAAAGGTTATTTTGACAGTTACGAATTTAATTAGCGCCTAACTAACAATCTTTTGTGCCCAATGTTGGGCGCCAATTATGTAAAGGATGAAATGTTTAAATGAAAATGAATTTAATTAATATGAAATGAAATAAATAAATGAACGCAATTGGATTAAGTTGAAATTCATATTTTAATGAACGATTGATTGAAAATTATTTAAGTTTTTTTTTCGTAATTTGTGTACGTTGCAATCTGTTCGATTTAGAACAATAAGCAACCCCATGACCCAATGAGATGAGGATGATGTGTATGACGTGTAAATGAGATGTAGTCTTGTACAGACCCAGGCCAACTATTCCTGAGAGAGTATGGTTAATTAAACCCCAACCATCAAAGTACACCGGTAACCGCTGTCTAGTATTTAAATCCGTATAAAAGTAACTACCTTTACTAGGATTTGAACCAGGAACCTTCATCTCCGAAAAATCAGCTAAACCCGGTGGGTCAGCTAGACCAACCCGGTGGGTCTTATTTAAGTTAAATTGACAAATATGAATTACAAAAAATAAATTATTAATTGTTGAAATATTTTTTTTTTTTTTAGCTTTTTTATTTGTTATCGGGAACTGTACATGGTTGACAACTACCCAATTTGATCGCTGCTTTTTGCTATAGTTTTTATGACGTTGATTAGACATGAGTTTGAACAGGGACCCCCAGTAGAGTTTGTTCATGGATGGCTGTCAACTGGTCACCATACAAAGTCGCTTGCCCAACCGGTGTTACTTAACAAATCATAGCGACTTTCTACCAGCTGACTGACTGGGCTGGCCCGAAGGCCAATTGTTGAAATTTGAATTTTATTTTATTCTTTTTTTTATTTTTTATTTTTTTTTATTTACGCCCCAATTGGAGCACTCAAGTCACTCATGGACATGCATTCCTTGAGGAGTTAGTTGTGGCACCACACTGTTGTTTTCTTCGTTCCCACATCAATTTCATATTCCTTGACCTGGTGGCTCTAAATCTCTCTGCTACAGCTGCATTCGGCTGTCTTCTCTCTCTTTTATTTATTTACTGATGACACCTTTTCTTATAATACTAAGTCTTTAATTAAGTTAATTGGAATTATATAATGTTAATTAAATAAATTTATGCCTGTCTAATGAGCTCAGAATTAAATATGAAAATTTTTAAATATATAGGGTGATTCAAAAAGAGCGCCGGTTTTGATATATCAAATTAAGAGATTTATTTTATTGAAAAACTGAAAATAAATACATCAACAAGTTCATCTTACCTTCCGATTTCATGTTTGAAAAATGTTGTCATGCATGTGTCCTCCTCTACTGCGCTGGCACGCATCAACTCTGTCCATGAAATTGGATATTACTGCACGACAAGTTTCGACTTCCATTTGCCCGATAACCCGTCGAATTTCCTCCTTCAAGTCATCAATGATGTTTCGGGGTTTATTGGCATACACCAATGACTTCAGATGACCCCAAAGATGAAAGTCACAAGGCGTCAAGTCACACGACCTTGGTGGCCATTGATGGTCGGAATTACGAGAAATGATGCGATCCTGGAACCGTTCACGGAGCAACAACATTGTTTCTCGTGCAGAAACTGAATTTTATACGGGTGATATTGAAGATCGTACTGAAGAATTCTCCGTACAAAAGAACATCGTAAACCCAATTGTTGAGAACGGCGACGTATTGATTTTGCTGGGCTAATAGCCACACTGTCACGAACCAACGCAACGTTCTGCTCAGTTCGGCCAGAACGACGACGTCCAGAACTTTTAAGGTCGACTGTTGAACCCGTCTCAAAAAACTTTTTCATGAGCCTGCGAACTGTTGATTCATTCGGTGCTTCATTACGTCCTAGAGTACCGCGAAGTCGCCTGACAGTAGCCGCATAACTCTCTCCACTCTGGTAAAATGTTTTGACGATTAACACTCGTTGTGCAATAGTAAACTTCTCCATGGTTAGATACAGACTGCGAGAGTACTACACTGCGAACAAGAGAAACTACAACTGAATCGTCAATCGGAATGTTCTCCAAAATAGAAATGAGGTCTAACAATGTTGCCAACCGATAAACAAAAATTTACCAGCCGTTTAAAAACCGGCGCTCTTTTTGAATCACCCGTTATTTACAATGTGAAGTTGTTACTTTCTCTTGCCTATATGAATATATAGGAAGGAAAGTATTGGTTTCATGTCGATTTTTCGAAATCGAGTTTTCACCGGATCTATACGTTTTCAGACCCCCTGAACCCAAAAAACATGTTTTTAGCGATTGGTCTGTGTGTGTGTGTGTCTGTGTGTGTGTGTCTGTGTGTGTGTGTGTGTGTGTGTGTGTGTGTCTGTGTGTGTGTGTGTCTGTGTGTGTGTGTGTGTGTGTGTGTCTCTGTGTGTGAACAGAATATCTCAAGAACGGAACATTGTACGAACTTGAAACTTGAAACTTAAGTTACATACCACTACCGAACGCGACACGAACATTTTCATCAAAATCGGTCAACCGGAAGTAGTAGTTTATTCGTATAATTTTTCAGTTTTTTGCAATTTTCTCAAAAACTAGTCCTACGATTTTTTTAAAAATCGCCTATTTTACTCAATTTTTTATTCTCTACAAGATAGGGTAGGCGCCATGTTTGCTGAAATTCTGCGTGAGGCTGTTTTCACGTAAAAACGTTGTTTTTTTAAGATTACGGCTTTAATATAAATTTTAGCGCAAAAACTTATATAATAAAAGTTGTAGAGAATTTAAAAACCTACAACTTCTGTTTCAAACATTTTTTTGTATAACGCTTAGTTTAGCGGTAATTTGCGATTTTCTGTTTTTTTTTTTTACGAAAACGTGAGAAAAATCGATTTTTTTAACATTTCGGTCTTAGTATGCATTTTACGACAAAAGTGTATATAATTAAATTTATAGAAAATTAAAAGATCTACAACTTTTGTTTAGAGCATTTTTCTCTACAGAGCCTAGTTTAGCGTGAAAGCGTGATTTTCCGTATTTTTAAGCCAAACTGAGTTCGATTGTCATTTTGCGTCATTCACTCATGATTAAAATAAGGTTATGTTTTTGAGATTAGTTTTTTGTTTATTTCTAATATTTCATTAATAATGTTAGGTTTATTATTAATTATTTTCATTGGCAAGAGAAAGTTGTGTGAGTGTTTCACACCAGATTTTTGGAGTTTCTTCTGATGAGCCTTGTAGGCCTACCATTGACCCGGATCGAATGGGCGACTAGACCATTGTTACAATCGGTTTCATAGTACGAGTATATAATTAACTCTTTCATAAATTTCATCTGTTGGTTCCAAAATCATTATGTTATTGAATTCAGTTTCTTAATTCATTTAGATCTTGATCTTGTATTAATTTCCTTTTATTAATTTTTAATTAATTGAAATTATTTATTTAAAATGATACTACTTTCATTTGTTTTTTAGTTTGTTTGTTTAGCTTTTATTTGTTATCGGGAACTGTACTTTGTTGACAACTACCCAATTTGATCACTGCTATTTGCTGTATATATTTTTTTTTGACGTGGATTAGACTTGAGTTTGAACAGGGACCCCTAGTAGAGTTTGTTCATGGATGGCTGTCAACTGGTCACCATACAAAGTCGCTTGCCCAACCGGTGTTACTTAACAAATAATAGCGACTTCCTACCAGCTGACTGACTGGGCTGGCCCGAAGGCCAAAGTGGATTAGGCAGGAGTTTGAACTGGGAACCCCCAACAGAGTTTGTTCATGGATGGCTGTCAACTGGTCACCATACTGAGTCGCTAGCCCAACCGGTGTTTCTTAACAAATAATAGCGATTTTATACCAGCTGACTGACTGGGCCGGCCCGGAGGCCCGTTTTTTAGTAGCTTCACTTCCATTAAGTTTAACTATTTGACTTCTGGAATTATTATTTATACTCTTAATATTTTTTGTTAAATTTTAGTTTCATGTATTTAATTCTTGATATAAAATATTAAGATAATAACTGTAAATTATTTATCCTGATCTTAAGTTATTTTATTATTTAAATATTTATTTGAAATTCTCCAACAATTGACTTTTAATCTTGACATTTGATCAATGATACTATGGATAATAGATTGCTATTCTACAAGTTTTTTTTATTTCTAATGTGTGTGCGTTGCAATCTGTTCAATTTAGAACAATAAGCAACCCCATGACCCAATGAGATGAGGATGATGTGTATGATGTGTAAATGAGGTGTAGTCTTGTACAGACCCAGGCCGACCTTTCCTGAGAGAGTATGGTTAATTAAACCCCAACCATCAAAGTACACCGGTAACCACAATTATACAAGTTGGCTGAGAAAATGTTCCTTATCAGTCGAAAATTGCTATTTACAGGAAACAAGAAAAACTAAAAAGAACACGTGATACGTTAAATAATTCAATATGTTATATTTTACAGTTGAGTCGACCAGATGCAAAAGGGAGTATGTCCATTGGAGTAAATTTTTCAGTAGAAGCCAAAAACTGCTGTACCTTGTTCCATCACATAAAACCATGTATTAAAACATTCTCCATTATAGTCATAGACAACTAAAATCAGCTGTACGAACGATGATAGAAACCAGAATAGCCAACCAAACACCGGCTAAAAATAAATAATTAAAAAAATTATTATTAAGTAAATAAATATAAACTGATTTTCAAAATTATATCTGTGAAATGAGTTTCTAAATAAATTAAAAATCAAATATTAAATAATATTGGACATACTCCTTTTTGCTACTGTATTAGTGATACCAAAATAAATTATCATGGGACATGCTCCTTTTTGAAACTGTAAAAATATCATTGGACTTACTCCTGTCTGCAATGAAATGGGGGTGGGACATACTCTGTTTTGCAACAAAATGAATTGTTTTGCAATTTTTAACATGAAAAAAGAGCGTATTCTAGTCCTTTTTGACACAAATAAAATAGCACGTCGTGTGTAGCACCGTATCCTGAACAAACTGGCGCGAAAATATGAATTTCGAAAATTTTGGACTTACTCTCTTTTGCATCTGGTCGACTCAGTTCAGGGGTTAATACATTATATTCACAGGTGGTCTGGTGCTAACTTAAAGGTTTAAAATAAAAAATATCCCACAAAATAAAAAAATTATGTAAAAAGTGTTTTTTTAGAGGTATAGAACTTTAAAATGAAATAAAACACAGAATAATTGAACAATTGACGTGGAATTGGTTTTATAAAAAATAATTATTTGCAATTTTTATTTAAAAATAATTTCTGGCATGTGGCCGCCGCAGCTGGCTCAGACGTGGTCCAATCGAGACGTCCAATATGTGACCACTTTTTGCAGCATTTGGGGCCGTATATTGGTAATAACGCGGCGAATGTTGCTTTCCAAGTCGTCAATTGTCTGTGGCTTATTGGCATAGACTAGCGACTTCACATACCTCCACAGAAAATAGTCCAGCGGTGTTAGATCGCATGACCTTGGAGGCCAATTTACAAGTCCAGAATGTGAAATTATGCGTTCACCAAACGTTTCCTTCAGTAAATCGATTGTGGCATCGATTGCTGTGAGACATGTTGCACCATCTTGTTGAAACCACAGCTCTCCAACATTAAGTCGATTCAATTCAGGAACAAAAAAGTCATTGATCATGGCTCTGTAGCGGTCACCATTGACTGCAACATTCTGCCCGGCATCATTTTTGAAGAAGTAAGGACCAATGACTCCACCAGCCCATAAAGCACACCAAACAGTCACTTTTTCTGGATGTAAAGGCTTCTCAGCAATATATCGAGGATTACCTTCACTCTAAATGTGGCAGTTTTGTTTATTCACATAGCCATTCAACCAAAAATGGGCTTCATCACAGAACAATATTTTCATGTGAAAATCGGGATTAACAGCAATCATGTTCTGGGCCCATTGTCCAAATGCACGCCGTGCCAGGTGGTCGTTCGGCTTTAATTCCTCAACTACTTGGATTTTGTAAGCACGCAAATTAAGATCAGTCCGCAAAATCTTCCATAAAGTTGATGGACACAGCTCCAAGTGTTGTGCACGATGGCAGATTTACTCATTCGGGTCTTCCTCAATACTACGCTTTACAGCAGCAATAGCTTCTTCAGTACGCACTGTATGAGATCTCAAAGGATGTGTGTTGTCATTCAGAGTAAATGTTGACCGAAAACGTTTCATTGTTGAGCGAATTATTTGCTCTGATGGATGATTATGTCTATCATAAAATGGACGTAGTGCGCGATAAGTTTCACGAACCGAACCATGATTTTCAAAATAAATCTGCACAATTTGCAAGCATTGTTCAGGCGTCAGTCTACTCATTATAAAATGGCAAACCAAACTGAACATAAATTACAAAACAGTTTTCAAAATGGCCGCTATGGAAATCAGTACTGCCAACTTAGTTCTATACCGCTAAAAAAAACACCCGTTATTTATCTGTTGCCATTCAAAAAAATAGAGATGTTATGCAAATGGTAACATTTAAAAAATAACGTAAGGATTCAACATATTTTTAATTAAAAGAAAAAAACTGCAAAACTCCCAACAAATTATACCTATATCGTTGGATGCAGAAAACTCTGAATTTTAATAATTTGCAAAAAAACTGGAAATGTGAAAATTTTCAATTTCTTTCATTCCGGGTACTATTAAAATAAATTCAGACTTAAAAAAATTGGTTAATTCCAAACAAGCCCAAGTTTCGCATTAATTGAATTGAAAATGTTGTAAAAGTAATGTACAATTATTTTTGTGTCGCTTTTTATAAGTTAAATAACTACAACAATACCTAACTGTTTTTAATTCCCCTCCCCGTATTTCATGACACCCCTCCAAACACATCTACAACCCCAGGAGAGTAGCAACCCAACTGTTGAGAAATACTGGTCTAAAAATAATGTTGTTGTTTAGGTGATCAGCCTGGTTGGCTGGTTTGAACCTGTAGAGGTTTTACTAAGTAAAACGAGGAGTGAGGTGGTTTACTATTGCACCTTACTCACTGAGAGGAAAAGTACGCTTATCAGCATGCTGGGCCCTCTGAAAAGCACATATTTTCCACTCTGGACATGACACCTTCACTTCATTCACCACAGGGTCTGGCTGTATAATGAAATTTATTACTTTCAGAGGAGATAACTCTGTTTAGTGTCTTTTACACCTCTACCTCTTCTGTTCTTAAATGATTCAGTCATTTAATTGGCTGACCATGTGATAAGAAACAGAACTATTTATTTTAGCCCTGCAATGGACAGATTGAGTGTAAATAATTTGACACTCCACCTGTCTGTTATGGGCAGAAAATAATAATAGTAATAGTAATAATAATAATAATAATAGTAAAAATAATAGTAAAATAATAATAGTAATAATAATAGTAAAATAATAATAATAGTAATAGTAATAATAATAATAATAATAATAATAATAATAATAATAATAATAGTAATAATAGTAATAGTAATAATAATAATAATTCAATTCAATTCATTTTATTTTCGTTTTCTACAAAGATAATTTCCGTCAGACCTGGGTCTGTCGACAGAAATATACAAAAGTAAATTACAAAACAAACAATAAAATTAAAAATACAAAAATTCAATAACACAGATTGTTAACAATAAAATTAAAAGTAGAAGTTACAATAAAAAAAGCCTGCTTACCTTATAACAATATTAATGAAGTGCAAAAATAATATATCTAATACATATAATATCATAGTTTTTAAATATAATTGAGTAAAGAATAGGTAAAAAAAAGAATACAAAATAATAGTAATAATTATAATAATAGTAATAATAATAATAGTAAAATAATAATAGTAATAATAATAATAATAATAATAATAGTAAAATAATAATAGTAATAATAGTAAAATAATAATAATAATAATAGTAAAATAATAATAATAATAATAATAATAATAATAATAATAATAATAATAGAATAGAAATAGAAATAGAATAGAAATAACTTTATTGAAAATTAGTAGTTTTGGGTCCTGATAAGTTCAAGGAACTTAACATCAGGTGCCCATGATACAATCAAATACAGTTAAAATTATATACAATACAAATATAACAAAAAAATAAGTATACATATTTGCAACTATTATGAATGTTTAATATACTTTAAAATAATTTTCACTTTAATACTAATAACTTGTTAACAATGTAAAAAAGCATAGGCGCACAAGCAGCCTTTGTGAAGAACAGATGAAACAAAATATAGTACAAAAACATCTAATAAAAACCAATTTAATAAATTCACATATTTTGTAACCACAATTTAATTTTTCTTTTAAATTTTTGCGTATCTGTTGACAAACTGATACTTTCAGGCACACTATTTAACAATAATGGAATAATACATTTTAGCGATCTTTCACCATAATTATTAAAAAATCTAGGTATAATATAAAGTTGGCGTCTAACAGAGTATGGAATCTCTACTTTTTGCTTGTAATTATCATTATTATAGTATTTACAAATATTTAAGAATTTATAATATTTATCTGGTGGTAGTGTATCAAATATCTCAAACAATTCATTATCATTTACATGTCTAGTACCTAATCCCAATTTTAAAATCCTTAATTGCATAGATTTTAATCTATTTATATGAACCATACTCGTACCACCCCATATTTGAACTCCGTAGCGTAAAATAGACTCGACCAAGGATTTGTATACAATCTTAAAAATTTTTTCATCAATTAAAGGTCTTAAGTAATAAAAACAACCAACTAACTTTTTCATCTTATCAACTAAGAAAGCAGTATGAATATGAAATTTTAAATGAACATCGAAGTATACCCCCAAGTACTTAAAGTCATTTACATATAACAATTTAGGGCAGTTATCACAATTTGATTTAATATTAAAGCACTTGGAACTATGCAACTCAAATTGTCGCAATCTAATGTCTATTTTTACAAAAGGTGACCTAAAACACATAGATTTCGTTTTTTCACTATTAAGCAATAAATTATTACTGTATGACCACTTTACAATTCTATCAAATTCCTCCTGCATCGTTGCAATACAAGTATTTATATCTCGATGAGAGTACAAAAGAACAGCATCATCAGCGTACATGAATAATTTACATAGTTTAACCATATTGAATAACTTGTTGACATAAATTATAAACAAAATCGGCCCTAAACAGCTTCCTTGAGGTACGCCATGTTTTAGAAAACTAATATCACTAAAAGTTTCTGCTATCTTAACCTTAAATGTCCTATCAATTAAATAATTTTTAAACAATCTTAAAAACCTATCACCTACACCTATTTCTTGCAATCGTGTAAGTAGAATATTTACATTAACAGTATCAAAAGCACGAGAATAGTCAATAAATATGGCAATAACAAATTTACCCTTATCTAAATTATTATTAATATAGTCATTAATTTCAACCAGAAGATTCTCAGTGCCTTTACCTTTCTGAAACCCATATTGATTATCATTTATAATATTATTTTCTTTTATATATTTATTTAGGTGTAATACAATATATTTCTCAAAAATCTTTTCTATTACTGACAATATAGATATAGGCCGGTAATTGGAAACATTACTAGAGTCTCCTTTTTTATATAACGGCCGAATAATAGAAACCTTTAGAATATTAGGAAAATATCCATTTCGTATACAGTTATTTATCAACGTTGATAATAAATGGCTAAAAATATTTTTATTATTTATTATATCAATAGCTCTTACTTTATCTATACCTGGTGATTTATTGATAGAAATATCCTGTCTTATTATTTTATCAATTGTGTTTGCTTTTGTAAAAGGTAAATAAAAGTTAACTTGTGTAATGCAATCTGCAGCAAATGATCCTTCTCCATTCAAACATTTATTATCATTGACCAGGTCATCTATTTGCTTAACAAAATTATACGAAAATTCATGTACAATGTCTGCATAATTGTTACCAAATGAACTAATAATTTTCTTATCAGTATTTTTGTCAGTTTTCCTATTCAATACTGTATTTACTTCAACCCATAATTTCTTTGTATTAAATTTATTTAGTTCAAACTTATTTCTAAAATATTGATTCTTAACTTTTTTAATTTCATTAGTAATTTTGTTTCTACAGCTAATATAATTTAGTCTATAATTTATATTATTTGGATTAGATTTCCACTTTCTAAACAAACGATCCTTTTCCTTAATTTTTATATACAATTCATTCGTCATCCATGCTTTACATCTTTCCCTAGGAACTAAATTATTATTTTCTTTATTCACAATTATACTACTTGAATTATAGATCGAGTTGAATGTACTAACAGCATTATTCATAAATGTATCAGCATTATCGTCAACGCAAGAGTTCCAATCAAAATTTTTAATGAGATAATCCACTTTCTTATTGCTAATTTTTTTAACATAATTATTAGGAATTCGGATACTAGATGGACTAACAGTTGGTCTTGTTCTGCTAACAGAAACAACAATAGGATAATGATCTGCAAATTTATGGTGAACAACTGAAGAAATAATTTGATTACTTTTTGATCTAATAAATATGTGATCAATTAAAGAAGATTTTAATTCACCTTCTTTTACTTCCTCTCTAGTTGCTGTCTCTATCACATTAATTAGTCCATAACTGTAAAGTGTAACTTCATAATCCATTACATCAGGGTTAGATTTTTCCAGTAAATCAATATTCATATCTCCAACCAAAATAAGCTGAGAGTCCGATAAGTTATCCAGTAGTAAATTAATGTCCTGAATAAAATTTCTACGATTTAAATTAGGTGGTCGATAAACTAAAACCAAATTAAATATAAAGTTGTCGCTTTTACAAACAATACATCCAGACAAACATTCAAAAGAATTAAATTTATTATTAATTTTTTTAAATAAAAACTTTTCACGGTAAAAAATTATTAACCCTCCACCATTTTTTTTTTCTCTCAGGCAATTTACTGTATTATAACCTTCTAACTTGTACAAATTTACATCGTGTTCTTTAATATTAACCTCCGATAAGCAGATTAAGTCAAAATCACTGTATTTCAATACGATTAATAACTCGTCCCAATATTTTCTTATAGATCTAATATTTAAATGGAATACTTTCAACCATGTATACTCACTATTTTCTCTCCTGACAGCCAAATTCCACTCATTTATATTCTCACATTCTTTAAATTGAATGTAGGTATTATTTAGATCAAAATTAAGCCAATCCATAAAAAGAAAACGGAACCATTACATAGATATATCTTTCCAGAAAAAAAAAAAAGGAAAAACAAAAATTGCATATAATAAATATAAAAATAAAAATAATAAGCATAAAAATGGCTCACGAATTATACAAATAAAACACACAGCACGTATGGAACACTTCACTTTAAATCAATTTACACAGATCTTTTTCACAGGCGATATTATGAACGTTATCGTTTTCACTTTTGCGTAGAAGAATTCTTCCATTTTTAACCCAAATGTATTTAAAATTTGCCAGACGTCCCTTAATTCGAACCTCACGCAGCAATTATTAATAATAATAATAATAATAATAATAATAATAATAGTAAAATAATAATAGTAATAATAATAATAGTAAAATAATAATAGTAATAATAATAATAATAGTAAAATAATAATAGTAATAATAATAATAATAATAATAATAGTAAAATAATAATAATAATAGTAAAATAATAATAGTAATAATAATAATAATAATAATAATAATAATAATAATAATAATAATAATAATAATAAAAGTAAAATAATAATAGTAATAATAATAATAATAGTAAAATAATAATAGTAATAATAATAATAATAATAATAATAGTAAAATAATAATAGTAATAGTAATAATAATAATAATAATAATAATAGTAATAGTAATAATAATAGTAAAATAATAGTATACTTTTTTTGTTTTTAGACTGATGAAATGGGAAATCCAACAGACCAGGAAGAATTATTGCAAATTGTTGATGCTTCTCATCAAGGAAAATCAGTATTTGAAATTAAACGAGGAGATATCTCACAGGTGCATGAAACAGAAAAGAAAGACATACAAGGAATTAGTGAAGCACCATCTGATAGAAGCATTAAAAGTCACATTCGTTTTGAACCATCTGCGTTTCAGTTTAGACCTAGACCTAGAAGATCTTTGGATAATCTGATTCGTGATAGATCACATTCATTTACAAGCATCACGCGTGTATCACGAAAACCAATACTTGAACCGGTACGTGTTAAAAAAATTGATGATACTGGAATCTACAAGAAAGAGTTTGTAGCGAGTGAAGAAACATCTACTAACAATGAAAGTTCCAAAGACATTTCAAATCTAAATTTACAAAAATCTACAAACTTAGAAGTAAATAAACAACTTGACGAAACTAAACAAGATCCACTGGATCGAGAAGAAAATTATCCTGCAGAAAAATTCTTGTTACCCAATACAGAAAAAACTGTGACATCAAGTGAAAAATTGCATAGTATTGAAAAAAATGTAGATAATGAAAATAGCGATATTATTCTTGCAGAAAAAGATAATGTTATAAAAACACAAGATGAAAATAATGAAAAACAACAAACTTCAAAAATTAAAGAAAGTGAGGATTCTTCTTCAGATATTTCTCTTGGAGAAAAAGATAAAGTTACAAAAACACAAAATGAAGATAATATAAAACAACAAACTTCAGAAATCAAAGAAAGTGAGGATTCTTCTTCAGATATTTCTCTTGGAGAAAATGATAAAGTTACAAAAACACAAAATGAAAATAATGAAAAACAAACTTCAGAAATCAAAGGAAGTGAGGCTTCTTCTTCAGGTATTTCTCATGCAGAAAAAGATAAAGTTACAGAAACACAAGATGAAAATAATGAAAAACAACAAACTTCAAAAATTGAAGAACCTAAGGCTTTTTCTCCAGATAATTTTAAGACAAAGCCAGTAGATAATGAGTCTGATACTTCAACAAGTGACAGCACTTTTTCTGGTTCAAGTAATTTTTCAGCCACAGCTGATAATAAAAAGAAACCCAGTGATAATAATTAGTAATAAATTAATTAAATAATTATTAATTATTACTAATTAATTAATTATTAATTATTACTAATTAATTAATTAATTAGTAATAATTAGAAATAAATAACATTTAGAAAAACATGAATCAAGATGAGGTCACATAATTTTATTCTTTTTTTTGCCATCAGTCTGTTGACTGGTTTGATGCAGTTCTCCAAGTTGTTCTATCTTGTACAAGTCGTTTCATATCTACATAACTGCAACATCATACATCTTTGTAATTTTCTTTTACCTCCCACAACAATTCACTACCTACCTCAATGTTACCCTCCATTATTGATAGACCAATACCTGGATGTCTTTACATATATGCCCTACTAGCCTATCCCATTTTCTGGTAAGATGTTTCCATATACTTCTTATTTCATCCACTTGTCTAACAATCTCTAAATTACTTATTTTGTCCACCCCCTAATCTTCAACATTTTCCAATAACATCACATTTCTAAAGCTTCTATCCTATTCCTTTTTACAACCCCTATCACCCACGTTTCGCTCCTGTTTAATGCTATATACAAACATAGTTTTTTTTTAGAAAATTTTCCTGATCTGTAAATCAATGTTTGAAGTCAGTAAGGTATTTTTCATTTCAGAGCCTTTTTTAGCTTGACCAATACCTGCTTTTGTTATCATTTGTTCTTCTACTCGTATCATCCTTTATTGTTTTAATCCCTAGATAACAGAATTCCCCATCTTCCTGTATATTTTTGCTGTTTTAACAAAAACATACGCAATTTCTATTTAAATAATTATATGCTTTGTAGCTAGATGGTTCTCTTGAACTAGTAAATTCAGAGAAATAAACTAAATTTGAAAAATGAAAAAAGTGAATTTTATTTGTAGTATTGTTGTTATTTTTTTCCCCTTTTTTCTTGTCCTGAATCCGAGGCTGTTTATGAGTTTGTCAGTAAGTTGATAAATCCCCTGGCCACATTATGAATGCTGTGCAGGTTGAGCTTGATAGTAGGGTCGCTACTTTACTGCCTTCAAGCATGCAGAATCTTTTATTCGAGGTGTCTTTCTAGGTTCTTCCACCCTTTCTGCCGTTGGGAATTTCTTCCTCTTCTGGCTTCAAGGCCATTTACCATTTTCACCTAGTATCCCTAAGTACGGGTGCTGACAAGGTGCTACCATCTGGAGCCAGATGGATCCAGGGGCGGTTCCAGGGCTGATTTTCGGGGGGGGGCCGATCTTGTTTTTATGTAGCTCTTACTACATAGTTTATAATACATAGTTTGTAATTGAGTCATTGAAAAGTCCTCTTTTATGCTGTACTGCTGTAACCACAATTTTAATTCATAGAGAAATTTTCAAGGCGCTGACTGGATGCGAGTGGCTTTTCACTACTGACACTGATTGTTATCTTAATACTATTTAAAAATAGATACTTTCTGTTTGACTCATTTTTATACTAAAATAATTAATGTTAATTGATAGGTACGAGTATTAGGATTCAGTTTTGTTCGAAATAATAGCTTATAGAAAATATTAATAGAATCGTGAGACAGATTGAATGCTCGTTTGCATTAAATCATATACTGAGATATAAGAAATGAGTTCAAATAACATTTTTTGTGATTTACTTGATCCAATCGAGTCAAAAATGAGTCAGTGAAATTTGATAGATTATTAATGCTATTACACAATATTGGCTATTATCATAGTTCATTATTGCATTATTAATCATGTTTTAATAATTATATAATGACAAATCATTTTATCTTTCAATTTTATATGGTTTTCATATTACAATATTTTTTTCCTTGTATAAATTGACTCTGGTTGGTGTCTAGTAGGCTACTCAAGTTTACCACTCGCCAAACAACTGCTTGATAGAGAGACGCCTCTTCCATATTTATCTAGTTTTATTGAAAAATAGCCCAAAGTAAATTTTTTTATAAAATATATTTAATATTTTTTAGAAATACTAGTAAAATTTCAGTGAGACACATCAATCTTTCAAAGTAAATTTGATTTTTTTACTTTCTCTTGCCTATATGAATATATAGGAAGGAAAGTATTGTTTTCATGTCGATTTTTCGAAATCGAATTTTCACCGGATCTATACGTTTTCAGACCCCCTGAACCCAAAAAACATGTTTTTAGCGATTGGTCTGTGTGTGTGTCTGTGTGTGTGTGTGTGTGTCTGTGTGTGAACAGAATATCTCAAGAACGGAACATTGTACGAACTTGAAACTTGAAACTTAAGTTACGTACCACTACCGGACACGATACGAACATTTTCATCAAAATCGGTCAACCGGAAGTGGTAGTTTATTCGTGTAATTTTTAACTTTTTTGCGATTTTCTCAAAAACTGGTCCTACGATTTTTTTTAAAATCGCCTAGTTTACTCAATTTTTTATTCTCTACAAGATAGGGTAGGCGTTATGTTTGCTGAAATTCTGGGTGAGGCTGTTTTCACGTAAAAACGTTGTTTTTTTAAGATTACAGCTTTATTATGCATTTTAGCGCAAAACTATATGTAATAAAAGTTGTAGAGAATTGAAAATTCTACAACTTTTATTTCAAACAATGTTTTGTATAACGCTTAGTTTAGCGGTAATTTGCAATTTTCTGTTTTTTTTCTCACGAAAATGTGTGAAAAATTGATTTTTTTAAGATTTCGGCCTTAGTATGCATTTTACGACAAAACTGTACATAATTAAATTTATAGAAAATTAAAAGATCTACAACTTTTGTTTAGAGCATTTTTCTCTACAGAGCCTAGTTTAGCGTGAAAGCGTGATTTTCCGTATTTTTAAGCCAAACTGAGTTCGATTGTCATTTTGCGTCATTCACTCATGATTAAAATAAGGTTATGTTTTTGAGGTTAGTTTTTGTTTATTTCTAATATTTTATTAATAATGTTAGGTTTAGCCAAATTCAAAACATCCATAATCCCAAATCTTTTTTGTTTTGCAATCCTATTTGTTTTATAATCCTTTAAACCGGTCCTATTTCCGAGGCTGTTTGTGAGTTTGCCAGTAGTTGATTTGATCCCCTGGCCGCGGTACGAACGCTGCGCAGGTTAAGTCCAGCGGTGGGGCCGCCACCTTGCTGCGTCTGAACTCACAGGATTTGTGTAGGGTTTTCTCCCCTAGACGAGTTGCTTTCACTACAGCTACGAGCCTTGTCTACCCGTTGATTCTCTCTTCACAGTCATATTTCCTTCGTGCCTGCTACTTCCTGAGACGCTACTGGTGTTAGGCAGCCTTCAGGTTGAGAGAATCTGCTACTGTGAGTAAACTCACAGCCCCCAGCACTGATCTGCTTGTCGACCCAGCTTCCCGCCTGGATTGGTTACCCGACCTTTCACTGGGTTGCTCGACGTAACAGGGGGCACCTCTTGTAGGTTACATGCTGGAGTTGAAGTGTGAGAGGCTAGAGGAAATCTCTTGCATGAAGTCCTTAGATTACGCATCCGATGTTAGGTGCTTACGCATCAACACTTCCATTGCCCAGAGCCATAGCTCCCCCTAGGTTGATTCCTAGAGCCCATAAAACAATGGCAGCTCCAATACTCCTCTATGGTAGTGAATCTTGGGTCACATCAAAAACACTTGAGAGTAAAGTGCAGGCAGCGGAGATGAGATTTCTTCGCAGAACTAAGGGCTGTGACAGGAGAGATCACATCAGGAATGAGGAAATAAGGAGGGAGCTGAACATCTTCTGCCTGAATGAGAGAGTTGCATCGTATCGCCAACAGTGGAAAGAACATGTTGAACGAATGTCAGCCGATAGGCTTCCACTAAAAATTTACAAGTATCAACCGGTAGGCAAAAGAGGTATAGGCAGGCCACGGAAAAGGTGGCAATGATTGTACCATGGGGAAAAAAACAAATGTTATAAGATAGACTTAAATTTATCATTGATGAAATATGAATTGCATATTTAATGTGGATGTTTTCTAAAATTATTAATATAAGCTGAATGTGAGTCGGAACAGGCCATGGCCTAATCCTTGTTTGAAAGAAGAAGAAGAAGAAGAAGATGTTAGGTTTATTGTTAATCATTTGCATTGGCAAGAGAAAGTTGTGTGAGTGTTTCACACCAGAATTTTACTCTTGAGTACCTGGATTAGTCTGTCACCTAAAAGACAACGCCAAAAAAGTTCTAGCCTTTCAATACTCTAGACTTGAAAGAAAATTAATTAAAAAAAAACAAGGAAACCATAAAAAAGGTATAGGTTTTTAAGCAAAATTGCTAAACTTGCCTTAGGATTTAACCTGTTAACCCTTTCAATCCCAAATTTTTTAACTATACACAAACAAATATGTGTAGCTACATTGCTTCATAAATTTTTTTTTGACATTTAAGTGTAATAAAATCACTTTTAGACCGTCAGCCTTTTTTTGATGGCCTGATAAAAAAGTGTGCCATATAGGCCTACGTCATATTGGGACTTGATATCAAGTTCCTGAAAATATGAATAAGTAAAATCATGTTCAGGCTTCCTAAACAATATTCTCTTAACTTAGATTTGTAGCAAAAAAACTAAATATGATTTTAATATCAAAGCATTATTTAAGACTTAAAAAATGTTGCAGTTCAAAAAGTATTTACAGTCTAAAAAATATACTTGTATGTACGTTCAACATACTCGAAGAAATACTACTTTATTTTAGTAAATGAACACGAATATTTAAAACTAAAATTAACTTTAAAAAGAAACTAATGGTCGCCTGCGTGGTGTAGTGGTCAGCATCTTACACTGAAAAGCGGAGTTCTCAGGTTCGATTCCTGGCTAGGGTACAGAAAATTATTACACTTCACATCTAGCGGTCTTTAATCCAAAGTAGTTGCTAACAATTAAAATTTTTATGTCTGTTATTTCACTCCAATGTGACTTCTATGCCACACTGGGTTAGAAAGGGTTAAAAACCCTTTTAAACCCTTTTAAAAGGGTTTAAAACTCATACTAAAATACCGTAATGGATATAAGACAGAATTAGATCATGATAAGCTGCCATTAGTAATTTTTTATCGTTTAATCTGGCAGTTAGTTTTAATGGATATACCCCAGATAATATTTTACTACAAACTTGATATGTATAGAAATCCCAAGACAAATATCTATCTAGTGATACTTCTTACTAGGAACTTAACTGTTTCTACATTCTCTGGACTATTATTATAAATAAATTCATAATTTTAGTATGATGGCAAGAAAATATCCTTTGTGGTTGATGATTTGCAAAGGAATTTCATTGTGTGAAAGAATAAGAGGAGAGAAAAGTCAAATTTTGACAGCAACACCTTCAAAAAATCAAAAAAAGATAAACAAATACTTGATTTATAAAACACTTTAATACAGTATATGAGAACTCCTCTTCAAATAACATCTTGGTTGAAAAATAAATAGGTAAAATTTTAAGTAAAAGCTAAGGCAAATTATGTATTAATTGACACATTTTTTATTGATAAATGATAATTTGGTAAAAAGTAATGGATTTGGTGAAAAGTAATGGATAATTTGGTGAAAGTAATGAAAAGTAATGGACATGCTTATTGAAGTAAAGTAAGTAGTGGAAATAAATGAATTCGTAAGTAATGAATTTAGCATATTGTTAATATTTAGTTTATCAGTTTTTATCTTGACAAGTGTTATCCTACCTTTTTGGAGTCTTCTAGATGCAGTTATAAAACAAACAGTTACAGAATCAATACTGTAAAGTGAAATTTAGCATGAGTAAAAATGCTGTTTTGGTTTTTAAAAAAGCAATTCGTAAACATAACTAATAAGAAAAACAAACAAAAATAGTTTAAGAAATTCAGTTCTTTAGTTTATGGATAAGAAAAAAATGGAACAATACCACAATCTAAAATATTAGACTGTAGTAACTGTACTTTTAAATCTAACCGGGATCGATCAGAAGTTCGGCAATGTTGCCATTTCATATAAATTTATTTTTCTCGTTTCTCATGTATGCCGATATCACACTGCATAGTTATTAACGAATGTTGGCAGATCTTACATATAATATTCAAAATCGTGGTAAAACCGCTAAAATTTGTATTCAATCGATTAAATTAAAAGTAATATATTTGCGATGCAAATTTGATAGTAACGTAACAAATTAGTCGATAGAAATATCCCTTCATAACAACAAATTTAAGGACTTAATTTTCTTTATTTCTTATTTATATGCCAGATAAATAGACAATACTCTTCACAATCTCACTGGGCACAAAGTATTTCAAGTAAATTGGCAATTGCAATACGCAGTACGAACGTTTTGAGGTACAAAATAGTTCTGAGTACTTCCGTTAGATAGCGTAACGTAATCCTAGAGTTTTTAGTTATAAAATAATCTTTTCTTAAATTTCTTAATTCAAAGTGACTAACGTATTAAAGTAATAAAATATTCTTGAGTTTCTTCGAATTTATTGCTTTTAAAGTATTAAACACAGAAATTAGAGGCATATGTTAAAGTTTCACTGACCGTGTTTTAGTACATGATTCTTACATAGATAGCGTTAAAGTACCACAGCCAACTAACTTCGAACGTACAGTAGGCTATCTTGTTTGTGTGAGTCTTTGATTATCTTTTATGTCAGTCCCGGTTTTTATACAGACAGATATTGGAGGTGTTAATCAGCGTTTGTAAATTTGCCAGTTTTATCTGGTGTTTACTTCTGTTCGTTTTCATTAGATGTAATTCAGTTAGTTCTGTACTGTTCATTGTAATACATCACTAACATTTATTTATTAAGATTGTACTAAATATTCTCCATGTCGATAATTGGAAAGGTTAGTTATGTATAATGTATTTTAATATTAATTATACAAAACGGCTCAATTTATTGATTTTTTAAATTTAAAATGTTGTTTTTCAACAGTTAGATAATATATTAAAAGTATAAATGTGGATATTTTGTATTTAAAATGATATTTTTAACTCGTTTAAGATTAACAGCTTTAGAATTAATTAATATTACAAAAGTTAATTCTGTTTAAATTAATGTTGTGATTAGTTTAAAAGTCTGTACTTCGGCTGATTCCTATCAATTAACTTTCCTTCAAAGAATGCGTTAATTATTTGTGTTTTAAGACGCTAATTAGATCGTATGTTGTAATTTCTAGTCCATTTTATAGTTTACTTTTGTAAATTATTCAGTTTATAAAATTTCGTAAGGGTGGTTTTCCTTGCTGTCAATTTTGATCTGGCTCTTATTTTTGCTCTTCTTTACCTTTTACATGTGATAATTTAAGAATATAATTTGTACTAGTTTAATTTGTGTAAAATTGAAATTTCAGTGTTAAAATCGTCAAAAGACTTCAAAATTTCAATGCAGGTTCTTAAAATTTTTATTGAACCAAATATCTTTAAATAATTTAATTTTAGTTATTTTACTTGTTATTAAAATTTTTACTGTATTTTATATAATTCTAAGTTAAAGAGAGGGGGGGGAGAGAGAGATTACCCTAAAGCTATTGTAAAACTTTAAACTTTTTTTATAAAATTTTTATGAAACTTTGGTTTCAAGATATGCATTTCATAAATGATTGTTATATCAAAAAATTACCCCTTAACTATTTCAAAAATATACCCGTAAGGGGTTGAAAATGTTGTTCAACCCTTAAACCGAAATTTTTTATTTAATAAGTTCCAGATTAGTTAGATGGGTGAATTTCAGTGAGGTTATTTATAGTGGAACTAAAAAAATTACCCTGAACAACTTCCAAAATGTACCCCTAATTGGTTGAAGAGGGTGTCCAACCCTTAAACCAATATTGTTTTATTTACTAAGTTCCAGATGAGTTGGATGGCTTGAAACTCAATTGAGATGTTATAGTGATGTGAAAAATTACACAACAATTTCAAAATTTACTTGTAAGCGGTTATAAAGAATGTTTAACCCTTAAATCAATATTTTCAGTTTATTTAATTACAGATGAGCTAGATGACTGAAATTCAGTGGATATGTTTTGTATAGTGCACTTACAACTTTCACCCATTGTTGTTTAGGTCAACAGCCGAAAGGCTGGTTTGAACCTGTAGAGGTTTTACTAAGTAAAACGAGGAGTGAGGTGGTTTACCATTGCCTTCCTCACTGAATGGAAAAGTATGCTTATCAGCATGCCGGGCCCTCTGAAAAGCCCATATTTTCCAATCTGTAAATGACACCTTCACTTCATTCACCAAAGGGTCTGGCTGTACAATGAAATTCATTACTTTCAGAGGAGATAACTCTGATTAGTGTCTTTTACACCTCTACCTCTTCTGTTCTTAAATGATTCAGTCATTTAATTGGCTGACCATGTGATAAGAAACAGAACTATTTATTTTAGCCCTGCAACGAACAGATTGAGTGTAAATAATTTGACACTCCACCTGTCTGTTATGGGCAGTTTCACCCATTAACGATTACAAAAGTATACCTGCAAGCGGTTGAAAACTGTGTTCAACCCATATACCAATTATTACTTTCTCTTGCCTATATGAATATATAGGAAGGAAAGTATTGTTTTCATGTAGATTTTAAGAAATCGAGTATTCACCGGATCTACACGTTTTCAGACCCCCTGAACCCAAAAAACATGTTTTTAGCGATTGGTCTGTGTGTGTGTGAACAGAATATCTCAAAGAATGGAACAACATACGAACTTGAAACTTAAGTTACATACCACTACCGGACCCGACACGAACATTTTCATCAAAATCAGTCAATCGGAAGTAGTAGTTTAAACTGAAACTGCACAGTAGAGATATGTACAAGTAGTGTCTCACTGTTGAGGTTGGCAGCACTGTTAAATTTTCTCTTCCCTTCCTCTCAGCCCATCCATATGCAAAAGGCAATCTTGTGATTTCAGTATCTATAGTAACATATGGTAAACTAAGTTTGGCAGCATTATTTAACAATTCTGAAAATGTGAAAGAATTTTTAGTGTAAATTTTTGTATTAAAAAGCATATTACCCAGTGTCATTAATACTACAAGTTAAATTTATCAATTTTAAGAAAATTGGTGCGAAACAATCACACAACTTTCTCTTGCCATTGCAAATAATTAAAAATAAACCTAACATTAGTTGGTAATAAAACATTAAAAATAAACAATAAACTAACCTCAATAAACAAAACCTAATTTTAATCATGAGTGAAAGATGCAAAATAAACTTCAGTTTGGCTTAAAAATATGTAAAATCACTTTTTCACGCTAAACTAGGCTCTGTAGAGAAAAATGCTTTAAATAAAAGTTGTAGATCTTTTAATTTCCTATAAATTTGATTATATAAACTTTTGTCATAAAGTGCATACTAAGGCTGAAATCTTAAGAAAATCGATTTTTCACACGTTTTCGTGAGTAAAAAACAGAAAATTGCTAATTACCGCTAAATTAAGGGTTATACAAAAAAATGTTAAATAAAAGTAGTAGGATTTTAAATTCTCTAAAAATTTTATTATATACATTTTTGCACTGAAATGCATAATAAAGCCGCAATCTTAAAAAACCAATTTCTTTACGTGAAAACAGCCTCACCAAGAATTTCAGCAAACATGGCGCCTACCCTATCTTGTAGAGCATGAAAAATTTAGTAAATCAGGCGATTTAAAAAAAAAATCGTAGGACCAGTTTTTGAGAAAATCGCAGAAAAGTGAAAAATTACACGAATAAACTACTACTTCCGGTTGACCGATTTTGATGAAAATGTTCGTGTCAGAAACAGTAGTGGTATGTAACTTAAGTTTCAAGTTTGTATGATGTTCCGTTCTTGAGAATTCTGTACACACACACACAGACCAATCGCTAAAAACATGTTTTTTTTGGATTCAGGGGGCCTGTTTACGTATAGATCCGGTGAAGAGTGTATTTGTTAAAATCGACATGAAAACAATACTTTCCTTCCTATACACTATATTCATCTAGGCAAGAGAAAGTAAAAATTCAAAGTGCAGAAAAATGGTTACGTACACACGAAATATTATGTAATATTTTATTGAATAAAATATTCATTGAATTTTAAATTTAGATAATGCGTATTATTATCACTGGTATATCTTTTATGAGTTTACCTGGATGGAATCTGGTTGCCCTTGAATTCTTTTTTTATTTACAGATTCAATTCAATACTGAATTGACAATGTAGTTTAAATGTTATTTTTAAACATATGTAACCAATTCTATTTAGCCAAGAATATCTGCTTGTCTCAACTTATTTGTTTTTTTACTTTCTCTTGCCTATATGAATATATAGGAAGGAAAGTATTGTTTTCATGTCGATTTTTCGAAATCGAGTTTTCACCGTATCTACATGTTTTCAGACCCCCTGAACCCAAAAAATATGTTTTTTTTTCAACAGTGTATTATTTCTTTTGCAATCAGTTAATAAATACAATAACTTTAAGCAAATATGAGAAAATCTGAGTAATGTCCTTAGAATTAAAACACAAACGACACTCAGTAGTGTGTTTGAAAAAGACCAAACTGTGAAGAAACAAAAAATATATCTATACAAAATCAAAACTTGAACCGTGAATCAACATCCCGAAACACAAAGTGTTGAAGTTGGAGATGACAGTGACGATGGTAGAGATGAAAACGACGCCAATTATGAGATGCCGATGATTAGATCTGTGTGTGTGTGTGTGTGTTAACAGAATATCTCAAGAATGGAACATCGTACGAACTTGAAACTTAAGTTACATACCACTACCGGACCCAACACGAACATTTTCATCAAAATTGGTCAATCGGAAGTAGTAGTTTATTTGTGTAATTTTTCACTTTTTTGCGATTTCCTCAAAAACTGGTCCTACAATATTTTTTAGAATTGCATGGCTTACTAAATTTTTTATGCTCTACAAGATAGGGTAGGCGCCATGTGTGCTGAAATTTTTAGTGAGGCTGTTTTCATGTAAAAAAATTGTGTTTTTAGGATAACGGCTTTAATATGTATTGTAGCGCAATAATTTATATAATAAAAAATGTAAAGAATTTATAATCCTACAACTTTTATTTCAAACATTATTTGTATAATGCTTAATTTAGCAGTAATTAATGATTTTGTTTTTTTCTCATGAAAACAGTTGAAAAATCTATTTTTTTAAGATTTCGATCTTAGTATGCATTTTACGACAAAAGTGAATATAATCAAATTTATTTTAATCATGAGTGAAAGACGCAAAATGAAAATTATCCTCAGTTTGGCTTATAAATACGGGAAATCACTTTTTCATGCTAAACTAGGCTCTGTAGAGAAAAATGTTCTAAATAAAAGTTGTAGATCTTTTAATTTCCTATAAATTTGATTATATACACTTTTGTCATAAAATGCATACTATGGCCGAAATCTTTAAAAAAATCTATTTTTCACACGTTTTCATGAGAAAAAACGAAAAATTGCTAATTACCGCTAAACTAAGTGTTATACAAAAAAATGTTTGAAATAAAAGTTGTAGGGTTTTAAATTCTCTACAACTTTTATTATATAAAATTTTGCGTTAAAATGCATATTAAAGCCGTAATCTTAAGAAAACAATGGTTTTACGTGTAAACACCCTCACCAAGAATTTCAGCAAACATGACACCTATCCTATCTTGTAGAGAATAAAAAATTGAGTAAACCAGGCAATTTTTAAAAAAATTGTAGGACCAGTTTTTGAGAAAATCGCAAAAAAGTGAAAAATTATACGAATAAACTACTAGTTCCAGTTGACCGATTTTGATGAAAATGTTCGTGTCGGGTCCGGTAGTGGTATGTAACTTAAGTTTCAATTTTGAAGTTTGTACGATGTTCTGTTCTTGAGATATTTTGTTCACACACACACAGACCAATCGCTAAAAACATGTTTTTTTTGATTCAGGGGGTCTGAAAATGAGTAGATCCGGTGAAAACTTGATTTCTTAAAATCGACATGAAAACAATACTTTCCTTCCTATATATTCATATAGGCAAGAGAAAGTAAAAAAGGAAAGGAATCAAATCATAAATATCTTATTTGTATCTTATTCTAAATTCTATTTGATTTAATTTTGTTTTCTCGGCATAACTTTAAAATTCTGTTTTTTATTTAACTCCATTTTTGGCTAGCTTAAATTTAGGGCAGTTAATTATTAGGAACTGTGGCACCTTACACCTTTCACTCCATGATAATTGCAGCTTATGTTCTTATATTCATAGTTCAAACGCATGTCCTCTGTAATGTGACCTTGAATCGACAAAAGATATTTGTAATTTTACTTGAAATATATATTTCTAACCACCAGAATACGGTAACATAAAACACTTACCAATGTTTATAGCGCTTTCGTGTATCTTGTATACATCTTCAGTAAATTAAAATTTATTTTACGTCAAAATTTAAAACTTCCTGCTAAGAAGTTATGATAAGGAATCACCTGTGATTCCTTATCTACCATGGTAGGAGCAGGAAGTTTTAAATTTTGACTTGTAATAAATTTTAATTTACTGAGGATGTGTACAAGATACACGAAAGCGCTATAAACATTGGTAAGTGTTTTATGTTACCGTATTCTGGTGGTTAGAAATATATATTTCAAATAAAAAAATAAATTATAATTTTACATTTGTATTTTTTTGTTTATTAATAAAAATGTGGTACATTTTTCATTTTGTTTTATTTTTCAGCCTGTTCTATATTCCTATTGGAGGAGTTCATGCTCATGGCGAGTAAGGATAGGTTGGTATTCATCTTTAAACATACAATTATTTAGGTTGTTGTTGTTGTTGTTGTTTAGTTCATCAGCCGAAAGGCTGGTTTGAACCTCTAGAGACGTTTATTTATTTAATGACATTAGATTGTTTACGAAAGGCCAAAGTGGCCCAATGAAAAAAAACAATGTTACGTATAAAATAAACAGTAACTTATTACAAACTAAATTACAATTACACAAATATAAATTAATGTGCTGTCACCGGATGGTGACATTAAATGGCAAACCTTATTTGTTTGGTGGCCCTGAAAAGGGTCGTTTAAGCGGTGGTCGTCTTGGAGAGGCGTCGGTCGTACTTGTCGTGGTGGTCGGAGGCTGGTCGTCGTCGAGTGGAGACATTATCTTCTTCCCTCACAGTAGTGCGTCGATGGCTGCTTTGTCAGGTGCGGTGGGCGTAAGGCTCGGTTGAGGGACCGCTGTGGACATCGCTTGCGTCAGCAGGCGATGACAGTCCGGTCGACGGCTTACAGTGACGGGTTGGCGAGCAGAAGCATCATCTTCTCTCTTGTGGGGTTGTCGATTAGCCTTTGCTGGAGTCCGGCAGCCGTGTGCCGTGGTGGACGTCTTGTCTGCTGTCTGGTTCAAAGTGAATCCCTCGGAGTCTTGATCGGAATTGAGTCACTCGGCTCAGTGCAGCGCTCTTTATATAGTTGCAGAGAGCAGCTACTTGCTTGGCCTTGATGACAAAGGCCTCTGTCGGTACGGAGCCAAAAGGTTTGTCAAGACGCCGCTAAAAGGCCTACCGCGCCGTCAAAGGCCGGAAGAACTATTGAAGCCGGCAACACAGTAAATGATTAATTAGAAGGGGTGGCGGTGACAATACCTTAATCATAAACTTGTTGTTGTTTAGGTAATCAGCTGAAAAGCTGGTTTGAATCTGTAGAGGTTTTAATAAGTAAAACAAGGAGTGAGGTGGTTTACAATTGCCACAACTCACTGAATGGAAAAGTACGCTTATCACCATGCCGGATCCTCTGAAAAGCACATATTTTCCACTCTGCAAGTGACACTTTCACTTCATTCACCACAGGGTCTGGCTGCATAATGAAATTCATTACTTTGAAAGGAGATAACTGTGATTAGTGTCACGATACACCTCTACCTCTTCTCTTCTTAAATGATTCAGTCATTAAATTGGGTGACCATGTGATGAGAAACAGAACTATTTATTTTAGCCCTGCAACTAACAGATTAAGTGTAAATAAATTGACACTCCACCTGTAGGGATACTAGGCCAAAGTGGAGCGTTGTAGAGATAGAGAAGGAGTATAATATATTGAAGGTGACAATAAGTGATTACCATATTTTTCGGACGATAAGACGCACCCTTGTTTTTCAAGGCATAAATTATCTAAAAATTATTTTGACTGATTTTAATTAGTTTTTAATACAGGAAATGTGATTTTTTTATTTGAAAAACAGCAACTACAGAAGATACAATATATATAATTATTTTATAGTCATACATTTACAAAAAAAAACATGGATATATATAGAAACTGTAAGTACGTAAATTACTACTATCGGTTTCATAATTATAGACACCCGAGTTTGAACCCTTGCATCTCCATAACTATGAGTCGGATTTCAACATACTTTACATCAAAATTTAGCTCATTTTTTTCTGCGTTGACTTATAATAGTCATATATTTTTAGTGTTGTTTAAAAGTTGCCATATCGAGGTTGGAAGACAAAAAGACCCGGTCTGTTTGATACCGCAACAAATTTCATGCGTTTAGAGGCGTGTAACTCGATAAATATTTGATCGAAAAGTTTGAAATTTTAACACGACATAGACAATTATATTTTTACAGCGTGTACGAAATTTCAAATTCATACGTAATTTAAATTTTGATTTATTAACAATATTCTGAACCCTTGCTATCTCGGTAACCACACGATCGTTCGGCTCTGGCAAACTATCGTTTTATTCAGCGTAAAAAACTTAGTACAGATATGTTAACATGAAATATCGATTGGCCAATGTTGTGGTAGAATTTTTAGAATTTTGAAAAATAGTTGGGCAATGCGGGGGTGGGTGTTACTATCCATGTTGCTAGTTTGTGTACGTGACATCGTGTCGGACTGTCTACCTGAACTGACATACTGCATTGTCAAATCAGGTAGACAATCAGATTCAGGCAACATGGTTAGTCTAATAGTAATTGATAATCCAATTTTTCATTTGTGCTTCAAGTCGAGGCCATTTGACAGCATGAGTTCAAAATTTACTGGTATGTTTCTTATTATCTGCCTTGAGTAATAAATTTTCTTGTTTCCGCCATTCCCGAATCATTTTTTCTGTTGGAGGAGGTAAAAAGTGCCTTTCTACTGCCCGAATGCCATTATTTTTTGCATATTGAACCACTTTTAATTTAAAAGCGAAAGATTACGAAACATGCTTCACATTTTAAAATGTTATGCTATTTACCGTAAATAATATCGATACAGAAACTACTGTGTATGCTTAGAATCTTCAAGACGATACAATTTAAAAACTACGGTACATCCTATATCATTGTATGTTTTGTTTTGAAATCCCTAGTTATTGAACGTGTTTAAGTAGAGTAAGGTAGTAATAAATATTATTAAGGGTAGAAAGCATCTACCCTGAAATATAGCTAGCGTTCGGACCATAAGACGCATGGTAATTTTTAGGTCATTTTCCTACGGAAAAAAGTGCGTCTTATCGTCCGGAAAATACGGTATGTTTAAAAAAAAAATATTTTATGTCAATCTCATTATTTAATAGCCGCACCTCATATAATTTATTTTTAACAGATTTTAGGGTTGATATTCACAAATCACTTTACTAATAATTTTCCATTATTATTAGTAATTAGTATATTATAATGTTTTTGCGTAATTATATTTATTAATTTTTGTTTGTTTTGTAGCACTTAATCTAAAAGAAATACCGTATGACATAAAACCGGTAAGTTTGGTGAAGGGTGGGGGAGAACAACACTCCAATGAATATCGAGAGATTAACCCAATGGAGCAAGTACCTGCACTCCAAATCGATGGCCACACTATTGTCGAGTCTGTAAGTACACTCCATTCATTTTACAGTTCTCCATTAAAACTTTCTTATTTTTACTTTCTCTTGCCTATATGAATATATAGGAAATGAAGGTATTGTTTTCATTTCGATTTTTCGAAATTGAGTTTTCACCAGATATACACGTCATTTGTTCTAGCTAGAAGCTCTTAAGCGAAGAGTGAAATTGGGATGGGCAGCTTTTGCAAAATTGAGAGGAGTACTGAATAGTAAAATAAGCAGAGAAAACAAAGCTAGGATCTTCAATCAGTGTATCACTCCAGTAATGATATATGGTTCAGAAACGTGGCCGCTAACAAAAGAGATTGTATACCAAATGCAAAAAACGCAGAGAGCTATGGAAAGATCTATTCTGGGAGTCAGGCTGAGAGATGGAAAGAGGAATGAATGGATAAGATCCCAGACTGGCCTGGAGGATGTTGGCAGGGCGATGGCTAGAGGCAAATGGAGATGGGCGGGACGTGTGGCGAGAATGGAACCAGAGAGATGGGCAAGGAGGATCCTTGATTGGCGACCATATGATGGAAGAAGATCAAGGGGAAGGCCGGAGAGAAGATGGGAGGACGACATAAAGAGAACCGCTGGAGAGAGCTGGAGGAGGACGGCGCAGGACAGAGAAGAGTGCAGGAGTCATGAAGAGGCCTACATAGCTAATATTTTAGCTTTGTAAAAAGGGCTAAGAAAAAAAAAAGAAGCTCTCCCACCAACGCTGTGTGCCGCTGAGCTGTTCTGTTTAGTGGTGGGGGAAGCACCTCGTAGTTGTAATAGTAGTATACAGTTAGAAAGAGAGGGAATGATCATTAAGTGAGAAGGAGACAACAGTTGCCCCGTAGAAACTATCCCTACTCTACCTACTCGCCCGCCCCTTACAAGCTTCTTCCTAAAACAAACGTACTTATACATGTTTTCAGACCCCCTGAACCCCAAAAAACATGTTTTTAGCAATTGGTCTGTGTGTATGTGTGAACAGTATATCTTAAGAACGGAAGATCGTACGAAGTTGAAACTTTTATTTTTTTTTTTGTTTTTTTTCCCTAATTTGTGTACGTTGCAATCTGTTCAATTCAGAACAGTAAGCAACCCCATGACCCAATGAGATGAGGATGAAAAGTGTATGACGTGAAAATGAGGTGTAGTCTTGTACAGACCCAGGCCAACCATTCCTGAGAGAGTATGATTAATTAAACCCCAACCATCAAAGTACACCGGTAACCACTGTCTAGTATTCAAATTCGTATAAAAGTAACTACCTTTACTAGGATTTGAACCAGGAACCTTTGTCTCTGAAAATCAGCTGTTAAACAGCTGATTTTGGCGACGACTTTACCTCTAGACCAACCCGGTGGGTCTAGTTGAAACTTGAAACTTAAGTTAGGTACCACTAGAGGACCCGACACGAACATTTTCATCAAAATCACAATTCATCAAAATTGGAAAATTTCACCGGAAGTAGTTGTTTATTCGTGTAATTTTTCACTTTCTTTCTATTTTCTCAACAATGGCTCCTACGATTTTCTTAAAATCGCCTCATTTATTAAACGTTTTATGCTCTACAAGGTAAGGTAGATGTCATGTCTGCTGAAATTCTTGGGGAGGCTGTTTTCTCGTACAAAACATGGTTTTTTTTTTTAAGATTGCGGCTTGAATGTGCATTTTAGCGAAAAAATGTATGTAACAAAAGTTGTAGGGAATTTAAAATTCTACAACTTTTATTTTAAACATATCTTTGTATAACCCTTAGTTTAGGGGTAATTAGTGATTTTCTTTTGTTTTTTTTTTCATGAAAATCTATAAACGGATTTTTTAAGATTTCAGCCGTAGGACATGTATTTTGTCTTACATTTTACGACAAAAGTGTAGGGTATATAATCAAATTTATAGGAAATTAAAAGATCTACATCTTTTATTTATAGCATTTTTCTCTACAGAGCCTCGTTTAGCGTGAAAGAGTGATTTTCCGTATTTTTAAGCCAAACTGAGGGTGATTTTCATTTTGCATCTTTCACTCACGATTAAAATAAGATTATGTTTGTTAAGGTTAGTTTTTTGTTTATTTCTAATGTTTTATTGTTAATATTAGGTTATATTGTTCATTATTTGCATTGGCAAGAGAAAGTCATGTGAGTGTTTCACACCAGATTTTTTTTTTATTTTACATTGTAATGTTTAAACATGTTAGGTTATGTTTTCATTATTTACACTGGTAAGAGAAAGTTGTTTTATTGTTTCACACCAGATTTTTGTAGGTGGTAATTTGGCAAAAACAAAAATATTTGTGAGTTAGCTTGAAATTATTTTAAATTCATTAAATATATATTGTGAAAACTTAAAAAGCCAAAAAGTTTTGTCATGAATTAAAAAAATGTGATAAAAATATTTGTCATTTAATGCAAATTGTTTTGAATTGCAAGGGCAAGCTAAAATTGTTTGTCATTCTGTTTTTTTTTAAAGTCATTTAAGAGTTCAATAATCTATAAACTAATGTGATACCAACAATATGTATTATATTTAAAAACTGAAACTCATTTATCTTAATTATTTTAGAAATCACTTAAAGTTTTCTTTGATTGCTTTTTTATCTAGTTTACAAAATACCATAAAGTTTTATTATTTTTTAGTGAGTACTTGAAAGTACAAATTTCTTGATTTTTTTATGTCAAGAGTTCTATTAAAGATAACCTTTTTTATCTTTGTTTACACACTAAAATAAATAACTTATTTTAAGTATTGTTACAACTTGTTATAGTAAAGTAAAATAGTAAACTTTAATTTAATTAATTCACACATCGTCGGCTTACAAGTGAAAGTGACAAAGTCCAATTTTTGCGAAAATTAGGTTTTTTGACCAGACGACTTATAACACTTCAACTGCTTGTCTGGAAAAAGTGACTATGACCAAAAATGAACAGAAAATTAAATATAGAGCAAAAATAGTTTTACCTGAAGCAGTTGATCCAAGATCGCCGACAAGCCAAACCGACTATTTGCCACATAACAATTTTTTACAGTATACTGATAAGGCTTACGTCCAGAATATCATACATGTAAAACTGACTATTTACCGTTGGTCACTTTAACATGCCATTGTTTAATAATCGTGATCCTTCTCATTTACAAGTAAATGTGACTATGTGACATTTAGTCACTTTTACAGGTAGGTGGATAACCATTTTATGAATCAAGATTATCGGGTAAAACTGACCCGATACAATATTGCCAGTGTGTTCTACTTGCATTAAGTCATTTTAAGAAGTTGGTACCGTATAATTATTTTGTTTTTAAATAATTTTTTTTTTAAACGTTTTGATGATTTGACAGTAATTAATATACAGGGTGATTCATAAAGTTGTACCAGTGCTTTCTGAGCTCATTAGTGAAGTCTTTTTGTTTTCAAATTTGTGGTGGTTAGCGCAACTGGCTTCTACTCTGGGGTCCTGGGTTAGATTCCCGGTCAGGTCGGGCATTTTTGGTTGGGCATTGTAGTGCGCCGAGCGGTTGTCGTACTGATGTTAGTTGATGGTCCCTATGAAATAAATTGGCGACACGTTTTGGAAGCAAGCATTCATATTTATTGCGATCAATGAGTATTCCTACAGCGTTTTATTTAGGCTTTACATCTCTTCTCCCTTAATCACCCATTATCTTATTAAAAGTTATCCCCATAAATAAATAACAGTATTAGCAATTTTCCCCAATAATGTTTTACAGTCCAACCCCGCTAATCCGAACTAATTGGGACCGAACCCCGTTCGGATCGGCAAAAAGTTCGGATTATCTGGGTTTTTCCAAGAAACATTTATAAAATGTACCTATTACATGTTATATTAGGCATAATGCTGGAAACATTAATAGACTACTGAACTAGTAACCAAATACTGATAAAGATATAAAAAAAATTAAATAAACTTCTCTAGCCATTTAAAACAGAAAAAAAATGTTTAAAACACTACCTACAGTAATTACGAACTACAGAACTGCCCCTCTGCCCGACACAGCGATTGCACCATTCCAATTGTTTTTGTTCGTTTGCAAGCGTGAAGGTCATTGACAATCGCCGGCGTGCCCTATTATGTTATTTATAGCTCAACAGTCACTTTCTTTCCCTATGACTGTTGTTTACATTCCACAAAATAGGTTTGTCAATGCTCATGGAAAATGTGAAAGAACAATTGATTAGAAAATCGTGGAAACCCCTCTGGCCGAGTCTAACGATCACGGAATTATCAGATTATTATGAATCGGAATTACGGCATTATTGATCTTATGAAACAAATCCCAGGCTGTGAAGAAACTTATGACACTGATGTTGCAGAGTGGTTGTCGGCAGATAAAGATCAAATTATAACTGATGAGGAAATTGTTTCAATAATTAATCACGATTCAGACGAATATGTGGAAGATGAACCAGATGGAGCCCCGGCGATTTCACACACGAAATCAGCAAAGGCGCTGGAGAAATCACTGCAGTACATAGAGCAACATCCTAACGCTACACCTGCAGACGTAATCTTTATGAGACAGTGGTTAAATACAGCGACGTCTGCTAGGTTCTCATCATTCCGCCAACAAAAGATAACTGACTGACTTTGTGAAAAGTGATCAATAATGCGCTCATGAGTAAACTATCCATATGTGCAGTACTGAATTTATACTACTATTTTGTTTCCATAAGTAAATTTTTAAAATTTTAATAGGCTATAATATTTTTTTAAATTTTTTTGGGGTCAACACGGGTTCGGATTAAGTGGGTTTTCGGACTAGCGGGGTTCCACTGTATTTGAATTTTGGTTGACACTGGTAATGTTAATTTAATTTTGTTGCCACTCACCAACATATACGCCCGACCACACCCAGACTGGTGCTTTTTGCTTTTCCCATCTCAGCCTGCAGCCTTCCTTCTATGAGTCTCGAAAAGGTTGTGTCAGTTAATTTTGCGTGTATTACCCTTCGTTGACTCCCTACCAAAACTTTGATAGAGGGAGAAAAGGAACGTTCATCTAGTTACATCATTTGTGTGGTCGTAACCGGACACCTCTATCTAATCTTTTAAATTTCCTCTAACTACATCAATAAATAAAATTAAAATAAGTGATTAAGAAAAGATGTGTAAGCTTTTACAAAAGTATAAAAAAAAAAATCAAAAAAAATTAGTTAAACGAAAGTCCATTGAAATTGCATGCACCACAATATGTCATCATTCTCCATCATCTGCATTAGCAGAAATTATTGTAAATTAAGAAAAAAGAAATTTCAGATTTAATGAAATTGTTTGTTTAACTTGTGATTTCAGTTGAATATAATGCATTATTTAGAAGAGACGAGACCTCAACGAGCTTTAATGCCACAGGATGTCCACAAGAGAGCTAAGGTATGTAATAATGTAAGAGTAATATATAATAAACGCTCATTAATTACCCATACAGGTTTAGGATTGCTGCAAAAGAAAAATTCAAATTAGCCTTCAAAAATTCAGAAGCCGTCAGAAGGATTTTGTATTTTTATTATTATACTGAAAATCTCTGTCCTTCTTGAAATCTCCATTGATTCACCTATACATGTATATACTGTCGCTGACCCGGGCCGACGACATGTGGTGAAACCTTGTCTGTAAAATTGGTGGTCCTGAAAAGGGCCGTTGTTGACGGTCGGAAGCGGCGAGCCAGCGTGGTAGAAGCGGAGCCCGAAGAGTGACAGCTCGGCTACCGGGTTCAGGCCTAGCCTTCCCTCAGCGGCAGTTGGGTCCCCACTGCAGCGTGGCAGTAGTGGCTCCCAGAGCCCCACAGTGTCGGGTCGGCGTAGGCCGTCTGCTGATACCGCGGCCAAGGCGGCTCTCTCCAGGCCAGCGAAGGCTGACTGGTGCAGGAATGTAGCGTCCGCCACCGGTAGCGCAGACCAGAGATGGAACGTCTGGTCTCGGCTGGGCTTGTCCTCTTCAGTCGGGAGCTCTTCTTTCTTTGTTCTTCTCCACTTGCGAGTTCAGTGAAGAATCAGTCTCGCGAACGAGGGCCCCCTCTTAAATACCTCTCCCTCGAGTCAACAAGGTGGTGGGGAGAGGCTGTAGGCTCTGCGCGTCTGTAGCGCTCCGCGCGGCAAGCAGGTAGTGGGGACTGTGTGTAAACGCTAATATTGGTAGGGCAGGCGGTGACAATACGTAGTGATTCATTTAGTGAATCAGTTTCGATTTGTCTGCAATTCAGTTAGCAAATTGCGTAGTACATAACAGTGAGTTAGAAAAGGTCAACATTACTGTGAATTACTGTTTATTGTTTAACGTTTATTTATTGTTGTTAGTTATTATAATTAGTTTGTTATTTATTTTTAATAATTTTATTGTAATTTACTTGTAGATTTTAGTTACTTTATTAATTGTAATTTTAAATTTTAGTGTTGTCACCACCAAGTGGCAACATTATGTGGCGAGATAAAACCTTTAATTTTTCATGGCCCTGAAAAGGGCTGTTTAAATGGTGGTCATCTTGGCAAAGCGTCAGTTGTAGTCATCGTGGCGGTCGAGGGGCTGGGCGACACAGTGTGTCGTTGTCCAGCGAAGACGTCATCTTCTTCCCTTGCAGTAGTGCGTCGATGGGTGCTTCGTCGGATCTGGCGGGCGTAAGGCTCGGTCGTGGGATCGCTGTGGGCATCTCTTGCGGCTGTGGGCGATGACGGTCCCAGTCAATGGCTTACAGTGTTGGGTCGGCAAGTGGAAGCATCATCTTCTCTCTTGCGGGGTCGTCAATGAGTCTTCGTTGGAGTCCAGTAGCCGTGTGCCGATGGTAGACATCTTAATTATGGTAGTTTGTCTGGATCTCCCTGTTGAGTGTAGGGCTTTTTATATACCGGTTGATTCATTTAAAAGTAGCCCGCAGCATTTAACAGCAGCCTTCGGCACTCAGTTGGATTCAAATAGTAAATGAATAAATAGAATTACTTAATACATAATTTTACAAATTTATTTACAAATTTATATACAAATTTCAACTTCACCTTTACAGTCAATGATCATATCAATCAGGCCCTTCAGGCATAACCATCAGTTGTTAGTAAAGATTTGTGGCCTCCTTGTTCACCTGATTTGAGTATGTGTGATTTTTTCTATGGGGTTATTTAAAAGGAACTGTTTACCAAACAAACCCCCGCAGTATACATGAGCTAAAGAATAACATCGTGGCAGCCATTCAAGCTATAGACATTTCCGTATTGCGTCGTGTGTGCATTAATAACATTGAATGAGCGCAAAAATGTGTAAGCGTTCAAGGACGCCACTTTCAGCATCTACTGTAAAGGTGAAGTTGAAATTTTTATATAAATTTTAACCCTAGAAAGCTAATGTGTCGTATTTCCTACGAGCACGAATCAGTTTTTTCGTTCCCTCCCCCTGAAGTGGCAAGCATTACGGTCTACTCATATACCATACTGACCTGTCTAGTCGTGCTTCCGTTTGCAATTAGTGCTGCAGTGTTTCAGTCCATTTTTTTGAATACCGCTCGTAAATTTTACGACTCATTAGCCTTAGCGTATACATGTTTAGCGAATACGCGTGTAGCCGAAAAGCCAGAAGTTGGTCAATCTGTATGTTTTTTGGTATGATAAACATCATATTGGTGAATTCTTACGTTATTTATGTCCACAACATTGCTAAGCTGGGCCAAAAACCAAAGTCAAGGTGAAATTTTGCAAAAGAACTTCATCATGAACTAGTGGCACCGTGGTTAGGGGTACATTTGGAAACCCCAAATTTACGAAGGCAACTCCGGCAATCCTTTGCAGATATAATGGGTGTACCATTGCCGAAACCTCAAGTTGGTCATCCTGAACAAGGTGCAAGAACGATTTGCAAGATATCTCCATCTGCCAAGAGGAGAATTACGTCCGTGTACTGCCGTGCGTGCAACAAGCCGATTTGTGCCGAGCATCGTGCAAAGTGCTGTGTTTGAGTGTGCTGAAGAACTTTGAAAACCGTTCATAGCATAAAACATTATTTTAAGATATACACTTTTAATTGTATTTATTAAAAATAAGTTTTTTCGCCTAAAACAATTTTTTTTTATATACATACCGTCAGTTGTAAATTTTGCGATACATTAGCTTTAATGAAACTTTTTGATAACCTTAGCTTTCTAGGGTTAAATAAATATGTAAAATTATCTATTAAGTAATTCTATTCATTCATTTACTATTTGAATCCAATTGAGTGCCGAAGGCCGCTGTTAAATGCAGCGGGCTACTTTTAAATGAATCACCCTGTAGTTGCCGAGAGCACTGTGGTAGAGGGCGGTTACTGGCTCGGCCTTGATGACAAAGGCCTCTGTCGGTACGCTGCCACAGGCCTACCGCCCATTTCGGAACTATTGGCGGTTCTCTCTGCCGCTACGTCAGAAGCTTGTAGCCAGCAGCATAGTACCTAATCAAAGGAAACGATGGTGACAGTGTGTTAATTACGAGGGTTATCCAGAAAATAACCTCCGTTTTGAAATAAAAAGTAAACGAGTGAAGATACAAAAACTTTATTATATACATATTAAAACTACAGTTTTTCTCTATTTTTCGACATAGTCGCCAAACAGATTCAAGCACTTGTCGTACCTTGGAACAGTCTTTGAAATACCCTCTGCATAAAAATCTGCCGCCTGTGAATGTAGCCAACCATTCACGGCGTTTTAAAGCTCTTCGTCATTGGCGAACCGCTGAAATGCAAGTCACCGCTTCATGTTCTGGAACAGGTGAAAGTCACTAGGAGCCAAGTCCAAAACAAGCATCGTGGCCTTCTGACATATGGTGTTGTGTTTGTGCATGACAACGCTCGCCCTCATACAGCTCGAAGAACAAATAAACTTTTGGCCAAGTTTAAATGGGACGTTTTCGATCATCCCCCATACTGCCCGGACTTGGCTCCCAGTGACTTTCACCTGTTCCCGAACATGAAGCGGTGGCTTGCATCTCAGCGGTTCGCCAATGACAAACAGCTTTAAAACGCCGTGAATGGTTGGCTACATTCACAGGCAGCAGATTTTTATGCAGAGGGTATTTCAAAGATTGTTCCAAGGTATGACAAGTGCTTGAATCTGTTTGGCGACTATGTTGAAAAATAGAGAAAAACTGTAGTTTTAATATGTATATAATAAAGTTTTTGTATCTTCACTCGTTTACTTTTTATTTCAAAACGGAGGTTATTTTCTGGGTAACCCTCGTATTACCCAGATCACGACATAAACTTGAGAACTCGACATAAGTGTCACAATATCTTTATGGTCAACTGCATGGTTTACTACATGTTTTTATTGTTAAAAAAAACAAATTTCTAAATTTCATCTGTAAATTTAGGTGAGAGAAATATGTGAAGTTATTGCATCTGGGATTCAACCACTTCAAAATTTGATCGTACTTATCTATGTCGGTGAAGAAAAGAAAAAAGAATGGGCCCAGCATTGGATCACTAGAGGTTTAAGAGGTAATTTAAAAAAAATTGTATCTAATTATAAAAATATATTCAACTCAGTTAAGGAAATTCATAGTTTTTTACTTTTTCTTGCCTATATGAATATATTGGAAGAAAAGTATTGTTTTCATGTTGATTTTAAGAAATCGAGTTTTCACTGGATCTACACGTTTTCAGACCCCCTGAACCCACACAAACATGTTTTTAGCGATTGGTCTGTGTGTGTGTGTGTGAACAGAATATCTCAAGAACGGAACATTGTACGAACTTGAAACTTGAAACTTAAGTTACATACCACTACCGGATTCAACACGAACATTTTCATCAAAATCGGTCAACCAGAAGTAGTAGTTTATTTGTGTAATTTTTTACTTTTTTGTGTTTCAAAAACTGGTCCTACGATTTTTTTTAAATCGCCTGGTTTATTCAATTTTTTATTCTCTGCAAGAGAGGGTAGGCGCCATGTTTGCTGAAATTCTTAGTTAGGCTGTTTTTACGTAAAGAAATTGTTTTTTTAAGATTACGGCTTTAATATAAATTTAAGCACAAAAATTATTTAATAAAAGTTGTAGAAAATTTAAAAACCTACAACTTTTATTTCAAACATTTTTTTGTATAACACTTAGTTTAGCAGTAATTTGCAATTTTCTGTTTTTTTCTCACAAAAACGTGTGAAAAATCGATTTTTTTAAGATTTCGGCCTTAGAATGCATTTTACGACAAAAGTGTATGTAATCAGATTTATAGGAAATTAAAAGATCTACAACTTTTATGCAGAGCATTTTTCTCGACAGAGCCTAGTTTAGTGTGAAAGAGTGATTTTCCATATTTTTAAGCCGAACTGCGGTCGATTATCATTTTGCGTCTTTCACTCATGATTAAAGTAAGGTTATATTTTTAGAGGTTAGTTTTTTGTTTATTTCTAATGTTTTATTACTAATGTTAGGTTATATTGTTAATTATTTGCATTGGCAAGAGAAAGTTGTGTGAGTGTTTCACACCAGATTTTTTTATGTAATGTGTAATATTATGGGAATAAATAAATTATTATTATTATTTATTATTGAGTTTATTATTAATTTGTATAAAACATTATTGAGCGATACGTATGTATGTTTTAGCTGTGGAGAAATTGCTGTCCTCGTGTGCTGGAAAGTACTGTGTAGGGGATGAACTGACTCTCGCAGATTGCTGCCTTGTACCTCAGGTCTTCAATGCACGCAGGTATTTTACTTTGCCAATTTTTACTTACAGTTCAGCTGTTCTTAGTTTGCTCCTACTGTCAACAAACCAAAGCCAGCTACTACAGGGTGCATGCTAGAGTCCGCGACTTTATGAATGTCGTACAGGGTTTGTATAAAAAGTAACCGGACTGAACTTAGAAAACATATTTATTGGCAAAATTTCTACATTTTTTCTAGAAATCTTCGAGTCGTCCCCGTTGAAGTCGATAACCCTTTGGTATCGAATTTTCCAGTCCCTGAATGCCCCCTGGAAGTCAGCAACTCGTAAAGCTTCTAGAGCCCTTGTCGTAACGAGTTGAACAGCTTCTAGAGTCCCGAACCGCGTCCCCTTTAGTACACTCTCGATCTTGGGGAATAGGAAGAAGTCTGATGGTGCCGTATCCGGACTGTAGGGAGGCTGTGGCAACGTCGCCCTCAAGTGTTTGGCCAATTCCTCGGTAACAAGCAGACAGGTGTGCGACGGCGCATTGTCGTGGTGGAGGATGCAGGAATCAGCAATCTCCGGACGGACTCGGTGTACCCAGGCGGTCAGTCTTATCGATCCCGACCTCTTCTGCGATTGCTCGGATGCTCAGGCGACGGTCAGTGTTCAACACATCACGCACTTTTTGCACATTTGGGTCCATGTGACTGGTTGATGGACGTCCGGCGCGCTGTTCCTCTTGGACGTCATTGTGGCCCTCTCGGGAAGGCTTGAGTTCTGGATTCACCGTAAACCATTGATCATTTTAAGAGTTTCCGTAGGCGGTTTTTTGAGTTTGACACAAAATTTGATGTTAACACGTTGCTCGATTGTACGCTCCATTTTCACTTCGACGAGATCACTGAACACGCACTGCGCTCTCGCACGATGCGAACCCTCCAAGCGTCTAGAAGCAACTGACTCGGGCCTGCTTGATCCCCCCACCACCACTAGAGCACCAACATTTGGTTTACAAACGTTTTACCTGGGCGTCACAAGCTCAGTCCGATTACTTTTTATACAAACCCTATATTCCTATCAAGTTAACTATTTTTTAAATTATAAGTACTTAAAGTACTTCAAACATCAGTCATGATTATGATGTAGGCCTAAAAATTTCATTTATAAAAATACTTTTAAAAGTATTTTATATTTAAATACTTTTGAAAGTATTTTGTTGTTACTTTTTAATCAGCGTGTACTCATTTTTATATAATGTGCATGCTCAGTGACGTCATTATTTGTTTACATTAGGAGCAAACTAAGAAAGGCTGGACTGTAGAAGGGATAGGCTAATGGGCCATATCTTAAGACATCCAGGTATTGGTCTATCAATAATGGAGGGTAATATTGTGGGAGTGAACTGTAGGGAGAGGCAAAGGTTAGAATATTTAAAGCAAATTACAAAAGATGGAGGGCGTTACAAGTATGTAGATATGAAACAACTTGCACAAGATAGAAGAGATTGGAGAACTGCATCAAACCAGTTGAGAGACTTATGACAAAAAAAAAATTTACTTTCTCTTGCCTATATGAATATATAGGAAGGAAAGTATTGTTTTCATGTCGATTTTAAGAAATCAAGTTTTCACCAGGTATACACGTTTTCAGACCACCTCAACCCAAAAAAACATGTTTTTAGCGATTGGTCTGTGTGTATGTGTGAACAAAATGGAATATCATATGACCTTGAAACTTAAAACTTATGTTACGTACCACTAGAGGACCCAACATGAACATTTTCATCAAAATCGGTCGACCAGAACTATTAGTTTATCTGTGTCATTTTTCACGTTTTGCGATTTTCTCAAAAACGGCTCCTACGATTTTTTTAAAAATTGCGTCATTTACTTAATTTTTTGTTTTTAAAAATTAAGTATAAAATATAAAAAATATAAATATAAAATTATTATTTTATATTAAAATAATAATAAAAATTATTATTATTTAATAATAATTAAATAAATATTTAATTTATTTATTTATTAATAAATAAATTAAATTTATTTATTAATTTAGTAATTAATTTAATTACTAAATTATTATAATTAATTAATAATTAATTATAATTATTATAATTATAAAATTATAATAATTAATTTTAATTAGTAAAATTAATAATTACTAATTTATTTTACTTAATTAGTAATAATTAAGTAAAATTATTTACTTAATTTTTTATGCTCTACAAGATAGGGTAGGCGCCATGTCTGCTGGATTCTTGGGGAGGCTGTTATCTTGTACAAAAAAAAGGTTTTTAAGATTGTAGCCTTAATATGCATTTTAGTGCAAAAACGTATAAAATAAAAGTTGTAGATAATTAAAAAATTTACAACCTTTATTACTATTCTTTGTATAACACTTAGTTCAGTGGTAATTAGTGATTTTCTGTTTTTTTTCTTCATGAAAATCTGTAAAAACTGGATTTATTAAGATTTCAACCTTAGTATACGGTGACAGTTATCGCTAAGGTCTGTTTCGGGATCTAGGTTATTAAATAATTAATACACTAAAGTTTACAATTACAAATATTTATTACACTAAACGAGTTACAAAATAAATAATAAACTAATTATAATAAAGTAATACAATAAATAACTTAATAATTTACTTAAAATAAATAATAAACAATAAATAACTTAATAATTTACTTAGCACTACTTACAATCAATTTTATAGAATACACATACAAAATGACACTGAATACACAAAAACTGGATTTAATACATATACACAATAACTTTTCACAACACACACAAAGACAGTATAACAATCGTTGACCAACACAATGCTCAAAACCGTTAACCTGAATAATGCCCGACAGTAACTCATCAAGGATCAAACGAATACTAACTCTGACCACGCTAAGGGTCTCCTTATATACTCATTCAAAAAGATAATTCCAGAAAAGCAGAGAAACTCCATGCAAACAATAAAGCACAAAAAATAACCCTTTATAAATGAACGCTAGAAAAATTTATTGTAAACAAGTCAGCAATAGATCTTTTGTAAATAGAAGTTGTTACAGGTCGACCCTTCACAGATAATAGCGCAGTGTCCTTTCAAACAACTTTCATGAATAGGCATACCTTTTATAGCCACCCCATTGTTACTCTTTCACTCTATTATCCTCTCTTTACTATTTTCATGAATGAAATTATAGAAATTACGCGAAACATTTCTTCTTCGATATCATCACAATACATTTTACGACAAAAGTGTATACAATCAAATTTATAGGAAATTAAAAGAACAACAACTTTTATTTTAGTATTTTTCTGTATTAAGCCTAGTTTATTGTGAAGGAGTGATTTTCCGTATTATGAAGCCAAAATAGGGTTAGTTTTCATTTTGCATCATTCACTTATGATTAAAAAAAGTTTATGACTGCCTCCGTTGCGTAGTGGTTAGCGCGTTAGCCTACCACGCGGACATCCTGGGTTTGATTCCCGGTCATGGTCTGGAAATTTTCTCAAGTCAAAACCCACAGTTACAGTCACATAATCTACCATAATCGTTAATAACCAACCACTTGATGCCGCTTTATGTAAGAAATTTTGGTTATGTTTTTTATCTAATGTGCTCGTCTCTCATCATGCGGTCTTGGCTTCGAATCCCATTCAGGCACGGCATATTTTCATACGTTACAAAAAAAATCATTTCATCCTTCACCGTCTGCATTAGCAGTAATTGCAGAACAGTCGGACGTTAAACCAAAAAAAAAAAAAATATGTTTTTTGAGGTTAGTTTCTGTTTCTCTTGCCTATATAAATATATAGGAAGGAAACTTATTGTTTTCATGTCGATTTTTCGAAATTAACTTTTCACTGGATCTACACGTTTTCAGACCCCCTGAACCCAAAAAACATGTTTTCAGCGATTGGTCTGTGTGGGAACAGAATATCTCAAGAATGGAACATCATACGAAATTGAAACTTAAGTTACATACCACTACCGGACCCGACACGAACATTTTCATCAAAATCGGTCAACCGGAAGTAGTAGTTTAATCGTGTAATTTTTCACTTTTTTACAATTTTCTCAAAAACTGGACCTACAATTTTTTTAAAATCGCCTAGTTTTTCTAAATTTTTTATGCTCTATAAGATAGGGTAGGCACCATATTTGCTGAAATTCTTTGCGAGGCTGTTTTCACGTAAACAAATTGTTTTTTTTAAAGATTGCGGCTTTTATATGCATTTTAGCGCAAAAATTTTTATAATAAAAAATATAGAGAATTTAAAGTCCTACAACTTTTATTTAAAATATTTTTTTGTATAACTCATAGTTTAGCGGCAATTAGCGATTTTCTGTTATGTTCTCACGAAAACGGGTGAAAAATCGTTTTTTTAAGATTTCGGCCTTAGTATGCATTTTACGACAAAAATGTATATAATCAAATTTATAGGAAATTAAAAGACCTACAACTTTTAATTAAAGCATTTTTCTCTACAGAGCCTAGTTTAGCGTGAAAGAGTGATTTTCCATATTTTTAAAAAAGAAGGTTATTTATTTAGTTTTCAGTTTAAAATTGGAAATATGGAAGTTTCAGTTTAAAATATGGAAAATTTATATTTTCCATATTTTTTCGGTTTAAAAAGAAGGTTAGTGAAATTTTTATATAAATTCATTACCTATATAAAATAGAATTAATTTCAAATCGCAGGATGCATTATAAAGATTTATTTTATTACTAATGTTAGGTTATATTGTTCATAATTTGCATTGGCAAGAGAAAGTTGTGTGATTGTTTCACACCAGATTTTTTTTTTTTTTTATTTCTAATATTTTATTACTAATGTTAGGTTATATTGTTCATAATTTGCATTGGCAAGAAAAAGTTGTGTGATTGTTTCACACCAGATTTTTTTTGTTTATTTCTAATATTTTATTACTAATGTTAGGTTTATATTGTTCATAATTTGCATTGGCAAGAGAAAGTTGTGTGGGTGTTTTTTCACAGCAGATGTTTTTGTGTTTTGTTTTCAGATTCCATGTCGATCTACGTCCGTTCCCAATAACGTTAAGAATAGATAGAGAGTTGGAAAACCACCCCGCTTTCCGTGCCGCACATCCATCCAGCCAACCCGACTGCCCACCTGAAGCAACTAAGTGAAGAAATAGTGCTGCCATCTGGACAGTGTCACCGCAGGCCTTATTACATTGATATTGTTTGCATGGCAGCACGCTCTTCTGAGTAGTATATCTTCCATTACTGCTCTTATATTATTTCTTATAACGTAATTTAATCAGTATCAATAATTTACATCATGGTATTTACAGATTAATAAGTACGTCTTATGCAGGGTGATTCACGAAGATATGCAGAAACTTTTGGAGCTCATTTAACATGTAAAAATAATGAAAAAAGTTTATATAAACATGGGTCCGGAAATGCTTCGTTTCCGAGTTACGGGTAGCGAAAGATTGCGCCCGGATTTCAGCTCACCAGGTGAAATGAGGTCTTGAAATTCTGGTAAGGTAGGTTAAGGGGCAAATTCAATCGTTTCTTTTGGTTTTTGACCTGATAAATTGAATAAAACAGGTCCCAGAACTGTAAGTTAAATAGTTTTTAAGAAAACCAGTGTCAAATGCAAAAAATGGAGTGAATAAAAAACACATTTTTTCATCTTAGTTTTTCCGGTTAATTTTACTTTGTACTGTTATGAATAAAAATTCATTTAATGAAACATCTATTCGCTTTCTGTGTACTTAATTTACACCGGTTTGTTCAGAATAAAATTTTCTACGTGCTTTATTCAAAAATTTCAACTGTTTCTTGGTGAAATAACAAAGTTATTCTTGCCCAAAGATGAAAAAATGTGTTTTTCACTCCATTTTTTGCATTTGATACTGGTTTTCTTAAAAACTATTTAACTTAACAATTCTGGGATCTGTTTTATTCAATTTATCAGGTCAAAAACCATAAGAAATGATTGAATTCGCCCCTTAATCTACCTTACCAGAATTCCAGGAAGACCTCATTTCACCTGGTGAGCTGAAATCCGGGCGAAACTTTCGCTAGTCGTAACTCGATAACGAAGCATTTTCGAACCCATGTTTATATAAACTTTTTTCATTATTTTTACATGTACAATGAGCTCCTAAAGTTTCTGCATATCTTCGTGAATCACCCTGTATTTAGTTGTCCCGTCTGTTAAAAATTATTAGAAATTTAGTATTTTGTGTTTGTAAAATTTATCATAATTTGTTTCTACAAAATACAAGTTCATTACAAAGTTAAAATGGAGATCAAAGTCGCTAACTCCATTGAAATTTATTATCTTGCTTTATGTACTTATAATAACTTGTCAATTTTTAACAGTTTCGGAAAATTAAGGCCTGGTCAAACAGAACGTATTCCTAGCGTACGACAAGACATAATAGCGTTGGTCACTAGTCCCATGGTACAGCACTCACTTATGTTGTATCGCCCTGTACACAGGGCAAGCGCGCTGGTTTGTTTTTTGTTTTTTTTTTATAATGCGTTTTGGAGACTCCAGGAGGAGTATAGGACGTGTCAGTTATAACACCTGAAATACATTTAATAATCACACAATGTATCACTACTATCAACAAAGAAATTCTTTTACGATATAAAAATTTTCACCGATCAAGTAATTTTTCAGATTATTTTTAAAGGAATGTAAATTCTCACAACATTTTAAAAATTGGGGTAATTTATTCATGAATTTTCTCCGTGCATAAGTAGGTTTTTGTTGAAACAATTTTGTGGAGTGATTAGCCACGTAATAATAATTTCTGTTTCTCGTTTTTATGATTGTGAACATTGAAATTTTGAATAAAATTATTTTGCCTAACATACATAATCACCTCAAAAATGTAGAGAGAGGGAACTTTAAGCAATTTAAGCTCCTTAAATAGTGGTTTGGATGAGGTTAGCTGGTTAGCTCCCACCATACACCTAATCTGTTCGTTGCAGGGCTAAAATAAACAGTTCTGTTTCTTATTACATGGTCAGCCAATTAAATGACTGAATCATTTAAGAACAGAAGAGGTAGAGGTGTACTGTGACACTAATCAGAGTTATCTCCTCTGAAAGTAATGAATTTCATTATACAGCCAGACCCTGTGGTGAATGAAGTGAAGGTGTCATTTGCAGAGTGGAAAATATGTGCTTTTCAGAGGGCCTGGCATGCTGATAAGCTTACTTTTCCACTCAGTGAGTTGTGGCAACGGTAAACCACCTCACTCCTCGTTTTACTTAGTAAAACCTCTACAGGTTCAAACCAGCCTTTCGGCTGATGACCTAAACAACAACAACATACACCTAATAGGTTTCTTTTGAATTTTAAAAACCCTATTCATATTACCCATGCTAGAATTATTACCCCATACTAAGATACCATAACGGATATGAGACAGAATGAGGCCATGATAAGCCGCCATTAGTAATTTTTTATGATTCATGTTGGTCACTAGTGCCGTGGTAGAGCACTTATTATGTTGCTTTGTTGAACCTAGTACTTGTCACACAGGGCGAGCGCGCTATGCTCTGTCCTGGCGTTAGTATGCTGTGTTGTATGTTATTAAAAAATTTCAGTCTACACCCGGCGGCATATTCCAAAATGAATAAAAAATTAATAGAGTGTGTGTGAAAACATCCTTGTTTATATGATACGAGGAACAGTTCATACAATATTACCTGGTATATACGAGGGCAGTCCAGAAAGTCTGTCACGTTTTGATATAAAAAAAAACTAAGTACATGAAAAAGATTTTATTACATACATTTGAAAATGCAACTAAAATGCTATTTTTCTACATAACCACCAAACAAATTAAGACACTTATCATAGCGGTGAACTAATTTTGAAATGCCGGCGTCATAAAAGTCTACCGCCTGTAATTTTAACCAGTTAGTCACACCCTCCTGCAGCTCCGCATCGTCATCAAAGCGCTGCGTCGCAAGCCATGTCTTCATTGTTGGGAACAAGTGATAATCGCTGGGCGCAAGGTCCGGACTGTATGGCGGATGTGGGAAAACCTCCCATTTGAAAGCATCCAGGACTTCTTGTGTGGTCGGGCATTGTCATGCAAAAAGAGAATTTTTCCAGTCAAATTTCCTCTGCGCTTGTTTTGGATCGCTCTTCTTAACTTTTCAAGTGTTTCACAATACCTCGCAGAGGTTATTGTTGTGCCACGTTCCAAGAAATCGATAAGAACTCCTTTCCTGTACCGACCGTACTTCACAACTGGCGGGATTTTTAATTGCGGCACACATTTTAAATTGTTGTTGAAAAACAACGAAGAGCGACACAGACCTCTCGCTAGCACGGCTGGATAGCCACTGAACGGAGAAACGCCGCGGCACCAAAATGGCCGCGATAGCTCCACCCCTAGCAGCTACAACGCAAAACGTGACAGACTTTCTTGACTGCCCTCATACAATCCAGTTGGTGGTACATTTACTTATTTATGTAATGAGCAGTTCATGTAACGCTTCAAAGCAATCTTGAGGTATACAAAAGTATTTAAAAAAACGATCTTCATATGATGAAAGTTTTTGATACAAACGATGTTATTCACCATATTCCTTTCTCTTTTTTTAATATTGTGCACCTATACTCATTTTCTGCACAAATGTGATAATGTGTACAGAAGTAAACAGATCTTGTACGTCTAAATCACTTGTCATCACCACAAAACTGCTACAAGTAGTGCTTGCACGGCTGTTCCAGCGTCAAACCTGTTTGTCATCCAAAGTACGCCGCATCATTACACCACATTTTTACGTCTTAACGCACACTGAGAACGCGTTCTGTTTGATAAAGCCTTTAAAGTCTGTTGACACGGGTGTTTTGTTGTAATTTTTACACATTGTTAACTTACTCAGGTTTTTTATTTTTTTATTGTTTTTAAAATTTTGGTGTAGGTTTTTTTTTAATGTTTTATGTTTGTTTTTGGGTGAATTTTTGTTTGTTATAGTTGCTGCATATTTTGATTGTTAAGTTTGATCATTCGCTTTTAATTTTAGGTGTGTTTAAATAATTTTATATATATTTTACCAAGTTATATTTGTTTTTTTTTAAATAATTATCTTCATTTTTTGAAGCGTTTGCTTTATGATTATTTTTGCTCAATTTTTATCGTGATTGTTGGTTGTTTTTATTTTTTACCATTTTTATTTATAAGTTTTGTTATACAGGATGGTGTTTATATCATTTTCCCCTTTGAATATGGATATTGTAAAAGTAACACACAAAGAAGAAAAATTATTTATCTTCTCAACTATATTTAAATTTACTGTAATTTAATCAAAATTGTTTTAACCCTTTAACTGCTACCTTAGGAATCATCATGTGTAACCTCCTGTGCTGCATTAGGAATGACTTTTTTGGTGTCATCTTAAATCATTACTTATTTCTTTTAAGAATTACACTATTTACACAATTCCGCAGAAGATAAACGTTTTCGAAAAAGCTTACGCATACACACTTCATGAAAAAGAAACACCAAACTCATATGCAACAGCTGTTTCGAAAAAAATATTTATTTATTTACTATTTTCATTGTAAAATGCAATATTTTATTTATTTTTAAAATAAAAAAAATGAAGAAAATGATATAACCGAAATATAACTTGAAAATAATCGAATAAATTAGACACCAAAATACCACGGCAACACATCTGACAATATGCGATGTAGCTAATAAATACAGGAGGAGACTGTCAAAAAGTTTCACGTAATAACCAGTAGATGGTGTAACATGTCCATTATGTAGTGTTATGATTTCCCAATGATTTAACATTAGAACGTACAACAAATGCGGAAGTAGCACGTGCGTTTGATTTTCAATAACGTAAAAGTACGTTAGTAGCACAGTAAGTGCCGCGAGCTCCCAACGTATAGGCTATATACGTCAATAGCAGTTAAAGGGTTAAATATATGCTAATATACTCTATCCATTATGACAATTAAAAATTAATTTACAATTATTCAGCAATAATTTTTTTATCTTCATTGCATTTACAGTTCACTTAAATTTGCAGTTTTGAAGAAAATCCTTAATTTCTTAATGCAGAAATTTTTCTTTAGTCTGGCTTTTTCAGGACTCTTGGGTGATGCCGGATTACAGATTTTTCCAGATTACCAAATTTGGGCACTTTTACTGAAAATTGTCAAAATAAATCAGGCAATTTAAGAACGTGAGCAGTCAACCAAATACAGTATTTTGTATTTACAATTCTACACGCATTGTTATTATTTACAGGAATTGTAAATAACCGGTCAGACCACAAACGTTATTTAGCATTCACAACGAGTTAAGAAAAATGCTGAATTTATTGCACTATTAATTATTTTTTTATTATCTTTTAGAACACCGTAAAGTAGATTTGAACAAACATTAATTAAAACATAAAAATACGTAATTATTTTTTTTATTAAACATCCTATGTAGGATTTTTAAACAGCCGTATTATTTAAAATTGAAATATATATTTTCTAACCACCAGAATACGGTAACATAAAACACTTACCAATGTTTATAGCGCTTTCGTGTATCTTGTACACATCTTCAGTAAATTAACATTTATTACAAGTCAAAATTTAAAACTTCCTGCTCCTACCATGATTCCTTATCTACCATGGTAGGAGCAGGAAGTTTTAAATTTTGACTTGTAATAAATGTTAATTTACTGAAGATGTGTACAAGATACACAAAAGCGCTATAAACATTGGTAAGTGTTTTATGTTACCGTATTCTGGTGGTTAGAAAATATATATTTCAATTTCAAAAATACGTAAATGTTATCGGGTCGGTAACGAAACACTTGGAAACTTAACGCTGAATTCGTTTAGAACTTGAGCAGTATTTTTATGATGCTTCCACCACACTGCTGACAGATCAGTACCGATATAAATTAACTCATTGCATGGGGAAAGTGATGTATCTGCCATCCAGTATTTGTTAAGTGTGTAACAAAAATAAACTAGGAATTTATAATTATACATTCCAGTCGAAAGATTTGTTAAATGTGTAGTTTTGTATTGAGAGTGAATTATTTTGTATTAACAGATATTTTTTCGTAACGTACAATGTATTCATATTAACAGCACTTCGTATGATAACTTGAACTGATTGAATTAGGTGGTTCATACCATACCATAATCTATGGTATTTATTGGTATTTGATGTAAGGTGGTTTACAATTGCCTTCCTCACTGAGTTGAAAGAGTATGCTTGTCAGCATGCCAGGCCTTCCGAAAAGAATTCACTTTCCACCCTGCAAATAGCACCTTCACTTCAATCACTACAGTGTCTGGCTGTTTAGTGACATTCATTACTTTCAGAGGAGATTATTCTGATTATTGTCTTTTACACCTCTACCTCTTCTGTTCTTAAATAGTTCAGTCATATAAGTGGTTGACTATGTGATAAGAAACACAACTATTTTTTGTAGCCCTGGAACGAACAGATCGAGTGCAATTAATTTAACACTCCACCTGCCCGTTATGGGCAAACATATATCTTATCAAAACGTAAAAAAATTTTAGACTTCTATTAGTTTAATTTGATGTAATACAATAGAAGTTTGATATTTTGACACTTTGTGGACTTAGAGATTGTCAAAGTATCAAAATGTTTAACTATCCAGAACATATGGCGTAATTATTAGGAGGCATTAAAAACACGATTTTCGTATGAAAATTGCACAATTTTAATGAATACAAACAAACTAATGTGCCCTTCAGTACAATACTGTATTCAAGGATAACAGAAGGGGAGGGGGATGAGGAGAAAGTGAACGGGCTGACGTGCCTGCCGTATCGCTACTTACACCGCATCATTTTGCCTTGCCACGAGTTAGTCAAATTTTACAGTGTCAAAGAACTAAAGGTTTACTGTACTAGTATTTAAAAATGTAAAAATAGTGCTTTGCATTTTAAATTGTGTCCATCCTGATTTATCCTAGTTCTTATTTTTGTTACACTTATTCTAGTGACATAGTATAGTTTTTAAAAACAGTACGTTTCCATTATAAATGGATGTTTTAAAATTGTGACTGAATTTTAAATTTTGTTGTGTTATGTTTGTTAAACATTCCTTTTTGTATTAAATTTTATTTAGAGTTGTATTTAGGTAATTATTTTTATATGCTTTAATCAGATACTCTTGATGTATAATACAATTATTTATAAATAAGGTTCATTGATTTTGTCTTGTAGTACTTTTTTAGATGTTGATATAACTTGTCAAAGTTTATAAAGTGACTAATTTTTTTTTTTATTGAGTGATGATGCCTACATAAGCCTTGGGCTTGTGCGTAGGTAATGATATGTGGTGATTTACAGATGAAAAAATGCCAGACCTGACCGGGAATTGAACCCAGGACCCCGGCATAGTAGCCAGTTGCGCTGACCACTACACCACGGGCCGGTGTAGTGTATTATTAATTTATTTTAATAATAACATAAAAATATACTCATACTTGTTATAAAGTGAAATTTAAAAAAAAATACAAAAGAGAACACTTATTTATTACAGTACAATCTTGTTAATCCAAACTAATAAAAACTGTGACTGTTCGGATTATTGAAAAGTTTGGATCAGCAAATTTTCGTCTAAAAGGCAATATCTATATATTTAAAAAGCTATGTATCTGTAGTGATAGGTATAATGGTCTTAAATCAAAAGGTCTAAGTCAAAAATTGTCGGTTTTGAGTTAAGTGTACTACCTAGTTTACAAAAATTTTCTCTTTCAATTGGTACAAAGGGCTTAAAGTGAAAAATTACACGAATAAACTACTACTTCCGGTTGACCGATTTTGATGAAAATGTTCGTGTCGGGTCTGGTAGTGGTATGTAACTTAAGTTTCAATTTCGTATGATGTTCCATTCTTGAGATATTCTGTTCCCACACAGACACACACACAGACCAATCGCTGAAAATATGTTTTTTGGGTTCAGGGTGTCTGAAAACGTGTAGATCCAGTGAAAACTCTATTTTGAGAAATTGACATGAAAATAATAATTTCTTCCTATATTCTTTATATAGGCAAGAGAAAGTAAATAATTTGTTAATAGAGTGCATACAGTAAGCTAATTAAATTATGTTCAGTTTTTTATGTTGCAAAAACATAAATCAGTAATAAAGTACATACTCTCCACTAACTTTTATTTTTTCACAATAAAAATCACTTATTTTGTTCTGTTTCTTGGAAGCCAAACTTTGTCCAAGTGCTTCATCTCAAAGCTCCATAAGCAATAATTTTTTATGAAATGACTTTTTCGGTTTCCTTAGTCCACTGTATACACTTATTAAAACTTGCCTTTTCATGGTTTATTTTATTTTCCAGTAGTTTTCGTCATTATCATCATCATTCTGCAGAGTCATGTGTATGATTTTGGTGTCTGATTACCGTATTAAGACATTGAAAAATAATCATACCGTAGGAAATCATCATCGCTATATAAAAACAATTTTTTTTTTATAGTTTGGATTACTGGAGGGTTTGGATTAAGGAGATATGTATTAGCGAGCTTGTACTGTAGTAGAATTAATAAAATATTAAAATAGTTCTATCCGTGGAAACAGAAACGTGTACAGATCCAAAAGCGTTTGTGGGTAACATTTGTTTGTGCTGACAGTGGCATCCTACTGGGCCATATTTTGCATTACCACTGGTATTGCAATCTACCCCCACTCTCAAAGAATCAACTGAGCTTTCTAAACTTTGATGAGAACTACATTTATCTGCAGTAGAGTCTTGAAAATCCAACATTAATATTTCTGAAGGAATGTCAGTATCCTGATTAATTTTTAAAAAATCCAAGTTAACTAGCTAAAGTAATCGATACTCAAATATGAGGTAAATCTAAAAAGTAATTCTATTTTATATAATGAATTTATATAATAAATTTCACTAACCTTTCTTTTTAACTGCGTCAACTTTTATTTTCACTTACACATGTTTCGGTGGATCCACCATCATCAGAGTAAATAACATATAAATTGAAACTAAAAACTTTATTTATTAAAAATCTACAGAAGATGACATCTTCTGTAGATTTTTAATAAATAAAGTTTTTAGTTTCAATTATATATTATTTACTCTGATGATGGTGGATCCACCGACACACGTGTAAGTAAAAATAAAAGTTTACGCAGTTAAAAAGAAAGGTTAGTGAAATTTATTATATAAATTCATTATATAAATTAGAATTAATTTCAAACTGCAGGATGCATTATAAAGATTTATTTTTGAATCTAAAAAGTAAGTTTACAAGTTCGGCCATCTTCATATTGAGGTCGAAAACCTCATAGTAATAACTTTTACTAAAGTCCAGCCTTTCTTAGTTTACTCCTACTGTCAAAAAATAATGACATCACTGAGCATGCGCATTATATAAAAATGTGTACTGATTTATGTAAAAATTAAGTGTAATATTATATAAAAATGTGTGCTGATTAAAAAGTAACAACAAAATACTTTCAAAAGTATTTAAATACTAAATACTTTTAAAAGTATTTTTATAAATGATATTGTTAGGCCTATCAAATCATGACTGATATTTTAAGTACTTATAATTTAAAACATAGTTAACTTAATCGGAATACGACATCCATGAAGTCATGAACCCTAGTGTGTACCTTGTAGTAGCTGGCTTTGGTTTGTTGACACTAGGAGCAAACTCAAGATGGCTGAACTGTAGTGAAAATAAGTTTTTGAAAATATTTTATACAACACCGCTCTGAGAATGCATTAAATAAATTATTGTGCGCTTGTGAAGAATTCAAAAATAAATCTTTATAATGCATCCTGCAGTTTGAAATTATTTCTATTTCATATAATAATGAATTAAAATTGAAATTGAAATATATATTTTTCTAACCACCAGAATACGGTAACATAAAACACTTACCAATGTTTATAGAGCTTTCGTGTATCTTGTACACATCTTCAGTAAATTAAAATTTATTTTACGTCAAAATTTAAAACTTCCTGCTCCTACCATTGTAGATAAGGAATATTGGAAATAAATAACAGACAAAATGAAATTGAAATTTTGGAAAAATATTATATTTATAAATACAATAGCAGGGAAAAATTAATGAACACACAGATTGAATACAACAATCAACTGATTAGGTTGGCAAGACTGTTTTAAATATAAGAATCGACTATTCCTTATCTATCATGGTAGGAGCAGGAAGTTTTAAATTTTGACTCTATATAAATTTTAATTTACTGAAGATGTGTACAAGATACACGAAAGCGCTATAAACATTGGTAAGTGTTTTATGTTACCGTATTCTGGTGGTTAGAAAAATAAATATTTCAATTTTAATTAATACGGCTGTTTAAAAATCCTACATAGGATGTTTGATAAAAAATAATGAATTAATATAATAATTTTACCAACCTTCTTTTTAAACTGCGTCACCTTTATTTTAATTCTTACTTACATGTGTTTCGGTGGATCCACCATCATCAGAGTAAATGAAAAATTGAAACTAAAAATTTTTTATCTCACTTATTTAAAATTTACAGAAGATGATACATCTTCAGCCATTTGTATAAAACTGATTTAAAATTAATTGTGAAGAATTGTTTTTGGCAAAAGGTTTAGTTTCGCAAGACGGTAGAGCGTTGTAAATAATGATGGCTTTCCAAGACTCTTGTAACCCATAAATATTATTTTTATTTTTTTTGTTTATTGTTAGTTACGTTTAGAATATTGTACCATATATAATAATTAATAATAGAGATAAAAATCTCTGTACCATGTACATAAAATTAATAATGTATGTATTAAATTTATAAAACAAACTGGTTTAATTATAGTGTCTAGATATCAGTAGAACAAGGTAAATTTTAATTTTTTTGTTTTTTTTTTAATTCATTTATTTAACGTCGCATCAACTACAACGGTCATTAGCGACAACGTTGGGGTGTAACTGTGTGTGTAATGAGGATGAAATGATATTTTGTAACGTATGAAAATATGCTGTGCCTGAGTGGGATTCGAACCCAGGACCGCATGATGAGAGACGAGCACATTATCAACTGCGCCAATGCAGCCGGCAAAACATCTTATTTTGTTGTATATAAATATAATTTTTAATTTGTTCTGGCAGGACAGTGAGGATAATTTACAACGGATCCTTTTTAGGTTTTGTGAGGTATGTCGTCACTTTAATTTAAAAAATATCGAGTGCGATAAGTAAAGTGATGGTCTTTAGAGGAACATATCCAATCAGAACAAAGATAATGGCGAATGGAGTGATTCTGGATCATCAGGTCACCCACTTTGCCTATTTGAAGAGAACAATGATGTACCACAAAGATTTAATAGAATTTGTGGTACAATACATCAAAATTAGAAGGAAAGGGCCCAAACTGACCCATTAATGAAGTTCTATAAGACAGTGGCTGTCCCAACACTTGACATATGCCAGTGAGGCCTGACAGTGTACGTAACAGCAATCTCAGCAACACTTTCTTCTTCTTCTTCTTCTTTTTCTTCTTCCAAGAAATTTTCATTTGGTCATACTTAGAACACAGATATTGTGTATACTGTGTCCCATACTATAGTCGATCTACTGTCTCAAGAGTACTCCGCGCGAGGCAAGCACCTATACGTTGTAAACGAAAGTTTCACACTAGTTGGCACGTATCTACCTCTCGCCGGACAATATTATCTTGCACTACGTTCCATCATTAAAATATTATCTACATCCAGCTAAAATAAATATTATCCATTAAGCATTTTCAATTATACTGTTCAGATTACTTGTAATTATTGTGTAGTTTCATAAAAACTTAATTAATTATTTTAACCATTACATTTAACAAAACAATTTTTGTCTACTTTTTAATGTTTACTGCTTTTATGTTTCAAAAACTCACATTCACTATCACGCATGTTAACAAAACACAGCTTACAAAACTTTTCAACTTCAGTCTATGAAGAAAATCGAAACGAACCGATACAATACCAAAAGATAACTGATTACTCTAAAAATGAGTTAAACACGGGCTAGTGCAAACAGTTGTATTAAACTAGTCACAGACATTAATTATTTTAATGATATGATATAAACAATCTGAAATGATAAACAACGAATCACAGGAATTGTTTACTCTCCTGTTATAATTCAAGTGCATTACTATTTTTTGTAGCCCTGGAACTAACAGATAGAGTCCAATTAATTTAACACTACACCTCCCTGTTTTGGGAAAATATTTGTGAATATGAAGCAGAATGGGCAGGGACCGTGTAAAAATTAAAACTATCATATTTTTATAACATTGCCGTCAGTGAACAATATTATACAAAATTTTAAAATATATTTGTTAAATATCTTGTAACCCACCGGGTTGGTCTAGAGGTAAAGTCGTCGCCAAAATCAGCTGTTTAACAGCTGATTTTTGGAGATGAAGGTTCCTGGTTCAAATCCTAGTAAAGGTAGTTACTTTTATACGGATTTGAATGCTAGACAGTAGTTACCGGTGTACTTTGATGGTTGGGGTTCAATTAACCATACTCTCTCAGGAATGGTCGGCCTGAGTCTGTTCAAGACTACACAGTCTCATTTACACGTCATACACATCATCCTCATCTCATTGGGTCATGGGATTGCTTATTGTTCTAAATTGAACAGATTGCAACGTACACACATTAGGAATAAAAAATAAAAATATCTTGTTTTACTGGTATTTTAAACTATAAATAAATCATTTATGTTTTTTTTTTAATTTCTTGTAATATATATGGTGATTTAGAAAAAGTAATTTTTGATTTTATAAAGAAAATACACCTGTGGTAATAATATAATATTAAGTAGAATTTTTTAGACTGATAATTCTGATTATTTTATGATTATGTTGTCTACGTAGTTATTTTGTACCGATTTTAATTTTAACTCACTTTAATACTTTAATTATTTTTCTTGAATTTAATATACAATTGAAATACTGTAATTTTTATAAAGTACTTATTACCTATCATATTTAAAACAATATTAAACGAAAAAGATTGTTTTATTTTTTGTTTATTTTGTTTTTTTATACGTGTCAATATTAATAAATACCTGAAATTTAAATTGTCATAAAAATATCCGTTTCTTTCACGGTTTAAACTCACTAAGAATATTTGTGGGTCAGCTGTTAATATATGTTGTGTTAAATTCTGTGTCTTAGAGGTAAAGGGTGTTAACTACAATTGTCGTAAATTAAGTTTGAAAATCAGCAAGAAAGCTCTATAAAAGTTGCAGTAATCACATTATCTCTACCTTTGTATAATGATGCAGAAGATTTTTAAAATGACTACTACTTTTAACTCTAATTGAACGTATACTCATTATTGACAATAAGTTATATATTTTATTTAGAATTATTTTGTTTTTATTGTCTTACTGATAAGTCTCAGAATTTGCTTGAATTCTATAATGTTTTCAAACATTGTTGTGAATAAAATGCTGTTTCTTTATCAGAATAGAGTCAGCACAATATATTTTATCTAAGTTTTGTTTCTGTTTGATTGACTCAAGTTACAATGGGGGTTAACACTAATGTAATTAAAACGCAGAAAGACGTAAAGAGTATGAAGTCCTGTGGGTGGTTGGGGGTTGTAGAAGTTAAGAAAGTTGTTTATTCATTTAAATCTCTCTCTGTATCAGAAGCTATTTTATTTGTAGAAATTTTTTTTTAAATTCTCACGCCTTCTGAAATTTTTTACAAAATAAAAATCTTCATGTTTTTGGTGCTTCTGAAAATTGATAAAAATGGAGTTAACTTCCTTTACTTCTTAGGTACAGAATTATATTCAGGACGCTGTTAGATGGAAGGTGCCAGGTTTTATTCCTGGCTATAGTCGACTACTACAGGTTAAAAAACCCACTGATATCAATTGCTAATAACCAAAGCAATGTGATATAAATTTAATAGATTGTATCCAAATGAATATTTTGATCCTTTGAACACTTACCGTGCTAGAGCCGTAATACTAGGGCTTTGGAAATCTAGAAATAAATGCGGGAGAGTAATAGGACGGCTTTGTATTTTCCACTTAGCACTATACCAATATGTTTAACACATTCATTGCTGAGCAATTATGAGGTACCTCTCCCATCAGGCTGATATTCATGCGGCATGTTCACCGCATGCTCTATTTACAACTGTATGTTACTTATGTTTTTTATAGAATTTTTTATTTGCAATCTATTATGTGCATTTTCTTTCTTTGAATTATAGAATAAAAATTAAAAACATCAAAGAATTACAATCATTTACGCCTGTTATAATAAATGTATTTCTTGTTTGAATGTTATGATTTACTCATAATTTATCATATAATTTTAAACTACAAACATATTTTTAAAGTAAATTTAAAATTGTAAGTTATTTTACATTGATATCTGTAAATATATTAAATTTACAGCTTCAACTTTATCCGGAAAACCTGTTAAAAATACTATATTAGGGTATAAGATCGTGTTATGAAAATTCTAAAATGAACTGCACTGTTACAAAGAAAAACCTTTCTGAGTACTATAAAATAGCAACAAACTGATATTCGACAAGCAGTCTTCCTCCAGAATTACTTAAAATGTTAACAAAACAGAACACACTATAGTCCAGCCTCTCTTAGTTTGCACCTAATGTAAACAAATAATGACGTCACTGAGCATGCGCATTATATCAAAATGTGTACACGCTGATTAAAAAGTAACTACAAAATACTTTCAAAAGTATTTAAATACAAAATAGTTTTAAAAATATTTTTATAAATGAAATTGTTAGGCCTACATCATATCATGACTGATTGTTTAGTACTTTAAGTGGGTACTTATAATTTAAAAAATAGTTAACTTAATAGGAATACAACATCCGTAAAGTCGCAGACTCTAGCGTGCACCCTGTAGAAGGTGGCTTTTGTTTGTTGACAGTAGGAGCAAACTAAGAACGGCTCAACTGTAGGTGAGACGGCACCTGGCGATAATACCTAACCATTAATCGCTAGGCAATAGCGTATCGTTGAATGAGTTAATGACAGATAAAAACAGTTGACTGACAGATTATAAGTGAGTTTTATGATTTAATCATCTATAGACTTATGTAATAATTATAATAAAAATACACTAACCGAAAATATAAATAACAAAATAATTATAGATAAAGAGTGGTTATAAATTATTCAGTGCATTTGATAGGTGAATAAAAAAATGATGTAACAATGCAACTTACATGTATGTGAATATACTGAAAAGAAACTAATAAGTTTTTAAGTAATTTTATAGACTTTTGATATTAAATTTAAATTTTAAATATAACTAGAGAAATAATGAATATGTTATAAAACTGTATAGTTAAGTTATTTTTATTTTATTAGAAAGAAATTATTTAATTGCGATGAATTAAACTCTAGTAGCTATACTATACTAATTTTTAAAGTTGATGAGCTCTGAACATACGCATTGTCTGCTACCCACTTTGTAGCTAGCCAATAACTTGCCAGCAACGTTGTTAATACTTGCTCTCATAGCGCTGTTGTATTGTTTGGTCTTTCATTAACAATTATAACCTATGAACATACAACTAAAGTCCAGCCTCTCTAAGTTTGCTCCTAATGTAAACAAATAATGACGTCACTGAGCATGCGCATTATATCAAAATGTGTACATGCTGATTAAAAAGTAACAACAAAATACTTTCAAAAGTATTTAAATACAAAATACTTTTAAAAGTATTTTTATAAATGAAATTGTTAGGCCTACATCATATCATGACTGATGTTTTTAGTACTTTAAGTACTTGTAATTTTAAAAATAGTTAACCTAATAGGAATACGATATCCGTAAAGTCATAGACTCTAGCGTCCACCCTGTAGTAGGTGGCTTTTGTTTGTTGACAGTAGGAGCAAACTAAGAATGGCTGAACTGTTGCTGATTATATTATAAAGTACCGCATGTTAACGCTCTCTATAATCGATATTTTAAGTACGAGATGTTAGACACAAGTGGACTACTGCTACTCTTAAAGGCATGCGTGCGTAATGTTTGTCAGGCTGATACATTCGCATAATCTGACAACACTGGTATACGTTCTGATTGGTCTGGAGGTATAGAACATCACAACTCATCAACGGTGAAAAACATTATAATATTTAAAACAGAAATAAACGCACAAGTTTTGAATGTTATTTTTTTTTTATTCATTTATGTAATACTCTCAATAATTTATGACCACCTTGTACGATAAGAACGTAAGTAAAAAAAAATCGTAGAAATGTAGATAGGTAGTTATCATAAGAATACTGTAGATTAAAATAATTATTAATAAAGAAAAATACCAAGACAAGTTTATACTTCAAGTATTGTATGTACGTGTGTAGAACATTTATAATAAAAGTTATTAATATACCATAATTCATAAAAACCGGTTTTTCGGTGTTGCATGGTTTGTAATAAGTGTGTACGTGTGTATGTCGTAAAGTCCAGTCTTTCTAAGTTTGCTCCTACTGTAAACAAACAATAACATCACTGAGCATGCGCATTACATAAAAATGTGTACACGCTGATTGAAAAGTAACAACAAAATACTTTCCAAAGTACACTCTCCAAAGTAGACTCTCAAAAATCCGGATCGCACTAGTCCGGACGATGATTTTTTTTTTTACTTTATTTTCTGAAAATTTACAACTTTTAAATTAACAACCAGTAAAAAGTTTTCATGGGATTGGCCCGATGAAATCAGTGGAGAGGCTTTATCGGCGAACAAAGACACTGTTCCTGAATTTAAGACCTTACTTTTTAAAATCCTTGACAAAGAAGGAATTTCCGGTGACCAGCTGTATAATTGCGACGAGACTGGTCTGAACTATAAAATGTTGCCCACGAAAACTCTCGCATCCAAAAAAGAAGCCTCAGCCTCGGGCTATAAAAAAAGCAAGGAACGGGTTACGGTGTTGGCTTGTAGCAATGTGATCGGCAGTCATAAACTTAGGTTAACATTAATAGGAAAACCAAGAAAACCCAGAGCTTTTAAACATTTAAAGAAAGACGATGTGTTGCCACTTTGGTATACAAACCAACAAAAAGCATGGATGAATTCTACAAGTTTTAAGACTTTGTTTTTTAATGAATTGTACCTACAGTATTGTGCGAATTAATGTGAACAGAGACAAAATTTCAGTTTTCATAAGTTGGTTAACCAAACAGTCAAACATCCCCCCCAAAAAAATGTTCTGGGGCTGTTTTTCATACTCAGGTACTGGTACACTTATTCCAATTGAAGGTATGATGAATAGTGAAAAATACAAAGCATTGCTAGGGCAACGCTTAGCTATAGAACTTAAAAAAGTACAGGCCGAAGGGACCGCAATTTTTCAACAAGACTCGGCTCCGTGCCAGATAATAATATTACCCTTCTTGATTGGCCTGGGAATTCACCTGATCTTAATCCTATAGAAAATTTGTGGGCAATATGTAAGGCTAGGCTACAAAAATTGGACTGTACGACAAAAACAAAACTGGTGGAAGCAGTGATTCAGGTTTGGTTTAGAGATGAAGCCATCACAAACAATTGCAAAAAACTTGTGGATTCCATGCCAAGAAGACTCCAGGAAGTCATAAAAGTAAAAGGGGGACACATTAAATACTAGTTAATTGAAATTATCTCATGTAAGTGTACCTAAATGTATCTTTGTCCTAAATAAATCATATTTACAAATTATTTCTGTTTGTTCACATTAATTCGCACAATACTGTACTATAATTACTCTATAATTGAGACATATATGACACATTTTATTACATGTTTGAAATCCGTAACTTGCAAATCTTACAAAGAGTGCAATCGAATCTTATTACGGTACAGTAGCGTTAAGTTTAGTCAATGTTTGTGCTTTGTATATTGAATAATTACAGTACCAGTAGCCTAGTGTAATTTATTAGGCCTACAGTGTTTTAAAGTTTTTTCAGAAGCTCACTTTTATCTTAGCTTAGTTTATCTTAGCAGATAAACGTTAATGCTTATTGTCATAATTATTCACCATAAAGATGAAATTGCCAACCTCCGAGAAATCCGGACCGGCCGTCCGCCACATTAGTCCGGATTTCTGAGAGTCTACTGTATTTAAATACAACTTACTTACTTACTTTACTATAAGGGCGTTCAGGCTTCTGCAGCCCCTCCTCACCGCGACCTAAAAGATCTTTTGTGATTGCCCCTATTCCTATTTCTGCAAGACCCACACTTTCGATAAAGCGCAGGATCTGCCTAGGATCTAGCGCACTTATCTGAGAAGGTGTTTACACAACCTTACCCATCAGCGCTCTTCTTTTGCAGCCAACCACTTTGCAACTGCATATAAATATAAGTGTGCGACCCCCTGAGCCGCACAGACCTTAATGGCCAATATTTCATCTTAGAAGACGGTTATGTTACACCCAAGGGCCAGGGAAATCTTTCCCCCGGCCCCCCAGGCCCCCACTCCCGCTCATCACTGAGCCGTCAGTGTACCAAAAGGTAACCCCTTCCGGTATCACTGGCTGTCCCTCCGCCCACTCCTGACGATCAAAAATTTTCACCCTCAGTGTGTCGGAGAAGTCGTATGCTCTGTACATACGGTCCCGAGGACCACCTACCACACCCATCCCCTCAGTCCCTTTGGAGATCTCGGTGTGGCCCATCTCCCCTGATGGGACCCCGAACCCGCCCTCCAGCCTCAAGGCAGTTCTTATCGCCTCCTTCTTCACTTGAACATGAATAGGAGGCAACTCAAACATCGCCTCCATAGTAGCCGTTGGACCAGTGCTCGTTGCACAACATGTCCTTAGGCGGGCCAATCTCTTCAGCTTCCTCAGCCGATCTGTTCTTGGCCACAATACAAAAGCTTCATACGTGACCATTGTCCGAATGATGTTCACATAAGCCCATTCTGCCATACGAGGCCTAAGCCCCCAAGTCCTCCCAAACGGACTCTTAAACATCCATAAGGCCTTTGCAGCCCTCTCAACAGTCCTTGACATGTGGCCCCTCAAAGTCAGGCCCCTATCAAGGACAACCCCCAGATACTCCACCTCAGGGGAGTAGCTCAAATCCACTCCTTCCAGAGTTAAAGCATCTAGAGCCATCTTCCTTTTCCTAGTAAAAGGAACAACAACCACTTTTAGTTGTCGTTTCAGCTAGGGAAATAATCAGTCCGCCCCTGCATAGCCTCGCGTACAGGGGTAAGGCAAAATACTGTAGGATTTAGCCAAGTTTCCTACAGGCACCGTTAAGACACTGATTAAATGCCCCAGTGCCATCCACCCTTCGGCACGGTAAACGCCTGACACCACTGGGTTGGGCAAAAGCTACAGTAGGAGAAGTTGCCTCTAGCACGGATAGAAGAAGTGCTAGATGCCAGGGACAAGGATCAGGATAGACAGACAGAAGCCCAGCATCTCAGCTCACCTCGGCGGGACCAAAGCATGGCTGAAAAGTAACCATAGGATGCCGAGGAGTTTCCAGAGGCACGGGCACGAAAAACTGCTACAGAAAGTAAGGGAGCAGGTGTGCTCTCTTGGACGTGATGCTTCGGCACATGCAAGCCAGCCGATCACTGACTTACTTCGCCTCCATATTTAAATACAAAATACTTTTAAAAATATTTTTATAAATGAAATATTTAGACCTAGATCATGTCATGACTGATGTTTTAAGTAATTTGAGTACTTATAATTTAAAAAATAGTTAACTTAATAGGAATACGACATCCGTAAAGTCGCAGAGTCTAGCGTGCACCCTGTAGTAGCTGGCTTTGGTTTGTTTACAGTAGGAGCGAACTAAGGACGGCTTGGCTGTATGTGTTTATCACATTGGCAAAGAAAGAATGATTTAGTTTTTATTTTCTTAATGCAGTGGTACTTACTATTTCATCCATCTTCTTTGGATTGGTTAGTGTTAAACACTAGCGCACTATCTTCGCTTTGGACGGCCGGCCCATTGGTGTAGTGGTTAGTGCAACTGGCTTCTACGCCGGGGTCCCAGGTTCGATTCCCGGTCAGGTCTGGCATTTTTTCATCGCTCATTTTCATACATCATCATTCTCCACTGCCTGCGTTAGTAAAAATTGCAAAACCGTCAGACGTTAAACCAAAAAAAAAAATTCACTTTCGAGATTGCTTCAGTACCACATTGGTTCCCCAACAGGTGGTCCAGGTACATGGAACAGCAGATCCAGAATCTATAGTGGGGAAGGGCAATCTAGAGAGTATGGAATATCCCCGGATTGCCCAAACCATAAGGGGGGTCAAGGAAGAACCCCAAAAATTTATGAAAATTTAAAGCAGAAAACTCGATTTTGTCTAAAGAATTTATAAATTAAGTCAAGCTGAAAGCTACTTTCTATTCTTTAGAACCACAAACTATTTTTTTCTTTTTACTGTAAAAGATATTTTTATTTGTAACTGTATAAAATTAACAACAAGCAAATTTGATAAAAAAAGGATACAAATATTGAAAAATTTTAATACATTGAGGAGATCGCTGCCCATTGACAGTACTCCATCCGGAATCATTATTTTTTGTAATTATTTACTTATTTTATTTTTTTTTTTTGTTATTTATTAAACTGACCCATCGGGTTGGTCTAGAGGTAACGTCGTTGCCCCGAGTCAGGTGTTTAACAGCTAATTTTCGGAGACGAAGGTTCCTGGTTTAAATCCTAATAAAGGTAGTTACTTTTATTTAAATTTTAATACTAGACAGTGGTTACCGGTGTACTTTTATGGTTGGGGTTTAATTAACCATACTCTTTTAGGAATGGTCAGTCTGAGTCTGTACAAGACTACACCTAATTTACACGTCATATACATCATCCTCATCTTTTTTTTTATATATCCGAGGCGGTGAGAAAAACTCATGTTCACTCCCTCACGATAGGGGAAGTAGTGTTGGATGTCCTCGTCCAGCCCCAAGGAGGCTGCAACTGCCTTACCAACCAAAAACTCGCCGTCTGGCCACTTGATCCGATATCTGCAAACAACTCTCCACCTCCCTCGGAACTGTTTATATAAAACTACAAGGAAAATGTCGGGTTAAAAAATTTACATACTGTAAACGGGGCGTGGAAGGGAATCGTAGCCTAATTTCACTCTCGCTGTCACTGACCAACACTCACTCTCTCACACCATCCTCATCTGATTGGGTCATGGTGTTGCTTATTGTTCTCAATTGAACAGATTGCAACGTATACATATTAGGAATAATAAAAAAAGGATTTATTAAACTATTAAATAAATTTATGAGTAACACTTGGCAAAAAAATCTTTTACACTTTGTTGATAAACTATTATAATTAAAACTATTATAAAACTACAATAACTGTTACAAGTTAAAAATTCTAGTAAGTACTACTGAATTAATACAAAATAATAGACTATTAATGTTAGTTTTAATCTTAGTTAAACTTAATAGTGAATTAATTATAAATTATAATTAATAATTAATTAATTAATTATGTCTACGCTTATTTAATTTCTTTCTTTATTTTTGTTATTGTAATTATAATTAGTAATGTTTTATTGAGTGATTAAATAACAATATTGGCCTACAAACCAACACATTTTTATATCTGTACCACAGAGGTAAAGGGTATTATCTCCAATTTTGGTGAAATTGAGTCAAAACTACTTTTAAAATGAAAAAGAAATGCTCGAAAGCATTCAAACAATCCATTCACTCAACAGTTAGTTGATGAAATAAATAAATATTGGGTGTAAAATAATTTCTAAAATAATAGTGATAATGTCTAGTTTGTAAATGATGACTAACAAACATATATTTTTATCGTAATTCTATAACAAAGTATTTTCAGGATATATTAATAATGAAATAATGATATTAACCCTTAACCCGAAGTATAGAAAATTTTTCATTAACCCTCAACTGGTATCATGCGGTCTGTGAGACGGCTGTCATTTTTTACCCCTCCAACACTTCCCTCCCAATTGCCCGACATCACGTATATTTTGTATACCTTTCAATTATTGTTTGAACTATGCGTGATCAAGATCGTTTTCGGTACGAGCTAACAAGTTGTGAGTTATTTGTATTTTGTTTTCTACTTGCGGTCTCCTGGACCTATGATACCAGTTGTGTAACTTTTTGACGACTAAAACCAAGTAGTACATGGATTGTTTAAAGTTTTAATGAATATATAATCATTTTTCATACATCATTTCTTTGTTTAGTACTATTATAAAATATTTTCATATGTAATTTTATAAAATTTTCATTATGGATGATACATTTAAAATTTCTGAAGCGGCTTCAACACAACTGGGCTCATCACGTAAACAAGTTGTACATGTTAATGATGTGAATTTTTATTAACATAAAAATCTTTAAATTTTATTGTAAATAATCAAAAAGTAAAAAAAAACGAATAAATTTTAATAAATATTTGTCATAGTGTAGCCTACTGCCCAACAATAGACATAAATAGCAAAACTCGGAACCAAAATGTAAGTTGTACTTCATAATTTTGTAAATAAATTTGTCTTTATCATATTAATTACTTATTTCTTTATAATTATTAGACTACAGAATGTTTCTAGGGCTCAAAAATTTTATTGTTCTGTTCAAAATGAAAGTAAAAGTCAAAAAAATGCACAGTGTTCGTTTTTTACTTTTTTAAATAGTAATTTTGCATTTATGGTAAGTATTTTACATCTACATCTTCAATTATACATGGTTTTATAAGTTTAAAATTAAAACAAATTAATTAAATAAGTATGAAGAACTTAAATATAAAAAACAAATTTGGAGGTCTGTCAGACCTCTGATACCAGTTATGTCACAAAAAATTATGATACCAGTTGAGAGTTAATCAAAAGTATAGGTCTACCAGACCTAGGTCGATCAGAACACCTAAACCCTCTTTCTTCAGGATTATATGTCTGTTTAGAAGTGCTTAACTGATTTTCCGGATCCATTGTAGCATAAATATTGGTTAAATTATTTGTAAATGAAAATGCAGGTGCAGTATAACTTATTACATAAATTCATATAAATGTTCGTTACCAGCAGTATAGGCCTCGTACACCTACAGTAATCAGTTCATTATCAGTAGTATAGGTTTCAAGTACCTACACTAAAATGTACATTATCAGAAGTATAGGTTTCAAGTGTTGTTTAGGTCAACAGCCGAAAGGCTGGTTTGAACCTCTAGAGGTTTTACTAAGTAAAACGAGGAGTGAAGTGGTTTACCATTGCCTTCCTCACTGAGTGAAAAAGTACGCTTATCAGCATGCCGGGCCCTCTGAAAAGCACATATTTTCCACTCTGTAAATGACAACTTCACTTCATTCACCACAGGGTCTGGCTGTATAGTGAAATTCATTACTTTCAGAGGAGATAACTGTGATTAGTGTCACAGTACACCTCTACCTCTTCTGTTCTTAAACGATTCAGTCATTTAATTGGCTGACCATGTGATAAGAAACAGAACTATTTATTTTAGCCCTGCAACGAACAGATTGAGTGTAAATAATTTGACGCTCCACCTGTCTGTTATGGGCAGAGGTTTCAAGTACCTACACTAAAATGCACATTATCAGAAGTATAGGTCTCACATACCTGGTAACTACGACGCAAAATACTCCTACACAATATCCCGCACAAAAGAAAACTAAACTTCTATTCACACAAGTCCAAAAGTACTAAAGGAAAGGTACTCAAGCTGTCAGCCCCAAATTATTACCAGTGTATGCAATATACTCTAACAAAAAAAAATTATATGGGTCTGACAGACCTATACTTCGGTTAAGGGTTAATAATTGTGATGGTTGTTATACGATTGTGTATAAATATGATTATATTTAAATTATCTCAATACTTTTAAAAATAATAAAAGCCATTTCCTAAAAGTCAGCTGTTTCACACAAGATGGCATTATAGAATTCTAGAGGTCTATTTGGCCAGTTCTTAACTTTTTTTTTTTTGGTTTAACGTCCGACTGTTCTGCAATTACTGCTAATGTAGATGGTGAAGGATGAAATGACTTTTTTGTAACATATGAAAATATGTCGTACCTGAATGGGATTCGAACCCAAGACCGAGTTCTTAACTGTCGTTTGCTTTATGCAGAGGGGCCACAATTCAGTAGTCAGCATATATCTATAGTCTATTCCAGTTAAGTTGGCAGTGCCTACAAAATAAATTCCGATTCACAGGCGGTGCACGAAGGAACAGTTCAAACCGCATTTTGATAGAGATCTACTCATACGTAGAGGTAAAACTTGAAGTAACTTTATAAGAAACTTTAAAAATGAAAATAATTAAATGAAATTTTTGTTCCTTCGTCCAGCAAGTTGCTAATCGTGTTAACTCTGTTTCACTTTTTAGTTGGAAATCTGACTTGACCAGTAATTTTCTTTTCTTTAATTATTCTGTAAACTGATCGTTCAGAGACGCCTACCATTGCTGAAGTTTTTGCTACAATTTTACTAATTGTTATATTAGCATGTTCAGTTTTAAAAGATTTCAAAGCATTTATAATTAATAGTTTTTGTATAGAATTAATGCCTTGTCCACGCTTGTTTCGTTTAACCGGAGAATCCATTATTATTGATTTAAGAGATGTAACTATGAACTAATAGTACTACTTATTAAAATTAAAACAACAAATATTAGTATCATACGTTTAAAAATATCACAAACACTATTGTAGTAAGAAATAACAGTACTCTGGATATGTAGTAGGTACTACACTATTCGAATGCAGAAACAAAACTGATATACTGTAATTGCAAACTGATATAATAGGCCTACGTGACTCAGCAGCCTACAAGTGAAACGGTCATTGTGTTCAACACAAACAACCAATGAGCAGTTGCCGTCCCACATTCCACAGCAATGAATCTACTGACAACTTAACTGGAATGAACTATATGTAATTGTGACTTACAAATCAAAAATTCTGTCACTATTTATCTATGAAAACGGTTCAGAAAGTAACCTCCATTTGGTTATAAATAAAAAATACATGTATAGAAAAAATATTTGGTGCTACTATAGTACGTGGCCTACCATGTTATGTTTAGTGAAATTTGTATTTCTTGATGTGGTACCACTGCCCCCTAACACGTTAGGCGCACAAATATTCACATTCAAAAATAAATCTTTATAATGCATCCTGCAGTTTGAAATTATTTCTATTTCATATAATGAATTTATATTATAATTTCACCAACCTTTTTTTTAAACTGTGTCACCTTTATTTTTATTCTTACTTACATGTGTTTCGGTGGATCCACCATCATCAGAGTAAATAACATATAATTGAAACAAAAAAAAATTTATCTCACTTATTTAAGTGAGATAAATTTCTTTTTTTTTAGTTTCAATTTTTTTATTTACTCTGATGATGGTGGATCCACCGAAACACGTGTAAGTAAGAATAAAAATAAAGGTGACGCAGTTTAAACAGAAGGTTGGTGAAATTATTATATAAATTTATTGTATGAAATAGAAATATTCACATATTGTACAGGTTATGTGATTTTAAGAAAAAAGGACAAATTACATTCGATAATTATAATAATATACTTTTTTAATTATTGTGATAGTATTAGGTACAAAATTTTACAATAGCAAATAATACTATAATTAATAATACGATAAGGATTCACCCAGTTATTTTTAGTCAGTCTGCACACACTGTGATTGTCATTGAGAAAAGCAACTAACAAATCAGGTTCTACTTTTCTCGTAATTTTCCATGATATATGGTCGAGCTGTGAATGAAATAATTTTTTCAAAACACCTCTTTTTTTGTTTAAGAATGTTTACTATTGCGTCCACCCACGATCTCTCAATTGCTTGTGTATTGGCTCCTGTTAATGGATTTACATAATTTCGCTGATTGTTAACCGTTGAATGCGAATAACCTAATGTAATACACATAACCTGTAAATTTTTACTACTTCTTGCCTATATGAATATATAGGAAGGAAAGTATTGTTTTCATGTCGATTTTTCGAAATTGAGTTTTCACCGGATCTATACGTTTTCAGACCCCCTGAACCCACACAAACATGTTTTTAGCGATTGGTCTGTGTGTGTGTGTGTGTGTGTGTGTGTGTGTGAACAGAATATCTCAAGAACGGAACATCGTACGAACGTGAAACTTGAAACTTAAGTTACATATCACTACCGGACCCGACACGAACATTTTCATCAAAATCGGTCAACCGGAAGTAGTAGTTTATTCGTATAATTTTTCACTTTTTTGCGATTTTCTCAAAAACTAGTCCTACGATTTTTTTTAAAATCGCCTATTTTACTCAATTTTTTATTATCTACAAGATAGGGTAGGCGCCATGTTTGCTGAAATTCTTGGTGAGGCTGTTTTCACGTAAAAACGTTGTTTTTTTAAGATTACGGCTTTCATATAAATTTTAGCGCAAAAACTTATATAATAAAAGTTGTAGAGAATTTAAAAACCTACAACTTCTGTTTCTAACATTTTTTTGTATAACGCTTAGTTTAGCGGTAATTTGCGATTTTCTGTATTATTTCTCACGAAAACGTGAGAAAAATCGATTTTTTTAACATTTCGGTCTTAGTATGCATTTTACGACAAAAGTGTATATAATTAAATTTATAGAAAATTAAAAGATCTACAACTTTTGTTTAGAGCATTTTTCTCTACAGAGCCTAGTTTAGCGTGAAAGCGTGATTTTCCGTATTTTTAAGCCAAACTGAGTTCGATTGTCATTTTGCGTCATTCACTCATGATTAAAATAAGGTTATGTTTTTGAGGTTAGTTTTTGTTCATTTCTAATGTTTTAATACTAATGTTAGGTTTATTATTAATTATTTGCATTGGCAAGAGAAAGTTGTGTGAGTGTTTCACACCAGATTTTTTTTAGTCAGTCTGTGAATGTCATTGAGAAAAGCAACTAACAAATCAGGTTATACTTTTCTCATAATTTTCCATGATATACGGTCAAGTTGCGAATTAAATAATTTTTTCGGAACACCTCTTTTTTTGTTTAAGAATGTTTACTATTGCGTCCACCCACGATCTCTCAATTGCTTGTGTATTGGCTCCTGTTAATGGATTTATATAATTTCGCTGATTGTTAACCGTTGAATGCGGGTAACCTAATGTAATACACATAACCTGTAAATTTTTACTTTCTCTTGCCTATATGAATATACCTATAGGAAGGAAAGTATTGTTTTCATGTCGATTTTTCGAAATCGAGTTTTCACCGGATCTATACGTTTTCAGACCCCCTGAACCCAAAAAAACATGTTTTTAGCGATTGGTCTGTGTGTGTGTGAACAGAATATCTCAAGAACGGAACATCGTACGAACTTGAAACTTGAAACTTAAGTTACATATCACTATCGGACCCGACACGAACATTTTCATCAAAATCGGTCAACCGGAAGTAGTAGTTTATTCGTATAATTTTTCACTTTTTTGCGATTTTCTCAAAAACTAGTCCTACGATTTTTTTAAAAATCAACTGGTTTACTACATTTTTTATGCTCTACAATATAGGGTAGGCGCCATGTTTGCTGAAATTCTGCTTGAGGCTGTTTTTTCTTAAAAACATTTTCTTTTTAAGATTGCGGCTTTAATATGCATTTTAGCGCAAAACGTTCTATAATAAAAGTAGTAGAGAATGTAAAATTCTACAACTTTTATTTCAAACATTTTTTTGTATAACGCTTAGTTTAGCGGTAATTTGCGATTTTCTGTTTTTTTTCTCACGAAAACGTGAGAAAAATCGATTTTTTTAACATTTCGGTCTTAGTATGCATTTTACGACAAAAGTGTATATAATTAAATTTATAAAAAATTAAAAGATCTACAACTTTTGTTTAGAGCATTTTTCTCTACAGAGCCTAGTTTAGCGTGAAAGCGTGATTTTCCGTATTTTTAAGCCAAACTGAGTTCGATTGTCATTTTGCGTCATTCACTCATGATTAAAATAAGGTTATGTTTTTGAGGTTAGTTTTTGTTCATTTCTAATGTTTTAATACTAATGTTAGGTTTATTATTAATTATTGGCATTGGCAAGAGAAAGTTGTGTGAGTGTTTCACACCAGATTTTTTTTAGTCAGTCTGTGAATGTCATTGAGAAAAGCAACTAACAAATCATGTTCATCTTTTCTCGTAATTTTCCATGATATATGGTCGAGGTGTGAATGAAATAATTTTTTCAGAACGCTCTTTTTCGTTTAAGAATGTTTACTATTGCGTCCACCCACGATCTCTCAATTGCTTGTGTATTGGCTCCTGTTAATGGATTTACATAATTTCGCTGATTGTTAACCGTTGAATGCAGGTAGCCTAATGTAATACACATAACCTGTAAATTTTTTTTTTAATTCCTAAATATGTGTACATTGCAATCTGTTCAATTGAGAACAATAAGCAACCCCATGACCCAATGAAATGAAGATGATATGTGTGACGTGTAAATGAGGTGTAGTCTTGTGCAGACCCAGGTCGACCACTCCTGAGAGAGTATGGTTAATTGAACTGCAACCATCAAAGTACACCAGCAATCGCTGTCTAGTATTCAAATCCATATAAAAGTAACTACCTTTACTAGGATTTAAACCAGGAACCTTCAACTCCCAAAATCAGCTGTTAAACAGCTGATTTTGGCGACGACTTTACCTTTAGACCAGGTGGGACCTTCAGACCATATTTTACAACAGGTGGGTTAACCTGTAAAATATGTAAATATTTGTGTCCCAAAAGTGCTAGTGGACAGTGGTACCACATCAAGAAATAAAAATTTCACTAAACATAACGCGGTGGTAGGCCACATACTATAGTAGCGCCAAATATTTTATTATATACATCTTAAAACTAAATGTTTTTATTCTTTTTCAACATAGTCATCATTCAAATTTAAGCATTTGTCATAGCGTTTCACTAATTTCTTCTTCATAAAATTCAACTGTCTGGGAACATAGCCAATCTTTCACGACATTTTAAAATTTGTCATCATCATTGAAGTATTGTAATGCAAGCCACTTCTTGCGATTGAAAATTCTCTAGAAAGGAAAAAGGACCATTATTGAATCTTGAAAGAAATTCTCATCACGATAGCTATGCACTGCCTTCAACAGTCCTTTTCAAGATCACAATACAACCCATAATTATTATGTAATAATTTTTTTACGGTTATTATGTATAATTATTAATAAATTAGTTTATTACTTTGTTGATTATTATAGCATTAAAATGCATTTACACTTTAAAAAAATACTGAAAAAGTACAAAATATATTTACAAAAAAAAAGAGTAATAATCATTTAAATAAAAAAACGACAAGTTCTTTATTATACTGTACATCATATCATTGTGAGCTTGAAGGTCAATGGAATAAGCTTTAGGATTTCCGCGGATTGCATTAAAACAATAGAATGTATCTTCAAACACAAAACAGTAATACTGATGTATTATTATTTTACTGATTTGATTTTCAGTTAATTTTTTACTTTCTCTTGCCAGCTATATGAATATATAGGAAGGAAAGTATTGTTTTCATGTCGATTTTAACAAATCGAGTTTTCACCGGATCTATACGTTTTCAGACCCCCTGAACCCAAAAAACATGTTTTTAGCGATTGGTCTGTGTCTGTGTGTGAACAGAATATCTCAAGAACGGAACATCGTACGAACTTGAAACTTGAAACCTAAGTTACATACCACTACCGGACCCGACACGAACATTTTCATCAAAATCGGTCAACCGGAAGTAGTAGTTTATTCGTATAATTTTTCACTTTTTTGCGATTTTCTCAAAAACTGGTCCTACGATTTTTTTTAAAATAGCCTGGTTTACTCAATTTTTTATTCTCTACAAGATAGGGTAGGCGCCATGTTTGCTGAAATTCTGCGTGAGGCTGTTTTTACATAAAAACATTTTCTTTTTAAGATTGCGGCTTTAATATGCATTTTATCACAAAACGTTATATAATAAAAGTTGTAGAAAATTTAAAAACCTACAACTTTTATTTCAAACATTTTTTTGTATAACGCTTAGTTTAGCGGTAATTTGCGATTTTCAGTTTTTTTCTCACGAAAACGTGAGAAAAAACAATTTTTTTAACATTTCGGCCTTAGTATGCATTTTACGACAAAAGTGTATATAATTAAATTTATAGAAAATTAAAAGATCTACAACTTTTTATTGAGAGAATTTTTCTCTACAGAGCCTAGTTTAGAGAGAAAGAGTGATTTTCCGTATTTCTAAGCCAAACTGAGGTTGATTTTCATTTTGCGTCTTTCACTCATGATTAAAATTAGGTTTTGTTTATTTCTAATGTTTTATTACTAATGTTAGGTTTATTGTTAATTATTTGCATTGGCAAGAGAAAGTTGTGTGAGTGTTTCACACCAGATTTTTAATATTTAAAATACTGGAGGGCTGACTTTGAGAATACAAGTGTAGCTGTACAGTCACTTCTCGTTATAAGTATGCACCTTCACAAGAACAGACGCGAAATGAATGATAGATGTTGAAGCTCACAATGTTGTGACGTACACTATAGTTAAGTATTGTAACTAAATAATATTATGTATATAATATGTTATAATACCACACAGACATAGGTGTTGTAAAAAAAACGTAATTAATGGTAGCTATATATATATAAAATATTGTAGATATTTAAAAAAAATCAACAAATAAAATATGTTTAAAATAAAACAGAAGTTGAGTATGTAATTTTGAGGTTAAGTATTATCGCACATTTTAATTAGAGTATGTTATAATTATTGTAATAGAATAACAATAATAGTATATATTAAATGTTGCCATTATTGTAGATTGATTTTGTGTTGATTAGTACAATGATTATTATTATTATCATTATCATTGTTTTAAGTAATTATAATAATAATGATAGTAATTGCATATAATATGTAAGATTATCATCAGTCATGATAAATTTAAATAATCTCTGTAAATATATTACTTTAATACAAAATATATCAATTGCTTAAATTATATTTACGTGTATTTATTTTAAAACTACCAACAAAATTATTATTGTTTGAAGATTGAGCAAAGAGTGAGGATACGTTTCAGCGATCGGTGTATGTTTTAAATGAGTTATGCCAAAAATTATTGGTATAGTACATTTGTTTTAGGAAGAAGCTTGAAAGGGGAGGGCGAGTTGGTAGAGAAGGGATAGTTTCAAGGGGCAAGTGTTGTCTCCTTCTCACTTAATGATCATTCCCTCTCTTTCTAGCTGTATAATACTGTTAAAACTACGAGGTGCTTCCCCCACCACTAAACAGAACAGCTCAGCGGCACGGAGCGTTGGAGGGAGAGCTTCTAGCTAGAACAAATGACCTATATACTGTTCGTCAACTACGGCGAACAGATTGAGCAAAGACTGAGGATATGTTTCAGCGATCGGTGTATGTTTTTAATGAATTATGCCAAAAATTATTGGTATAGTACATTTGTTTTAGGAAGAAGCTTGAAAGGGGAGGGCGAGTTGGTAGAGAAGGGATAGTTTCAAGGGAAAAGTGTTGTCTCCTTCTCACTAAATGATCATTCCCTCTCTTTCTAGCTGTATAATACTGTTAAAACTACGAGGTGCTTCCCCCACCACTAAACAGAACAGCTCAGCGGCACACAGCGTTCGAGGGAAAGCTTCTAGCTAGAACAAATGACCTGTTTAGTTTCCCACGGGGGATATCTTGAATTTTTAAACACAATGAAATTACCCGTGACAGATAACTATTGAATTTAATAAAACGGCAAATAAACTATTGTTTTCGAAGGACCAGATTGTTTTTATTATAGTTGTCAATCACAACTAAATGATTTAATGACTGTAACTGGCGATTTAAGGCAATTAAGAACGACGGACAAATTAAACAACAAAATGAATTAAATGACATCAAAGGAAATATAGGAATGATTGCAAGCAGCAAACAATACGACAAATATTAGCACTTACCTTGATTAAGTCTTGAAGTTTGCGCACTGGTAGAATAACACGTGAATAATAGGTTGTAAAGTTACTAAAACATAATTTGCAAATTATAACAATTAAAAATGTATAATACACCATGAAATTCGCACAATAGAATTCTCATTCAGAGATCGAACAGAGTACATCCACGACGGACATATATTTACGCAGAACGGTCATTGCACGACGCTAATGACCGGAACGAAGAAAGTGCCTCTACATGCAGCATCGCTTGCCAACCTGCGAGTGAGTCTGGAAGACAAAGGACAAAGGGATGTGAAGAACTGGAGAAGGGGAATGACGTGTGTATGATGTCATAGGAAGTGTTTGATTTGGGAGATTTGAAATTACTAAGGGAGCGGGAAATTTAGTACGTAATTGCCAGAGAGTAAAGCGCCTTAACATGACCTATATACTGTTCGTCAACTACGGCGGCATGTAGGGAGGGTAGCGGGACAGAGAGAGAATGTGTTGCGTCCGCCTTTCCCCTCAACTCATTTCAATCAGTGCACGGTGTTCAAGCGCAATAGTGACAATACGCGGTACGGTAAGGCACTCTGCCGGCCAGTTTCGTTCACTACACTCTAACAAGCTCATTTTTCATCAAAAAATTCAGAAAAAATTACTTTCGCTTCCTAATGGATCTTATTTTATTACACTAAAAATGTTATTATTATACTCTGATATTTATATAAGATACGCTCGTACAAAGTTAGACGTTTAAATCTCATCGCATTTTTTGCGTATCACGTAGGCTAATATAGGCCCTAACTTCTTTTCCAGGATTACATAATAAGCGTTTTATTATTTTGTTATAAAATATAAAATGTTATCTGTAATTTGATGTATGTAGGACAGAAAGAGAAATAATAAACGAGCTTGAAATAATCACTTTTTGAAGGGAAGTCAAAGATAGATCATCGTGTCTGGTGTCAACTTCCTGTTAATATTCCAAGAAGCTGAATCAGTTTTAATAGTTGTGAATTTTATACGAAACATGCGTCAAATTTTAGAAATCAGCTACACACGCACAATATCAGTTGTTTGACATTTTAACAAAAAGAACCGTATAGTAAATATAACAGAATGAGGGTATGACGTCCCTCTCTTTCAAGCCTGTCAAAACGTATGGGTACATCATTTAGAAAAAAAACTTGTTGCCTATTACCCCAAATTGAATTGCAGACATTCTCCCCCTAATTTTGTGCGTGCGTAACTAATCGGCTTTCGACAGCGACACAAATGTTAAAACGATAACCGCACGAACACAACAAAACGAGTAATGAGTAGGCCTACTAGTTTAGAGGCAGGCAGCCTGTATCTTTAGTCGACAGGCTACGGCGCTGTGGTGGGGGATCTACGTACTGCGCATGTGCGGCCCGCATGCCACCGTAGTTGGTCACCTTTTTACCTGCCCATAACAGACAGGTGGAGGTTAAATTATTTACATTCAATCTGTTCGTTGCAGGGCTAAAATAAATAGTTCTGTTTCTTATCAGATGGTCAGCCAATTAAATGACTGAATCATTTAAGAAGAGAAGAGGTAGAGGTGTACTGTGACACTAACCAGAGTTATCTTCTCAGAAAGTAATAAATTTCATTATACAGCCAGACCCTGTGGTGAATGAAGTGAAAGTGTCATTTGCAGAGTGGAAAATGTGTGCTTTACAGAGGACCCGGCATGCTATTAAATGTACTTTTCCATTCAGTGAGGAAGGCATCGGTAAACCACCTCTTTCCTCGTTTTACATGTTGTACCATCTTGGTGGAAAAAATTGTACTCTATAATAATATAATAATTAAATAATAATAATATAAATTGTACTATAAAGGCCAGTCGATCACATCGTGATCAGTGCTGCCAATACAGCAGATGAAAATTACTCGAGCGGCGGGCTACTTTTAAATGAATCCCTGGTTTAAGGATGTTGTTGTTTAGGTCAACAGCCGAAAGGCTGGTTTGAACCTCTAGAGGTTTTACTAAGTAAAACAAGGAGTGAGGTGGTTTACCATTGCCTTCCTCACGGAGTGGAAAAGTACGCTTATCAGCTTGCCGGGCCCTCTGAAAAGCACATATTTTCCACTCTGTAAATGACACCTTCACTTCATTCACCACAGGGTCTGGCTGTACAATGAAATTCATTACTTTCAGAGAAGGTAACTCTGAGTAGTGTCTTTTACACCTCTACCTCTTCTGTTCTTAAATGATTCAGTCATTTAATTGGGTGACCATGTGATAAGAAACAGAACTATTTATTTTAGCCCTGCAACGAACAGATTGAGTGTAAATAATTTGACACTCCACCTGTCTGTTATGGGCAGGGTTTAAGGATATTTACTGGTAAATATCCTACCAGGTCTAAAATTGTTATGTAGTGATGATGTAGTGCTCGAGCAAGTATCACAATGCAATTATTTAGGTTGTGACGTCGGGTTTAATAAAGATTTGGATGTAAACTATTTTTCTGAATAATAACTGTAATAATTATATTAATATTATATATTATAATATTATACTGAATAATTCATTTAAAAGTAGCCCGCCGCTCGAGTAATTTTCATATGCTGTATTGGCAACACTGATCACGATGTGACCAACTGGCCTTTATAGTACAATTTATATTATTATTTAATTATTATAGAGTATAATTTTAAAAAAAAGATGGTGCAACATGTCACACGTCTCACCAGTCCCTATCTCATATCAATCAGGCTTTTCCCATGCGAGTTGTTAGTAAAGATTTGTGGCCTCCTCGTTCACCCGATTTGAGTATGTGCGATTTTTTTTCTATGTGGTTATTTAAAAGGAACCGTTTACCAAACAAACCCCCGCAGTATACATGAGCTGAAGAATAACATCGTGGCAGCCATTCAAGCTATAGACGTTTCCGTATTGCGTCGTATGTGCATTAATAACATTGAACGAGCGAAAAAAAGTGTAAGCGTTCAAGGACGCCACTTTCAGCATCGACTGTAAAGGTGAAGTTGAAATTTGTACATAAATTTTAAATAAATATGTAAAATTATGTATTAAGTAATGCTATTTATTCATTTACTATTTGAATCCAATTGAGTGCCAAAGGCCGCTGTTAAATGCAGCGGGCTACTTTTAAATGAATCACCCTGTATAATATAATATTAATATTATTTAATAATAATAACTATTTTTGAACACACCGGGTTAGTCTAGAGGTAAAGTCGTCGCCAAAATCAGCTGTTTAACAGCTGATTTTCGGAGACGAAGGTTTCTAGTTCAAATCCTAGTAAAGGTATTTCCTTTTATACGGATTTAAATGCTAGACAGTGGTTACTGGTGTACTTTGATGGTTGGGGTTCAATTAACCATACTCTCTCAGGAATGATCGGCCTGGGTCTGTAGAAGACTACACCTCATTTACACGTCATACACATCATCCTCATCTCATTGGGCCATGGGGTTGCTTATTGTTCTGAATTGAACAGATTGCAACGAACACGAATTAAAAAAAAAGAGTACTCCGCGCGATGCCAGCGCCTATAGGTTGTAAACTGAAGTTTCTCACTAGTTGGCGCGTATCTACCTCTCCAGCGGACAATATTATCTTGCACTACGTTCCATCATTAGGGTACGTCCATAGTGCACCCGCTTCTCGCTTTTTTCTTACCGGTTTGACCGCGGCAGACTCTACCCGCTTCGTGAACCTGCGCGATTGTAGCCGGTGGTGGTCATAGAGCACCGGTTGCGAGAAAACGAGAACGTGTCGCTTTTTCTCAGTTGGCATCATGGAGCTATCACGTGAAGATCTGTTGTGTGTTTTATTAGCTAGTGATAATGTTCATTTGAAACTTAAAAAAAAAATAACTACCAACGTTCATGAAATTAATAGTTAATAAAATAAATAATTAATTAATTACACTATTTAAAAACACTTTCGAAATTAAAATGTCTTTATCCACTTCCATCTTGGCTTTTCTATTAATATCAATGTGATGAAAACAAAAGAAAAACAAGAGAACAACCACTGCGTCGGAAATTGTACACTGAACTGATCGAGCAGGGGAAGCGAGAAGCGAGAAAAATAAACAATAATTCATTCCGGTAAACGCTGGTAAAAGCGTTTGAGCCGGTTAAAGCTGGCTGGCAGGCACACTATGGCCACACGTGTACATTTCTCCAAACATTTTTCCCCCGCTAGTCTGCCACGATAAAGCGAGAAGCGAGAAGCGGTGCACTATGGACATACCCTTACCCATATCGCCTGCCACTTCAATCATTTCCCTTCCCGTGAAGCGGTAACTAACCTATAATCTGTGCGTTTCTTTTAATTTTTCAGTTTTTTTTTAATATTATACAGTGCGTTTTGTTTATTCACTTTAGTTATTGTGTGTGAATTATTGTGCGTGGATTTTTGTGCGTAAATTATTGTGTGTGGACACTTATCCAGCTTTAAAATGGGTATGTGTTTGGCGTACGGATGCAATAACCGAAAAAAGAAAACAGAAGCTGTAGAGGGAATGAAAATTTCTTTCCACCGTTTTCCTAACAATCCAGAACTCAAAGAAAAATGGATTTAAGCAATCAGGAGCGACAACTGGAAACCATCTAATCACAGTCGTATTTGTCGTGACCATTTAAAAGAAGATGACTATGATAACTCTTTTCTTTTTCGAAGATATTTAAAAAAAAGATGCAGTTCTATCGATATTTTCAGCATTTCCACCACATTTACAGCCGTCAACATCAACTTCAAATGTAAGAAGAGTTTTAAAGCGTGCTACCTCACCAATTTCGCCCCCAATATCAGAAAAAATACAAAAAACTGATTTCGAAATAACTACCAAAAAACTTAAGAAAACCCAATGGAAACTAACTGAAACAAGAAAACGATTAAGAAATATGACATTAAAACAAAAGAGACTAAAGTTAAAAGTGGCTAATTTAAAAGATATCATAAGAGAATTAAAAAAAAAATCTTATTCAGTCGGAGCACGGTGATCTATTGAGCAATATTTCAAAAACATCGTTCTGTCTTATACAGAGAGAATCACAAAAGCACACCAACCCCAAACTGAAAAAACTGTACGATGACCGCCTTCGTAATTCGCCACGACTTTGCATTTTTTGTCTCCTAAAGCGTACAACTTTGACACAGTTTTCAGACTTGCCTTCCTCATGTCCGAACAATAGCTAAGTGGTATTCTTCAATTAATGCCGAACCAGGATTTAGCTCAGAAGTTTTCCGAGTACTAAAAGAAAAGTGTCAAAATGAACATGGTTTGGTGTGCAGTTTAATGTTCGATGCAATGGCCATTCGGCAGCATGTAGATTGGGATGGAAAAAAATTGTATGGCTACATGGATCTGGGACGCGGAAATACTGACGACGGAGCTCCAATAGCCAATGAAGTGTTTGTCATTCATCTCGTATGTGTCAATAAGTTATGGAAAATACCTCTGGGGTACATTTTTATTAAAGGAATCACCGGTGAACAAATTTATTCTCTGACCTTTCAATGCTTGCAACTTCTATCTGACGTAAACATCAAAGTTGCCTCAACCACTTGCGATGGCAGATTATCTAACTTTTCGTCTTTCGTAAGATTTGGTTGTAATTTAAAAAACTCAAACCAAAAACAAAAATTTAGAAAAAAGATTTACCTAAAACAAAAAATAAAGTAACCTAAAACAAACAATAAAGTGAAACAGAACAAACATTGAAAATCTATTAATTACCACTGAATTATTATTTTTTTCATTTATTTTCTTAATGTATTATTTATAATAATAGTCGACAGCCAATTTTGGTTTTTGATTTTTACTTATTACAGTAATGAATCAATCAATATACATTCATTTAGTACTTTTTAATAAACATAAATACCAGTGATTTCATATTTTGTTCATCTGGCTTTCTATATTATTTAACTTATTCTCTCAGTTACACTGAAAACTAACTGAAGCAAAACCAAAGAAATCTGAGATAAGGCAGAACAACAAACGAAACAGAAACAGCAGTGTGATGGCAGGTGGCTGGGCTTGGCGAGGTAGGTAACCAAGGAGTTGGGGGGTCAGTGCACACAACCGCCAGTCTGCCGCTTATGGAAAGGCTTCTCTATTTATTCTATAGATCTACTCAGTGGTAAGAACCAACTGTCGAATCAACAAACTGCATCTGTGGTAGTACGTGTAAATACACCACACAAATACATGCAACAGCCTAGCATTAGTCACCGGGTGGACACCAACACTTTTATTACTGCTAAACAATAAAACAACGAACAGCCGCGTTCCCTTACGTCAATAAAATCTTTCCCTTAATATTTTAATTTTGTTTAGCATTCAGTTGCATACTACTCCGTATTGTTTATAGGCTTATTCAATGTTTATATTACAAATTCTTCATGTATGTGTCATTTTTAATTTTATGATCCTAAATGAGTTTTCAATTTAGTTGGCTTTGTTATTTTAAACTGTTCGGTTCGGTTTAATTGTGCGTCTAGTTCGAATGGTGCTTTTAGTTTCATGTACGGTTTAATTTTATTGTAGTTATTACTTTATTCGACTGTATGAACAAAAGTAAGTTTATTTTTATTTTTGCTGAAAAAGTTTATATTAATTTATAGTGATGGCTAATCCACCCGAGTTCAAAAAACAAACACCAAAAAGTTGTGAGTTCCTCTATTTACAAACACCAAAAAGGTAAACCTTTGAGAATAAAGTAAGTGAGTTTTAAAATTAGTAAACAATAATAATTTTATTTATAAAGTAAGCATTTAAAATTATAAAAACGAATAAAGTATTTAATTTTATTAAGCTAAAGAATTAACTACTCATAAGTATATTAATTTCTGCCCATAACAGACAGGTGGAGTGTCAAATTATTTACACTCAATCTGTTCGTTGCAGGGCAAAAATAAATAGTTCTGTTTCTTATCACATGGTCAGCCAATTAAATGACTGAATCGTTTAAGAACAGAAGAGGTAGAGGTGTAAAAGACACTAGTCAGAGTTATCTTCTCTGAAATTAATGAATTTCACTATACAGCCAGACCCTGTGGTGAATGAAGTGAAGTTGTCATTTACAGAGTGGAAAATATGTGCTTTTCAGAGGGCCCGGCATGAGGATAAGCATACTTTTCCACTCAGTAAGGAAGGCAATGGTAAACCACCTCACTCCTCGTTTTACTTAGTAAAACCTCTCGAGGTTCAAACCAGCCTTTCGGCTGTTGACCTAAACAACAAAGAGTATTACGCACGAGTCGTTTCGCATACGCCTACTATGAAAATCACATAATACTTTTGGTGCGTACGGTTCTGGAGCTGTGACGTCATTCACTGTTTGTTTTCTTCGCAGTTGGTTCTTAAAATGAATTTGGTATACATACCTTTATTCTGGAAGTGGTGCTATGCGAGACGGGGTCATGGTGTGGTCGCGGCCTTAACCGATAGGAGTGGACTCAATTCACGCAGTTATACTTTTAGGGTTTAAGAACAGTAAAATTAATATTTCAGTATTTTTATAGGTCACTAGTATGTGTAGTAAACGAAAAATACGGGAAATTTCAAGAGAACAAAATGTAATATTGTACAGTAATTTATTTATTTACTATAGGTAAGTTATCTTTTTAAAAATATCTGTAGTATTTTTTTTAAGAAGTGTGATTTTTGATGAAACCGTTTTTTCCGGCAACATAATGCCATCGTTAATTTATAAGAAGCACGTCCAGGAGGCGAAGAACTACTATAATAGTTTAGTGAACGAATTCCCTGAATAGTGAAACTTTATATTCGAAATTTATTTCATTGGACTCTGTTCTTTAGTACTTTAAATTCATTACTGATCAATTCCAGGGCAATAGAATACTATTCTATTAATAGTATTCTATTGCCCTGGATCAATTCATTTTACCACTAGTCTACTTCAAAAAGCGTGTCTTCCAACATTTTTTTTATCAAATAATACACAATTTGCCTCAGCCTTTACGTCTTTAGAAGTTTATACCTATATATTTTTTAACCATAACCTATTTAGAAAGGAATTGTACGAGTTGGCATACACTGTAAATTGTTCCATCAATTATTTTTAACTATTTTGAAAACAAATTTAAAGGTACCACAAGTTTTTAAAGCTTGCGGTAATTTTTATTGATGTATTTTCTATCTGCAGTTGGTTATTTTAAATAACAATTTGATGTTTGAACAAAAACTGTTGTGATTAGTAATATAGAAATCAATTCTGTTCTATATCGTTTAATGTCTATTCTGTTTAATTCATGTAGCCTATACTGTCGCTGGTCACCATACGAAGTCGCTCACCAAAATGGAGTTACTTAACAGTTGCAAGCGACTTTTTTCATGGTGACTGGACCGCATAAAAAAGTAAAACTTAGTTTAAATTTTTCTTTTGTATGCTACCATAGTTTCATAGTGAAATGTTGGCAAACCTGTATCACCACATGTTTTTGACAATGTTTTTTGCGTGTAATATAAATAACAAGTTTTAAATTACAGTACATTTAATTTGGTTTACAATACAACAAAATTTTCAACATGTAATCTATTTAATAACACAGTAAAATGTTCAGGATTCGTTATTATAGTAAATTGATCAATAGTAAAAGAAAATTTAAAGGTAAATAATACGGTTTTAAAATAGTACAATTTAATCAAAGAAGTGGTTTCGTTAATAATTTATCATAGGTTTTATGGAGTTTACTGAATCTGCAATATTTCGCTTTAAAATTAATAATTTGTATTCGGTTATGTCGTAAAGGGTAAATTATTTAACAGTAATTATACTTTTTTGTAGTTTGCCTATTATTTTATCGCGTTGTTCATTGTCATCGGTAACGATCATGTACGTATCTTTTGTCATATTTGTCTGTGATTTGTTAATTTTTATTAAAATTTAAGTGATTAGGCTAATGAATGTATTTTGAAATTTGAGTTCTTAAATTCAGTTTGATGAAGGGTTTCTCAGTAACCCTAGGTACATCGTACAAAAGTTGTTGTTGTTGTTGTTTAGGTCAAACAGCTGAAAGGCTGGTTTGAACTTCTAGAGGTTTTACTAAGTAAAACGAGGAGTGAGGTGGTTTACCATTGCCACAACTCACTGAGTGGAAAAGTACGCTTATCAGCATGCCGGGCCCTCTGAAAAGCACATATTTTCCACTCTGTAAATGACACCTTCGCTTCATTCACCGCAGGGTCTGGCTATACAATGAAATTCATTACTTTTAGAGAAGATAACTCTGATTAGTGTCACAATACCTCTTCTGTTCTTAAATGATTCAGTCATTTAATTGACTGACCATGTGATAAGAAACTGAACTATTTATTTTAGCCCTGCAATGAACAGATTGAGTGTAAATAATTTGACACTTCACCTGTCTGTTATGGGCAGACATACTAATAATACACTTAAACTACCATGCTTACTTTTTTCCTCATATGGGGCCAATTTTAGATCATGGGAGGTGACTTGAAAGATGTTTCTGGAAGCAGGGGCGGTTCCAGGGTTGATTTTCGGGGGGAGGGCTATCTTGTTTTTATGTAGCTCTTACTGTTTGTAATTGAGTCATTGAAAAGTTCTCTTTTATGCTGTATTGCTGTAACCACAATTTTAATTCATAGAGAAATTTTCAAGGCACTGACTGGATGCGAGTGGCTTTTGACTACTGACACTGATTGTTATCTTAATACTATTTAAAAATAGATACTTTTTGTTTGACTCATTTTTATACTAAAATAATTATTGTTAATTGATAGGTACGAGTATTGGGATTCAGTTTTGTTAGAAATAATAGCTTATAGAAAATATTAAACTAAGTTTTCCTAGTATTTCGGGGGCAACCATGGCCCCTTCCCTGAAACCGCCTCTGTGTGGAAGCTCTTTTTGAAGCCCACATTCTCAGCATTTCTTAACTTTAGGCTTTACTCCTTTCTTCTGGTCAGTGTTCTGTTTTGTCAGTGCTCTTCATGGAAGCCCTTAACATCTGTAATTAGTTATCTGAATTGGGTTCTTGGTTTATTCTTGTTTTTCTCAATATCATTTCTGGCTTCTTTAAGGAGAGACTGTATGATGGTTGTAACTGAAAATTTTGATTTTTGGTTTTTTATGTTTTTCAATAGTTTATTTCTATTTCATATAATGAATTAATATAATAATTTCACTAACCTTCTTTTTAAACTGCGTCACCTTTATTGTAATTTCTACTTACACGTGTTTCGGTGGATCCACCATCATCAGAGTAAATGAAAATTGAAACTAAAAAATTTTTATCTCACTTATTTAAAATTTACAGAAGATGATACATCTTCAGTCACTTGTATAAAACGTATAAATGTATACGTATAAAGTCTAACTAAAATGTATACGTATAACGTATAAAGTCACTTGTATAAAGTTTTATACAAGTGACTGAAGATGTATCATCTTCTGTAAATTTTAAATAAGTGAGATAAAAATTTTTTAGTTTCAATTTTCATTTACTCTGATGATGGTGGATCCACCGAAACACGTGTAAGTAGAAATTACAATAAAGGTGACGCAGTTTAAAAAGAAGGTTAGTGAAATTATTATATTAATTCATTATATGAAATAGAAATAATTTCAAACTGCAGGATGCATTATAAAGATTTATTTTTCAATAGTTTAGAAATAGACCCAGGGCTGCTGACAGCCTTTTTGTGGCCCGAAGCAGAGTTTGGATGTGAGGCCCCCCTCGTATAGAAAACCTTTATCAAAATAGCTTTGTCCTTTGACTGGTCCAAATTAGTACTGATGACCTTCGTGAGTGGTGCTCTGTGCCTCTGTCACGACGCGACGTCTCGTCTCGACTGCACACGTGCACGATAACGCACCAACGCACCCATTATCACGATAACCCACGGAATCACGAATACGCTTACTGCTCCACAGTTAAAGCACGCGCGCTAAACTTTTTTGTATTTATCGTGAAGATGTTAATAAAATTACTAAATATTTTTTATTGATTTAAAAAAAAAACATCTTAGGATGTGGCCCCTTTTCTTCTGTGGCCCGGGGCAATCTGCCCCATTTGCCCCCCCCTCTCGGCGGCCCTGCATAGATCTACCACAAAAACATTAAATTACAACAAAAAATTATTTTAATGAAAAAAAATTAAAATTTTTATCAAGTTTATCCTAAAAAATTAACATTTCACGAAGAACAAATATTTTTCATATTTTTATATTGCTCGTTTTTGTGCAAAAAGAATTTCAGTTTATTTTTTAAATATCTGCTTCAATATTTTTAATATTCTCTGCTGTTGGTGCAGCTTTCTAACCAACTGTTGATGGGAAATTAAACTTGTATTTGTACATTTCGCTTTTTATTTGTGCCTTTTCCCATAAATTTAGATTTTTAACACTTAAGTATGTTTTTCTCATAAACCATTTAACCTACCTGGCTGAAATTTGTACCAGTTAATTACTATATACATGCACATTCACCGACATTGTTTTTACTTCCTCAGGTGCTCAAAAAAATTGTAATATACAAAAAACTTAGAAAAAAATTGTAAATATTTTATGTTATTTGTTATTCTTTTAAAAACTTTATGGTCCAAGAGATTAAATTGAAAAAAATTTCAGTAGCTAAAATCGCCCTGCAACTATAAGTGTGTAAAGTTTCATTTTCGTAAATTTCACCAATCGTATGAAAAATGTACCTAAAAATAGCAAATTTAACATTGGCGGGATACAAAGTACAGTCTCCCCTTAAACCATTTGTCTGATACCTTAGATCTATTACTTTCTCTTGCCTATATGAATATATAGGAAGGAAAGTATTGTTTTCATGTCGATCACAACAAATACACTCTTCACCGGATCTATACGTTTTCAGACCCCCTGAACCCAAAAAACATGTTTTTAGCGATTGGTCTGTGTGTGAACAGAATATCTCAAGAACGGAACATCGTACGAACTTGAAACTTGAAACTTAAGTTACATACCACTACCGAACCCGACACGAACATTTTCATCAAAATCGGTCAACCGGAAGTAGTAGTTTATTCGTGTAATTTTTCACTTTTTTGCAATTTTCTCAAAAACTGGTCCTACGATTTTTTTTAAAATCGCCTGGTTTACTCAATTTTTTATTCTCTACAAGATAGGGTAGGCGCCATGTTTGCTGAAATTCTGCGTGAGGCTGTTTTTACTTAAAAACATTTTCTTTTTAAGATTGCGGCTTTAATATGCATTTTAGCGCAAAACGTTATATAATATAAGTTGTAGAGAATTTAAAAACCTACAACTTTTATTTCAAACATTTTTTTGTATAACGCTTAGTTTAGCGGTAATTTGCGATTTTCTGTTTTTTCTCACAAAAACTTGAGAAAAATCGATTTTTTTAACATTTCGGCCTTATATACAAAATTATATACAAAAGTGTATATAATTAAATTTATAGAAAATTAAAAAATTTACAATTTTTATTTAAAGCATTTTTCTCTACAGAGCCTAGTTTAGAGAGAAAGACTGATTTTCCGTATTTTTAAGCCAAACTGAGGTCGATTTTCATTTTGCGTCTTTCACTCATGATTAAAATTAGGTTATGTTTGTTGAGGTTAGTTTTTTGTTTATTTCTAATGTACCTAAATATCTAAAATGTACCTAAAAATAGCAAATTTAACATTGGCGGGATACAAAGTACAGTCTCCCCTTAAACCATTTGTCTGATACCTTAGATCTATTTTTTAATGTTTTGACAATTTATTTTGTCAACAGTTTGTCATACATTCTATTCAAGTGGCTGTAAAATTTAGTCTCATTTTTCTAATAATTTCCATTAATCATTCATTTTCCTTGTACAGTTCTTCTCAATCTCTTAACCTATATTATCCATATTCTATTTTCGAACACATTATCTTGCAGAGGATCTCTCTCTCAAATTTCTCTGCTTCTCTTAGACTAGCTTTTCCGATATTTAACGCACTTACTCAACATGAGAAAGACGCAGACATCTCTCAACATTATATTCTATTCCAGCGCATCCGAACACTTTATTTGCCGTGAATTTTTATTACTCTTGCGCGAAGGTTCTTTTGATAGTTTTCTTATCTACAATATTGCGGCACTGTGCTTGGAATTTACCAACTTTCTTCACTATTCAAAAATAAATCTTTATAATGCATCCTGCAGTTTGAAATATTTCTATTTCATATAATGAATTAATATAATAATTTCACTAACCTTCTTTTTAAACTGCGTCACCTTTATTTTATTCCTACTTACACGTGCTTCGGTGGATCCACCATCATCAGAGTAAATAAAAAATTGAAACTAAAAAATTTTTTTTGTTTCTTTTGTTTTGATGATTTCTTTATTTGTTTTGATGATGGTGGATCCACCAAAACACGTGTAAGTAGGAATAAAATAAAGGTGACGCAGTTTAAAAAGAAGGTTAGTGAAATTATTATATTTCTTCACTATGTATTTATTCATAATAGGCTAATAGTTTAGAGCATGTAGAAACAGTGAAGTTCCTGGGAGTATCTCTACAGTTGAGCCGTTGTTAGTTTGCTCCTACTGTCAACAAACAAAAGCCACCTCCTACAGGGTGCACGCTAGAGTCTCCGACTTTACGGATGTCGTATTCCTATTAAGTTAACTATTTTTTTAAATTACGAGTACTTAAAGTACTTAAAACATCAGTCATGATATGATGTAGGCCTAACAATTTCATTTATAAAAATACTTTTAAAAATATTTTGTATTTAAATTTTTTAAAGTATTTTGTTATTATCTTGCAGAGGATCTCTCTCTCTCTCTCTCTCAAATTTCTCTTTCTCACTTTTTAATCAGCGTGTACACATTTTGATACAATGCGCATGCTCAGTGACGTCATTATTTGTTTACAGTAGGAGCAAACTAAGAGGGGCTGGACTTTTGATAGATCTTTGTCTTGGGACTTCTATACCAATCAAGTTTGTAGTAAAATTTCATCTGGGGTATTTGCATTAAAACGAATTGCCAGATTAAATGATAAAAAATTACTAATGGCAGCTTATCATGGCCTCATTGTGTCTCATATCCACTATGGTATCTTAGTATGGGGTAATTCTAGCATGGGTAATATGAATAGGGTTTTTAAAATTCAAAATAACGCTATTAGGTGTATGGTGGGAGCTAATCAGCTAACCTCATCCACACTACTATTTAACCAGCTTAAATTGCTTACAGTTCCCTCTCTCTACATTTTTCAGGTGATTATGTATGTTAGGCAAAATAATTTTATGCAGAATTTCAATGTTCACAATCATAACACGAGAAACAGGAATGATTATTATGTGGCTAATCACTCCACGAAATTGTTTGAACAAAAACCTATTTATGCAGGGAGAAAATTCATGAATAAATTACCCCAATTTTTAAAATGTTGTGAGGATTTGAATTCCTTTAAAAAGAATCTGAAAAATTACTTGATTGTTAAAACTTTTTATAGCGTACAAAAATTTCTTTCTTGATAGTAGTGATACATTGTGTGATTCTTATATGTATTTAATGTGTTATATAGGGTCCGGCAGAATAATCTGACGATTTTGGAGGGTCAATAAAAAAAACACGATTCATAGTACAACAAAGTTTAATGGGTCAAATGAAAATTCTAATTATACAATTTTGCTTACAGCATTTCAATAGTTCACTTGAATATTTCATTTGAAAATTATGTCATCCAAATGTTTCCCATTGTTCCTCACGCACTTATTCAACCTTACAAATTTTCGAGATTTATCTCACATGCTGTTTTGCGAGATGCGTAGTCATTTTCAGTAAGTTGTTGCACGAACATCATCTTGTACGAATGGAACTGAAGGTCATCATGAAGGATTCTTCCTCACACTTCGGTCAGACATACTTAGTGCGGCAGCATGCTTCACTACGGAACGTCGTGGAGACTGCGACACAGATAACCTTGCAGCCTCAATATTTTCAGGAGCTCTCACACAACGCTTTCGTCCTGTTGGTTTCAGTTTCAAAGCAGACGATGTTAAACGAAAGTTTTTCACCCACAGCAATATCGTATTCCTGCTTGGAACAGATGCGTTTCGGTTTAAATTAAAATGTCTATGAAATAAACGCTGTGTAGCAATAACAGAATCATTGTTTTTGAAATATGCTTCAATCACAAAAGCACGGTGCTCACACGACCAACTCATGATGGCAGCTAAAATGGTAGTATTAGCGCTACCCCGTAACAACTGTACCAACTTCCTATTCACAGTGTTGCCAACATACCGATGAATACAAAATCGTCAGATTAATCTGCCGGACCCTGTATCTGACATGTCCTATACTCCTCCTGGAGTCTCCAGGGTGCAAAAAAAAAAAAAAGTTTTGCTCGCTGTTGGCGCTGTGACATAGTTGCTGCTGCCAGTAGATAGTGCAGCGGTCAAACCTCCCACAGCAGCTAGTACAATGATGGGTACCTAACACCAACACAGGACTGAGCCGAATAGAGGAGAAGGAAGAGAAATGGAGAAGTCGAGAAGGTGATCAGGCAGTGTCGATCGATACGAAGGAAGAATTGTCACTCAACATTGAGTTTTTTCTTGCTCCACACATTTCCCTTCTCTACCCCTCGCTTCACCAACAACTGCTCCTCTTTGGAGGCAGCGGTGAAAGGTGCTCGCTGCATCGGCGACTGCTCCTATTCGTTTAGGTAGCGGTACAGACGACCTTCCTTTCGCTTGCCAGTGAAAGGACATGTCCTATACTCCTCCTAGAGTCTCCAGGGCGCAAAATAAAAAAAAAAAGATTTGTCTTCCCTTCCTCACAGTCCATCCATACGCAAAAGGCATTCTCGTGAGTCTATACATGTCATACATGTACTTTATCTTCATATTCATTATATTATTCACATTATTATTATATTGTAGGTTATGAATATAAGGTTATAATATTGTAGGTTATAAGCATCATTATTGTATATATTATAAGCTAATTAAATTACGATTGTATTGTTATATATGATTTAAGAGAGCAGTATTGGGTCTTACCTGTTGCTCTCACATGTAAAACTTTATTAAATAAATAAATAAATAAATACATATCATCCTCATCTGATGATGTCGTGGAGTTAGTTATTGTTCTTAAATTGAACAGATTGCAACGTACACGTATTACAGATGAAGTAAATCTAATACACTATTATTTTTATTCTGTTTCAGACATTTGTTACTATAGGCATTGTAACAGTTTTAATTTTGCAAACTATGGTAATTTAAAATGCATTGACAACTGCTCTTCTTCTTTTTCTTCATCTTCTTCATACGCTTCACTATTAGATGACAAAATAAATTATCCGTGTTCATTAAATACCAATATAGGTGGCATTTATACTAGTTTGGAATGTTTTAGATTTTCTATTTTGAATTTTACGTACTCTGTAGATAATATAAAATTTCAATTACATGAATTTAAATTAACGACCGTAATAATTTTAAACGAGGGTTGTAATTTGAATCCGTTTCTTTACGCTACGTCAGTTACGGAACATGGTAAAACAAAAATTATTAAACCTCCACCGAAAGATGACTCGCAATTAAAACCTCGTGGAATGACTCCAGAAAATGTCGACAAACAGCCCGATAAAGAAGATGTAAAGAAAAAGAAAAAAAAATCGAAAGATTCGATGAAAAAATTGCCGTTACGAACGAAAATAAAAAATGAAGTTTTACATTTTTTTCATGGGTTTAAGTTATTGTTTATTAATACTTACATATCAATAAGATTAGTTTCTCGTGTCCTTCGAGGTCATTCGCTCCGTAGACGAGAAAAGGCGTTAGTATGTATAAATCTTCATATTATTACATTAATTATTTATAAATTTACTAATAATATTTTTAATATATTCCAAGGGCCTTCGGGCCAGCCCCAGTCAGTCAGCTGTAGTAAGTCGCTATTATTTGTTAAATAACAACGGTTGGGCAAGTGACTTTGTATGGTGACCAGTTGACAGCCATCCATGAACAAACTCTACTGGGGGGGTCCCTGTTCAAATTCATGTCTAATCCACATCAAAAAAAAAAAATACAGCAAAAAGCAGCAATCAAATTGGGTAGTTGTCAGAATGTACAGTTCCCAATAACAAAAAAAAGCTTAAAAAAAAAAAATACAGTTCAGCCGTTCTTAGTTTGCTCCTACTGTCAACAAACAAAAGCCACCTACTACAGGGTGCACGCTAGAGTCTGAGATTTTACGGATGTTGTATTCCTATTAAGTTAACTATTTTTTAAATTATAAGTAGGTACTTAAAGTACTAAAAACATCAGTCATGATATGATGTAGGCCTAACAATTTCATTCAGAAAAATACTTTTAAAAGTATTTTGTATTTAAATACTTTTGAAAGTATTTGTTGTTACTTTTTAATCAGCATGTACTCATTTTAATACAATTCGCATGCTCAGTGACGTCAGACGTTATTATTTGTTTACATTAGGAGCAAACTGAGAGAGGCTTTTTCTTCTTCTTATAGTGCATCTCCTATCGGAGGTTTGCTATCATCACAGCAATCCGGACCTTGTCGACTGCAGCTCTGAACAGTTGAACACTGCCACAGTTAAACCAATCCCTCAGGTTCTTTAGCCAGGACACACGGCGTCTTCCGATGCTCCGCCCTCCACTAATCTTTCCCTGGACTATCAGTTGAAGAAGCTTGTATTTCTGCCCTCTCATTATATGACCCAGATATTGAAGCTTTCTTCTTTTTATGGTGTTAATGATTTCGCATTTCTTCTGCATCCGGATCAGCACTTCGGCATTACTAACTTTATCCGTCCAGGGAATACGCCACATTCTACGGTAACACCACATCTCGAATGCTTGTAGTTTGTCGATGTGGTTCTTCTTGAGGGTCCATGCTTCAACCCCATACAAGAGCGTGGAAAAAACGTAACAATGCAGCATCCTCATCTTAAGTTCCATGTTCATATCCCGACTTGCAAATAACTTCTTCATCCTTACAAATGTTGATCTGGCTATCTCTATCCTCGTTCTTATTTCTCTTGTTTGGTCACCCGATTGTTCTATCCATGTTCCCAAATATCTATATGCCGATACATTCTCTATTGGGGTGCCTGCCACTGTCAGGTTCACATGGTTCAGATCTTGAGGGAATTTTGTAATTACCATTAACTTGGTCTTTTTAAAGTTAATTTTTAGCCCATATTCATTACATCGATCGTTTAATTTTTCTAATAGGTGTTGTGTGTCTTCAAGGTTGCTCGTTAACAAGACGGTATCATCAGCATACCTCATATTATTAATTACTTCTCCATTTATTACTATTCCCACCAACTCATCTTCTAGGGTTTCCCTAAAAATAGCTTCACTATAGAGGTTAAATAGAAGCGGTGATAGGATGCAACCCTGTCTCACACCACGACGAATCTCCATTTCTTCTGTTGGTTGGTTTTCTACCATTGTTTTGGCTTTTTGTCCCCAATATAGGTTATTAATTATTCTAACGTCGTCGGAGTCGATGTTTTTGCTGATGAGCAGCTGATGCAACCTGTTATGTTTCAACTTGTCAAAGGTTTTCTCGAAATCGATGTAACATGCATACACCTCTTGGTTTATATCCAGACAGCGCTGAAAAAAAAACGTTAATCCCGAACAGCGCCTCTCGTGTACCAAGTCCTTCGCGGAATCCAAATTATGTGTTGCTTATGTCTTCCTCCAGTCTTCCGTAAATTCTTTTGTGAATGATCCTCAAGAACAACTTCAAGGTGTGGCTCATAAGTGTGATGGTCCTGTAATCTGAGCATTCTCTTGGATTTGGTTTCTTAGGTATGAGCACAAATGTGGATGACAGCCATTGTTTAGGAATTTCTCCCTTTTCATAAATGCGGTTAAAGAGGCCCAGAAGAATATCAATCACATCATCGTCAAAGAGTTTGATAAGCTCTATAGGTATCCGATCCGGACCAACAGCCTTACCGGGTTTCATAGTTTCCAAGGCATATACTATTTCCGATCTTAATATTTTCAAGTGCACATTACTTGATTCTAATATTGGTTTTGGAGGTCTTTCGTCATCGAACAGTTCTGACAGGTATCTTTTCCACCTTTCAAGTTTGTCCCCCTCGTCAGTTATTATACACCCATTTATATCCTTGATAGTATTACCAGCTGCCTTGATCCTGTTACATCCAGCCATTTCCTTTATCCTTTTGTGCATGTGAAAGCTGTCAAATTTCTTTTCTAGTACCTCTATTTCTGCACATTCAGCTGCTAGGTATTCCTCTTTTGCCTCCCTTATTTTTCTCCGTACTGCCCCATTCAGTGTCCCGTACTCATCTTTGTTGCCTTTGCTCTTTCTCCTTTCTTCCATAAGATCCAGAATTTCCGATGTCATCCAGGGCTTTTTCTTGGCTCTTTTGCTTCTTAGATGTTTTTCAGCTATTGTTTCTAACTCTGTTTGCACTTGGTTCCACCTTACATCCACACTAACTTCATCAGATGCACCAATATCTCTCATACATTTGTTAACCTCTTTCCTAACTGTGTCATGGATTGTAGAGTTCTTAAGGAGTTTTGGGTCTATATAGTTGTTTAAACGTTTTGTTATCCTTTTCATCCTTATACTGAGCTTGGCTATAACTGGGTTGTGGTCGGAATTAATGTCAGCACCTGGGTAGGTTTTTGCAGCTTTGACTGAGTTCTTATAGCGATTGTTAACGAGGATGTAATCTATTTGGTTTCTAACTCTATTTCCTGGGTTATCCTTAGGTGATTTCCAGGTGTACAATCTACGATCTGGTAGTTTAAAAAACGTATTTGCTATCATAAGATCTCTAACTTGACAGAACTCTACCAGCCGATCCCCCCTACTATTCCTTTCTCCCAGGCCAAAACCCCCTGTGTGTGCTTTGACTTTTTCTTTGCCTACTTTGGCGTTGAAATCTCCCATAACCACTGTGATATCATTATTCTTTATGCTTCTAAAGATACCATCAAGCTCAGCATAAAATTCTTCAACTTCATCGTCCCCTTTAATCCCCGCTGTTGGCGCATACACCTGAATTATGTTCATAATTCCCGTATGTGTTTTAAGTTGAAGCATCATGACTCTGTCTGAGCAAGGTGTAAAATTCAAAACCGACCCTGTAAACGTTCTATTCACAAACACTCCAACTCCATACAAATGCTTTGGGTCACTATTCCCAGAGTAATAGAATTGATTGCCATTTCCCGTTGCGCAGTTGGCACTCCCTGGCCATCTCACATCACTAACCCCCAAAAAATCCACATTCAGTCTCAACATTTCCTTCACAATGTTGTCCAGTTTTCGTGGTGCAAAAACACTTCTTGCATTCCACGTTCCGATCTTCATATTCTTCACTGCTGCTTTCATAAACTTGTTCGCCACTGTTCCCCCCGGAGATCCGATTGGGGAACTATCAACTCCGGAACATTTTGTTTTGAACATTGCCATGATTGCTGTGTACGATTGTACTAGGGATATCATATTGATCTTTAATACCCTGGTTTCCCGTTGCCTTGGGTATCCTTATGCCGTTGATTACCTTAGTAATTCCTCCGCCTTTGAGGCCGATTTTCAACCTCAGGACAAAAGACTGCCCTTTCCTTAACTTGTTCATCCGCCCATAGCCGTTGACAAGTTGAAGGTGGATCGCTTATTCCGGCAATCATTCGGTCGTCAGAGCCTCGTCAGTTATCTAGCAGGGAGCACCGGATAACGTTAGTTATCGCACGAGCAGGTGAGGTTGACGTTTGGGCTGTCATTATTAGAACTTCGCCCCTTACTCCCCAAGAGAGGCTGGACTGTATATATTCCAAGAACTTCGGGCCAGCTCGATCCGTCAGCTGGTAGAAAGTTGCTATATTTTGTTAAGTAACATCATCTGGGTAAGCGACTTTGTGTAGTGACCAGCTGACAGTCATTCATGAACAAACTCTACTTGGTGTCCGTGTTCAAATTTATACCTAATACACTCAAACCTCGTTAAACTGAACTAATTGAGACCAAACCCTGTTCGGATTACAAAATTTTCGGATTAACCAAAATACAGTGCAAATTTTCATTAAAAGAATTCAATTCATTTAAATACGTCTTGAGTGACCTGTCCTTGTTTGGGTAAGCTCGACGTGTGTCACCAAAATTTAAAAAATATTCATTTTTAAAAAAATTTCGGAGACGAAGGTTCCTGGTTCAAATCCTAGTAAAGGTAGTTACTTTTATATGGATTTGAATGCTAGACAGTAGTTACCAGTGTACTTTGATGGTTAGGGTTCAATTAACCATACTCTCTCAGGAATGGTCGACCTGAGTCTGTACAAGACTACACTTCATTTACACATCATCCTCATCTCATTGGGTCGCTTATTGTTCTGAAGTGAACAGATTGCAATGTACACAAATTAGGAATTACAAAAAAAAATTTTTTTTTTAAATATTTTAAAAAAATATTCCAGTTACCAAAATTTTAAAAAATATTCTTTTTATGTAAAACATTGTTTATTTTCATGCTCTTAAAATTTAAGTGTCCAGAACGTGTTCAAATTAACCAAATTTTCGGATTAGCGATGTTCAGATTAACGGGGTTAATGTTTGTTGTTTAGGTCAAAGCCAAAAGGCTTGTTTGAACCTCAAGAGGTGTTTTACTGAGTAAAAACTAGGAGTGAGGTGGTTTACTATTGCCTTCCTCATCGAGTGGAAAAGTACGCTTATCAGCATGCCGGGCCCTCTGAAAAGCACATATTTTCCACTCTGCAAATGACACCTTCACTTCATTCACCACAGGGTCCAACTGTATAATGAAATTCATTACTTTCAGAGGAGATAACTCTGACTAGTGTCTTTTACATCTCTACCTCTTCTGTTCTTAAATGATTCAGTCATTTAATTGGGTGACCATGTGATAACAAACAGAACTATTTATTTTAGCCCTGCAACGAACAGATTGAGTGTAAATAATTTGACACTCCACCTGTCTATCGTGGGCAAATTCAAATAGTTAGCCTTTTTCAAATAATGGGATACTGTGTATACAGGTCCTTGTCCTGTATTAGAATGCTGCAATTATTTTAAATTATATTATTTCTTTTGCTTATTTTGGTTGATTGAAATAATCTACAACTTTGTAACTACACCCATTTGTTTATTACATATTTTGCTGTGGCACAAAAAAGGGCCACATGGCTCTGAAACGTAAAATCATTCCAGCAGGCCGTGTGACCCAAAAGTGTCACAACTTCATTTTACAAAAAAAAATTGTTTACGATTCAGAAAAAGATCATATAACGTTTAGTTTAGCGGTAATTAGCGATTTTCTGTTTTTTTCTCACGAAAACTTGTGAAAAATCGATTTTTTTTAAGATTTTGGATTTAGTATGCATTTTACGACAAAAGTGTATATAATCAAATTTATAGGAAATTAAAAGATCTACAACTTTTATTTAAAGCATTTTTTTTCTGCAGAGCCTAGTTTAGTGTGAAGGAGTGATTTTCCGTATTTTTAATCCAAACTGAGGTTGATTTTCATTTTGCGTCTTTCACTCATGATCAAAATTAGGGTGTGTTTATTGAGGTTAGTTTTTTGTGTATTTCTAATGTTGTATTACTATTGTTAGGTTTATTGTTAATTATTTGCATTGGCAAGAGAAAGTTGTGTGATTGTTTCGCACCAGATTTTTAACATTTACACATGAATTATTTTTTTATGCAGTTAAGACGGACTGTTGGAGATATATTCCGTTTAATCCCATTCTCTGTGATTGTACTTATACCATTTATGGAACTTTCACTTCCAATACTTTTAAAACTTTTCCCTGGAATGTTACCAACCACCTTTCAAAGTGAAAGTGCCGAGGTAAGTCATAAATTGTTAATTAATGTTTAGAAAATACAAAGTCATCATAAAAGAATGGTGGGCTTTTGAACTTGATTAACACGTTCAGTGCGGCCGCCACATTTATGTGGCGTATTGAACAGTCCTGGAGTGCGGGCCGCCACAAATATGTGGTCCGTCTACACAGTTTTATAATCTCTTCCTTCTGCGTTCAGCTAGGGTAAATTCTATTTCTTTTATTGTTCAGCCGTAGAAAAAGGTTCATTCTATGCCAGTATACCTTCAGCTTTTGATAAAAGCAAAGTGTATTCAGAGGCGGAAGCATCATCTTCTCTCTTGCGGGGTCGTCGATTAGTTCTCGCTGAAGTCCGGCAGCCGTGTGCCATGGTGGACGTCTTGTCTGCTGTCTGGTTCGAAGTGAATCCCTCTGTGTCTTGATCGGAATTGAATCCCTGCTCAGTACAGCGCTCTTTAAATAGTCGCTGAGAGCGCTGTGGTAGAGAGCGGCTACTGTTTTGTATTTATACTTTTATGTGTGTATTTTTAAAACGACAAACAAATACATTTATCTACATTAAACTACATAAACATACACGTATAAATATAAAATAAAAGTATTGAATGAAAATACACACGAGAAATTGTAAATGTAGAGAGAATATGAGGATATGAAGCGTTGCAGACTTGTGCGCTTTCTGTGTGTTGGGAACATATAAATGCGACGGTTCAGCCACAGCGAATAACCTCGCTTCACCCAGGCCGCAGTGAACGTGTTAAATGAAAACAGAAATATTTTCAGTTGATTTTAATGTTTTGTTGTTTATGTATGTAACGGGTGGGGCAGAATGGACTCCCTGATTTGACGGGTGTATTTGTAAAAAAACTTACCAATATAATGTCACCGGATGGTGACATTAAGTGGCAAACCTTATTAATTTGGTGGCCCTGAAAAGGGCCGTTTAAGCGGTGGTCGTCTGTCGTAGTCGTCGTGGCGGTCGGAGGCTGGTCGACACGGTGTGTCGTCGTCCAGCAGAGATGTCATCTTCTTCCCTCGCAGAAGTGCATCGATGGCTGCTTCGTTGGGTCCGGTGGGCGTAAGGCTCGGTCGAGGGACCGCTGTGGGCGATGACGGTCCGGTCGACGGCCTAAGGTGACGGGACGGCGAGCGGAAGCATCATCTTCTCTCTTGCGGGGTCGTCGATTAGTTCTCGCTGAAGTCCGGCAGCCGTGTGCCGTGGTGGACGTCTTGTCTGCTGTCTGGTTCGAAGTGAATCCCTCTGTGTCTTGATCGGAATTGAATCCCTGCTCAGTACAGCGCTCTTTAAGTAGTCGCTGAGAGCGCTGTGGTAGAGAGCGGCTACTGGCTTGACCTTGATGACAAAGGCCTTTGCGGTGCACAGCCGAAAGGTTTGTCGGTATGCCGTCAAAGGCCGGGAGAACTATTGAAGCCGGCAACACAGTAAATGATTAATTAGAAGGGGTGGCGGTGACAATAATTAAGAATATTAATTTCATTTCTGAAAACTACATATAATGCCATTTTATTTTCATTGGGTTTTGAAAATTATGTCATCCAGGTGACAACCTTGGCGAGTGATGCACATATTGAGTCGTTCAAAAAAATTTCCATAAACTCTTTTCAGCATACATCTTGTGTTATTTCTGCAGTGACATCTGTTATTGCCTCCTTAAGAGCCTCCAAAGTCCTAGGTTGAACTTTATAAACCTCAGGTTTGTGATATCCCCAAAGAAAAAAAATTACAAGGGCTCAGATCAGGGGAGCGAGGGGGCCGTGGAACATCCCCTTGTAAAGAAATCAGGCGGTCGGGAAGCAGTTCTTGGAGAATTTGGCGTGAATGACTGGCAGTATGAGCCGTGGCACCATCCTGTTCAAACCAAAACGCTTGTGTGTCATGTTCCTCACTATACTCTTCCACTTTGGGGAGTAGAAATGTCTCCAGCATCTCACAATAGCGCACAGAGTTCATAGTAACAGTTGAACCTTGAAATTCAAAAAAGTAAGGCCCAATAATGCCTATGGAGGATACAGCGCACCAAACGGTTACTTTGGGGGTATGAAAAAGTCTCTCGTGAAGTTCACAAGGGTTTTCAGTCGCCCAGTAACTGAAATTTTGCTTATTTACTGTGCTAGAAAGGTGAAATGCGCTTCATCGCTAGACCACAGAATAGTGTCAGGTTGCACAGAGGTTAAGATTACATTGCAAACATCTGTACATTTCACCCAGTCTTCTGGATTCAATTCTTGAACAAACATCATCTTGTAGGGGTGTAAGTGAAGATCAGAGTGTAAAATTCGCCTTACCGTTCTGGACGATATTCCAAGTGCAGCAGCATGTTTCCGCGCTGAGCGTGATGGAGACTGTTCAATGGACGTTCTCACTGCCGCGATATTTTCAGGTGTTCACACTTTTAGGTCGCTCAGCTGGTTTTCTAGGAAGTGGAGATCGTGTCAGCCGTACATTAGTAATCCATTTCCTAATGGTTTTAGCATCAGGAACCCTGTCATGACGAGTCAAACCAAACCGCCTACGAAAAGCCCTCTGCGTCACCACCACACTGTCATTGTTTTTAAAGAATGTTTGAATAACAAAGCCTCAATGCTGACCAAACCACTGCATGATGACTACTGAACATGGCGTAGTTTCCCCCCAGCTAATTCCCCCACTACTTCCTTTCCACTAACTCACCTCTGCACTCTTCAGTGACTGTTTGAAACTAGGGAGTTCATTCTGCCCCACCCTGTATAAAAAAACTTTTCAATTACCTTATACTGCTTCTTATACTATTTTTCTTACAAGCATTTTTGCAGTGCGCACCGCTTCTTCAGGTTTTTTTTGCATCCAGGAGACTCCAAAAGGGAGTATAGGACATGTCAAGATAAAACTGATAAACAAAAAGTCAATCACAATGATAAATTCATCACTTACCACCAAAAATTTGTTTCTGCTGTTGCTTACTTCAGTAGGCTAAAAAATTACTAATGGCAGCTTATCAAGGCCTCATTCTGTCTCATATCCGTTATGGATCTTAGTATGGGGTAATTCACAGTTTACTTTTACACTTGCCTACCCTTTACTTTGTATTAACTTGTAGGTAAAACATGCCCACAAACAAAAATGGAGGGTTTTCGAAGAACATTCTTAGTTATTTACTGTGTATTTATACCGTTCTTATGTTTCAGAAAACTAAAATGAAAAATCAGTTGAAAGTAAAATTGGAAATGGCGAAATTTTTACAAGACACACTTGAAGATATTTCTAAAACTGATCATCCTCATTGTGAAGAATGCCAAAAGAAAACTGTTGAATTTTCAAAATTCTTTCAGAAAGTAATTATTTTTTATTCAGAAATAAATCTTTATAATCCATCCTACAGTTTGAAATTAATTTTATTTTGTATAATGAATTTGTATAATAAATTTCACTAACCTTCTTTTTAAACTGCGTCAACTTTTATCTTTACTTACACGTGTTTCGGTGGATCCACCATCGTGTTGTTGTTTAGGTCATCAGCCGAAAAGCTGGTTTAAACCTTTAGAGGTTTTACTAAGTAAAACAAGGAGTGAGGTGGTTTACCATTGCCTTCCTCACTGAATGGAAAAGTATGCTTATCAGCATGCTGGGCTCTCTGAAAAGCACATATTTTCCACTCTGCAAATGACACCTTCACTTCATTCACCACAGGGTCTGGCTGTATAATGAAATTCATTACTCTCAGAGGAGATAACTCTGATTAGTGTCTTTTACAACTATTACCTCTTCTGTTGTTAAATGATTCAGTCATTTAATTGGCTGATCATGTGATAAGAAACAGAACTATTTATTTTAGCCCTGCAACTAACAGATTGAGTGTAAATAATTTGACTCTCCGCCTGTCAGTTATGGGCAGGATCCACCATCATCAGAGTAAATAACATAAATTGAAAGTAATATAACATAACAAAAGTGATATTGACTGCTGCTGCTATCTAAAATAAATGTAAATATGAGAAGGGATAAATTAGAGGAAATTAATTTTAAATCAGTTTTATACAAATGACTGAAGATGTATAATCTTCTATAGATTTTAAATAAATAAAAAAAATCTTTTAGTTTCAATTATGTTATTTACTCTGATTGTGGATCCATCGAAACGTGTGTGTAAGTAAAGATACAAGTTGACCCAGTTTAAAAAGAAGGTTAGTGAAATTTATTATATAAATTCATTATATAAAAAAGAATTATTTTTACTTTCTCTTGCCTATATGAATATAATATAGGAAGGACAATATTGTTTTCATGTCGATTTTTGGAAATCGAGTTTTCACCGGATCTACACGTTTTCAGACCCCCTGAACCCACACAAACATGTTTTTAGCGATTGGTCTGTGTGTGTGTGTGAACAGAATATCTCAAGAACGGAACATCGTACGAATTTGAAACTTGAAACTTAAGTTACATACCACTACCGGACACGACACAAACATTTTCATCAAAATCGGTCAACCGGAAGTACTAGTCTTCTAGGTTAACGTAGCGTAGTTAACGCGCATGTTGGGGGGAAGTGTTTGCCACTAACGGGAGATATTGTGCGTGAGGGTGGGGAGTCACCGTGCAACGTACAACTAGCGCATCGCAGGAGACACGTGTGTGAAGACGCACGCACGCTCAAGTGCCTTTGCGCATTTATCAAATGAAAATGTTTGTTTTTTCTGTTTCATCTTTTTTAGTTTATTTCAGGGTTTTAATTGTACATCACATTTATTAATTCAATACACAATTTTAAAACAACAGATACAATACAATTAGCATTATAATTATACTTAATAATACATTTATTATTAAACCTAATTTTTTAAAACAATATTTATGGTAATGGCTGTATACCTTCTAAATCTTCTTCATCAGTGTCTGACTCGGAATTATCAGCACTGTCATCACTACTGCTGCCAAGCGCAATAATCATTTCGTCTGCCATCAAGTCTGCTGCCCTGTCAGATTCGAAAAACTCATTTTCTGTTTTACGAACATGGTCACAGCAGTTCTTCCAAAATTCCGGAGTCAATTCCTCAAACTTTTTAATTACCATATCTCTCACGTCATTTATTGTGTTGCCAATATTACAAGCCGCTATGTCGTTTTTTACTCTTGCCCATATTAATTCGATCGGGTTGAGTTCTGGATGATATGATGGCAATCTTAATACGCTGTGTCCGTGTTCTTCCATTATTTTATCAATGTAAAATTCTGCTAAGCGGGGTTTGTTTAATTTTACTAGCTCGTATAATTCCGAATTAAACATACTAGCACAACATGGAATATTTCTTGATCTCAACCAGTCCAGTAATATGTCCTTTCTGCTATTCGAATTTGGTGCTGGAGACAATATTTTGTTGTGGTATGGTGCATTGTCAGTAACTAGAACAGAATGTGCAGGAAGATTCGGAATAAGCTGCGTTTTCAACCATTTCTCGTAATTCTGTGCATTCATATCGTTGTGATAATCCCCTGTTTTCTGCCCAGATTTAAAATCAGCAAGGCACCAGTCTCTCCTCCATTCTCATTCCCAGCATGTGCAATTATTAGTCTCGATCCTTTTGATATGTTTTTCTTATAACCATTACTTGTGCCATCAGTCCATGCGAATGGTTTACCGTGGGTGTAATGGATATACGACTCGTCGGAATAAATAATCGGGCGTCCCGCTTCTCGATAAATTTTAATTTTTTTCAGAAACATGATACGTTTGAATCTGATGTCGTGCTTTTCAATTAAAATTTTATGATTGTCTTCAGTTCTTTTCCACTTGAAACCCATGTTGTTCAAAATTTTCCGCAATGTTTCTATACAAACGTTGAGTCCTAGTTCAGGATTTTGTGTTTTCAAGGTGGATAAGACTTTCCCCAAAGTTGGTAGTTGTTGATAATTTTTGTGAAAATTATAAACGATATTCCTCAAAGCAGACTTCTGAAAACTATCAAGATTTGTTTTCTTTATTTTCCGGTCTCGAGTTTTTCCTGGTGTACTGAATGTGTCATTTGCCCCTAATTTATTCGATTCCGTGATAACGTTTCTTATTGTGTGTACCGATATTCCACAGAGATTAGCCACGCGCTTATGAATATCGGAACGTTGCATTTCAGGGTTTTCTGCTGAAATATTACTAAATACATTCATGATTATGCGTTTACTCTGGCTTTTAAGAGCAATCCCTGCTCCCAAACGGCGTGCAGATCTTGGCTGAGGCATTATATAAATAGAAGTGTAAAGTATTAAAAAATACTGTTTAAATAATAGTATTGAAAAATACTGTTTCAAATATAGTATTGAAAAATACTGTTTAAATAATATAGTATTGAAAAATACTGTTTTAGATAATATAGTATTAAAAAATACTGTTTAAATACTGTCTGCTTAGTGACTGGTGTCACTAAGCAGACTTCACTAGTAAGCACAGAACGATGCGACTGATCCACTTCTACGTATTGCATCGAACACCAAATGGTTCCCCTACTCCTTACTTCCTATACAACTTCTACCTTCACCCCCACCCATTCCTCTACATCAGGTATAATTTTTCACTTTTTTGCAATTTCCTCAAAAACTGGTCCTAAAATTTTTTTAAAAATCACCTCAATTACTCAATTTTTTATTCTCTACAAGATAGGGTAGGCGCCATGTTTACTGAAATTCTGGGTGAGGCTGTTTTCACGTAAAAACAAAGTTTATTTAAGATTACAGCTTTAATATGCAATTTAGTGAAAAAGTTTATATAATAAAAGTTGTAGAGAATTTAAAAACCTACAACTTTTATTTCAAACATTTTTTGTATAACACTTAGTTTAGCAGTAATTAGCAATTTTCTGTTTTTTTCTCACGAAAACGTGTGAAAAATCGATTTTTTTAAGATTTCGGCCTTAGTATGCATTTTATAATAAAAATGTATATAATCAAATATATAGAAAATTAAAAGATCTGCAACTTTTATTTAGAACATTTTTCTCTACAGAGCCTAGTTTAGCGTGAAAGAGTGATTTTCCGTATTTCTAAGCCAAACTGAATTTGATTTTCATTTTGCGTCTTTCACTCATGATTAAAATAAGGTTATGTTTTTGAGGTTAGTTTTTTGTTTATTTTGAATGTTAGGTTTATTGTTAATTATCTGCACTGGCAAGAGAAAGTTGTGTGAGTATTTCACACCAGATTTTTTAATAATGGTCATGACTTTTTTACATTTCAGGTCAGATCAGGCCAAGGTCATGCTACAAAAGAAGAAATCAAACAATTTTCCAGATTATTTAACGATTCGATTACACTGGCTTCTTTAAGTAGACCCCAAATCGTCGCGTTATGCCGAATATTGGAAATTCAACCTTTTGGTACAACTGCGATGTTACGATTTCAATTAGAGATGAAATTAAGAAATTTAGCTGCTGATGATAAGGTTGTATCGATTATATTTTTATTTTGATTGTTCATTCGGTATCAGATCGACCGGAAAGAAAATGTTTAAAATTTACCTATTATTCGCAATCAAACAAAAGTTTTAAGATATTATACCACCTCTCTTTCTCTCTACTCTTTTTCCTAATTCCCCTCCTCCTCTCATACGAAGTGAAAGTTTAGAACTTGAATAAATTGTTGTTTAGGTCAACAGCTGAAAGGCTGGTTTGAACCTGTAGAGGTTTTACTAAGTAAAACGAAGAGTGAGGTGGTTTACAATTGCCTTCCTCACAGAGTGGAAAAGTACGCTTATCAGCATGCCGGGCCCTCTGAAAAGCACATATTTTCCACTCTGCAAATGACACCTTTACTTCATTCACTACAAGGTCTGGCTGTATAATGAAGTTCATTACTTTCAGAGGAGATAACTCTGATTAATGTTTTTACACCTCTACCTCTTCTGTTCTTAAATGATTCAGTCATTTGATTGGCTGACCATGTGATAAGAAACAGAACTATTTATTTTAGCCCTGCAACGAACAGATGAGTGTAAATAATTTGACACTCCACCAGTCTGTTATGGGCATATTAAATAAATTAATATAGCCAATTAATTAACCTCAAACTTAATAATATTTTAGTCATTTTATTTTGTAAATAAATTAACCAAGTTGCGGAAAGAGTCTCTTTAGAAGAAAAGAAACAATCCCTTCTTTTAAAATTTAAATTTTTGTTTTTATTTCTGTTAAATACATTTGACCCAGCATAAAGCGTAGGATCCCATATGTTGTTTAGGTCATCAGCCGAAAGGCTGGTTTGAACCTGTAGAGGTTTTACCAAGTAAAACGAGGAGTGAGGTGGTTTACCATTGCCTTCCTCACTGAGTGGAAAAGTACGCTTATCAGCATGCTGGGCCCTCTGAAAAGCACATATTTTGCACTCTGCAAATGACACCTTCACTTTATTCACCACAGGGTCTGGCTGTATAATGAAATTCATTACTTTCAGAGGAGATAACTCTGATTAGTGTCACAGTACACCTCTACCTCTTCTCTTATTAAATGATTCAGTCATTTAATTGGCTGACCATGTGATAAGAAACAGAACTATTTATTTTAGCCCTGCAACTAACAGATTGAGTGTAAATAATTTGACACTCCACCTATCTGTTATGGGCAGAAACGAACATTATGATAGTATTTAATGTGTTTACATTCGAATAACATAAAACTTGATCAAATCTTTTAATTTTTACTACTTGAACAATAACTATTATGTTTGCATTTAACTTGCTATTTCATAAACACTTAAGAACTGTACATTAAGAAGAATAACTACTTGATAAGGGTTCCTAATCCTACTCGATAAGGGTTCCTAATCCTACTCGATAAGGGTTCCTAATCCTACTCGATAAGGGTTCCTAATCCTACTCGATAAGGGTTCCTAATCCTACTCGATAAGGGTTCCTAATCCTACTTGATAAGGGTTCCTAATCCTACTCAATAAGGGTTCCCATCACAGGTATTACCTCGGTTCATGGATTCTGATACAACCACGTATAGTCGTAAGAAAGTGAGAAAGTAATAGTCATGGGACGGCACAGTAAAATAGGTGAGCTAGCACACTTGAGTGAACGGCACACAGCGTGCCGAATGATTGAACGATGAGACGGGCTGAACTGTGGCAGTGAGCTAGTAGATTCTAATACATAAAGCACTGAGCTGAGCTATGTGAATAAACAGAGAGTGAGTCGAGCCAAGGGTGACTTTTGCTCACTCCTTTGCACACAGCACGTTGTGTTTGCGCGTGCGTCAACCTGAACGTTCCTGCATCCCTTTCCACAAACAAATTTTTGTCACGTGTCTATCTTTGTTTCGTATGCACGTGGTAAAATTGTTACAGTACAGTACAATGGTATTTTACAACCACTTGTCTCAGGGTTGTTGTAATATAGTATGAAAGAATAATGACCCCCTCTACGCACCCTCACAAACAGTGACAGAGTTTTATAGGAAATGTATACTTTTCATGCAGCATTTAGGTATAGGTAGCCCTTGCTATGATGCGACTAGAGAAAAGTGGTTTAGTCGTGGAGGAGATGTACAAGTCAGCTGTGGCGAAGAGCGTGCTGCGTGGGGAGAAACGCTCGGTGTGCTGGTAGGTGGTAGCTCACCGCTCAGTTAAAAGAGCTAGATCTTTTGTGCGACTCACTCATGAGCATCACACCACTAGAAAGTAATTCCCCTTCCACTCCAAATCATGTGTAATACTAGCCGAACCGCATAACAACGGCAGCTTGAACGCCCCACTACTACTCTGCCTCATATTATTAGCTACTACTGTTGTTGTTTAGGTCAACAGCCGAGAGGCTGGTTTGAACCTCTAGAGGTTTTACTAAGTAAAAACGAGGAGTCGGGTGGTTTACAATTGCCACAACTCACTGAGTTGAAAGAGTATGCTTATCAGCATGCCAGGCCTTCCGAAAAGCACCCACTTTCCACCCTGCAAATGACACTTTCACTTCATTCACCACAAGGTCTGGCTGTATAGCGAAGTTCATTACTCTCAGAGGAGATAACTCTGATTAGTGTCTTTTATACCTCTACCTCTTCTGTTCTTAAATAGTTCAGTCATATAATTGGCTGACTATGTGATAAGAAACAGAACTATTTTTTTAGCCCTGGAACCAACAGATCGAGTGCAATTAATTTAACACTCCACCTGCCCGTTATTTAAAAAATAATCATAGGATTTTTTTTCTGACGGGGACAATTTTTTTTCATAAAATTTCACATGTACATTGCTGAATGAGAATCCACGTACCATTATAACCTACTGAAGACACAGTAAAAAATTCATTCATTTATGTTCAGTGGTTTCTAACAAAATGGGTCTTTTGTAAGAAATTACATGTTTACAAATGAAACTAAATAATATTCAGACATAATAAACACAAAATAACACCCAAAAAAATTAATTTTTCCCTTTTTCAACCACTATACAAAATCAATATTATAACATACAACTGTCAAAACATAACGTACAAATCCAATAGAAAACAAGGAAAAATGACGTCTTCTTCATTTTCACACATAAATAACTATGTCTGAAAATTTCACTGTCCAAAATTCCGAATCTCCAGACCTATAGTAACATATATATATATATTTAAAATATAAGATATATTTAAAATATATCTTGAGATCATATGAGGCGTTGCGGACCAGAAGGGCAAACTCAACAAAGGGTAGTGTTGAGAAAAACGCAAATTAAACTTTTTGATCCAAGGGCAAACTCAACAAAATTTGCAGAGTGTATGATGCATAGCGATAGGAAGGGGAAAGGGTAGAAGTGGGGTGGGATCAGTTGCGTAGAGGTGACAAGACTCACGTCTTCCTGTTGAGTTCGCCCTTCTTCTGGTCCGCTCAACTTATCGTTCAAAGTAAACTCCCTGATTTTTTCTACTTCTCTTTTCATATAATTTAAAAGGCGAACTCAACAAAATATACCTATAACATTGAAGTTTGTAACCCAAAGATGCCAAATAAAACAAAAAAAAAAATTACCCTATGTTGAGTTCGCCCTTCTGGTCCGGAACGCCTCATATCCATATAAATTATATACCAAATTAAAAAGAAAATTCCAAATAGTAATATTCGATAAAAAACAAAGGGTAAAGTAAACTGAACGAGGCCATCTACCTGAGGGACCGGAGGTTTAAGGAAATCGGTGTTTTATTAGTGTGTAAAGGGTCGCCTATTGTGTTTTATTACTGGTAAAAGGGTCGCCTGTTGTTATGATGCGATGGACTCGTCTAGTTGCCTAAAGGCACTTTTACAGTTAACCTATTTTAAACCTATGCCATGCAAATGAACATGCAAAGATCTGTGGCCGCTTTTGGTAAATGAGGAAGTTATTGTGAAAAAACTAATAATTTTCTATATTATCTAAAGTGACTGCAAGAATAGTGAAAACGAAGAACTCAAGAAATAAAATCTTCTCTCTTGTTGCACTACTGCACTATTTATATTTTTACTTTTTAAGCTGTTTTGTTTGTTAATTTAAAAAACATTATATATATGTTATATAAAATGTATGTACATTAAAGTACTTTATCTTTGCATGTTCATTTGCATGGCATAGGTTTGAAATAGTTAACTATAAAAGTGCCTTTAGGCAACTAGACGAGTCCATCACATCATAACAACAGGCGACCCTTTCACCAGTAATAAAACACAATAGGCGACCCTTTCTACACTAAAATTAAAAAAAAAAAATTTTTAAGAAACGCTATTATTTAACAATTAATCAAAAAAAATGAACTAAAAAGAAAAAAATAAAAAAATTTACAAAAAAAAAATCACAGACATTACAGTTAAAAATAAAAGCGTGGCGCATTAATATATATAATATTTATTGTAAAATATTCGTTGTAAAATATTATATATATTAATGCACCACGCTTTTATTTTTAACTGTAATGTCTGTGATTTTTTTTTTGTAAATTTTTTTATTTTTTTCTTTTTAGTTCATTTTTTTTTTGATTAATTGTTAAATAATAGCGTTTCTTAAAAAAAAATTTTTTTTAATTTTTTTATTTTTTTGTAATTTTTTTTTCTGTGATTTTTTTATAAATTTTTTTTATTTTTTTCTTTTTAGTTAATTTTTATAAGTAATTGTTAAATAAAAGCGTTTTTAAATTTTTTTTTAAATTAAAAAATTTTTTTTTACAAACACCTCCACAGTGTATTGTCATCGAAGATAAACAAGTGTGCAAAGTTTGATTCATATTGATACGGTAGAAGTATTAAAATTTTAAGTTGCAAGATTTGATGGATCCAAGAGTAAGTTAAATAAAAGCGTTTAAAAAAAACACTGATTTCCTTAAACCTCCGGTCCCTCAGGTAGATGGCCTCGTCCAGTTTACTTTACCCAAAACAAAAATTTGATTATGGAATCAAATTTTCGGTATGAACTCCACTTAACGTTACCTCTAATAAGATATATGTTATTCTGTTGAACAGTTAATTCGAAAGGAAGGTGTCAATTCTTTGACTTATAAAGAATTACAAGAAGCATGCAAAATGAGAGGTATGCGAGCGTTGGGTTTCACATTACAACAGTTACGGGACCAATTAGAGGACTGGCTGGATCTTAGTATCGATTCTCAAATACCACCATCTTTACTTTTGCTTTCTCGTGTATTTATACTTCAAGAAAGCATGCCTCCTCAATCATCTGTACATGCACAATTATCTCAAACTATTTCTGCTCTTCCAGAAACAGTAGTAAGTATCTACTTAAGTAGTTGTTTAGGTCATCTGCCAAAAGGCTGGTTTGAACCTGTAGAGGTTTTACTAAGTAAAACAAGGAGTGTGGTGGTTTACCATTGCCACAACTCACTGAATGGAAAAGTTCGCTTATCAGCATGCCGGGTCCTCTGAAAAGCATATTTTCCACTCTGCAAATGACACCTTCACTTCATTCACCACACAATCCAACTGTATAATAAAATTCATTACTTTCAGAGGAGATAACTCTGATTAGTGTCTTTTACACCTCTACCTCTTCTGTTCTTAAATGATTCAGTCATTTAATTGGCTGACCATGTGATAAGAAACACAACTATTTATTTTAGCCCTGCAACGAACAGATTGAGTGTAAATAATTTGACACTCTACCTGTCTGTTATGGGCAGCTAGTTAAGTAATTAAGTTTTAAAATCAAATTAGATCATAAAAGATAGACTAGCCGTACCCGACGCGCGTTGCTACGCCCAAGAACAGAAAACATGTTTTTATGGAAAATATGAAATTTATTTTATTTTATCTAAGGCCCATTAGCGTAGTGGTTAGTGTAAGTGGTTTCTACGCAGGGGTACCGGGTTCGATTCCCGGTCAGGTCTGGCATTTTTTCATCACTCATTTTCATTACCATTATTATCCACCGTCTGTATTAGCAGAAATTGCAGAACAGTCAGACATTTATAACAAAAAAAACGAATGCTGCAGTCATAAAATGATAATTGTAAGTGTCAGTCACTACTACGATCGATGCACAAACAATAATAATGGCCGAAAACAGTATAGGGAGTGAGAGAAAGCTTATTGTGTGAGAAAGACTGGAGACGGGCTTCGTTCTCATCCCTACTCTGTGCTGTTTACGAAGTGAGAGTGACACCGGTAGACGCCTGGTGGGAATAACTGATCGAGTGACAACTGATCAGTTATCGACCACCGAGAGTAAAAAATTATTAAATTACTAATATTGCTATAAAAAAGGGGTTGGTGGTAAAAGGGTAAAAATTTAGAAGTGTATGTATTTTTTAATGCCACATTATAAAAAAATAAATTTTTTTTGGGATGGACCACCCTTATCACTTAGGGGTATAAAAAAATAGATAAAAACCTATTCTCAGACCTGCCAAGTGTACATATAAAATTTCATCGAAATCGGTTTAGCCGTTTTGGAGGAGTATGGCAACTAACGCTGTGACGAGAATTTTATATCTATTAGATGATAGATGACAGATGTTTATTAGGAAACATTAGAGATTATGAGAAAGGATTAGTTCATGAACATTAATAACAACAAAAGTGTTGTGCAGCAGCAAAAGTGGTTTAGAAGAGATGGGAAATTTAAGAGTAGGCAACAAAACCATACAGGAAGTTGGGAAATTCTGCTATCTAGGGAGTACAATAACTAAGGATGGTAAAAGCACAAGTTTTGTCAAAAGTAGAATTGCTCAAGCTACAAAAGACTTTGAAATGAAAAACACCTTACTGACTACTAACATTGATTTACAGATTAGGAAAAATTTCTTAAAACACTATGTTTGGAGTGTAGCATTATACGGGAGTGAAACGTGGGTGAAAGGGGCTGTAGATAGGAAGAGGATAGAAGCTTTTGAAATGTGGTGTTATAGGAAAATATTAAAGATTAAGTGGGTGGACAAAATAAGTAATTTAGGGTTCTTAGGCGAGTGTATGAAAAAAGCAGTATATGGAAGCATCTTACCAGAAGAAGGGATAGTCTAGTGGGGCATATCTTAAGACATCCAGGTATTGGGCTATCAATATAATGGAGGGTAATATTGAGGGAGTGAATTGTTGGGGGAGGCAAAGGTTAGAATATATAAAGAAAATTACAAAAGATGTAGGGTGTTATAGGTATGTAGATAAATGAAATGGCTTGCGCAAGATAGAACAGCTTGGAGAACTGCATCAAACCAGTTGAGAGACTGATGACAAAAAAAAATTATTCATAGTAATGTACAACTCATTCCCACGCTTGTCCTACCCGAGAATTAGTAAGTATTGTCACCGGATGGCGACATCAAGTGGCGAACCTTATTAATTTGGTGGCCCTGAAAAGGGCCGTTTAAGTGGTAGGCGTCTGTTGTAGTCGTGGTGGCGGTCGAGGAGCTGGGAGACACGGCGTGTCGTCGTCCAGCGGAGACGTCATCTTCTTCCCTCGTAGTAGTGCGTCGATGGCTGCTTCGTTGGGTCCGGTGGGCGTAAGGCTCAGTCGAGGGACCGCTGTGGGCATCGCTCGCGTCAGCGGGCGGTGACGGTCCGGTCGACGGCCCACAGTGACAGGACGGCGAGCGGAAGCATCATCTTCTCTCTTGCGGGGTCGTCGATTAGTCCTCGCTGGAGTCCGGAAGCCGTGTGCCGTGGTGGACGTCTTGTAGTGGTCTGGGTCCGAAGCGGCGAGCCGGCATGGTGGTAGCAGAGCCCGATGAGTGACCGCTCGGCTACCGTGTTCAAGCTTAGCCTTCCCTCAGCGGCAGTTGAGTCCCCACTGCAGTGTGGCCCCCAGAGCCCCACAGTGTCGGGTCGGCATAGGCCGTCTGCCAATAGCGCGGCCGAAGCGGCTCTCTCCAGGCCGGCAAAGGCTGACCGGTGCGGGAAAGTAGCGTCTGCCACCGGTAGCGTAGACCAGGGATGGTGCGTCTGGTCTCGGCTGGGCTCGTCCTCTTCTGTCTTGATGTAGTGAATCGCTCGGTGTCTCGATCGCAATTGAATCGCTGCTCAGTGCAGCGCTCTTTAAATAGTCGCTGAGTGCGCTGCGATAGAGAGCGGCTACTGGTTTGGCCTTGATGACAAAGGCCTTTGCGGTGCGTAGCCGAAAGCTTTGTCGCTATGCCGTCAAAGGCTGGGAGAACTATTGAAGCCGGCAACAAAGTAAATGATTTATTAGAAGGGGTGGCGGTGACAGTATGTTAATGTATTTGGTATTTAATATAAATAATTGAATTGAAAATTGAAAAAAAAATTATAACAATTTGTTCTTTACCTTTTTCCAGGCAAACAAAGCTAAACAAACGATTGATTTAAGCAGTGGGAAATGGGATCGTAAATCAGAATTGGATATAATCAAAAATGAATTCAAAATGATTAAAAAAGAAAGGCTAGAAGAAAAACAGGAGAGAAAATTAGGTATAAAATCGTCTTCAAAGTTTGACGATAATAATGTACAACATCCTTACATAAAACCTAAACCTATTCAAAGATGTGGATTACTTTTGTGTGAAAGGCATGAAGATTCAAAGGTATCTTTTCAGATTGTCTTGTCATATTTTTATATACAAAGACTATCCGACAATTTAGTAATTAGTAATACGCAACAAAAAATACCACGGACAGAATTTGTTTTTTAACCCTTTCCACTCGTATGACGAGGGTCATTCGTTAAGTAAGGTCCGTTTTTGTATAAAAAATTAACCACAACAGATTAGATCAAAAACCTTGTTTTATTTAATTCCTGACATCTTAATCTATTTTTCTACATAGTTTCCATTTTTTTTTTAAACATTTATCATAACATTCTACAAGCTTTTGAATACCAGTGTCGTAGAATTGTGCCGCCTGCGAATATAACCAGTCATGAACAGCTTCTTTCACCTCGTCATCAGAGTTGAAGCGCTTACCGCCGAGAAACTCCTTCAGGTAGCGAAACAAGTGAAACTCGCTTGGCGCCAAGTCGTGAATTGGCGATTTTCACGAATCTTTTCTTCAATGGCTTTGACCAAATCTTCCGTGATCACTGATGGTCGGCCAGATCGCGGTTCATCATGGACATTGTCCCTTCCCTCCTTGAAAGCTCTCACCCACTTGTGCACTTTATTGTCACTCATTGAATTAGGGCCATACACTTCACTTCACTTATTTGTTGATGAATATCTACTGCACAAGCGCTCCTTGCTGTCAAAAAACGAATCACTGACCGTATTTCGCAGTCGGCGGGATGATCAATTGCCTTAAACATCTTAAAGATGCACAGTAAACAGCACACAACAAAGATACTGCTGCAAATGGCGTCGTTTCGTACGCAAGGCATGCTGGGAGTCGTCGGGCGTGCGCATTGCGCTGTTCGCTCGCCGTGTGGCTAGTTACCACGATTCGGACCTTACTTTATGAATGACCCTCGTATGTTTGCACTGTGATTTCTCTCCACTTGTATTTATTTTATGATTTGTTGATACCCTATTACATTAATCATACGCATAATGTGTTGTATTAACAATAATAAGAGCGTTAATAACAATAATAAGAGAGTTTTAAGAGCGTGCTATACTTTTTATGTTCGTTATTACTTTAATGTTAATAATGATACATAAAAAATGGTTTTTCTCACCTAAAAACTTCTAAAATATAGCCTGCAAAACATACTCTGCTATTGAAAAAACTAAGATAAAATAAACTGTGTAAATAGAAATTGATATACCTAAAACCTAATAAAAATACGCAAAATTATCTGAATATTATTTTTGTGTGAATTAGTTACCTAAAAATTAAACTGATCTTAAAGTGACACAAAATACCGCAAACTAAACAACGCATGTTCACAATTAGGTTAGTTTGTTTACTAGTTTGGTATGGCGACATCGATTCAATTAATTCCGTTTATATCAATAATTGGTTGTAGTCAACTATCGAAAACTACAAGAATTAATTTTTAAAACATCCCGTAGAGGCTAGCACATTACAACAGCTTTGTCAAACGTGTATTTTCATATAAAATAATCAGCTGTGAAAACGGAGTCGAATGGGGTCTGACATACGAGTGGAACGGTAATGCGTCGGATCAGATCCGACAGTCGAGTGGAAAGGGTTAAATACTCTGGACAGATGAAGTACCCAACAAGACAGTCTTATGGAAAATGGGAACAGAAAAGGAACTTATTTACTTCATCCAAAAAAAAAAATTGGAATATCTGGGTCATATTATGCATGGACCAAGATATGAAAAGCTTCGCTTAATAATACAGCAGAAGAGAGATGTGGAAAGAAGAAGAATTTCTTGGTTAAAGAATCTTCGCAACTGGTTTCATTGTACCTCAGAGCTGCGGTGGCCAAAATCTAAATTGTCATCATGATTGCCAACCCCCAGTCGGAGAGGGCACGTTAAGAAGAAGAATACTCAATAAATTAGTAAGTTAATTTGCTGGCAGTGTTTGCCCACTAGAGTGTGTTCGAAGCTTCCCTCAACATAGATTATATTTTCCTCTTTTCATTTTTGGATTGCTTCTGTGTCATCAGAACATGTAACTTAGGCTGACCGCACATCGGCAACATTTTGTTTTGAAACAAATTGTATCGAGGCAAAACGTTTCAACAAGTTTCGTTTTGTTTCCGCAGTGGATGCGAGGTTCGAACATTTTGACTCGAGACAGTTTGTTGTGCGGTATAGCGTGACATTTTGTGGTCTGATTCTAGAGTATTTATTTCTCTAAGATGAATTATTTAATAGCGGATAATTTATTTCAAGCATCTTAATATATTAATATGTTACTAATTCTGGAAATTTTAAAGATACATTTTTGTTTAAACTAAATGGGACTGATGCGTAAGAAAGCGGCGAGTTGAATATCGTAACGTATAAACATATACAGAATTACATAAAAAATAGAGCGTTGAAAAATAACTGTAAGATTGGGCGGATTAATCCGGGCAAGTATTGAAAACGCCATCTGGAAGAGTGGAGTGTCCAGCAGCAGTTGTCCACAGGCAGTGGTACATGAGAGTGTTATAGGAACAGTTGTGTGTGAGTTTGGATTCGGACTCTCGTACGTAAACAACAATCAATACGGCCGCTCATTTAAAAAATTTTTTTTGGTTGTGGACATAAAATAGTTATGGTGTGCTGAGAATTTAACACTAAATGCTGAATTTCAAAGAACATCGAAGCAGTTACAGACAGAATATTCGCATTTTCTCCGATTACCAGTAAGGTTAATCCATAAAATCGTATTTAAATTGACATTAGAATAACATCAGTCCTAAGAACTTTTATAAATTTAATAATTAATAATTGCATGCTGTTTAATTTAAATAAATATTTGTTAATAATATATTTTGTGTTAAGAGATCCTTTTATCCACAGACACAGGTTTTCGTTAGACACACATACCACCTTTGGAAAATATGTAGCAGCATACTGGGTATTAACATATACCATCCAAAATTATTTAATTAAAAATTAATAATATAATTTTATTAAATTGAGAAGACTGTTACAGTGGAAACTCACATTGCTCCAATAGTGGTGATATTGCTATAAAGAATAGTTGTGTTGGTGGTATATTTCTTATTTTACGAGGTCTGTTAGAAAAATATCTGACCTTATTTTTTCTTTTTTGCAAAAACCTGATGGATGTGAATCAAGTGCGTTTGCATGAGCTGTTTTTGAACCTTCGTACACATGTGTGAATTTTTCCCCGATTGTCGTTAACGTCAGTCGCTAGCAAACAGTGGTTGAGTGAAGTAGTATGTAGTGCTCTCGTCAGTTTTTTTGCAAGGAAAATGACGGAACAACTGGAGCAGCATTATTGCATAAACAGTGCAATTCATGACTTCATGAACACCATAATCACTGGTGACAAGTCTTGGGTGTATGGGTATGACCCGGAAACCAAATCCCAGTTGTCACAGTGGAGGCATTCCACATCACCAAGACCAGGGAAGATCTGGTCTTCTCTGGTCGTCATCGAATCAACCAAGTCCAAGTCGTCACCAAGGCATTCCATGTCACCAAGACCAGGGAAGATCTGGTCGTCATCGAATCAGCCAAGTCCAAGTCGTCACCAAGGCATTCCATGTCACCAAGACCAGAGAAGACCTTGTTTTCTCTGGTCTTCTCTGCCCAAGTACGCAGCAACATCAACGTGATGCTGACTGCTTTCTGTGATTACCGTGGTGAAGTACACCACAAGTATGCACCAAAGTTTCAAACATTCATCAAAGAGTACTACAGGGTTGTCCTCTGTCGTTTATGTGATGCTGTGTGGCGCAAGAGATTGGAGTTGTGCTCAACAGGAAATTGGCGCCTCCATCACGACAATTCTCCAGCACATTCCTTGCAATTGAATCAGACTTTTTTTTGGCGAAAAACCAGACTTCAGTGGTTCAACAGGCTCCTTACTCTCCTGAAATGGCTCTTGTGACTTCTGGCTGTTCTCCAAACTCAAGAGGCCATCGATAGGAACACGATTTCAGACAAGTGACGACATTATGGCTGCAATGACAGCCGAGTTATACTCAGTTTTGAAAGAGGCCTTCTTGGAATGCTTTCAACAATGGTAGCACTACTGGAAGAAGTGTGTGGAGTCTCAAGGAGAGTAATCTGAGGGTGATTAGGTTTCCAACGCTCCAGGTATAACAGTTTTTCCCCCCAGCCAAAGGTCGGATTTTTTTCTAACAGACCTCGTATAATTAACTGTAATTATAATTAGAATAATACTAAAAAAGGTATATTTATTACTTTCTCTTGCCTATATCAATATTGTTGTTTAGGTCAACAGCCGAAAGGCTGGTTTGAACCTCTAGAGGTTTTACTAAGTAAAACGAGGAGTGAGGTGGTTTACCACCTCAATTTTCATTATTTTCATTATTGCAATTCCAATTTTCATTATTGCCACAACTCACTTAGTGGAAAAGTACGCTTATCAGCATGCCGGGCCCTTTAAAAGCACATATTTTCCACTCTGTAAATGACTCCTTCACTTCATTCACCACAGGGTCCAACTGTATAATGAAATTCATTACTTTCAGATAAGATAACTCTGATTAGTGTCTTTTACACCTCTACCTCTTCTGTTCTTAAATGATTCAGTCATTTAGTTGGCTGACCATGTAATAAGAAACAGAACTATTTATTTTAGCCCTGCAACGAACAGATCGAGTGTAAATAATTTGACACTCCACCTGTATGTTATGGGCTGTATATCAATATATAGGAACAAAAATATTATTTTCATGTCGATTTTTCGAAGTTTTCACCGGATATACACGTTTTCAGACCCCCTGAACCCACACAAACATGTTTTTAGCGATTGGTCTGTGTGTGCGCGCGCGCGTGTGTGTGTGTGTGTGTGTGTGTGTGTGTGTGTGTGTGAACAGAATATCTCAAGAACGGAACATTGTACGAACTTGAAACTTGAAACTTAAGTTACATACCACTACCGGACCAGATCACAATCTGGTGTGAAACTCACACAACTTTCTCTTGCCAATGTAAATAACCTAACATTAGTAATAATACATTAGAAATAAACAAAAAAAAATATATCCTTATTTTAATCATGAGTTAATAATGCAAAATGAAAACCAACCTTAGTTTGGTTTTTTTTTGGTTTAACGTTTTACTCTTCTGCAATTACTGCTAATGCAGACAGCGAAGGATGAAATGATTTTTTGTAACGTATGAAAATATGCCGTGCCTGAATGGGATTCGAACCGAAGACCGCATGATGAGAGGCGAACACGTTACCAACTACGCCAATGCGGCTGGCCTTAATTTAATAATATGGAAAATCACTCTTTCATGCTAAACTAGGCTCTGTAGAGAAAAAAGGCTTCAAATAAAAGTTTTAAATCTTTTAATTTTCTATAAACTTTATTATATATACATTTTTGTCGTAAAATGCATACTTAGGCTGAAATCTTAAAAAACTCCATTTATTTACAGATTTTTATGAAAAAAAACAAAGTCGCAAATTACCACTAATCTAAGCGTTATACAAAAAAAATGTTTCAAATAAAAGTTGTATATTTTTAAGTTGTCTACAACTTTTATTGTATATACTCTTTTGCCTTAAAATGCATATTAAGACCACAATGTAAGAAAAACAATATTTTTCTACTAGAAAACAGCCTCCCCAAGAATTTCAGCAGATGTGGCACCTACCTTATTTTGTAGAGCATAAAAAATGTAGTGAATGTGGCAATTTTAAAAAAAATTATCGGCCGTTTTTGAGAAAATTGCAAAAAAGTGAAAAATTACACAAGTAAACTACTAATTCTGGTTGATTGATTTTGATGGAAATGTTTGTGTAGGGTCCTTTAGTTATATCTAACTTACTAAGTTTCTAGTTTAAACTTTGTCGATGTTCTGTTCATGAGATATTCTGTTCATATACAGATACACACACACACACACACAGACCAATCGTTAAAAAGGGGGTCTGAAAATGTGTATATCCGGTGAAAAGGTGATTTCCTAAAATCGACATGAAAAAAATACTTACCCTCCTATACAGGGTGATTCAAAACTATACGGCAATCTCATGGGATCTCATTCTACAGCTAAAAATCTGGTGTGAAACACTCACACAACTTTCTCTTGCCAATGCAAATAATTAATAATAAACCTAACATTATTAATAAAATATTAGAAATAAACAAAAACTAACCTCAAAAACATAACCTTATTTTAATCATGAGTGAATGACGCAAAATGACAATCGAACTCAGTTTGGCTTAAAAATACGGAAAATCACGCTTTCACGCTAAACTAGGCTCTGTAGAGAAAAACGCTCTAAACAAAAGTTGTAGATCTTTTAATTTTCTATAAATTTAATTATATACACTTTTGTCATAAAATGCATACTAAGACCGAAATGTTAAAAAAATCGATTTTTCTCACGTTTTCGTGAGAAAAAAAACAGAAAATCGCAAATTACCGCTAAACTAAGCGTTATACAAAAAAATGTTTGAAATAAAAGTTGTAGAATTTTACATTCTCTACAACTTTTATTATATAACGTTTTGCACTAAAATGCATATTAAAGCCGCAATCTTAAAAAGAAAATGTTTTTACGTAAAAACAGCCTCAAGCAGAATTTCAGCAAACATGGCGCCTACCCTATCTTGTAGAGCATAAAAAATGTAGTAAACCAGTTGATTTTAAAAAAAAATTGTAGGACTAGTTTTTGAGAAAATCGCAAAAAAGTGAAAAATTATACGAATAAACTACTATTTCCGGTTGACCGATTTTGATGAAAATGTTCGTGTCGAGTCCGGTAGTGGTACGTAACTTAAGTTTCAAGTTCGTACGATGTTCCGTGTTTGAGATATTCTGTTCACACACACAGACCAATCGCTAAAAACATGTTTTTTGGATTCAGGCGGTCTGAAAACGTATAGATCCGGTGAAAAATCGACATGAAAACAATACTTTCCTTCCTATATATTCATATAGGCAAGAGAAAGTAAAAATTAGAAATAAAGTTCATATAAACATATGCCTGAAAACGCTTAGTTTGCAAGTTACAGCTAGCGAAAAATTTCACCTAGAACTCTGTACCCTCGGTGAAGTAAGGCCATATAAAAATGTTAAAGGTAGTTACAAAGATACAAATACGATTGTTTCTTATGTTTTTTAATCTGAAAAATTGAATAAAAATGGTTCCAGAGCTGTAAATGCAATACTTTCAGAGATATCTTACGTAAAACACAAGAATTGGTGCAAAGAAATAACACATTTTTGTGTTGTAACGTAAGATTACTTCCATAAATGGTAAATAAAGGTGTATTTTTTCTTAAATAAATTTGTAGAAAATTTAATTCTGAGAAGATTCATGTGGATTAATCAGGAAAAAAATGATAATAGGTATTGAAATTTCGCTTTATTTAAAATCAAAACTCACGCTAGCCGTAACTCGCTAACTAAGCGTTTTCAGGCATATGTTTATATGAACTTTTTTTCTTATTTTTAGCTGTAGAATGAGATCTCATGAGATAGCAGTATAGTTTTGAATCACCCTGTATAATAATATATTCATGTATGCAAGACAAAGTAAAAATTCATTGCCTTTTAGATTGTCAATACTCAGAGATGTATAATTTAGTGGTCTATATATTGTGTTTTATTTTTTAGGAAGAAAAATTATCGCCAGCTGATGCGAGAAAACTGAAAGTGGCAGTTGATACTTTGGTTGATGTTCCGTTAGTGTTGGAAAAAGAGGAGATCACTGAATTGAAAGAGAAGTTAGATGCCTATAAACATGTATGTACATTATTTTTTTTTTTTTGTCATCAGTCTCTCGACTGGTTTGATGCAGTTCTCCAACCTGTTCTATCTTGCGCAAGTCTTGATACCAAATAATATCCTAGATCATGTGCAAACAGTGAAGTTTCTAGGAGTGTCACTAGATAGGACCCTATCGTGGGATTATTACACCGATCAAATTTGTAGTAAAATATCATCTGGGGTATTTGCATTAAAACAAATTGCCAGATTAAATGATAAAAAATTGCTTATAGCAGCTTATCATGGTTTAATTTTATCTCATATCAGGTATGCCATATTAGTATGGGGTAATTCATCACAGGGTAACATGGAAAGAGTTTTTAAAATACAGAAAAAAGCTATTAGGTGTATGATGGGAGTCAACCACCTTACCTCATGCAGATCACTATTTAAAGAGCTCCAATTGCTCACAGTTCCTTCTTTGTACATTTTTGAAGTGATAATGTACGTAAAGAAAAATACCTTTTTACAGAATTTAGATGTTCACAACCACTACACAAGAAACAGAATCGATTATTATGTTGCTAATCACAACACTAAATTGTTTGAACAAAAACCAACTTATGCAGGTAGAAAATACATCAATAAATTGCCTCAAGGTTTAAAAAGTTGTGACAATTTAAGTCATTTTAAAAAAAAGCTAAAACAATATTTGATTAATGAAACATTTTACAGTGTGCACGAATTCCTTTCTAAGTAGTTTTGGTATTTAACTTTAATTAAACAAATATTGTGTACAATTTGATACAAAGGGGTTCTTGACAAGCTTGCTGAGTTAAGCAGTGGTAGGGGGAAATTATTGGTAAGTGATGAATTTATCATTGTGTTTGATTTATTTTTATTATTTATTGTGTGTGATATTTAATTCAATAGGGTTCATGACAAGCCTACTGAAGTAAGCAGTAGCAAAAACAAATTTTGGTGGTAAGAAGTAAATTTATCACATTGGTGTTAAACTTTCAGTTCATCAATTTTATCTTGACATGTCCTATACTCCCTTTGGAGTCTCCAGGATGCAAGTAACAAAAAAAAAAAGAAAAAAGAAGTCATTTCATATCTACATACCTGTAACACCCTACATCTCTTGTAATTTGCTTTATATTAGAATATATAAATTATATATGTAAATTGTAGAGGGAGGCAAAGATTAGAATATCTTTGCCTCCCTCTACAATTTACTCCCTCAATATTACCCTCCATTATTAATAGCCCAATACCCGGATTTCTTAGGATATGCCCCACTAGGCTATCCCTTCTTCTGGTAAGATGCTTCCATATACTTCTTTTTTCATCCACTCGCCTAAGAACCTCTAAATTACTTATTTTGACCACCCACCTAATCTTTAATATTTTCCTATAACACCACATCTCAAAAGCTTCTATCCTCTTCTTTTCTACAGCCCCTATCACCCATGTTTCACTTTCGTATAATGCTACACTCTAAACATAATGTTTAAAGAAATTTTTCCTAATCTGTTAATCAATGTTTGTAGTGAGTAAGCTGTTTTTCATTTCAAAGGCTTTTCTAGCTTGAGCAATTCTACTCTTGATATCACTTGTGCGTCTACCACCCTTTGTTATTTTACTCCCCAAATAGCAGAATAGTCCCCAACTTCCTGTATGTTTTTGGTGCCTATTTTTAAATTTTCCATCTCTTCTAAACCACTCTTGCTGCTACTACACAACACTTTGTTTTGTTCTTATTAATTTTCATGAAGTAATCCTTTTTCAAGATCTCATCCATTCTATTTAAGATATCCTCTAGTTCAGTCATGTCAAAGATGGCCGCATCCGGCCCCCGGGCTGTATCAATACGGCCTGCGATCGCAATGTGTCACAGAAAGAAGAATCATGTTTTTTAGAGCTTTAAGACTTCACTCGATTCCTCTACGGAAGTTTTAAAATGCGCACACTACATTTATAAGTAATTTTAAGGGCAGCGCGTGCCTAGACAAGCGAGAGAGATAGACAGTAACACCATCTCTACCTGACATCAATGAGCTTGTCAAAAACAAGAGAAGTCAGGTATCTGGATCCTTGAGCCCAAAATAATTACCATCTTTTATAACTTTGATATGTTTTTTAACAACCAGAGTATATTACTCTGCCCATAACAGACAGGTGGAGTGTCAAATTATTTACACTCAATCTGTTCGTTGCTGGGCTAAAATAAATAGTTGTGTTTCTTATCACATGGTCAGCCAATTAAATGACTGAATCATTTAACAACAGAAGAGGTAGAGGTGTAAAATACACTAATCAGAGTTATCTCCTCTGAAAGTAATGAATTTTATTATACAGCCAGACCCTGTGGTGAATGAAGTGAAAGTGTCATTTGCAGAGTGGAAAATATGTGCTTTTCAGAGGGCCCGGCATGCTGATAAGCATACTTTTCCACTCAGTGAGGAAGGCAATGGTAAACCACCTCACTCCTCGTTTTACTAAGTAAAACCTCTACAGGTTCAAACCAGCCTTTTGGCTGACGACATAAACAACATATTATTATATACTATACAATTAAATAAATAAAATGTTATAATAATTCAGTACATTTTTTGTTATTTGAATCTGGCCCGCCAACACATTCTAAATTTAATATATGGCCCTCTGCAAAATTGAGTTTGACACCACTGCTCTAGTTCTTTCTTTGTCTCGGCTAATACTAGCCTACTATATTCATCGGCGAATCTCAGCATTTTTATTGGTTCTCCTTGAATTTTTATTCCTGTGTCAAATTTCTCCTTCAAATACTTCAAATACATGTACCGTATTCAGATGAATTGAAGTCGCCTAGCAGTGGGAGTGAGAGAATGCATAATGTTCTCACTCGCACAAACCATACACACCATTTCACTAACATTATATAAATTTTACGAGTACATTGTTATGACTAGTCATAATTTTCAAGTGAGGTATAATGAACATAAAAAAGCACTGAAATGTGACTACATTATATCTAACTATACCAATCATATAAAAGAAGAAAAACATAAATTTGGTAAAATAGATGAACATTTCAATATAATAGAACAATGTAATATAGAGAATAAAAATAAAATTGAAAAATATGAGATGTTCCATATTTATAAATATTTGAAAGAGCAAAAGCAGGACATTTTGAATGAACAAATAAAATTTAGGAATGATGAAGTGATATTGACTGCTGCTGCTATCTACAGTAAATATGTAAATAAATAAAATTTATTTATTTACATATTTTAAATTAAAATAAATAAATTTTAAATCAGTTTTATACAAGTGACTGAAGATGTACCATCTTCTGTAAATTTTAAATAAATGAGAAAAAAATTTTTTAGTTTCAATTTTTCATTTACTCTGATGATGGTGGATCCACCGAAACACGTGTAAGTAGAAATTAAAATAAAGGTGACGACACAGTTTAAAAAGAAGGTTAGTGAAATTATTATATGAAATAGAAACATTATATAATTTTACTTTTTGTTGTAAGCGAGCATTTGTGCATGCAGTAAACTAACAACCAGTCTTATTCTACTTTCTTTATCTGTTGAATTGTTTTTTACTTTCTCTTGCCTATATGAATATATAGGAAGGAAATTATTGTTTTCATGTCGATTTTAAGAAATCGAGTTTTCACCGGATCTATACGTTTTCAGACCCCCTGAACCCACACAAACATGTTTTTAGCGATTGGTCTGTGTGTGTGTGTGTGAACAGAATATCTCAAGAACGGAACATCGTACGAACTTGAAACTTGAAACTTAAGTTACATACCACTACCGGACCCGACACGAACATTTTCATCAAAATCGGTCAACCGGAAGTAGTAGTTTATTCGTGTAATTTTTCACTTTTTTATGATTTTCTCAAAAACTGGTCCTACGATTTTTTTTTAAATCGCCTCATTTACTCAATTTTTTATTCTCTACAAGATAGGGTAGGCGCCATGTTTGCTGAAATTCTGGGTGAGGCCGTTTTCACGTAAAAACATTTTCTTTTTAAGATTGCGGCTTTAATATGCATTTTAGCGCAAAACATTATATAATAAAAGTTGTAGAGAATGTAAAATTCTACAACTTTTATTTCAAACATTTTTTTGTATAACGCTTAGTTTAGCGGTAATAAGCGATTTTCTGTTTTTTTTTTCATGAAAACGTGTGAAAAATCGATTTTTTAAAGATTTCGGCCTTAGAATGCATTTTACGACAAAAGTGTGTATACTAAAATTTGTAGAAAATTAAAAGATCTACAACTTTTATTTCAAGCTTTTTTTTGTACAGTGCCTAGTTTAGCGTGTAGGAGCGATTTTCCGTATTTTTAAGCCAAACTGAGGTCGATTTTAATTTTGCGTATTTCGCTAATGTTTTTTGAGGTTAGTTTTTTGTTTATTTCTAATATTTTATTACTTATGTTAGGTTTATTGTTAATTATTTATATTGGCAAGAGAAAGTTGTGTGAGTGTTTCACACCAGATTTTTCAAGATGTTTTACAATATTTTGAAGTTCTTCCAAGTGGTCTATTAAAATTAGCTTCCTCCTCACAGCAAGTTGCTTGCAGTTTAAAATAAACATAACGTTAAAGAAAGTAGAGAAGTGGATGTATTTATTCATAATAATAGTTTAGAGCATGTAGAAACAGTGAAGTTCCCCTAACAGTATCTCAAGATAGATCTTTGTCTTGGGACTTCTATACCAATCAAGTTTGTAGTAAAATATCATCTGGGGTATTTGCACTAAAACAAGTTGCCAGATTAAATTATAAAAAATTACTAATGGCAGCTTATCATGGCCTCATTCTGTCTCATATCCGTTATGGTATTTTAGTATGGGGTAATTCTAGCATGGGTAATATTAATAGGGTTTTTAAAATTCAAAAGAAAGCTTTTAGGTGTATGGTGGGAGCTAACCAGCTAACCTCATGCAGGCCACTATTTAAGGAGCTTAAATTGCTTACAGTTCCCTGTCTCTACATTTTTGAGGTGATTATGTATGTTAGGCAAAATAATTTTATGCAGAATTTCAATGTTTACAATCGTAACACGAGAAACAGGAATAATTATTATGTGGCTAATCACTCCACAAAATTGTTTTAACAAAAACCTACTTATGCAGGGAGAAAATTCATAAATAAATTACCCCAATCTTTAAAGTGTTGTGAGGATTTGAATTCCTTTAAAAAAAATGTAAAAAATTACTTGATCGGTGAAACTTTTTATAGCGTACAAGAATTTCTTTCTTGATAGTAGTGATACATTGCGTGATTCCTATATGTATTTCAGGTGTTATATCTGACATGTCCTATACTCCTCCTGGAGTCTCCAGGGCGCAAAAAAAAAAATGTTAATACATGTATAAATATAACCAACTACGGTGGCATGCGAGCCGCACATGCGCAGTAAGTAGCTCCCCCACCACAGCGTCAACTAAAGATACAGGCTGCCTCTAAACTAGTACTCACTACTCATTGTGTTCTGTTCATGCGGTAATCGTTTTGACATTTCTGTCGCTGTCGAAAGCCGCATGCCGTCGAAATTAGTTGCGCGCGTACAAAATACAGGGAAAAATGTCTGCGATTCATTTTGGGGTAATAGCCAATAAGTTTTTTCTAAATGATGTACATATCATAAGTTTTGACAGGCCCAAAAGAGAGGTACGTCATACCCTCATTCTGTTATATTTACTATACAGTTCTTTTTGTTAAAATAACACTTATAGTGTAATAAAATAAGATTCATTAGGAAGCGAAAGTAATTTTTTCTGAATTGTTTGATGAAAAATGAGCTTGTTAGAGTGTAGTGAACGAAACTGGCCGGCAGAGTGCCCTCCCGTACTGCATATTGTCACTATTGTGCTTGAACACCGTGCACTGATTGAAATGAGTTGAGGGGAAAGACTGACGCAACACATTCTCTCTCTGTCCCACTACCCTCCCTACATGCCGCCATAATTGGCGAGCAGTATAGTATCAAATTTCTTTCTCCGCTATAGATTGTTTGCCTATGTTTACGAAAATTTACATTAGTAGACATTATTTTTATGTCGCATAAAATGCACTGCCAAATCTCAATTTCAGTTAAAATTACATGTAGGCTAGAAAGAAATCAGAATCCCACAAAAAAATATCGATCGAATGAATATTTTCGCTAGAGAACAGTGTATTATATGAAAAGAACAAACACACACACACATTCATGTACACTGTAGCACGAGCCAAGATAACGATTGTACAGTCCAGCCTCTCTTAGTTTGCTCCTAATGTAAACAAATAATGACGTCACTGAGCAAGCGCATTATATAAAAATCTAGTGTGAAACATTAACGCGACTTTCTCTTGCCAATTTAAATAGGCCTTACACAATTCTACACAATCAGTGGCATTGATTTTTCAACAATAATTCTTTTATATCCAAAAATCTACAGTCCAGCCTCTCTTAGTTTGCTCCTAATGTAAACAAATAATGACGTCACTGAGCATGCGCATTATATCAAAATGTGTACACGCTGATTAAAAAGTAACAACAAAATACTTTCAAAAGTATTTAAATACAAAATACTTTTAAAAGTATTTAAAATACAAAATACTTTTAAAAGTATTTTTATAAAAGAAATTGTTAGGCCTACATCATATCATGACTGATGTTTTAAGTACTTATAATTTAAAAAATAGTTAACTTGATAGGAATACGACATCCGTAAAGTCGGAGACTCTAGCGTTCACCCTGTAGTAGGTGGCTTTTGTTTGTTGACAGTACCAGCAAACTAAGAATGGGTGAACTGTAGAATTTTTTCAGATCTGGATTATAACGATAAAGTCAGGTAGTTATGATGCATTTCTCCCTCTCACTTGCTCGGATGTGGAACTTCAATTCATTGGACATCTTTAACCATAATTTTGTTTCAAAACATAATTTCTTATCGTAATAAGCCGGCCGCATTAGCGTTGTTGGTAACATGCTCGCCTCTCATCATGCGGTCTTGGGTTCGAATCCCATTCAGGCATGGCATATTTTCATACGTTGCAAAAAAATCATATCAACCTTCACCGCACTGCATTAGCAGTAATTGCAGAACAGTCAGACGTTAAACAAAAAAAAAAATTATCATAAACGGTTTACTTTACTTTACAACCAGGGCGTTCAGGCTTCCGCAGCCCCTCCTCACCGTGACCTAAAAGATCTTTTGTGATTGTCCCTATTCCTTATTTATGCAAGACCCACACTTTCAATAAAGCGCAGGATCCGCCTAGGATCTAGTGCACTTACCTGAGAAGGTGTTAACACGTCCTTACCCATCAGCGCTCTTCTTTTGCAGCCAACCACTTTGCAACTGCATAAAATATGCTCAGCCTTCTCTTCTGCCTCATGACAGAATCTACACAGGCTCTCTTCAGCAACTCCTATCTTGGATAAATGATACCCAAGATTACAATGACCAGTCATCAGGCCCACTACCCTCCTCAAGTCCTGTCTTCCTAGTCTATTATATATCCCAGCCTTTCTGCTGGAATAGGCAATGAATTTCTTTGCCTGTTCACAGCCTGGCACCTTCTCCCAATAGGAGGTTTTAGCCTCCTCTTCCCAGGCCCTAACTATACCTCTATAATAGCCTTCACCAATTCCACAGAATGGCTCTGGGCCTATGAAGTGAGAGGCTGCACCTTTCTTTGCTAAGGCATCCGCTCTCTCATTTCCAGGCACTCCCTGGTGCCCTGGCACCCAACGCAGCGTCACCACGTTACGCTTGGCCACGCCATTCAAAACTTCATCATAAACGGTTAGTATGCTTAGGGTCCCAGATTTTTGATTAACCGGATTGGCTTTGATCCCGGTTAGTCCGGATAAATGAGGTTGTACTGTACATTTTTATCAGCTGTTTAACATCTGATTTTTGGAGACGAAAGTTCCTGGTTCAAATCCTAGTAAAGGTAGTTACATTTATACGGATTTGAATACTAGACAGTGGTTACCGGTGTACTTTGATGATTGGGGTTCAATTAACCATACTCTCTCAGGAATGGTCGGCCTGGGTCTGTACAAGACTACACCTCATTTACACGTCATACATTATCATCCTCATCTCATTGGGTCATGGGGTTGCTTATTGTTCTCAATTGAACAGATTGCAACGTACACAAATTAGGAGTAAAAAAAAGTCATGAAATTGGGGTGAAGGAAAAAGTTTACTTCCTAATACTGTTGATTATTTTACAGGAACTTGCCGAATACAGGAAATTTCTAAAAGGCAAAATGTCAACACCTTTAGTAGCGACTCGATTGCATAAACAGATGAATAAAATGACAGACCAGATGAATGATCTGGTATCAGATCTGCAGAAAAATCAAGCGACATTAAAAGAGGCTTTGCATCGTGAGGAATCCGCTTCTGCTACAATGAGGTTATATTATTAATCCATTTCCTTGTTTCTTATCTGAATATCCAGTTTTTTAAATACAGTATTATTTGGTCACCATGCCCGTAACAGACAGGTGGAGTGTCAAATTATTTACACTCAATCTGTTCATTGCAGGGCTAAAATAAATAGTTCTGTTTCTTATCACATGGTCACCCAATTAAATGACTGAATCATTTAACAACAGAAGAGGTAAAGGTGTAAAAGAAACTAATCAGAGTTATCTCCTCTGAAAGTAATGAATTTCATTATACAGGCAGACCCTGTGGTGAATGAAGTGAAGGTGTCATTTGCAGAGTGAAAAATTTGTGCTTTTCAGTGGGCCTGGCATGCTGATAAGCGTACTTTTCCACTCAGTGAGGAAGGCAATTGTAAACCACCTCACTCCTCGTTTTTACTTAGTAAAACCTCTACAAGTTAAAACCAGCCTTTCGGCTGATGACCTAAACAACAACATTTGGTCACCATTGGGATCTTAAAAATTGCTGTCTGAAACACTCAACAGGACTTTCTCTTGCCAATGCAAATAATGAACAATATAACGTAACATTATTTTAAACAACGTAAAATAAACGGAAAAATGGCCACCTCTGTGATGTAGTGGATAGTGCACGAGCCTACAAAGCGGAGGTCCCAGTTCGATTCCCAACTAGAGCTTGGAAATTATTAGTTGCCAAAACTCATCATTACAGTTTCTTAACTCACCGTAGTCGCTAATGATCAAACTGTTGATGCGACTTTAAATGAAAAAAAAATAACCTAATTTTAATCATGAGTGAATGATGCAAAATTAAAACCAACCTTAGTTTTTCTTTCTTTAGCTTGTTTGGCCTCAATGGATCACTCTAGTCAACTTTCTGGTTCGCTTCTCATGTACTTCATTGGCTCGCCGTTTTTGCCAATACCTCCTCATGTTTTCAGATCTTGCTTTTCATTGTTCGTCAGTTACCTTCACAACTCTAGCCACCTTGTCCACATTAAAACATTTTGCATTTAGAAACGCCCTTATCTTTGGTTTATTTGTCGCATCTTCAATCCTCAGTCCAACTTCGTCCAGATCCTCTTTAATTGCTGAGATGTATCTTCCACAAGATTTCACACTGATTCCTCTGGTTATAAGTTGTTTTAATAACCTATTCTCTGGCATTCTTAATATGTGAAAGAAATAAGAAATTCTGCGCTTCTTCATTAGACTGATAATCAGTTCCACGACTTCTTACACTGTTTCATTAGTGGGGATTCTCCACACACCATCCTTTTTGTAGTTCTTATTAATGCAAGTTCTAACAATTCTACGTTCTGTTTTAAATAAAAGTTGTAGATTTTTAAATTGTCTACAACTTTCAATATATATACTTTTATGCTAAAATGCATATTAAGGCCGCAATCTTAAAAAAAAAAAATTTTTCGGGAGCTCATTCACGCTAAACTAGACTCTGTAGAGAAAAATTCTTGAAATATAGGTTGAACATTTTTTAATTTCCTACAGATTTGCTTATATACACTTTTGTCATAAAATGCATATTAAGGCCGAAATCTTAAAACATCCATTTTATTGATTTTCATGAAAAAATCAGATAATCACTAATTACCGCTAAATTGAGCGTTATACAAAGAAATGTTTTAAATAAAAGTTGTAGATTTTTAAATTGTCTACAACTTTCAATATATATACTTTTGTGCTAAAATGCATATTAAGGCCGCAATCTTAAAAAAAAAATTTTTTACGGGAGCTCAGCCTCCCCAAAAATTTCAGCAGACATGGAGCTTACCCTATCTTGTAAAGCATAAAAAATGTAGTGAATGAGGCAATTTTTAAAAAAATTGTAGGAGTCGTTTTTGAGAAAATTGCAAAAAATGAAAAATGACACGAATAAACTACTACTTCCAGTTGAACGATTTTGATGAAAATGTTCGTGTCAGGCCCTCTAGTGGTATCTAACTTAAGTTTGGAGCTTCAACTTTGTATGGCGTTTTGTTTTTGAGATATTTTGTTCACTTACACACACACACACGCACACAGACCAATGACTAAAAACATTTTTTTTTGGGTTTAGGGGGTCTGAAAATATGCATATCCGGTAAAAACTCGATTTTGAAAAATCGACATGAAAACAATAACTTCCCTCCTTTGTATTCATATAGGCAAGAGAAAGTAAAAAACTGCAGAAGTTATTTGGAACTTTAAAATGGAGAACATTCTCTATTTATCCCCGTACATTTTAAGTATATTCGAAATGGAAGTATATTCATACATTTACGAGGGTTAACCAGAAAATAACCTCCGTTTTGAAATAAAAAGTAAACGTGTGAAGATACAAAAACTTTATTATATACATATTAAAACTACAGTTTTTCTCTATTTTTCGACATAGTCGCCAAACAGATTCAAGCACTTGTCGTACTTTGGAACAGTCTTTGAAATACCCTCTGCATAAAAATCTGCTGCCTGTGAATGTAGCCAACCATTCACGGCGTTTTGAAGCTCTTCGTCATTGGCAAACCGCTGAGATGCAAGCCACCGCTTCATGTTTGGGAACAGGTGAAAGTCACTGAGAGCCAAGTCCAGGCTGTATGGGGGATGATCGAAAACGTCCCATTTAAACTTGGTCAAAAGTTCATTTGTTCTTCGAGGTGTATGAGGGCGAGAAGATAAATACTTTTCAACCAAAACTACCGTATTTTCCGGACGATAAGACGCACTTTTTTCCGTAGGAAAATGACCTAAAAATTACTATGCGTCTTATGGTCCGAAAGCTACATTTCAAGGTAGATGCTTTCCATGATATATAACACTACCATACTTAAACACGTTCAATAACTAGGGATTCCAAAACATACAATGATATAGGATGTACCGTAGTTTTTAAACTGTATCGCCTTGAAGATTATAAGCATTTACGGTACTGTAAATTATGATTAGTCATCAGCATTGCATTTTATCTTACCACTCTACAGGAGGAATGTTTAAAATTTTTGTTTTGACGTTCTTTCTTGGAAAAGTATCGCTGCGGCTGTAAAAACATTTCAAGGCTCCCAAACTTCCGCAGCTATAATTCCCACGCCCCTTTATCTCATTTTGTATAATACTATACCGTAGCTGACAAGTCAGCGCATTTTCACCGTATTTTCTTTGTACTAAGCTCAGTCGTTGAATAGTGTGTTAATGTTTAGACAAAGTGTACTGTTTCAGTATCGATATTACTTACGGTAGTTATCATATCAGTTTAAAATGTGCAGTAAACGTGTTTCGTACTCTTTCGCTTTTAAATTAAAAGTGGTTCAATATGCAAAAGAAAATGGCAATTGGGCAGCAGAAAGGCATTTTGGACCTCCTCCAACAGAAAAAATGATTCGGGAATGGCGGAAACAAGAAGATTTATTACTCAAGGCAGATAATAAGAAACATACAAAAGTACATTTCGAACTCACGCTGCCAAATGGCCTCAACTTGAAACACAATTGAAAAATTGGATCATCAATCACAGGCAAAATGGCATTTCAGTGTCGACAAAAATGATTGTTTTCGAAGCTAGAAAGCAGGCGGCTATACTAGGCTTAGAAGATTTCTCTGGAAGTTTTTCTTGGTGTTTTAGATTCATGAAAAGAGAAGGTCTTAGCATGCGTACTCGCACAACAATCGCACAAAAGATGCCACCTGAATATGAAACGAAAATCTTAGAATTCCACAAGTTTATCATTTATTCAAAAAAGAAAACTGGCTATGAACTTGGTCAAATAGGTAACATGGATGAGATACTTCTAATGTTTGATGTTCCATCAAATAGAACAGTTGATGTGAAAGGTACTAAAACAGTTAAAATAAAAAACACAGGTCACGAAAAGACACATTACACATGTGTTTTGGCATGCTGTGCAGATGGTACAAAACTTCCTCCAATGTTAATTTTTAAAAGAAAAACGTTACCAAAAGAAAAAATACCATCAGGAATTTTTGTCCATGTATACTGCAAAGGATGGATGGATGAAAACGGGATGAAGTTGTAGTTGGAAAAAATTTGGTCAAGGCGTCCAGGTGGTCTCTTGAAAAAGCCAGCTCTACTAGTTCTTGATTAATTCCGGTCACACACCACCGAGTCAACAAAAAAAGTTGCACATGAATTAAAAACCGAACTAGCTGTAATTTCAGGAGGTTTAACGAGTCAATTGCAGCCTTTGGATGTTTCCATCAATAAGCCCTTCAAGTCTTTCATGCGTGAAGAGTGGACTAAGTGGATGGAAAGGACTGACAAAGATTTCACTCCGACTGGGCGTATGAGACGACCAACAATTTCAGAAGTATGTGAGTGGGTGAAAAAATCTTGGGAAGCTGTTAAAATTGAGACCGTTGTCAAAGCTTTTAAAAAATGCGGAATAAGTAATAGACTTGATGGGACTGAAGATGACATCCTATTTGAGGAAAATGGAGGTGATAGCTCCGAAAGTTCGGACATGGACTTGGCAGAAGCAGAAGATGAATAGTAATAATAATTTACCATGTACAATACTAGTAATTCAAGTACTTATAGTTTCTATATCCATGTTTTTTGTTAATTTATAATGACTTAATAAAATAATTATTTGTACGTATCTTTTGTACTCACTGTTTTTTAAATAAAGAAATCACATTTACCTGTATTAAAAAAACTAATTTAAATCAGTCAAAATAATTTTTGGACAGTTTATGCCTTGAAAAACAAGGGTGCGTCTTATCGTCCGAAAAATACGGTATTTAGAAAGGAATTCATGCACACTGTAAAATGATTCATCAATCAAATATTGCTTTAGCTTTTTTTAAAAATGACTTAAATTGTCACATTTTTTTAAACCATGTGGCAATTTATTGATGTATTTTCTACCTGCATAAGTTGGTATTTGTTCAAACAATTTAGTGTTGTGATTAGCTACATAATAATCGATTCTGTTTCTTGTGTAGTGGTTGTGAACATCTAAATTCTGTAAAAAGGTATTTTTCTTTACGTACATTATCACTTCAAAAATGTAAAAAGAAGGAACTGTGAGCAATTGCAGCTCTTTAAATAGTGATCTGCATGAGGTAAGGTGGTTGACTCCCATCATACACCTAACAGCTTTTTTTCTGTATTTTAAAAACTCTTTCCATGTTACACTGTGATGAATTACCCCATACTAATATGGCATATCTGATATGAGATAAAATTAAACCATGATAAGCTGCTATAAGCAATTTTTTATCATTTAATCTGGCAATTTGTTTTAATGCAAATACCCCAGATGATATTTTACCACAAATTTGATCGGTGTAATAATTCCACGATAGGGTCCTATCTAGTGACACTCCTAGAAACTTCACTGTTTTCATATGATCTAGGATATTAATCATCCGGACAGTTTGAATTTTAAAAATCTGGTGTGAAACATTCACACAACTTTCTCTTGCCAATGCAAATAATAAACAATGAACCTAACATTATTAATAAAATATTAGAAATAAACAAAAACCTAACCTCAAAAACATAACCTTATTTTAATCATGAGTGAAAGATGCAAAATGAAAATCAACCTCATATCAGCTTAAAAATACGGAAAATCACTCTTTCACACTAAACTAGGCTCTGTAGAGAAAAATACTTTAAATAAAAGTTGTAGATCTTTTTATTTCCTATAAAATTCATTATATACACTTTTGTCGTAAAATGCATACTAAGGCCGAAATCTTAAAAAAATTGATTTTTCACACGTTTTCGTGAGAAAAAACAGAAAATTGCTAATTGCTGCTAAACTAAGCGTTATACAAAAAAGTTTTGAAATAAAAGTTGTAGAATTTTATATTCTCTACATCTTTTGTTATATAAATTTTTGCACTAAAATGCATATTAAAGCCGTAATCTTAAAAAAACAAAGTTTTTACGTGAAAACAGCCTCACCAAGAATTTCAGCAAACATGGCGCCTACCTTATCTTGTAGAGCATAAAAAATTTAGTAAACCAGGCGATTTTAAAAACATTGTAGGACCAGTTTTTGAGAAAATCGCAAAAAAGTGAAAAATTACACAATTAATCTACTACTTCCGGTTGACCGATTTTGATGAAAATGTTCGTGTTGGGTCCGGTAGTGGTATGTAACTTAAGTTATAAATTTCAGGTTTGTACGATGTTCCGTTCTTGAGATATTCTGTTCACACACACACACACACACACACACACACACACACACACATTCACACACACACACACACACACAGACCAATCGCTAAAAACATGTTTTTTTGGGTTCAGGGGGTCTGAAAACATGTAGATCCGGTGAAAACTCGATTTCCAAAAATCGACATGAAAACAATATTTTCCTTCCTATATATTCATATAGGCAAGCGAAAGTAAAAATGTATACAGAAGGCGCAACAACAAAAACTAAAAATTTTAGCAATAAGTATTAAAAAGTAATTTCTACTGATTTATACCCTGAATTTGTCATTATTATATCCGTTACTTGATAAATCAGGTTAATAATTTTTCTTTATTTTAAATGTCTTTTCTTAAACCGGTTTGAACGAAAACCACTCTCCCTTTCCTCAAATTGAAAGTGTATGCGCCGATCCAGAAAAGGATTGAAAAGGAAATATTCCCGGTCCATTCGGTGGGTATTCCATTACATACCTCCGTATTACATTTTTCCATGTATTATTTTCATGTTAATATTCCATTACCTGGAGTTCCACCATTTAATGTCCGAATTTAGCCTCAAACAATTGAAGGGGTTGGGAGAAGAAAGTGCCTAACCCACAAAATTTCCAGCATGATTTTTCTTAAATATTCTGTAAAAATAAATAGTTCTGTTTCTTATCACACGGTCAGCCAATTAAATGACTGAATCATTTAAGAACAGAAGAGATAGAGGTGTAATAAAAGACACTAATCAGAGTTATCTCCTCTGAAAGTAATGAATTTCATTATACAATAATAACATTATACAGTAATTATTTCATTATACAGCTGTGGTGAATGAAGTGAAGGTGTCATTTGCAGAGTGGAAAATATGTGCTTTTCAGAGGGCTTGGCATGCTGATAAGCATATTTTTCCACTCGGTGAGGAAGGCAATGGTAAACCACCTGACTCCTCGTTTTATGTAGTACAGGTTCAAACCAGCTTTTTGGCTGATGACCTAAACAACAACAATGACCTGGAAACCAATGTGACCTAAAAAATTAGTAGGTTTTCATTGCTTACATGGCAAGAGAAAGTTGTGGGATTGTTTCACACACAATGATTATTAAGAATTTAGTTTCATTATGATGAAGAATTTTGCGTTGTGTATATCTGACATATTTCTGTTCTGTAATGTTTCAGATCAGAGATATTAAGAATAGATGCGTTAATAAATACCGTAAGAAAACTGGAGCAAGTACCTTGTGAGGCTCAGATAAAACTCATCTCTGGTATACTTACTAAATTAGTAAATAATAAAGGTGCAATCAGAATTGATCTCATGCAAAAGGTAAAAATAATTTTATCTACTCAAGTTTCTGTGCTGTACAATCTGTAGAGGCTCAATGGAGCAGCAAGAGGATTTGAAAGTCCTTGCTCAATAAAAATTGGATTGACCGATTATTTTCATACGTTGATTTTAAAAATTGAGTGAAAAAAAGTTCTATGAATTTTTTAGTCAACGTCCTAATATTAGAACGCTGGCACTGTAAAGGTTACAGAAAAGATTCAGTAATCAATAATGGTTTTTGCCATAAAGGTAAGCCTTTAGAAAAAATCCCTTTCATGAGACCTCACGTCTCATGGTTTTTTTTTTTTTTTTTTTTTTTTTAATTCCTAATTTGTGTACGTTGCAATCTGTTCAATTTAGAACAATAAGCAACCCCATGACCCAATGAGATGAGGATGATGTGTATGACGTGTAAATGAGGTGTAGTCTTGTACAGACCCAGACCGACCATTCCTGAGAGAGTATGGTTAATTGAACCCCAACCATCAAAGTACACCGGTAACCACTGTCTAGTATTCAGATCCGTATAAAAGTAACTACCTTTACTAGGATTTGAACCAGGAACCTTCGTCTCCGAAAATCAGCTGTTAAACAGCTGATTTTGGCGAGGACTTTACCTCTAGACTAACCCGGTGGGTTACGTCTCATGGTTGGCGGTAATTTTTTCTTAAGGTAAGGGTTTGGCCGTGAGAAGTTACATTACGTGTTCACTTAACCCTTCATAGATGTTTGGTAAGTATACTTACCACTGGCAAGTAGGTCGATTTTTTTTAACAATAAGCTATGCAGTTAAACCCTATTGGCATTTTATGGTTTTATAGATATTGCAGATGCCCATAACAGACAGGTGGAGTGTCAAATTATTTACACTCAATCTGTTAGTTGCAGGGCTAAAATAAATAGTTCTGTTTCTTATGACATGGTCACCCAATTAAATGACTGAATCATTTAACAACAGAAGAGGTAGAGGTGTAAAAGACACTAATCAGAGTTATCTCATCTGAAAGTAATGGATTTCATTATACAGTTGGACCCTGTGGTGAATGAAGTGAAAGCGACATTTGCAGAGTGGAAAATATATGCTTTTCAGAGGGCCTGGCATGCTGATAAGTGTACTTTTCCACTCAGTGAGTGTTGGCAATGGTAAACCACCTCACTCCTCTATTTACTTAGTAACACCTCTACAGGTTCAAACCAGCCTTTTGGCTGATGACCTAAACAACAGATATTGCAGAGAGAGTTAAAAAACATATACGAGGGGGTACCCAAAAGTATCCGAAATAGCTCTGCTGTGGGCGGAGCTTGTGCAGTATAAATTCCCGCCACTAGGCTGCTTGTAGCGCTACTCATTGCCAGTTCAATGCCATTTTGTTCGTTGATCTAGCTTGTTCTGTTCTCGTGCAGTGATTGTTCTTGCTAGTGCTGTTTTGTGCTCGTGTCGTTTTTCATGATGGCAAGTTTTAATGAACAACGTGCGGCTGTGAAATTTTGCTTCTTGCTCGGTAAAAACGCCGCGGAAACAGTTGTAATGTTGAACACAGCTTACAAAGACGACGCTATTGGAAAAACCCAAGTGTACGAGTGGTTTTTGCGCTTTAAAAATGGCGACATGTCGATTGAGAACAAACCTCGTTCTGGACGACCGTCGACTTCCCGAACAGACGAAAATGTTGTGAAAGTGAAAGAAATTGTACGAACAGACCGACGACAGACCATTGACCAAATATCACAGGTTAGTGGGTTATCTTGGAGCTCAGTCCAACGCATTTTAACAGAAGACTTGACAATGAAAAGAGTCGCTGCCAAGTTTGTGCCTCGGGTTCTGACAGACACTCAAAAGGAACGTCGAATTGAAACGTGTAGTGATTTGAAACAACAGCTTGAAACTGATCCAGATTTCATGTCAAAGATCATTACGGGTGACGAGTCTTGGTGCTATGGGTACGACCCAGAAACCAAACAACAATCCAGTCAATGGAAGACTTCATTATCACCCCGACCAAAAAAAAGTCGTCAAGTCAGATCGAACATCAAAACAATGCTGATTTGTTTTTTTGATGTGAGGGGAATTGTCCATTCAGAGTTCGTTCCACCAGGCCAGACGGTAAATCAAGCTTTTTATCTTGAAGTGTTAAGAAGACTACGAAACAGCATTTGTTGTAAAAGACCTAATTTGTGGCAGACAGGGGACTGGTTTTTCCACCACGACAACGCGCCTGCACACACGGCAATCTCGGTTACCCAGTTTTTGGCGAAAAACAGCATGGTTTTGCTACCACACGCACCGTACTCACCCGATCTGGCTCCGTATGATTTTTTCTTGTTCCCACGCATGAAAAGGGGCATGAAAGGTCTCCGATTTAACAACGTTGATGATGTCAAGAAAAAAACGACGGATGAGCTGGCAGCCATCACTGAAGAGGAGTACAAAAAATGTTTTGAACAGTGGAAGCACCGGTGGGACAAATGTATTAGTTGTAATGGAGAGTATTTTGAAGGGGATAAGGTTCTTTTGTAAAAAAATTAAAAATAAATAGTTTTAAAAAATAATTACGGTTTCTTTTGGGTACCCCCTCGTATACAGTGTAGAAAACAACTTATATTCGTGATATAGAACACGTAGGTGCAGTAGGCTGGTTGACCCACCGCAATCTCTTCACTATTTAGAGTCTGGTGGGGAGAGCTAGCCATGCATACGAGGCATATCCAGAAAGTAAGTGTACTGAGGCTCTCACGATCAGAGGGTTTTTTATTTTCGACATGTTGGCTACACTTCCGTGTAGCCTGACTTCTCCCCTTCACAACGAGACCGGTTCGAGGTCAGTACGTTGAGAACTGTCGACACGATAGCATGTTTCGTGAAAAATGTCAATCCAATCTCCCGCCAAGTGCGAAAAATGTAGCGTCATCCGTTATCTTATTTGGAAAGGAAATCTCTAGTTAAGATTTATAATGAGGTGATAAAGCTATGAATTATACAATTGTGTACACGTGTTGTCGCGAGTTTAAAAATGGTCGTACGTCTGTGCATGATGATCAGAGGAGCGGAAGACCTTCGATTGTGACTGACAAATTTGTGGAAAAAATCGAAAATGCGCTCCATGAACATCACAGATTGCCTGTGGATGAACTTCTGCGATGTTTCCACAAATTTCCAGATCTCTACTACACGAAATCATCGCAGAAACCCTCGGATATCGGAAACTGTTCGCAAGGTGGGTCCCAAAACAGCTGACAGACTAACTCAAGTTGAATCAAGTGGAGGCCACGCAAGAGTTTTTGAGGCACTGCAAACTCCATGGAGATGAATTTCTCCGCTCCATCGTTACTGGAGATGAAACTTGTGTTGCACACTACACGCTTGAAATCAAAAGACAGTCTTAACAGTGGCATCACACCTCTTCACCCTCTGTCAAAAAGTTCAAATCCATAATTTCAGCCAAGAAAATCATGGCATCCGTGTTTTGGGACTGTCAAGGCATAATTTTAATTAAATATATGCCTCAAGGGAAGACCATCAACTCTGCAAGATACTGTGAGACCCTAAAAAAATTGCAGAATACTTATACTTGTATTATGAGAGAAATAAATCTCAATACTATACGAGATGTGGCTATTAAATGATGAGACTAATGTTGTAAAAAATTTAATTTTAATTTTATACATAATCACTTATTGTCACCTTCAATATACACTCCTTCTCTATCCCTACAACGCTCCATGCGAATTTTCCATTGTTTGAAACAGTGCTGGAAGTCATCTTCTGTCAGTTCCTTCAGGTCACGTGCCGCTTTCTCTTTTACAGCTTCCACAGACTCAAATCTTGTCTCTCTTAATGCAGATTCCACCTTAGGGAACAGGTAGAAGATAATAACATGTGATGAAATGTGGTGTTTACTTATGATCCAGAAACGAAGCGCCAATCCATGCACTAGAAGAGTCGAACTTCACCGAGAGCCAAAAAAGCTCGAATGAGCAAGTCAAAATTAAAACCAATGATGATTGTTTCTTTTTATATCCATGGAATTGTGTACCTTCACTGGGTTCCTGAAGATCAAACAATTTATCAATATTACTACCTTGAGGTACTTTCTAAACTAGTCAAAGAGTAAGGAAAAAAGGCCCGAAAAGTAGAGGGACAAATCATGGGTTCTCCACCAAGTCAATGAGCCAGCTCATTCCACATTATCTGTCAAGAGGTTCCTAGCCAAGTACAGCATCTCAGTGTTAGAACATCCACCTTATTCACCAGATCTTGCACCATGTGACTTCTACCTGTTCCCTAACGTGAAATCTGCATTAAAAGGGACAAGATTTGAGTCTGTTGGAAGCTGTAAAAGAGAAAGCAGCACGTGTTTTGAAGGAGCTGACAGAAGATGACTTCCAGCACTGTTTCAAACAATGGAAAATTTGCATTGAGCGTTGTAGAGATAAAAAAGGAGTGTATATTGAAGGTGACAATAAGTGATTATGTATAAAATTAAAATTAAAATTTTTACAACGTCAGTCTCGTTATTTAATAGCCACACCTCGTACAGAAAATAGGTGAAGAGGCTCTTCGCCTTTTTTTTTTTTTTTTTTTTTCAGCCGTGCGAAGCGGGGGAATCTTCTTAGGGCCAAGCGGCCACCCCAACCATTTCAATTCCGGCTGGGCCTGAAAGATACCACTGTGCGCACAGTGGTTATGTGGGGTTTTTACCCACTAAACCTAACCGCCCCTTCTCAACACCAGGTACTGGCCCCGTCTACGATGGCATTACTCAGTATCCAGTGTGCCCTGGGAAAAAACCCAACCCCCTTATGTGACACGTACCGGCCCCGCCTACGATGGCATTACTCAGTACCCGGTGTGCCCTGGGAGAAAACTCAACCTCCTTATGTGATACCCGGACCCGTAGGACTTACTGGCCATTCAGCCGAGACTCAATGACCATACCTACCAGCCTAAATACCTCAGACCTAAACCTGAAGTATAAACCGACATAAAAGAAAAAAAACCCCAACCTTAACCCCTGATGATGGGCTTTACTGACAGGTTATCAGTTGATAAACCATCATACCACATACTAACATCCACACACACACATTCATACACAACAATTTACTTATTACCTACAATAAATTTCTTCTAATATAAGGGACAAAGAGGCAAATAGCAAGAAGGTGTATTGGAAAATGGTCCCTTCAAGATGGTAGTTTCTATATTGTACCAAACAAGGAAATATATGAAACAGTTGAGCCTTTAACCAGTATCATCAGAAAAAAAAGGATATCCTTCCTGGGACATATATTGAGAATGGAGGATACAAGATTACTAAGAAGGATGACTGAGTTTTTCTGGCAAAAGAAGATGACACCAAACTGGATAAAGGAAGTCAAAAAGGATATGGAGGAACTAAACATCACAATAGCTGACCTCAAAACTAAGTCAGGGAGCTACAGGACATACAAACAGCGATCGGTTAAATTTAGGGAACAAATGAGGGTCAGGAAAGCCATGGTGATTTCGGACGCTGAGAGACTGAGAAGATCCGAAACATTGAAGAATTATTGGCGAAGAAGAAGGGAAGTGCGGGAACGACAACTGCGGGGGCGTTTTGGTGGAACATCTGAAAGAGCTAGACGTTGAAAGATTGAACTTAAGTGGTCCTTTGTGGCCGTAAAATAAAAAAAAAAAAGGGCAAAAAAATTTTTTTTTTTTTAACTTGCATCCAGGAGACCCCAAAGGGATTATAGGACATGTCAAATAAAACTGATAAACTGAAAGTTTATCACCAATGATAAATTCATCTTTTACCACCAGAAAATTGTTTTTGCTACTGCTTACTTCAGTAGGCTTGTCATGAACCCCATTGAATCAAATACCACACAAAATTAAAAAATCAAACACAATGATAAATTCATCACTTACCAATAATTTTTTCCTGCTACTGCTTAACTCAGTCGGCTTGTCATGAACCCCTTTGTATCAAATATCACACAATATTTGTTTAATTAGAAGTTAAATACTTTTCAACCAAAAACTATTTAGAAAGGAATTCTTGCACACTGTAAAATGTTTCATCAATCAAATATTGCTTTAGCTTTTTTTTAAAATGAATTAAATTGTCACAACTTTTTAAACCTTGTGGCAATTTATTGATGTATTTTCTACCTGCATAAGTTGGTTTTTGTTCAAACAATTTAGTGTTGTGATTAGCAACATAATAATCGATTCTGTTTCTTGTGTAGTGGTTGTGAACATCTAAATTCTGTAAAAAGGTATTTTTCTTTACGTACATAACATTATAAATAAACAGGTGGAGTGTCAGATTATTTGCACTCAATCTGTTCGTTGCAGGGCTAAAATAAATAGTTCTGTTTCTTATCACATAGTCAGCCAATTAAATGACTGAATCATTTAAGAACAGAAGAGGTAGAGGTGTTAAAGACACTAGTCAGAGTTACCTCCTCTGAAAGTAATGAATTTCATTATACAGTTGGACCCTGTGGTGAATGAAGTGAAGGTGTTATTTGCAGAGTGGAAAATATGTGCTTTTCAGAGGGCCCGGTATGCTGATAAGCATACTTTTCCACTCAGTGAGGAAGGCATAGGTAAACCACCTCGCTCCTTGTTTTACTTAAGCACCGGTCACACTAGGCTGATTGTCAGCCTAATAGCTACTAGGCTGATTATCAGGGCCTGGCAGTAGCGCCAGCAAGTGGTGGTTGGCAACCTGGTCACATTTCGCTTTTAACTCGCCTGGTTCTAGTTCTAGCCAGCATGTCGTCTGTGGTTCCACGTAAACGAGTAATTAAGCGATTATTAAGGATGTGTGTGAAGGAGCTTTGTGTTAAAATGCTTCACCGCAAGAAGAGACATTGGTGGAGTAGACCTTGGATTATGAGAAGAGAAGAATTAGGAGCATCTGCAAGACTTTTCCAAGAGTTACAAGAAGAGGACCCAGAAACATACAAAAATGTTTTACGAATGTCAGCTCCTAAATTCCAAGAATTGCTGGAGTTAGTTGAACCGTTGATTAAAAAACAAAATAAAATTTTGATTAAAAACAAAAACAAAATTCTTTGACATTCCTATCAAGGTAATCCTGTGATGAAACGTCCCACAAGCACGGATAATTTTGAAATAAATTCAAAAATTCAATGACCTGCTTCCTTGATCACTTCAACTCAGCTATTTTTACAGTATAAATTAACAGTTACCAACGAAACAGCAGTAGTTAAACGAACTCAATGAACAAAACAAAAGATGTAAACACAAAACCACGTGTAGTTTACTCGCCGCTGACACACTACTGGGATGGTCAGACTGCGCTGCAAGCTGGCGCCAGCTTGTGCGAATGAATCAAGTGACCTGCTAGTTGCCGTTACCTGCAACCAAAAGTTGAACATGTCCAACTTCGCCAGCCGCTGACAAATACTCGACGGCTGGTAGCACCAGCTGCGGGTTCTGTGGTCACATCAAGCTGATAGTAGCGGCTTCCTTTAATTCGCAGCTGTAATCAGCCTAGTGTGACCCGTGCTTTAGTAAAACCTCTACGGGTTCAAACCAGCCTTTTGGCTGATCACCTAAACAACAGCAACATTATAAATAGGTGAAGAGGCTCTTCGTCTACTTCACCTGAACAACCACTGCTGATTTTGCCTAATCAAATTCTTTAAATTTTGTTTCTAGTTGATTGATTTTATAAATCGAGAAAATTTACAACTAGATAAAAACCAAATCGACGAAGTTATTGAATTATTAAAAAAAGAAGATACTTTAGCGTTACAAAATCAACTTGACAAGTCATTAAAAATGCCTGATCATCAAATTGATACAACTCCTTTAAAAGAAGTAAAACCTACGGATGGTACAATAAAGGAAAATAACGAAAAAAAAAATATTTCAGTAAATAATAAACAAAATGATTCAAAAGAAAAATCCACAAAGAAATAATTATTTTAATAATTGTTAATAAAAAATTTTATATATATACTGTAAAAGTACTTCTTTTCTTTAATATTTTAATTCAAGTTTATTGTCTGAAGAATAATTATTAATTATGTTTATTAACAACCAACCTGCTTCATACTTACTCTTTATTTCAATTTAGTTGTGAACAATACACAGGGTGATTCAAAACTATACGGCAATCTCTTGGGATCTCATTCTATAGCTAAAAATCTGGTGTGAAACACTCACACAACTTTCTCTTGCCTATGCAAATAATTAATAATAAACCTAACATTATTAATAAAATATTAGAAATAAATAAAAACTAACCTCAAAAACATAACCTTACTTTAATCATGAGTGAATGACGCAAAATGAAAATCAAACTCAATTTGGCTTAAAAAAAAACGGAAAATCACACTTTCACGCTAAACTAGGCTCTGTAGAGAAAAATGCTCTAAATAAAAGTTGTAGATCTCTTAATTTTCTATAAATTTTATTATATACACTTTTGTCGTAAAATGCATACTAAGGGCGAAATGTTAAAAAAATTAATTTTTCTCACGTTTTCGTGAGAAAAAAACAGAAAATCGCAAATTACCGCTAAACTAAGCGTTATACAAAAAAATGTTTGAAATAAAAGATGTAAGATTTTAAATTCTCTACAACTTTTATTATATAAATTTTTGCTCTAAATTGCATATTAAAGCCGTAATCTTAAAAAAACTATGTTTTTACGTGAAAACAGCCTCACCCAGAATTTCAGGAAACATGGCGCCTACCCTATCTTGTAGAGAATAAAAAATTGAGTAAATGAGGCGATTTTAAAAAAAATCGTAGGACCAGTTTTTGAGAAAATTGCAAAAAAGTGAAAAATTATACGAATAAACTACTACTTCCGGTTGACCGATTTTGATGAAAATGTTCGTGTCGGGTCCGGTAGTGGTATGTAACTTAAGTTTCAAGTTCGTACGATGTTCCATTCTTGAGATATTCTGTTCACACACAGACACACACACACACACACACACACACACAGACCAATCGCTAAAAACATGTTTTTTGGGTTCAGGGGGTCTGAAAACGTATAGATCCGGTGAAAACTCGATTTCGAAAAATCGACATGAAAACAATACTTTCCTTCCTATATATTCATTTAGGCAAGAGAAAATAAAAATAAGAAAAATAGTTCATATAAATATATGCCTGAAAACGCTTAGTTAACGAGTTACGGCTAGCGAAAAATTTCACCTAGAACTCTGTACCCTCGGTGAAGTAAGGCCGTAAAAAAATGTTAAAGGTAGTTACAAAGATACAAATACGATTGTTTCTTATGTTTTTTAATCTGGAAAATTGAATAAAATTGGTTCCAGAGCTGTAAATGGAATACTTTCAGAGATATCGTACATAAAACACAAGAATTGGTGCAAAGAAATAACATATTTTTGTGTTTAACGTAAGATTACTTCCATAAATGGTAAATAAAGGTATATTTTTTCTTAAATAAATTTGTAGAAAATTTATTTAAGAAAAAATACACCTTTATTTACCATGAATTTACCATTTATGGAAGTAATCTTACATTAAACACAAAAATGTGTTATTTCTTTGCACCAATTCTGCTGTTTTATGTAAGATATCTCTGAAAGTATTGCATTTACAGTTCTGGAACTAATTTTATTCAATTTTTCAGATAAAAGTTGTAGGATTTTAAATTCTCTAAATTTTTTATTTTATAAATTTTTGCACTAAAATGCATGTTAAAGCCGCAATCTTAAAAGAACAATAAATTTTTTTACGTGAAAACAGCCTCACCAAGAATTTCAGCAAACATGGCGCCTACCCTAACTTGTAGAGCATTCAAAATGTAGTAAATGAGGCGATTTAAAAAAAAATAGTAGGACCTGTTATTGAGAAAATATCAGAAAATCCAAAATTGTACGAATATACTACTTCCGGTTGAACGATTTTGAGACAATGTTCGTGTCGGGTCCGGTAGTGGTATGTAACTTAAGTTTCAAGTTTGTATGATGTTCTGTTTTTGAGATATTTTCTACACACACACACACACAGACCAATCACTAAAAACATGTTTTTTGGGTTCAGGGGTCTGAAAACATGTAGATCCGGTGAAAACTGGATTTGTTAAAATCTACATGAAAATAATACTTTCCTTCCTATATATTCATATAGGCAAGAGAAAGTAAAAATGTTTACAGAAAAGTTCCATTAAAATAAATTTACAGTTTTTTGTGGGTTTTCCTGCCCTTGTTCACCTATTTGTTCTTAAATTTAACAGATTGTAAGTTAACATACACACATCAGTGAATTTTTTTTTTTTTTTTTTTTTGGTTTAATGTCGGACTGTTCTGCAATTACTGCTAATGCAGACGGTGAAGGATGAAATAATTTTTGCAACGTATGAAAATATGCCGTTCCTGAATGGGATTCGAACCCAAGACCGCATGGTGCTCACCTCTCATCATGCGGTCTTGGGTTTGAATCCCATTCAGGCACGGCATAAGTTCATACGTTGCAAAAATTATTTCATCCTTCACCGTCTGCGTTAGCAGTAATTGCAGAACAGTCGGACGTTAAACCAAAAAAAAATCATCAATCATCAGGGAATTGTATCTTCAGTCACTCATTCTACAGAACTTCTTAGTACAAGTTTTGAATTCTGTATTAGTGAAATTAACCATAACCCAAGATGCATGTATAATTTTATTCCTTGGAAAATTGTCCATAATTTACATCACAGTAAAACTAAACTTTTTGAAAGTATGTACTGTATATTCTTTCTGTATATAAACACTAATGTTTAGGTAAGTACGTAAACTTAACATGAATACTTTTCCTGAAAATTTTGATTAACACTAATTTATAATGTTGATGAAACACATTCTGTGAATGCTGAAGTTAAAATTATCATTGAATATTTTTATAACTGTTGGTATTTTGTAAGATTTTTGTTCAAGCATTAAAATTTAAATCCACTAAAATTGAACTTGTCTTGTATTCTTGTTCACAGTATTTTAGTAATCAAGTTTGTTTGCTCTGACAAAATTTTTAAAAGACTGAGTTTAGTCTAAATCTAATTTTGTTTCAAGTACTGTACTGATCAAGGTTTCTCTCAAGGTAATTAGAATAGAATTCTCCCCCAGTTACCGTGGGTTTCTCGTAATCTATCCGAACAATCCTAAAGATCATTCCTTTATTTTTGTTCTTCTTTGTTTTTCCATGTAAAACGAAGAAACGAAGCAGAAAATTTAACGGTTTTTTTAAAGATATACCCGGGTGCGTTTCGATCGTGCTACCAACTTTTTATTTTAACACTACCTTTCAAGAAATTTTTTTTATTTCCTAATTTGTGTACGTTGCAATCTGTTCAATTGAGAACAATAAGCAACCCCATGACCCAATGAGATGAGGATGATGTGTATGACGTGTAAATGAGGTGTAGTCTTGTACAGACCCAGGCCGACCATTCCTGAGAGAGTATGGTTAATTAAACCCCAACCATCAAAGTACACCGGTAACCACTGTCTTGTATTCAAATCCGTATAAAAGTAAATACCTTTACTAGGATTTGAACCAGGAACCTTCGTCTCCGAAAATCAGCTGTTAAACAGCTGATTTTGGCGACGACTTTACCTCTAGACCAACCCGGTGGGTTAAGAAATTAAAATGTAGAAATTATAAGAGTTTTTAAGCGATGTACTTTTTAAAAATATTCGTTACAAATAAAATAATTTGTAATTGTAGTAAATAGTATGTAATTAAATATTATTATACGTTATTAAGGCATTGGTTTATGAACCAAAAATATATTTTGGTGATAAAACATTAAAAATAAATTATATAAAAAAGTTTTAAAATTTCAATTTTGCTTTGTGTATCGTTATTCACCTAATATATTTACAATTTCCAGTTAATATCTTTTTAAAAAACTTGTTTCTGACGACTTCTGGTACTGTGGACGATTTCTAGGTGGCTGTGGATCTTTGAAATAACAACCGTTGCAGCGCTCGCCGACATCGGTTAAAAGTTTTGACTAGTTTTCGTTCGGTTAGGAGGGACATGGCGTAGGTAGATTTCATTTCGGTGTTTTCTGATGTTAACCATCATCAAAACTGAATAACTTGTTAGGGGTTTATATATATTAGTACATATTAATACTTTTTTTTATTTCTTGTAAATTTATTTAGTCTTATCTCTGGATTTAGTGTGTTAAGTTATTGCAAAAGAACAAGTAGTTTCATGTAGGATCAGTTACGTTCTTAAACGTACACGGCTTTTGTATTATTTTTAATTTGTCACATAATCATTATTCGTGTTTTAAGTTTTGTTTAATTTTATTTACAAAAATGTCGGATAAAATGAAAGTTGCTATTCGTGTTAGGCCTCTCAGTGATAAAGAAAAGGATGAAAACATACCTTTGCACTGGAAAACAGAAGGCAACACTATTTTTCCAATCGATCCTGTAACTGGGAAACCTAAGAATGATGCAGTTACATTTGGTGAGTTTTTATAAATATTATGTTTAATTTAAAACTAGATATGGTCTATATGTTTACGTACGATTTTTAAAATAACATTTAACTTAACACAAAGTTGCTGTTTTTATAGTTTATAAGTTGTAATTTTTGTCGGTTTTTAAGTGATAGTTGATAGAAGGTACAACTTTGTTCACCGTTTACAGTTATTTATTAGTTATATTATTAATTGATTTAATATTGTGTTATTTTTAAATAAAAAATTGAGGAAATACCATCATAGTATTGGTATTTTCAGTCATTTGTCAAGTACTAACAAGATTGCAATCAGTTCTAATCTTATATTAGATGGGTCTTGTCTAATCTTGTAATAAAATACCGTGTTAGCAGTAATGGTGAACAAACAAAATGTAATAGTAGGGGAAGGGAGCCATATATGGAATAGGCTCTTATTATGGAATACTAGTGTTTTTCCAGACAGGACGTTGGAAATCCTGATCTTATCGCACCATTGGTTATACTGACAGAAACAACTACCTGATTCAAACTGACCAAATACAGCAATTTGTCAAGGTGATTATAATGAAGATAAAAAAGTGAATTCATTGCTAGAGGTGTAATAATTGATATCATGAACAATGCACTAGTGCTGAAAGGTTGTATTTTGTCTGCGATTACTGTCAATAAACTGAATGGACTAATACTTTCGTGCTTTAATAACTATGTAGGCAAATTATGTATCTATTCCAAGTATTCCAAATTATAACCCAATGTATTCCATATTAAGATCCTATTTTGTGAATTGTAAAAATTATGTTGCTAAAGAAAGTTTTTTTTTAAAAAAATTATATTTGTAAATTTAAGATTTTTTATTTTCTAGTTGTGAAATAAACTATTTCTATTATTGTTATAAAATTCTAGTAATTTCAAAAGTCATGGAAACCCAGAAAAATCAAAAAAAGAAAAAGGTATTCCATATTTGGTTCCTCTCCCCTATTATTTGTATTTTGTGGCAATTATTTAAAACTTTATTCTATAAATAATTGAATATTTTTACAAGGTCTCAATGAATTTGAGTTTGACCAGTAGCAGTTCAAACCAGCCTTTCGACTGATAACTTGACCAACAATTCTCATGTGGTATCTTTCTTAAAACATAGTCAATTTCATTAAGGAAGTAAGACAAGTGTGCATGTAAAATATTTTATTTTTCAATTTATTTTGTTTACTTTTATTTCCTGACTGTCGGTTTATTTTTGAAAAACCCGTATTAAACTCATTAGCATATAAATGGAAATGGTACTTTTGCATTTACTGGGTGGGGGGGGGGGGCACTCTGGTTTCAGTTGTAAATGCACTCTCATTCATTAAACACCAAAATACGAGGCGTGTTCAGAAAGTAAGTACTGTTTTTTAAAAAAACAAATAAAACAATTTTTTTTCTACATGAAAGCCCAAACCTTAAACTATTTTTCAATATAGTTTCCACCGATGTTCAAAAACTTGTCGTAGCGGGTGATCAATTTGTCTATACCCTCTTCGTAGAAGGTTCCCGCCACTGACGTGCACAAAACCAAGAGACTCGGAAGTGCTTTGACTTTTCTCATACGGTACAGTGAAGATGGTGAGGATTTTTTAAACAAAATTGTGACAGATGATGAAACTTGGGTCCGTCATTTCACACCGAAATCTAAACAGCAGTCAATGGAGTGGCGACACATGCAATCCCCAAAGAAACAAAAATTCAAGATGACAATGTCTGCACAAAAGATCATGTGCACTGTCTCTTGGGATCGGAAAGGTGTTTTGCTGATTGATTTTCTCCCAAGAGGTGAAACCATTAATGTGGCAAGGTATTGCGAAACCTTATGAAAACTAAGGCGGGCAATTCAAAACAAACGGAGAGGAATGCTCAGTAATGAAATTGTCTTGCTCCATACCGCTGGTGACACTCAAACATTGGTTCGACAATTTTGTTGGGAGCAGTTCGATCACCTGCCCTACAGCCCGGACTTGGCACCGTCTGACTACCACTTGTTCCTGCACATGAAGCGCGAGCTAGGCGGCCAACGCTTTGAAACCGACGATGAAGTGAAAACTGCCGTGGAGTCGTGGCTACATTCGTTGGCGGGAACCTTCTTTGAAGAGGGTAAAGACACATTGATCACTCGCTATGACAAGTGTTTGAACATAGGTGGAAACTATGTTGAAAAATAGTTTAAGGTTTGAGCTTTCATGTAGAAATAAAATTGTGTTGAAAAAAAATTGTTTTACTTGTTTTTTTTAAAAACAGTACTATTTTCTGAACACGCCTCGTACTTAAATTATAAGTTGATTTCTGGAGGATTGAAGTCTTAAATATCACCCAAAATCATGGTAAATAGATAGTCTCCAGCTGTAATCCGCCGCTGGAATTCGGCCAGTTATGACTCCATATGGTGTCTAGCCGTCCTGCAATGTCTTTTTAACCACATTTGCGATTGTGTTTTAAGATTCGTAGCCGGCCCGACACACTTAAACTTTTGCCAGAACTCTATACTCCTGCAGGAAGGCGCAGGCAACTACCTCAGTTGTTGGTAAATCCCATGGAATTCATGATGAACACACATAATGACACAGCGATGTACACCATTTCAAACTGCAACATACAGTGAACCATTGTTGTTGTTTAGGTCATCAGCCGAAAGGCTGGTTTGAACCTTTAGAGGTTTTACTAAGTAAAACGAGGAGTCACGTGGTTTACCATTGCCACAACTCGCTGAATGGAAAAGTATGCTTATCAGCATGCCGAGCCCTCTGAAAAGCACATATCTTCCACTCTGCAAATGATACCTTCACTTCATTCACCACAGGGTACAACTGTATAATGAAATTCATTAATTTCAGAGGAGATAACTCTGATTAGTGTCACAGTACATCTCTACCTCTTCTGTTCTTAAATGATTCAGTCATTTAATTGGCTGACCATGTGATTAGAAACAGAACTATGTATTTTAGCCCTGCAACGCACAGATTGAGTGTAAACAATTTGACACTCCACCTGTCTGTTATGGGCAGAGTGAACCATTATCTTTAATGAATTAATGTAATACGTTACAATTCATTGTCGGAAATAAACATCATTAAATGTATAACAGTAATATCATATTATAATGTTTAGACTAGTAATTAGTGTGTCCCCATGCCCCCCCCCCCTTTAATGTAAAAGAACCATAAAAGTATAGCTTGAGTCCCAGCTCCCTCCGTGTAGTTGTTGTGGAATGGAGTGAGTGCGTTGTTAAATAGGGTGATTCAAAAAGAGCGCTGGTTTTGATATATCAAATTAAGAGATTTATTTTATTGAAAATAAATACATCAACAAGTTCATCTTACCTTCCGATTTCATGTATGAAAAATGATGTCATGCATGTGTCCTCCTCTACTGCGATACACTTTAACCTTTAACACCGACACACTTAAACTTTTGCCAGAACTCTATACTCCTGCAGGAAGGCGCAGGCAACTACCTCAGTTGTTGGTAAATCCCATGGAATTCATGATGAACACACATAATGACACAGCGATGTACACCATTTCAAACTGCAACATACAGTGAACCATTGTTGTTGTTTAGGTCATCAGCCGAAAGGCTGGTTTGAACCTTTAGAGGTTTTACTAAGTAAAACGAGGAGTCACGTGGTTTACCATTGCCACAACTCGCTGAATGGAAAAGTATGCTTATCAGCATGCCGAGCCCTCTGAAAAGCACATATCTTCCACTCTGCAAATGATACCTTCACTTCATTCACCACAGGGTACAACTGTATAATGAAATTCATTAATTTCAGAGGAGATAACTCTGATTAGTGTCACAGTACATCTCTACCTCTTCTGTTCTTAAATGATTCAGTCATTTAATTGGCTGACCATGTGATTAGAAACAGAACTATGTATTTTAGCCCTGCAACGCACAGATTGAGTGTAAACAATTTGACACTCCACCTGTCTGTTATGGGCAGAGTGAACCATTATCTTTAATGAATTAATGTAATACGTTACAATTCATTGTCGGAAATAAACATCATTAAATGTATAACAGTAATATCATATTATAATGTTTAGACTAGTAATTAGTGTGTCCCCATGCCCCCCCCCCCTTTAATGTAAAAGAACCATAAAAGTATAGCTTGAGTCCCAGCTCCCTCCGTGTAGTTGTTGTGGAATGGAGTGAGTGCGTTGTTAAATAGGGTGATTCAAAAAGAGCGCTGGTTTTGATATATCAAATTAAGAGATTTATTTTATTGAAAATAAATACATCAACAAGTTCATCTTACCTTCCGATTTCATGTATGAAAAATGATGTCATGCATGTGTCCTCCTCTACTGCGCTGGCACGCATCAACTCTGTCCATGAAATTGGATATTACTGCACGACAAGTTTCGACTTCCATTTGCCCGATAACCCGTCGAATTTCCTCCTTCAAGTCATTGATGTTTCGGGGTTTATTGGCATACACCAATGACTTCAGATGACCCCAAAGAGGAAAGTCACAAGGCGTCAAGTCACACGACCTTGGTAGCCATTAATGGTCGGAATTACGAGAAATGATGCGATCCTGGAACCGTTCACGGAGCAACAACATTGTTTCTCGTGCAGCGTGACAGGTGGCACCATCCTGCTGAAACCACAACTCGTCAATGTCCATTCCATCCAAATGACGCCACAAAAACTCCCTAATTTGCTGGGTTAACAGCCACACTGTCACGAACCAACGCAACGTTCTGCTCAGTTTGGCCAGAACAACGACGTCCAGAACTTTTAAGGTCGACTGTTGAATCCGTCTCAAAAAACTTTTTCATGAGCCTGCGAACTGTTGATTCATTCGGTGCTTCATTACGTCCTAGAGTACCGCGAAGTCGCCTGACAGTAGCCGCATAACTCTCTCCACTCTGGTAAAATGTTTTGACGATTAACACTCGTTGCGCAATAGTAAACTTCTCCATGGTTAGACACAGACTGCGAGAGTGCTACACTGCGAACAAGAGAAACTACAACTGAATCGTCAATCGGAATGTTCTCCAAAATAGAAATGTGGTCAAACGATGTTGCAAACCGATAAACAAAAATTTACCAGCCGTTTAAAAACCGGCGCTCTTTTTGAATCACCCTTTAGTTGGAAGGAATGCAGTGGGAGAATGAGTGAGTTAGTAGTAATTCACAACTGACGCATTTGTAGCAGTAGCATGTACTAACTAGACTAAAAAAATTCTTATCATCCAGGGCATAAATTTAAAAAATACCTACCGGGTTATTAACTTGGTGGTATTCATAATATTTGAAAATAAATCTTTATAATGCATCCTGCAGTTTGAAATATTTCTATTTCATGTAATGAATTAATATAATAATTTCACTAACCTTCTTTTTAAACTGCGTCACCTTTATTTTATTCCTACTTACACGTGTTTCGGTGGATCCACCATCATCAGAGTAAATGAAAAATTGAAACTAAAAATTTTTTTCATTTATTTAAAATTTACAGAAGATGATACATCTTCAGTCACTTGTATAAAATTTTTATACGATTTTTTTAAAAGTTTTATACAAGTGACTGAAGATGTATCATCTTCTGTAAATTTTAAATAAATGAAAAAAATGTTTAGTTTCAATTTTTCATTTACTCTGATGATGGTGGATCCACCGAAACACGTGTAAGTAGGAATAAAATAAAGGTGACGCAGTTTAAAAAGAAGGTTAGTGAAATTATTATATTAATTCATTATATGAAATAGACATAATATTTAACTTACCAATTTATATCAAAGTATGTTAATAAATTTTTTTTTTATTCCTTATTTGTGTACGTTGCAATCTGTTCAATTTAGAACAATAAGCAACCCCATGACCCAATGAGATGAGGATGATGTGTATGACGTGTAAATGAGACTGTGTAGTCTTGTACAGACCCAGGCCGACCATTCCTGAGCAAGTATGGTTAATTGAACCCCAACCATCAAAGTACATCGATAACCACTGTCTAGTATTCAAATCCGTATAAAAGTAACTACCTTTACTAGGATTTGAACCAGGAACCTTCGACTCCAAAAATCAGGTGTAAAACAGCTGATTTTGGCGACGACTTTACCTCTAGACCAACCCGGTGGGTTTTGTAAATAAATAAAATATGTAAAAAATACAAACATATGTTAAATACGGGAAGTTTGAAAATGAATGTTTTGTATCAGAGTAATACAACAATCGTATTCCCAGCATGCATCATTCATTCATTATACCTCACCCGTACACTTCACCCCGCAAGCCGACCGCATTGGCATAGTTGGTAACGTGCTCGCTTCTCATCATGCGGCCTTGGGTTCGAATCCCATTCAGGCATGGCATATTTTTATACGTTACAAAAAATCATGTCATCCTTCACTGTCTGCATTAGCAGTAATTGCAGAACAGTCGGATGTTTAACCAAAAAAAAAAAAAAATCACCCCGCAACTACACGGAGCTTGGACTCGCACTATAAATTAAACTTGTTTTTTGACACTAAATAAATTTGAAGATTTATGAACATGTAATTAATATAAATAATTATTTTGTTGTTTTCTTTTAAGATCATGTGTTTGGAGAATCTGAAAGTAATGGCGATGTATTTGACAAACTGGTTAAGCCAATTGTGGATGCTAATATGCAGGGATTTAATGGAACTGTTTTCGCTTACGGACAGACTTCATCAGGTAACTATTTTTCTTAGAAAATCAAAAATGTTAGTAATCAAAAACTTAAATTTTTAAAATTTAAAAAATAGACTGGGTAATGTGGGGGGGGAGGGTGCTACTGCCCATGTTGCCTGAATCTGACTGTCTACCTGAATTAACAATGCAGTCTGTCAATTTAGGTAGACAGTCCGACAGGATGTCACGTACACAAACTGGCAACATGGATAGTAGTGCCTACCCCTTCGCATTACCCAGTCTATTTTTTAAAATTTTAAAAATTCTACCACAACATTGGCCAATCAATATTTCATGTTATTAACATATTTGTAGTAAGTTTTCAACGCTGAATAAAACGATAGTTTGCCCGTGCTGAACGATCAAGCGGTTACCGAGATAGCAAGGGTTTAGAATATTGTTAATAAATCAAAATTAAAATAACTTATGAATTTGAAATTTCGTACACGCTGTAAGAATATAATTGTCTATAAAATTATAGACAATTGTCTATAAAATTGTCTATAGAATTGTCTATAAAATTATAGACAATTATACCGTATTATATTATTAGACAATTATATTTACCGGAAATAATCATCGTTAATTATACATGTTAACCCTAGAAGCGGTAATAGGTTTAACTTAAAGTGTCAAGCATTTTTAACAAAAAAAACATGCTTACGAAAACAATTTTTTATTGCTATTTCATATAATGAATTAATATAATAATTTCACTAACCTTCTTTTTAAACTGCGTCACCTTTATTTTATTCCTACTTACACGTGTTTCAGTGGATCCACCATCATCAGAGTAAATAAAAAATTGAAACTAAAAAATTTTTTTCATTTATTTAAAATTTACAGAAGATGATACATCTTCAGTCACTTGTATAAAAGTTTTATACAAGTGACTGAAGATGTATCATCTTCTGTAAATTTTAAATAAATGAAAAAAAATTTTTAGTTTCAATTTTTTATTTACTCGGATGATGGTGGATCCACCGAAACACGTGCAAGTAGGAATAAAATAAAGGTGACGCAGTTTAAAAAGAAGGTTAGTGAAATTATTATATTAATTCATTATATGAAATAGAGATATTTCAAACTGCAGGATGCATTATAAAGATTTATTTTTGAATTTTTTATTGTTTTTGTATTTCAGATATCAGGTACGTATTACATACCAAATTAAACAGAAAAGATAGCTCCACCTGACTGTTATTTTTGTTTTTTAATAATATTATTTCCCAAATAACCAGGACTATGAAATATTTATAATAACAAATTTGAGAAATATGTTTTGTGTTATTAGCTACTTGACAGATTTACCTAAACAAATGCGTAAAAATGGAAATATAAATTTTTTAGTGGAATCTTTCTAGAATAGTTACTTTTTTGAATTATCAGTTTATATGTTTTCGTTATTTTAATATGTGAAAAAATGGTAAGGTCTGTAGAGAAAAGATCTAGGTTATGTTTACGCAATGTCAACATTTACAGAGTACACATTTATTTTCGTAGGTTTTATTTATAACCTGAACACACACTAAAATAATATCACAGATAATTCACGATATTTAATAAACTTACTGTAAAACGAATTAAAACACACTAATAACATAAAACAACAACACATCTATCATAACAAACAGATCGCCATTACAATGAAACACGACATTGCGAAACAACAACTTTCAAAGACTCGCACGAATGAACGAGAGAACGAAACTACCGGCAAACTGTGAAACTAAATAGATCAAATGAAATACTTTCATATGATTAGTTATATAACCTAGGTTGGACAACCTGCTGGTTAAAAATAAGAGTGGTGCATCTGTCGACCAAATCGACATCGACATGTATTCAACAGCACAACTGTCGCTCAGATCGACAATTACCGCTTCTAGGGTTAAGGCATTCTGTACCGGGTTTGCACTATCTTGTAATCCTCTTTGCTTTTTCTTCCTCTTCCTTCTTTCTTGTTTTTTTTTTTGTTGGCCTCTTGTACATTGAATCGTGTCATGGGCGGACGTGCTTCTCGCATCGTTTTAAGGCTTGTCTAGTAATAATGTGTGTTTATATGCTTATTAACTTGTATTTTGTTGTTTGCAAATATAATTGTTTGTGTATTTAAAGTTCGTTTAAAAGTTCATCAAGTCGGCTGTGCGGCGTGTTCTAATTATATGTCTTTATTCAAGTTTCAAACTGGTAAGTACATTTTGCACATGATATTAATTTTCTGTACATTTGGTCAATGTTCCTATTTTTTCCTTTCCTCATTTGTGCGTGTTCCATTACAAGTTTTTTGGTCTTATGCACTGACCGCTATAAATGTGCATTGGTCCTCCTAAAGCTCAATTTCGAGTCAAATTCTTATCTTAAAATCCACAAAACCATTTTTACAAGATGCTAAACTAAAGAATACAACTATGATATCATGTTGTCATGTTTGAATTTGTGTTAAAATTTCAAAATTTTTGGTCAAATAATTATCGAATTACACGCCTCTAAACGCACGAAATTTGTTGCGGTAGTAAAAAAACCGGGTCTTTTTGTCTTTCAATCTTGATATGGCAATTTTTAACAACATTAAAAATATAGGACTATTTAGGGTCAATACAGAATAAAATGAGCTAAATTTTGATTCAAAGTATGTTAAAATCTGACTCATCGTTTCGGAGATGCTTTGACTTTAAACTCAGTTGTCTATGATTATGAAACCGATAGTAGGGGAGATAGAACCAAATATGGAATACCTTTTTCATTTTTCTGGGTTTCTATGACTTTTTTGAAATTACAGTAAAATCTCTCTATTGCGGAACTCTATATAGCGGAAATCTCTCTTTAGCGGCATTATTTGCCGACCTCGACCCTTTCGTATATTACGATAATCTATTTAACTCTTGTTATAGCGGCACAAAAATCTCTCTATAGCGGCAAAACAATATCTTCAGGATATGAATTTAGACGCCTATGTAGGAGCAGACAATGATTTAGCCACTTCAGCAGATGTTGGCGATGATGCAATAATCGAAAATGTCTTAGCCCAAAACAACGAGGAAGAAAGTGAAGATGACGATGAAATGGAAACAGAAATGTTGTCCCTTCAAGTAAACAGGCACTAGACGCTATTCTTGTTGTTTCCACGTTATTGGCACTGTCATTGCCAATATGTAAATGAAAATTTACAAGTTTTAAACATTGAAAATGAGATTGAAGACATGTTTTATGAATTGAAAACGAAACAAAATTTACAACTTATTTTACGAAATGAAATGTACTTCACAGTTATTGTTTCCTTAATAACCAAAAAAATACACTGTACTGTATATTTTTTGTGTTTGTGTAGCCTATGTTTTATTAGATTTTAATTGTATGTATGTATGTCTATTACTGTTCAGTGAAAAACGAGTTTCAGTGCTAATTAATTTTAGACTATCTATTACGGTATGTACTGTATGAATGATTATTGAAAATAGTTCAATACGAAAAGTGAAATTCTATTGTTAAACATTAGTAACACAACATCTAATAAAACCAGTTTGTATCCAAATTTCTTGTTAAGTTAATAACCTACACTTTATGTAATTAATTTAAATATCTCACTGTATTGAAGTAATCTACTGTATTTAACATTCGTCATAAAGTTATCTGTTCAGTAGTTTTTCAAAAACTTATTCCATGCACCATTTACATACGTATATAAGTTATTTTGTACAGAAAAATTAGCACTCCAACTCTTCCCTCCCACCGTTAATTACTCGCTCTCTCTATAACGGAACTCTCTTTATAGCGGCGGTACCTCATGATCCCTTCAATTCCGCTATAGAGAGATTTTACTGTACTTGAATTTTATATCAATAGTAAAAATAGTTTATTTTGCAACTAGAAAATACAAAATCTTAAATTTACAAATGTAATTTTTTCTTTTTAATTTTCTTTAGCGACATGATTTTTACAATTCACAAAATGGTATCTTAATATGGAATACTTGGAATAGACACATAATTTGCCTACATAGTTTTTAAAGCACCAAAGTCCAATCAGTTTATTCACAGTCATCCCAGATGAGATACAACCTTTCAGCACTAATCCATTGTTCATGATATCAATTATTACACCTCGACCATTGAATCCACTTTTCACTTTTTTTATCTTCATTATAATCACCTTGACAAAACACGCTGTATTTGGTCAGTTTGAATCCGGTATAGTACGTTTGTTTTAGGAAGAAGCTTGTAAGGGGAGGGCGAGTAGGTAGAGTAGGGATAGTTTCAAAGGGGCAAGTGTTGTCTCCTTCTCACTTAATGATCATTTCCTCTCTTTCTAACCGTATACTATGTTAAAACTACGAGGTGCTTCCCCCACCACTAAACAGAACAGCTCAGCGGCACACAGCGTTGGAGGGAAAGCTTCTAGCTACAACAAATGACCTGTAGTTGTTTCTGTAAGTATAACCAATGGTGCAATAAGATCAGGATTTCTAACGTCCTGTCTGGAAAAACACTAGTATTCCATTATAAGACCCTATTCCATATATGGCTCCCTTTCCCTATATGATTATATGAGTTCCCTATATGAGTGGCTCTCCGTTAATGAATGAATTTGGTAACTTTTCTTTACAGGCAAAACATTTACAATGTCTGGTACATCGAAGAATCTTGGTATTATTCCTTTGGCGATTAATTACATATTTTACTCGATTGAAAACACACCAGGAAGAGAATTTTTGTTGAGGTAAAGTGTACATTCACATTTTAATTAATCTAATATTAAAATAATTATAAGCATATTTTATTATTTTTTAAAGTATGCTTAAGATTAACCCTTTGAGGACCAACTTTTGTAACAATTTTTTTTTGGGTCAGTTCAAAAATTTTATAGCCCGTTATCAATTAGAAGTGCAAAAAAGACCACACTCAAAAATGTTGTTTTGCAAGCATTAGTAAAAATATTCATAACTTTGGTTGTATAAAAGGTATTATTGTGATTTTTTACCGAAATGTCAAGAAATACTTGCAGTTTTAGTCCATTATGCTAGATGTTCAAAAAAATTATACGTTTTTTTGTCAGTAGCCTTTTTTTATAAAAAAAAATAAAAAGTAAAAAATAAAATTGAAGTTTTTGATTTTTTTTTTTTTAATGAAAACTATTAACAATTTTATAATGGGAGTCGATTAATTTTGTAGAGAATTTTGTTCTGTACATGCTTATAAATTTTGTTGGAGTTAAATTAAAAAGTTACACGCAAAAATGTTTTTACATGACAAAATGTAAAATCACGTCCAACATGCTTAGAAAAATTAATTTATTCACAAATATCAATCCTTTGATGATTTACTAGTTTTCTGAATACAAATTGTAAATATAAATTACACTAATTAAAAAACTAATAATAAACACTGAAATTAATTTCTAACTGCACTAAATTCTTTACAAACAAACACGAGAAACAAATCACGCACGATTGACAAACGATAACCTCAAACTAAACACAAGACAACACAATTGTGCGCAATACATTCAGTTCTGCTCTCGGCAAACAGTTGATTGAATAAGAAATTATTTTTGTATATTTAGACATAATATAGCAGAACAAACAATGTAATATGAAATTAAATATACATAATATTTTATATTAATATACAAACATACGGATTCAATACTAGACAAGATGAGAAAGAAGAGAGTTTCCTTCTTCGGGCACATTCTCAGAACACCAGAGACTAGAGTTTTAAAACAACTGGTAGAAAGATTGATTACATCCAAACAACATCCACGATGGATAAAAGAGGTCAAGGAAGACATGGCGGAACTACGGATTACAGAACAAGACTTAAGGCAAAAAACGAATAAATTGAAAATATTACACCAAAGTGAGACTAGATTTAAAGAAATAGAAATAAAAAGGAGAAAGGTGATTTATTCGGAAGCAGAACGGAAAAGAAGAGCCCAAGTGATGAGAGATTACTGGGCTAGGAGAAAAGCCTCCAAAAATTGATCGAGTGGTCTAATATGGCCGTAAAAGCAGAATAAATAAATAAAATAAATAATATTTTATTTATTGAAATAATAACCAAAACACATTTAGGACACGTTTCATGTCGTTATATAAACAGCGACAATATAAACAATACGATGGGCCGATGGATCGGCCTTCCGTCTTTTTCGCACAAACAGTTAAGGCCGACCGATCGGCCTGGCGGTCGAATCGGCCCGTGGTCCTCAAAGGGTTAAGTTGTTTTTGATCTTTTCAATATGCATCTATAATATCTGTGTTTGGGTAATTATGTAACAGTTTTATTTTTTAGTTCTGTTGTTTATATTTCTTTCAGATTTACTGAAATTTCTTCATTCTTTCACTCTGTTCTTCTTTCCATTTTGGTGATTTGTGGTTTTTTTAATTATTTTCCTCTGGAAATCTTCGATGGCTATCCAGAAAGTAACTGACGTTTTAGTCTTATCAATTAAAGTTTTATTATAATTTTAAACAAAAAATCAATAGCACTCACATATTTTTAAAGATTTGAGTCTTATTTTATAATTATATTTTGAGAAATATTGTATGTGTATTATCTCATCATATAGTAATTCTTATGTCCGAGAGTTATCCAGAAAATAACCTCCGTTTTGAAATAAAAAGTAAACGAGTGAAGATACAAAAACTTTATTATATAGATATTAAAACTACAGTTTTTCTCTATTTTCCGACATAGTCGCCAAACAGATTCAAGCACTTGTCGTACCTTGAAACAGTCTTTGAAATACCCTCTGCATAAAAATCTGTCGCCTGTGAATGTAGCCAACCATTCATGACGTTTTGACGTTCTTTGTCATTGGCAAACCACTGAGATGCAAGCCACCGCTTCATGTTCAGGAACAGGTGAAAGTCACTAGGAGCTAAGTCTGAGCTGTATGGGGGATGATCGAAAACGTCCCATTTAAACTTGGCCAAAAGTTCATTTGTTCTTCGGGCTGTATGAGGGCGAGAAAACAAATGAACTTTTGGCCAAGTTTAAATGGGATGTTTTCGATCATCCCCCATACAGCCCGGACTTGGCTTTTAGTGACTTTCACCTATTCCCAAACATGAAGCGGTGGCTTGCATCTCAGCGGTTCGCCAATGACGAAGAGCTTCAAAACGCCGTGAATGGTTGGCTACATTCACAGGCGGCAGATTTTTATGCAGAGGGTATTTCAAAGACTGTTCCAAGGTACGACAAGTGCTTGAATTTGTTTGGCGACTATGTCGAAAAATAGAGAAAAACTGTAGTTTTAATATGTACATAATAAAGTTTTTGTATCTTCACTCGTTTACTTTTTATTTCAAAACGGAGGTTATTTTCTGGATAACCCTCTTAACTATTGCCAATTGTTTTTATTGTCTATGGAGAATTTTAAGTGCTTTTCAATTCTTGAAGAAACTTGATCGTTTGCTAAGAAGTACACATTAACGTCGTTAATCGAAACACTTTCTGGACTCTTTAATTTTAATATCAAGAGGATGAAAATAAACAATGTTTTACATGAAATTAATATTTTTTTAAAATTTTGGTGACAAAATTGAAATATTTTGAGTTAATACGAGGCTGGTCTGAAAAGTTCTCGGGCTGATAATGAAAACGACAATTTATGCTTTTAAAAGTAGTTTTATTTTTCAACATAATCTTCTCTAGTATCAATACACTTCATCCAGTGGTGTTCTAATAGCATTATCCTCTCTCTGGAATGCTGAAAAGTACCCATCTACAGCTGCAACGGCTTCTTGATTGGAGGAAAATGGTGCCCAGCGAGGAAGGTCTTCAGTTTTAAGATTAGATTGAAGTCCGAGGGTGCAAAATCTGAGGAATAGGGTGGATGCTCCGGCACTTCATAGGGCAGATTTCTCAATTTCCCCATTGTCAAGACACTTTTTTGTGGGCAGTGCATTGTCATGATGGAAAAAAGGATTTTTTTCTTCTTTAAGCCGAGTCTGTTTTCACAAATGCTCTTGCGTCCAGTTTCGTTAGAAGTTGAGAGTAGTATTCTCCAGTTACGGTTTTACCTTTTTCAAAATAATCAAATTTGAAAAATTTCTTTCGCATCCCAAAACACCAATGCCATGATCTTTCCTGCTGATTGCGCTCCGTCCTCGCCTTGTTTGGAGCTGAAGAACCAGCTTCTTCTGACTGCATCTTGCAGAGTGCTTCTGGTTAGACTGGTGTTTGGTAGTGGTGAATCCATTTAAATGAATTAAATTCTTTTAATGAAAATTTGTTAGTATGATTTCATTGTATTTCAGTTAATCTGAACAGGGTTTGGTCCCAATTAATTCGGATTAACAGGGTTTGAGTGCTGTTTTTATAAGACTGTTGGTTTATTTTTATTACCGGTTGATAATGGAAATGAAATCGGTGGCGACTCTGGGAGAAAATTGTTTAGTTTAGCAAATCTAAAAATTATATATTCGTCTTAATTTTCTTGCAGAGTGTCTTACATAGAAATCTACAATGAAAAAGTTCATGATCTGTTGGACATGAAAAAAGAAAATTTAAAACTTCATGAAGATTTAAATGGACAAATTCTGATCGATGTTGAGGAAAGAGTTTGCAAAAGTTCTCAAGAGGTAAAATATGAATAATGATTATTATTTTTAGCTTTGAAAATGGTATTAAATGTACTGCTTGCTGCTTGAGTCCCAGCTGGGTGTAGTTGCGGGGTGAAGAGTGAGGGGTACGGTTGAGGTATATCGAATGAGTGATGCATGCTGGGAGAACGATTGTTGTATTACTCTGATACAAAACATTCGTTTTCAAACTTTCCCTATTTAAAATATTTGTTTGTATTTATTACAATTATTTACTTACATGTTTTGATATAAAATGGTAAGTTAAATATTATGAATTCGACCAAGTTAATAACCTGGTAGGTATTTGTTAAATTAACCTTTAACCTACGGACTGTTTTCGTAATTCTGTAAAACATTAAACTAATCATAAGAGCCTTGCGAATAAATTCTTTTATTTTATTTACTAATGGATATAAAATCCTGAAAAAATTACAGTTAATTTATGAAATACGTACCGATTTTTTGGTTATAAAATTTTGAAAATAACTTTACTATTGTCTTTGCTGTGGCTAGCGAAAAATTTCGCACGGTAATTTAACGTACTTGGTGTACATTTTTTACTCTGAAGGGCTTAAAATTCAGTTTATCAAAAATTTTTATAGAATATATTTTGTAAAGAAGAATTTTCTTAATAAATGGGTAATTTTCAATTCATTTTCCGAAAAATTTGTAAAGAGTTACAAATTTTTTAAAAAGTACATGTTTTTACGAAAATGTTCTTCAAATTTATCATAACGATGTTGCGAATAAACTCTTTTATCTTATTTACTATGGGCTGTTCTTATGGGCAAAGCTGAATAGAACTTTGCCTACTGTATTAATACATGTTTTGATCAACATTGTACGAGGTCTGAAACGTAAATGGTATAGCTTTAACTACTTTACTTTACTATATGGGCGTTCAGGCTTCTGCAGCCCCTCCTCACCGCGACTAGCTTTAACTAAGCTAATGCAATACTAACAAAAATCTTCCATCTTCGTCTAAAACCCCTCGTAAACTTGTTAAATGGCACCTTCCGCCTCATTTATCCGTCTAGTTAGTACACGCTACCACTACAAATGGATCAGCTGTGAAACACTACTAACACTCATTCATTCTCCCACTACACTATAACAACACACTGCATTCCACAACTACACGGAGCTGGGATTCGAGCAGTAGTAATGCAGTAGGTTTAGCAGTGTTTATTTTTGTCTATATTTACTTCTTGTGTTTTTCCTTTTACTTTCTCTTGCCCGATATGAACATTGTTGTTGTTGTTTAAGGTAATCTGCCAAAAGGCTGGTTTGAACCTCTACAGCTTTTATTAAGTAAATATGACGAGTGAGGTGGTTTACTAATGCCTTCCTCACTGAGTTGAACGAGCATGCCAAGCCCTCCAAAAAGCACTCTGAAAATGACATCTTCACTTCTTTCTCCACAGGGTCTGGCTGTATAGTGAAATTCATTACTCTCAGAGGAGATTACCGTGACTAGTGGCTTTTACATCTGTTAAATTATTACATCGGTTTTAACACCTTGTAAATGTCTGAATGGTTTTTCGAAAAGGAATTTACCTCTAAACTAAACCCATTGGAGGACCAGTATACATTTTTAGGGGTCGGTATACACGACCCATCGACAATTTGCGGTAGAATAGACAAAATACAGGAAGGAACACAGAGGAAAATTGACCACATGAACGATAAATTACTATCATGAATAAATTGCGCTTGATTTGAAATTACTATGCAGAAATACGCTGATTGCAGTAAGCAGTAACGCCGCACTGAAGAACTTTAATACACACTTTAAGTACATAAACAATGAAAGCATAAATACAACAAAATTGTCAATTTAATAAACACATATGCAAATTATAACATAACAAACATTAAACGAAAAACCGCTGAAGTTAGCGCCAAAGCAAGGTGCTAAACGCAAGTTAAGCCTCAAGAACGGAGATGGCATCTATCCACGACTAGTTTCATCGAACAAGTGGCCAAGAGGGAAGCGGATGCAGGTTAGCAGTTGGAGGGGAAAAGGAACTTAGAGGATTACGTAGCATAATTGGAAATGACGCTAACGATAACCGCAATAAAGCGGGAGCATTTAAAACACCGCAAGCGGCGACGGAACCTTGTAGAACCCCAGTAAAAAGGCCTTAACAACACCTCTGCCTCTTCTGTTCTTAAATGAGGAGTAAGGTGGTTTACTACTGCCTTCCTCATTGAGTTGAATGAGTATGCTTATCAGCATGCCAAGCCCTCCAAAAAGCACTCTGTAAATGACACCTTCACTTCTTTCACCACCGGCAATTGGCAACTGCGCCAATTGCCGGCCGCATTGGCGCAGTTGGTAGCGTGCTCGCCTCTCATCATGCGGTCTTGGGTTCGAATCCCATTCAGGCATGGCATTTTTTCATTCGTTGCAGGATATCATTTCATCCTTCACCGTCTGCATTAGCAGTAATTGCAGAACAGTCGGACGTTAAACCAAAAAAAAAAAAAATTCTTTCACCACAGGGTCCGGTTGTATAATGAAATTCATTACTCAGAGGAGATTACTGTGACTAGTGTCTTTTACACTCTACTTCTTCAGTTCTTAAATAGTTCAGTCATATAGTTGGCTGACTGTATGACAAGAAACAGAACTATTTTTTTTTGTAGTCCTGGAACAAACAGATTGAGTGCAATTAATTTAACACTCCACCTGCTCGTTATGGGAATATATGAATACATAGGGAAGGAAAGTATTGTTTTCATGTCAATTTTTCAAAATTGAGTTTTCACCTGATATGTATACATTATCAGGCCCCCTACCCAAAAAAGCATGTTTTTACTCATGATTTTCATTATTTACATTGGCAAGAGAAAATCTTGTGAATGTTTCATGTAAAATTTTTTTTTTTGTTGAATTTTATTATTTTTTAATATTCTTTTATTGGTTTTTAGGTTCTTGAAGAAAAATTTAAAGGTGACAAAAACCGACGCATCGGTGAGACAAATATGAATGAACGCTCTTCTCGATCTCACACCATTTTTAGAATTGTGAGTAAATGGTTTAATCACGTATTTATGACTTACAAATTGGTGGAAATTAAAACAATTGTTCATCTATCATTGTGTTTTGTCCGTTTGTCACACCCAGGTGCTAGAAACTGCAAGAGATAGCAACAAACAGTTTTTGGATTTGTAATCTACTCAAAAAGTTATTGGGTTGGAAGTTCCGGTTTGGTCTGGAACTGGCCACAAACCAAAATTTGGAAACAAAGATAGTGTCTTTTTAACCCTCAATCCCAAATTTTTAAACTTTACACAAAAGAATATGTTTACATTGTTTCATACATTTTACTGATATTTAAGTGTAATAAAATCACTTTTAGACCTTTGACCCTTTTGATGGCCTGACAAAAAAGTGTGACATGTACGCCACATTAGGACTTGATTGTATGAAAGTTCCCAACAATAAGAATAAGTCAAATCATGTTCAGGCTTCCTAAACAAAATATATTCTCTTACTTAGATTTGTAGCAAAAAAAAAACTAAGTATGAATTTAATATTATTTACTTACTTAAGCGAGGTCTCTTACAGCATCATCAGGCCGTTTCTCGCATCTCAACCTCCATTTGCCCCTATCCAGTGCATCTTTAGGAGCCAGTTGCCTCAAATTCATGGCGTTTTGAATGTCTTGCTCCCATTTTCTAGGAGGGCGCCCCCTTTTTCTCCTTTCTTGAGGTGTCCATTCCATTATGAACTTGGGCCATCTAGCTTCTGACATTCTTTTTACATGTCCATACCATAACAGTTGGCGACTTTCTATTGCTTCAACAACTGACTCCTGTTGATTCATTCTTCTTCTTATTTCTTCATTTCTTATGTGCCCTATCCTAGATACCCTGCAGCTGCGTCTCAGGAAGTCCATTTCCACTGCATTCAGTCTATCTTTATTTCTTTTTGTATTTAAGACTTGAAAAATTTTACAATTAAAAAATATTGGTCAAATGGATAAAATCACTATTTAGTAACAGTTTTTTTTTAAAATATACTTGTACATACATACAACATATTCAAATAAATGTTACTTTATTTTAGTAAATGAATACAAATATCTAAAACCAAAATTAACTGTAAAAAGAAACTAATGGTTGCCTCTGTGGCGCAATAGTCAGTATACTACACTGCAAAATGGAAGTCTCAGGTTTGAATCCTGGCTAGGGGACAAAAAATTATTACACTTCACACCCAGCGTTTTTTAATCCAAAGTTGTCTCTAACATCTAACATTTTGAGGTCTGTTATTTCACTCCAATATGACTTCTATCTGCCCATAACAGACAGGTGGAGTGTCAAATTATTTACACCCCATCTGTTAGTTGCAGGGCTAAAATAAATAGTTCTGTTTCTTATCACATGATCAGCCAATTAAATGACTGAATCATTTAAGAACAGAAGAGGTAGAGGTGTATTAGGTGACACTAATCAGAGTTATCTCCTCTGAAAGTAATGAATTTCATTATACAGCCAGACCCTGTGGTGAATGAAGTGAATGTGTCATTTGCAGAGTGGAAAATATGTGCTTTTCAGAGGGCCTGGCATGCTGATAAGTGTACTTTTCCAATCAGTGAGTTGTGGCAATGGTAAACCACCTCACTCCTCGTTTTACTTAGTAAAACCTCTAGAGGTTCAAACCAGCTTTTCGGCTGATGACCTAAACAACAACATGACTTCTATGTCACACTGGGTTAGAAAGGGTTAAATTATATTCCTCATAACCCCTTTGCTGATACCCAATAATCCTTGTATGGTATCACCAGGATACCCAAAATTTAGAAAAAAAAAATTAATTCAAAACTAGTACCAGGCTGGTCCATTGAAGAAAATGTAAATAATAAACCTACCTAAATGTGTACATTTATACTAATAAAAGAAATTAATAAAAATCTGGTGTGAAACACTCACACAACTTTCTCTTGCCAATGCAAATAATTAATAATAAACCTAACATTATTAATAAAATATTAGAAATAAACAAAAACTAACCTCAAAAACATAACCTTATTTTAATCATGAGTGAATGACGCAAAATTACAATCGAACTCAGTTTGGCTTAAAAATACGGAAAATCACGCTTTCACGCTAAACTAGGCTCTGTAGAGAATAATGCTCTAAACAAAAGTTGTAGATCTTTTAATTTTCTATAAATTTAATTATATACACTTTTGTTGTAAAATGCATACTAAGACCGAAATGTTAAAAAAATCGATTTTTCTCACGTTTTCGTGAGAGAGAAAAAACAGAAAATCGCAAATTACCGCTAAACTAAGCGTTATACAAAAAAATGTTTGAAACAGAAGTTGTAGGTTTTTAAATTCTCTACAACTTTTATTATATAAGTTTTTGCGCTAAAATTTATATTAAAGCCGTAATCTTAAAAAAACAACGTTTTTACGTGAAAACAGCCTCACCGAGAATTTCAGCAAACATGGCGCCTACCCTATCTTGTAGAGAATAAAAAATTGAGTAAAATAGGCGATTTTAAAAAAAATCGTAGGACCAGTTTTTGAGAAAATCGCAAAAAACTGAAAAATTATACGAATAAACTACTACTTCCGGTTGACCGATTTTGATGAAAATGTTCGTGTCGCGTCCGGTAGTGGTATGTAACTTAAGTTTCAAGTTTCAAGTTCGTACGATGTTCCGTTCTTGAGATATTCTGTTCACACACAGACACACACACAGACCAATCGCTAAAAACATGTTTTTTGGGTTCAGGGGGTCTGAAAACGTATAGATCCGGTGAAAACTCGATTTCTTAAAATCGACATGAAAACAATACTTTCCTTCCTATATATTCATATAGGCAAGAGAAAGTAAAAATAATCTGAAATAAAACAAAACAAGCACTAAATAAAACGAGAAAAACCACTTTATAACTGGCCTAACCTAACATATTGTACCTAATACTAATTGTATTGGACTTATAAAATCACTATAAAAACCGAAAAATTGGACACCTTTACACATTAACAAACGACTAAATATGATAATTTAAAAACAACAAATAAAATCTAACGAGCAGTATCACATTTTTGAATAAAAACAACACCGTTAAAAAATAACTAAAACACGTGTTAACCCGGCATAAACTTCGAATATTGGGTTATGTTTACCAGCTTCTAACAACAGACAGGTACAACATAAAAGGGAAACTGTTAGATCAAAATTTCCCTTATTTCAATACGAACAAAATGATGTATTAATATATGTAGTTTAGAACTACGAGTACAAAACTGTGCGACGCCGAATTCAAAGTGTACTTTTGCGAAATATCTCGTCCATATCAATACAGCGTTCGCAAGTTATCTCGTCCATATCAGCGAAAAAGTTAAAGGGTAGATACAGAAATCACTGATGGTTTTTGCCATAGGTGACAGGTGTCTTTTTAAATACAGTAAACCCTTGTTAATCCGGACTAATTGGGGCTCTAAGTCGTCCGGATTAAATGAAATACGAACGGGTACCCAAAATTAACCGATATAGCATTGTCGTGGGCAGAGTTTTACGCGCTTCCGCCACGGAGCGTGTATTGAACAACTTATTATCAATTCAGTGCCGCCTGTGTTACTGGTCTAACTTGTACCATTAATCTGAAGTGATTTTTTTGCAATGAACAAAATAACGTTAACAAAAAAATCACTGCAAAATAATGGTACAAGTTAGGCTGATAACACAGGCGGCACTGAACTGGTAATGAGTTGTGCAATACACGCCCCGCGGCGGAAGCGCGTGCTACACAAGATCCACCCACGGCAATACTATTTCGGTTATTTTTGGGAACCCCCACCTAACCTTAATATGAACGAAAGTACATAATGAAACACTCTTTATAGAAAACGAACGTGTATTTTGAGTTTAGTTATACGAGGTTTCTTCAAAAAATAACGGGAATTTTCGTTTTTTGAAAAAAATATTTATTTATTCATCTACATTAATATTGTCGCCTTCAAAGTAGTCCCCTTCGCATGCAATACACTTGTGCCAACGCTTTTTCCAATCCTTGAAACACTTCTGAAACTCGATCTTTGTGATAGCTTTTAGCTCTTTCACCGATTCGCTTTTAATGTCATCTATGCTTGTAAAACGACGGCCTTTTAATGTTCTCTTTTTTTTTGGAAATAGAAAAAGTCACATGGAGCCATGTCTGGTGAATATGGAGGCTGGGGCATCGTTACAGTTTTGTTTTTGGCCAAAAATTCACGAACAAGCAATGAAGTGTGAGCAGGTGCATTATCGTGGTGCAAAAGCCATGAATTGTTTTGCCACAAATCCGGGCGTTTTTTTCAGATTGCTTCACGCAAACGGCGTTGAACTTGTAGGTAGTACTCCTTATTGATTGTTTGACCTTGTAGCAAGAATTCATGATGCACTATGCCATTAAAATCTAAGAACACAGTGAGCATAACCTTCACATTCGACCGCACTTATCGAACCTTTTTCGGTCTTGGCGATCCAGAATGCCTCCACTGGGACGATTGAGCCTTAGTTTCGACATCGTATCCGTAAACCCATGTTTCGTCACCTGTTATAACACGTTTGAGTAGATCCGCATCGTTTTCGACTTTATTTAGTGACTCCTGAGCAACTTCCATTCGCCACTGTTTTTGTTCGAAATTCAACAATTTTGGAACAAATTTTGCTGCCACATGTTTCATACCCAAAACATCCGAAAAAATTTCATGGCATGAGCCAATTGATATGCCAACATCATCAGTGACTTCTCTGATTGTGATTCGGCGATCGTTCATAACCATTTCTTTCACTTTTTTCACGTTTTCATCGGTTGTTGATGTGCTTGGACGTCCGGGTCGTTCGTCATCTTCAACGTTTTCGCGGCCATCTTGGAAACGCTTATACCACTCGTAAATCCTTGTTTTACTCATAGCAGACTCACCATATGCCTTTGTTAACATTTCACACACTTTATTTCATTTTTCACGCAAAATTTAATACAAATTCTTTGATCCATTTTTTTTAACAAACAAAAATAGCCGTGCTCGAAAAACACGTCTAACCTTAGCGGCTTCCACTTAAGAACTAAGCAATGAATATTGTTGAAAATTTTATCGTACGTTAGGGGCATGTGTACCAACATAATAAAAAAAAAAATTTTACAATTGGACTATCCAAACCCGCAAAATTTAAAAATTCCCGTTACTTTTTGAACGCACCTCGTATATACAGACAATAACATGTAAAATGTATTACACTGTGAATATGAAAGGTCCATTCTGTGCTTAAGACATTACGTACGTTTTGAAACACAGAAAATAAGACTGGTAATTTTGTTAACTTGGTTATATATACTAATATTCTCAATATTAAATAAATTTACAAACCGATATCTACTTGAAAATCAACTATGCAGTCAACTGGCTGTCCGGATTAAGCGAAGTCCGTGTTAAAGGGGTCCGGATTAACGAGGGTTTACTTTATTGTCATTAGTCATGAGATTTGACGTCTCATGAAATGGATTTTTCTATTTTACGATTATAGTCAATTTTTGTCACGAGTTTGCCCTTGTTTGCAACGAGGGGTAAAGGGGGAAAAGCATCAGTGCACATGTGCGACTGCTTTTATTTCAGTACGACAAATATAACAACTTATACTATACCCAGAGCATATACAGTCTTATCGCGGAACCTTTTGTAGGTGGTTAACTGTACAAATATAACTGTTTGTTACCGTAAGCACAAATGTCAGTTTCTCGAAAACTTGGTCGAACTATTCACAGTGCTGAACGCAATGTAATAAAATGTTGTGAAGTTGAAGCTAAACAAAAAGCCTATCCGTGCCTCATAACAAAAGCTGTGAGCGAGCAGCTAACTACTGTGATGTTTCCTTTCTACAATTAGAAAAATAAAGAAGGAAATTAAGGACGTGAAGAATCTATTTTTTTAACAGTTTTGTTGACACCTGGTAAAAAAAGAAAACTTTTAAGTAGATACTTAGAGAGACTGATAATGAAAACGCCGATGATAACAATAGTAAAAAATGCAATATATTCGTAATTACAGTAAATCAAACATTTCTAGTCATGTAATTTAGCTATAGGCAATATTACTGGTCATATTTATTTATTGTAAGGTTTATGAAGAAAACATTTTCTCGGAATAAACCATAGCTTACAAAATGTACAGGCCTTCAAAGTGATGTAAGCGTTTGCGCAGTAGACAGATTTGGTTGAGGTACGATGAAGGGAGAAATAATGGTGTGAGTAGTACACCAGTAGAGGGCGGAGGGAATTCACAGCCGACTCGCTGGAATGGATAACGTACCGTACAATAGGTTTATATGGTCTAGGCCTACAGGAGCCTCTTTTTCCTAAAAAAACGACCTCCAACATGGTGGAAGGGTTGACGTTTCCTTGGGGGATTTTCACAAATGTCCACCGACCACAGACAATAAGACAAAATAGTCAACTGTTCCAGCTACGATCTGTTCTCTGCGACAGCTTCAGCAGAATGAGACAATTCACGCACGCACATACGCATGCATCGAACGTATGTCATCCCTTCTACAGCCACCGGCAGGGCAGTATTCTCCCCACTCACTTCTCATTTCTAAGCGAACTACGCTTACAAAACATTGACAGATTGTACCTGGAAACTGCACGGTAGTGAAATGTACGATTAGTGTCTCACTGTTGAGGTTGGCAGCACTGTAAATATTTCACTTCCCTTCCTCACAGCCCATACATACTTAAAGGCAATCTCTTGACTTCAGTATCTATAGCTTAGCCGTACATTACTATACGAGGAGGAACTAAACATTATTTTATGTAATCTAATATTGTTATACGCAACCTATTTATAAACAAACTGATATATAATATAACATTCTTCTTCTTATAGTGCATCTCCTATCGGAGGTTTGCTATCATCACAGCAATCCGGACCTTGTCGACTGCAGCTCTGAACAGTTGAACACTGCCACAGTCAAACCAATCCCTCAGGTTCTTCAGCCAGGACACACGGCGTCTTCCGATGCTCCGCCCTCCACTAATTTTTCCCTGGACTCTCAGTTGAAGAAGCTTGTATTTCTGTCCTCTCATTATATGACCCAGATATTGAAGCTTTCTTCATTTTATGGTGTTAATGATTTCGCATTTCTTCTGCATCCGGATCAGCACTTCGGCATTACTAACTTTATCCGTCCAGGGAATACGCCACATTCTACGGTAACACCACATCTCGAATGCTTGTAGTTTGTCGATGTGGTTCTTCTTGAGGGTCCATGCTTCAACCCCATACAAGAGCGTGGAAAAAACGTAACAACGCAGCATCCTCATCTTAAGTTCCATGTTGATATCCTGACTTGCAAATAACTTCTTCATCCTTACAAATGTTGATCTGGCTATCTCTATCCTCGTTCTTATTTCTCTTGTTTGGTCACCCGATTGTTCTATCCATGTTCCCAAATTCGGTAGTAAAATATTAAAAACTAATACATTTTGTTACTTTATTAGGGTATTATAATAAAATTTTAGTATATTAATAAAATATTTTGAAATATTATTAGTTAAAAATCTAATAAAATATTTTGGTACTGTAGTAGTTATTCGAAATGGTTTGTAACTAATATTTTTAGAAGAGTGCGTACTAATGGTATTATTACTACAGTAGGACTTCGTTTATCCGTCAGTCACGGGACCGAAGCCCTGACGGATAACCGAAAAGACGGTTAATGGAGAAAGAGCGAAAAACATAGAAAAAATACATTGTAGCCTAATGTGTGAAAATGTTAATTTAATGTTGACTACTGTACTACTACCAGACAGTGCACTATAAAGGCATACAAGCTGCAAACATTACAATACAAAATACACTAGGTACAGTGCAGCAAAACTATTGCTTAAAAAAGTCTGTTAATTTCTTTTGTTTCAACACATTTCGGGCTTTTTTGGCTGCTATATCTCTTACTCTTTGAAGCAGCAACAGTTGAGTGGAATCTGCTTCAGCATGGATGATTGTTTTAGTAGTAGCGTCTTCTACCTCATGGTCGCTTTCATGATTTTCTGCAGGATCATTAGGCTCCAAAACTCGCTGAATGAGTTCATCATCAGAGACAAATTCAAAACCTGCATCTTGTTGGTCCATGTGCATCCATTCGCCAACATCGTTTATTTCAATATTTTCTCCCCCAGGTAGAGACTCAAAAAGGTGTAAAATTGCCTCATTGTCAATGTTGTGAGTCTCTGTGTTATTAACTTGTGTTATTGTTACTAACTAACTCTGTGTTATTGTTGTGATGTTGGCAACGTGGTCGCCTCTCATCACGCGGTCTTGGGTTCGAATCCCACTCGGGCATGGCATTTTTTCATACGTTACAAAAAATTCATTTCATCCTTCACCGTCTGCATTGACAGCAATTTGCAAAAGTCGGACGTTAAACCAAAAAAAAAAAAAAAATCTGTTATTGTTCTCTACATATGCAGAATCTGCCCATAACAGACAGGTGGAGTGTCAAATTATTTACACTCAATCTGTTTGTTGCAGGGCTAAAATAAATAGTTCTGTTTCTTATCACATGGTCAGCCAATCAAATGACTGAATCATTTAAGAACAGAAGAGGTAGAGGTGTAAAAGACACTAGTCAGAGTTATCTTCTCTGAAAGTAATGAATTTCACTATACAGCCAGACCCTGTGGTGAATGAAGTGAAGGTGTCATTTGCAGAGTGGAAAATATGTGCTTTTCAGAGGGCCCGGCATGCTGTTAAGCGTACTTTTCCACTCAGTGAGGAAGGCAATGGTAAACCACCTCACTCCTTGTTTTACTTAGTAAAACCTCTACAGGTTCAAACCAGCCTTTCGGCTGTTGACCTAAACAACAACATATGCAGAATAGGTTCAACCGCACAGACGAACATGCATTTGGTGAATCACGCAATAGTAGTGCTGCTGGCTGAATTTACAGGACCTTCACGGGCGCAAAGTCGGCTAAAAGGGCTGACGGTAAATCGGTAGACGGATAGTCGAAGTCCTACTGTACTACTAGGTTATAGGAGGAGGGAGGGGAATCGTACAAACAATCCTCTCCAACCGAATTCCTTACGCTATCAATCAAGTAAGCTCCCATTTATAAGTGACAGATGATAGAAATTAAGGTAGCTGAAAAAGGTTAGTGCAATTTATTGTATAAAATAGTATTGATTTCAAGCTAAAGGATACGTTATAAGGATTATTTTTGAACTATACTTGACGTTACATAACATGATTATGGTTTTTGTCGCATTTAGATTTTGGAAAGCAGAACAGTAGACGATGAAGATGGTGCTGTAAAAGTGTCACACATCAATCTAGTAGATTTGGCTGGATCTGAACGGTCTGGTCAGAGTGGAGTCACTGGAGATCGATTCAAAGAAGGTTGTCATATCAACAAGTCGTTAACAACTCTTGGTCTTGTTATCAACCAGCTTAGTGAAGGCCGAGAAGGGTATGCATTCTTATTTTTATTCCGTTAATAAAGAGTGTTAACCTGCCAACTGTATTTCCTTACACTTTACCAGAGAGCTGAAAAACTGAATGAAACTCATTCAATTCCCATGGAGATTGCAGGAAAGATTGTCACAACAAAATTTGTCTTAATAATCATGGAATCCACCAAATTATTTTAGAGGTTAAGTTGTCAGCTGTGTTGCCGGCCTGTTGGCGTAGTGGTTAGCGCAACTGGCTTTTACTCTGGGGCCCCGCGTTCGATTCCTGGTCAGGTCTGGCATTTCTTCATTTGTCATCCTTCTCACTGTCTGCATTAGCATCAATTGCAAAACAGTCGGACATAAAACAAAAAATGAGATACAACAGCTGATTTTTGGAGATGAATGTAGCATGGTTTAAATCCTGTGGCCTGTATTACACTATGAGGGCTGTTCATAAAGTATCGGACCTTCTCTCCTCCCGCTGAAACGAATGAAGCGCTGGCGGCCAAGCTTAGTGGGTATGTGGAAGGGACTGTCATGCGCGCGCATCCACTGTTTCGTGTCATGACAAAGCTTCCGTCGCCGGCAATCAGCCTAGTAGTGTAGACCTCTCTGTTGTGCTCGGCGATTTTTATCAAGTTATAAAATGACAGAAAAACTTGAGCAGTGTTATCGTATTAAATTTTGCCAAAAGCTTGGCGATTCACAAGATTCAACAGGCTTTTGGGGAGTCTGCCATGAGCTGTACTCAAATAAAAGAGTGGTACAATCGATTCAAAAATGGTCAAACATCAGTGGAAAGTGAAACGTATTCAGGCAGGCCATTGACAAGCCAGAATGAGATTGTTATTGAACAAGTGCGAACTTTAGTTACCGAGGACCAAAAGAATACTATCTTAAGGTTCTTCGTCACCTACATGATGTGCAGTGCAAAAGACCGAATCTGTGGGCAACAAAAACTTGGCAGTTCCATCACGACAATGCACCTGCCCACTCTGCACATCTAATTCAGAGTTTTCTTTGTCTTCATTTTTAGACAGTGTTATGAAACTTTTATTGTTCTATTTTTACTTTCTTTTGCCTATATTAATATATATAGGAAGGAATTATTCTTGCCATTGCTTTTTAATGAATACAGCGAATTTTATTTTCATGTAGATTTTTCAAAATTGAGTTTTCTCTGGATCTACATTCATTTTCAGACCCCCTGACCCAAAAAATGTGTTTTTAGTGTTTGGTCTGTGTGTGCACGTGCGTGTGCGTGCATGTGTGTGTGAACAGAATATCTCAAGAAACCTACGCACATACACGCGATTTAAAAAGAAATTACACAATAATCCAAACCAGCTCATTGTTGACCTAGACACACCAGATTTACCAACTGACCCTATAAGAAGACTGAAACGACTCTGGAGTAAGGATATCATGAGACGTCAAAATTAAAGAAAAACAAAACAAAATAAAAACTAACTTAAATGATTATGGTTGGAGTACTGTCAATGGGCAGCGATCTCCTCATTGTCTTAAAATTTGTCAATATTTGTATCCTTTTTTTATCATATTTACTTGTTTTTATTTTTATATAGTTACAAATAAAAATATCTTTTATAGTCAAAAAAAAAAAAATTGTTGAATCATAAATACACAGTGGCCATATGGATCTTGAAACGAACAAACTTCTTTCTGTTTAATTGGACGTGTCGAAAACCAATGAACTGGCCTTTCTTTCTCTAAACATTGCAAATAATAATAGAAGGCAATAGCCAAGCTGCTTTTCTAAAATTTATTTTTAATCCATTATTTACTTTGCCCAGCGGGGGTATGATTTAAATTAGTTGTCACTAACACTGTGTCGACAACATATCTAATATTATTAATTTTTCCATTCACGACAATCCAATGTTCTTCACGTCTTCCAGCACTTCATGGAACATAGTTTCGCTGTATCCATTTAAATAGGAATGGCAAGAAAAAACGGCCTTGTCTTACTCCTCTACAGATTTCAAAATCGTGTCAGTGTATTCTTCATTTATATTCATACATAAATTAAGCTATAATATTCAGATGAACTAATGTCCCCTAGCCGTGGGATTGAGAGAATGGATAACGCTCTCACTCGTACAACTTATACGCGCTGTTAGGGTTCCGATTCGAGGGATACCTTGGATGTTAAGACAATGAAAAATTACCCACGACGAATGATTATTGAATTTAGTGAAATAGCAAATAAAACGATTGTTTGCGGAGGACCAGATTGCTTTTATAAGATAGTTGGCAATCACAACTAAACGATTGATTGGTTTTAACGGGCAGTTTAAGGCGGTTAAGAACGACTGGCAAAATTAACAATAGAATGAATTGAGGAACATGAAATTACAGGAATTGCACTAATAAATAACAGAAAATACAACAAATATCTGCACTTACCTTGATTAAGCCTTGAATAGTTTCGCAATAACACGTGTTGGTAGATTGAAACTCACTGAACATAATTTGCAAATTAAACAGTTATAAATTCACAATACACAAATGAAAAAAGCACAATAAGAGTTCTCATGTAGAGATCGAAACGAAATGAATGCCAACGCCTGGCTTTCATCACAAAGAAAGGCCATAATACGACATTATGACCACAACGAGAGTGCATCGACTTGTTGCGTTCACTGCTAGATTACAAGTGCAGAGTTTGGGAAAGACGGAAGTAATAGAGCAGTGGTAGGGGTAGGAAGAATGACGTATGCAATGAGGTCACAGGAACTATTTTACTTAGGAATTTGAAATACTGGGGAGCGGGAATCTGAGAACATTACAGCATGAAACGTGCCTTAACACGCGCCATTCCAATAACATTGTCGTATAATTTTACTCATTGTTGTGAGCAAGCGTTTATGCATGCAGTATGCTAACAAGCAAGATAACGACTGTAGTATGTTTTCAGATTTGTATTACAACGGTAGTAGGGAAATAAAACGACGCATTGAGATAGCCAGAAATACTTTCAATAAGATGAAGGCAATACTATGTAACGGAAAACTGAGCATAGATATTAGAACAAGAGTACTGAGATGCTATGTATTTTCTGTTCTATTGTATGGAGTTGAAGCCTGGACAATCACAGAGACGATGGAGAAAAGACTCAGTAGTTTTGAAATGTGGTGTTACCGAAGAATGTGGAGAATATCCTGGACAGAGCACATAACAAATATGGAAGTGCTAAGAAGAATGAAGAAGGATAAGGAACTGCTCAACACCATAAAGAAAAGGAAAATGGGATATTTCGGTCACATTCTAAGGAACGAAAAGTATGAATTGATGCGGCTGGTCATACAAGGGAAGGTGGAGGGCAAAAGGGGATCGGGAAGACGACACACATCCTGGTTGAAAAATTTACGACAATGGTGTGGAAAAACATCAATAGAGCTTTTCAGGACAGCGGCAGATAGAGTAAAGTGGGCCATGATGATCGCCAATGTCCTTACTTTACTTTACAATAAGGGCGTTCAGGCTTCTGCAGCCCCTCCTCACCGCGACCTAAAAGATCTTTTGTGATTGCCCCTATTCCTATTTCTGCAAGACCCACACTTTCGATAAAGCGCAGGATCTGCCTAGGATCTAGTGCACTTATCTGAGAAGGTGTTTACACAACCTTACCCATCAGCGCTCTTCTTTTGCAGCCAACCACTTTGCAACTGCATATAAATATAAGTGTGCGACCCCCTGAGCCGCACAGACCTTAATGGCCAATATTTCATCTTAGAAGACGGTTATGTTACACCCAAGGGCCAGGGAAATCTTTCCCCAGGCACCCACTCCCGCTCTTCTGCTCATCACTGAGCCGTCAGTGTACCAAAAGGTAACCCCTTCCGGTATCACTGGCTGTCCCTCCGCCCACTCCTGACGATCAAAAATTTTCACCCTCAGTGTGTCGGAGAAGTCGTATGCTCTGTACATACGGTCCCGAGGACCACCTACCACACCCATCCCCTCAACCCCTTTGAAGATCTCGGTGTGGCCCATCTCCCCTGATGGGACCCCGAACCCGCCCTCCAGCCTCAAGGCAGTTCTTATCGCCTCCTTCTTCACTTGAACATGAATAGGAGGCAACTCAAACATCGCCTCCATAGTAGCCGTTGGACCAGTGCTCGTTGCACAACATATCCTTAGGCGGGCCAATCTCTTCAGCTTCCTCAGCCGATCTGTTCTTGGCCACCGTACAAAAGCTTTGTACGTGACCATTGGCAGAATGAAGCTCACATAAGCCCATTCTGCCATACGAGGCCTAAGCCCCCAAGTCCTCCCAAACGGACTCTTAAACATCCATAAGGCCATTGCAGCCCTCTCAATAGTCCTTGACATGTGGCCCCTCCAAGTCAGGCCCCTATCCAGGACAACCCCCAGATACTTCACCTCAGGGGAGTAGCTCAAATCCACTCCTTCCAGAGTCAAAGCATCTAGAGCCATCTTCCTTTTCCTAGTAAAAGGAACAACAACCACTTTTAGTTGTCGTGTCAGCTAGGGAAATAATCAGTCCGCCCCTGCATAGCCCCGCGTACAGGGGTAAGGCAAAATACTGTAGGATTTAGCCAAGTATCCTACAGGCACCGTTAAGACACTGATTAAATGCCCCAGTGCCATCCACCCTTTGGCACGGTAAACGCCTGACACCACTGGGTTGGGCAAAAGCTACAGTAGGAGAAGTTGCCTCTAGCACGGATAGAAAAAGTGCTAGATGCCAGGGACAAGGATCAGGATAGACAGACAGAAGCCCAGCATCTCAGCTCACCTCAGCGGGACCAAAGCATGGCTGAAAAGTAACCATAGGATGCCGAGGAGTTTCCAGAGGCACGGGCACGAAAAACTGCTACAGAAAGTAAGGGAGCAGGTGTGCTCTCTTGGACGTGATGCTTCGGCACATGCAAGCCAGCCGATCACTGACTTACTTCGCCTCCCGCCAATGTCCTTAGGGATAGGGCACTTTAAGAAGAAGATTACAAAGGTAAAGACCTTTGAGCGCATGCGTAGCTATGCCACTTATCTCCCTCTCCCTCTCACTCGCTCGGCTATGGGACATCAATTCATCTGATGCCTATACATCTATAAAGTTTTAGACAATATTTAACTGTTTAATTAATGAATTTGAAAATGATTTCAGCCAGTTTATTAGTTTTCGAGATAGTAAACTAACAAGATTGCTACAGTCTTCTCTTGGTGGTAATGCAATGACTGCAATTATTTGTGCTGTCACACCGGCTGCTGACGATCAGACTCAGAATACAATCAAGTAAGTCTCCTCTACTATCATACATCATCATTTTGTAACCACTGATAATCTGTGTGTGGTAAACTTTTCAAATGATTTGAATTCTATTAATTTTTATTGGTAACAATTGAAGACCTTAGCGGATGAAGGTCTTATGTGACAAAATTATAGTTTTGAGGAAAATGTTATCAAAAATCTGGTGTGAAACACTCACACGACTTTCTCTTGCCAATGCAAATAATTAATAATATAAACCTAACATTATTAATAAAATATTAGAAATAAACAAAAACTAACCTCAAAAACATAACCTTATTTTAATCATGACTAAATGACGCAAAATGAAAATCGAACTCAATTTGGCTTAAAAAAAAAACGGAAAATCACACTTTCACGCTAAACTAGGCTCTGTAGAGAAAAATTCTCTAAATAAAAGTTGTAGATCTCTTAAGTTTCTATAAATTTTATTATATACACTTTTGTCGTAAAATGCATACTAAAGCCGAAATGTTAAAAAAATCGATTTTTCTCACGTTTTCGTGAGAAGAAAACAGAAAATCGCAAATTACCGCTAAACTAAGCGTTATACAAAAAAATGTTTGAAATAAAAGTTGTAGGATTTTAAATTCTCTACAACTTTTATTATATAAATTTTTGCTCTAAATTGCATATTAAAGCCGTAATCTTAAAAAAACTTTGTTTTTACGTGAAAACAGCCTCACCCAGAATTTCAGCAAACATGACGATGTTCCGCTCTTGAGATATTTTGTATACACACACACAGACCAATCGCTAAAAACATGTTTTTTGGGTTCAGGGGGTTTGAAAACATATAGATCCGGTGAAAACTCGGTTTCAAAAAATCGACATGAAAACAATACTTTCCTTCCTATATATTCATATAGGCAAGAGAAAGTAAAAATCTAAGGTTCCCAACTTTTTGAGAGTTTTTTGTGATTTTATTGTGGTACACCTAATTATAGTTCCTTCACGAAAAATTATAAATGAATTAAAAATTTCTTCAAATTTTACATTTCAACATTAATCTTCTATATCAGTTTTATTACAACTTTACTCTGCATATAATTCCTTCATCCACAAAAATTCTATTTCCTTTGAAAATGGATGAGCAGTAGGCTATTTCAGTATAACAAGACAAAGTTTTTTATCAGAGAATCTTTTAAATAAATTCTTAACATCTTTCATTGATCACGTTTAATGTTTATCATTAGAGTTAACTGTTACTCTAAAATGGCAATGTCTTCAATTTTAGAGAAACAAGGTGATCTTTACCTCTTTATTCAATACAAAACACAGAATTTAAATGGTACATGCCCCCTATTTATTTCCTTAAATTGTTGAAATAGAACATTCTATGCCACCTAAGTAACTAAATGTGCATGTAATATTCATCAATCATGAAAAATATATATATATAGTGGCGACTATTTACAACACTATGGGTCGTTTGTCGCAGTCAAAACGCCATTTTTGCCTGTCTTGCCATGACTCCTCCTCCATGTTTCTTCTCCCCATGGCTCTGTCAATACCTTCCATCCATCTCCCTCTCGGTCGTCCTCTTTTTCTATTTCGCTGCGGTCTCCAGTTCCACGCCTTCAGTGGGATTCGTACGTTGCTCATTCTTCGCATGTGACCATACCAGTGCAGTTGTTTTCTCTCAATACGGTCTATTATTGAGTCTTCAATGCCCATTATCTCTCTTACTCTTATATTCGTTACCCTATCTTGTAACGTCAATCTGTAACATCTTCTCCAATATCTGTTCTCCACTGTACTGATTCTATTTTTCATGTTTTGTGTAATGGTCCACACTTCTGCCCCATATGTCACCGTACCTTCCACTATTGCTGAAAATATTCGTTTCTTTATGTCTTTTCTTATGTTGAGACTCCACAGAATTGAGTTCAGTTGACCAGTTAATGCCTTTCCTTTCACAATTTTATTAGCTATGTCTTTTTCGTCCCTTCCATTTTTTGTAAACGTAATATTTATACTAAATATTATAAATATTCCTAAATATTTTTACTAAATATTATTACTCCTAAATATTTATACTCTTCAACATTCTTAATGATGCTTCCGTTTACATTAAGGTCTTTTTGAAAACTGCGTTTAAAAAAACACATAGCACCTTCATCCACTCACCTCTTCAATTGTTAATCACCATCTATAATCCGCCATCTATAATCCATGCGTCCATCTATAATCCGTGCGTCCATCTTATCCAGGGGTCAGAAACTACAAGATAGCTACAAATGGTTTTTGGTTTCGTAATCTACACAAAAAGTTAGTGGGTCTGAATTGGTTTGAACTGGAATTGGAAGTCAAGAGATCAAAGTCGGAATTTGGAAACAAAAATATTGTCATTAAATTCTGGTTCTGGTTTTGATCGAAAGTGACCCTAATTTGGAAATCAGGAAATCAAAGTCAGAATTTAGAAACAAACTAGCATGCCCCGTCGCAGCTTTTGCAAACAAAAAATGGTGTAATCACTTTTTTTAAAAGTATGTACAAGAAATTGATCACTCACCATTTAAAAGAAAATTAAAAAACAAATTAAAGAAGAACTTTACTTTTATAAAAGACTCAACAATACAAAATTGTATCTACATAATAAAATAGGTGAGGAAGGCAATGGTAAACCATCTTACTCCTCGTTTTTACTTAGTAAAATCTCTAGAGGTTCAAACCAGCCTTTTGGCTGTTGACCTAAACAACAACAACAATAAAATAGAATAAAATTATCATGTGATGTTGTCACCAGCTGATCCTTAGCACCAAGTCGCTATTTGCTAAATCATATCACTTTATTTGAATCACATCAGCTGGTTTAAAAGCACCAGATTATCTAACATCATAAAAGCCTTAATGTAGGACATAAACATTATTTTCAACCCTTTACGGCTAACTTTTTAAGGGTTTCAATAGCCTAAAACCTGCACCAGCATCGTAGTTACAACATTTAAAAACTACATAAAAATTTGTTCAGTAGTTTAGGAGATAAAGGAGACCATACACACACACACACACACACATACATCGAATTTTATGTGTATAGAAGGAGTGTCATTCAATTCCTCTTAAAGAATAAATACAAAAACCACTAATGATTTTCAGGTAAGGCTGGTCAGAAGTAAGGTAAAAATTGCCACCAGCCATGAGAGGCATCTTGTCTTAAAAAGGATTTTCTTATTTTAATGTTTCTTGGGTTGAGAGTAGTCTCAGGTCCGGACAGGATTTTTTTGGTCTTTCATAACAACTCGTTAAAAGTACTGACTGGTACTGATAATTGTATTAGTACCAGTGTAATAAAAACCTTTTTCAAAAGTTTGTATTAGTTTTTGATTATTTTACATCATTCTCTTCTGAATTAAATTCTCTACAAGTGTTTTTTAAAAAAGTTTTTGTGTTTTTTTTACCCATTTAACAAAGTTAATGTTATTCAAACCTTAAAGAAAACAGTTTTTTAAGACCAAATTTAGCGTATTTAGTCAGATATCTCGAAAACTAATCTAGTTACAGATCTGGGACCTGTTTTATTCAATTTTCCAGATCATTTTATGTAAATCCATTTAGTTTCTTAACTTAATTGACGCTCAAAATTTTTTTATAGGACATCATTTCTACAGGGGAACTGAAACCTGGATGAAAATTTTCGCCGGATGTTAATCGCTGACGAAGCGATTTCGGACTAATGTTTATATGAACATTTTTCTTATTATTGAACTTAGATTCATCTCCCCAAGTATAAATATAACCAACTATGGTGGCATGCGGGCCGCACATGCGCAGTAAATAGCTCCCCCACCACAGTGTCAACTAAAGATACCGGCTGTCTCTAAAGTAGTACTCACTACTCATTGTGTTATGTTCATTCGGTAATCGTTTTGACATTGGTGTCGCTGTCGAAAGCCACACCCCATCAAAATTAGTTGCGCATGCACAAAATACAAGGAAAATGTCTGCGATTCATCTTAGGGTAATAAGTTTTGGGGCAATAAGTTTTTTTCTAAATGATGTATATACCTACCATAAGTTTTTACAGGCCCAAAAGAAAGGTATGTCATAACCTCATTCTGTTATATTTACTGTACGGTTCTTTTTGTTAAAATGTCAAACAACTAATATTGTGCGTGTGTAGTTTATTTCTAAAATTTGACGTATGTTTCGTATAAAATTCACAACTATTAAAATTGATTCAGCTTCTTGGAATATTAACAGGAAGGAGACACCAGACACGATGATCTATCTTTGACTTCTCTTCAAAAAGTGATTTTTTTAAGCTCGTTTATTATTTCTCTTTCTGCCCTGCATACATCAAATTACAGATAAAATTTTATATTTTATAACAAAATAATAAAACGCATATGTAATCCTGGAAAAGACGTTATATTAGCTTACATGATATGCAAAAAATGCGATGAGATTTAAACACCTAACTTTGTACGAGCGTACCTTATATAAATATCAGAGTATAATAATAAAATTTTTAGTGTTGTAAAATAAGATCTATTAGGAAGCGAAAGTAATATTTTCAGAATTTTTTGATGAAAAATGAGCTTGTTAGAGTGTAGTGAACGAAACTGGCCGGCAGAGTGCCCTACCGTACCGCGTATTGTCACTATTGCGCTTGAACACCGTGCACTGATTGAAATGAGTTGAGGGGAAAGGCGGACGCAACACATTCTCTCTCTGTCCCGCTACCCTCCCTACATGCTGCCGTAGTTGGCGAACAGTATATCTGTTTCTTTGTGAATCACTCTGTATATACTTTGTTTACTAAAATGGGTACTGCAGTGTAGTGAAAAAATTGAGTAATTTCAACGGATTAATTTAATGTTACAAAATAATGGAGAAAGAAAAAATCTGGTGTGAAACACTCACACAACTTTCTCTTGCCAATGCAAATAATTTACAATATAATTTAACATTAGTAATAAAATATTAGAAATAAACAAAAAACTAACCTCAATAAACATAACCTTATTTTAATCATGAGTGAAACACTCAAAATGAAAATCAACCTCAGTCTGGCTTAAAAATACGGAAAATCACTATTTCACGCTAAACTAGGCTCTGTAGAGAAAAATACGTTAAGTAAAAGTTGTAGATCTTTAAATTTCCTATAAATTTGGTTATATACACTTTTGTCGTAAAATGCATACTAAGGCCAAAATCTTAAAAAAAACCGATTTTTCACACGTTTTCGTGAGAAAAAATCAGAAAATCGCTAATTACTGCTAAACTAAGCGTCATACAAAAAAATGTTTGAAACAGAAGTTGTAGGTTTTTAAATTCTCTACAACTTTTATTCTATAAGTTTTTGCGCTAAAATTTATATTAAAGCCGTAATCTTAAAAAAACAACGTTTTTACGTGAAAACAGCCTCACCGAGAATTTCAGCAAACATGGCGCCTACCCTATCTTGTAGAGAATAAAAAATTGAGTAAAATAGGCGATTTTAAAAAAAATCGTAGGACCAGTTTTTGAGAAAATCGCAAAAAACTGAAAAATTATACGAATAAACTACTACTTCCGGTTGACCGATTTTGATGAAAATGTTCGTGTCGCGTCCGGTAGTGGTATGTAACTTAAGTTTCAAGTTTCAAGTTCGTACGATGTTCCGTTCTTGAGATATTCTGTTCACACACACACACACACACAGACAGACCAATCGCTAAAAACATGTTTTTTGGGTTCAGGGGGTCTGAAAACGTATAGATCCGGTGAAAACTCGATTTCGAAAAATCGACATGAAAACAATACTTTCCTTCCTATATATTCATATAGGCAAGAGAAAGTAAAAATATGCAGATCGACCATATTGCACTTCCAAGCAGATTGTAAGGTTTAGGGTCTCTCTACGCTAAGAGTACTCCGATGTAGGCAACCAGCAATACAAGTGAACATGCGCATTTATTAAAAATACGCACAGCATGATCAAAAAACAAAATTCCATACAACACTAATTCGCTCTAAGCTTAATATTACTCATGAAAACACTTTCAATTCATCTGTTAGAAAATATTTTTTATAAATCGAACATAGTTTTATACAAGTGACTGAAGATGTATCATCTTCTGTAAATTTTAAATAAATGAAAAAAATTTTTAGTTTCAATTTTTCATTTACTCTGATGATGGTGGATCCACCGAAACACGTGTAAGTAGGAATAAAATAAAGGTGACGCAGTTTAAAAAGAAGGTTAGTGAAATTATTATATTAATTCATTATATGAAATAGAAATATTTCAAACTGCAGGAAGATTTATTTTTACCATTAATAACTAAAACTTTTACTATTGTTACTCTTACATTGTTATTTTTTGTTACAGTATTTACTATTATTATATTATTATTTATGATTGGTTGGTTTTTAATAAAGACTCAGTTTTATTTATGGTCACAAGTAATAATATAAGACTAATACACTTGGATTATAACAGGAGAGTAAACAGTTCCAGTGATTCGTTGTTTATCATTTCAGATTTTTTACTTCATATCATTAAAATTAATATAAAATGTCTGTGACTAGTTTAATACAACTGTTTGCCCTTGCCCATGTTTAACTCATTTCTAGTTTCATCAGTTATCTTTTGGTATTGTATCGGTTTATTTCGATTTTCTTCGTCGACATAAATTGAAAGTTTTGTAAGCTGTGTTTTATTAACATGCGTGATAGTGAATATGTTGAGTTTTTGAAACATAAAAGCGGGTAACCATTAAAAAGTAGAAAAAAATTGTTTTGTTAAATGTAATTGTTAAAATAATTAATTACGGAGTCTCTTTATGAAACTACAATAATTACACGTAATCTGAACGGTGTAATTGAAAACGCTTAAAGGATTATGTTTATTTTAGCTGGTTGTAGATATTTTTACTTTCTCTTGCCTATATGAATACATAGGAAGGAAGGAAAGTATTGTTTTCATGTCGATTTTTCGAAATCGAGTTTTCACCGGATCTATACGTTTTCAGACCCCCTGAACCCAAAAACATGTTTTTAGCGATTGGTGTGTCTGTGTGTGTGTGTGTGTGTGTGTGTGAACAGAATATCTCAAGAACAGAACATCGTATGAACTTGAAACTTGAAACTTAAGTTACATACCACTACCGGACCCGACACGAACATTTTCATCAAAATCGGTCAACCGGAAGTAGCAGTTTATTCGTATAATTTTTCACTTTTTTGCGATTTTCTCAAAAACTAGTCCTACGATTTTTTTTAAAATCAACTGGTTTACTACATTTTTTATGCTCTACAATATAGGGTAGGCGCCATGTTTGCTGAAATTCTGCTTGAGGATGTTTTTACGTAAAAACATTTTCTTTTTAAGATTGCGGCTTTAATATGCATTTTAGCGCAAAACGTTATAGAATAAAAGTTGTAGAGAATGTAAAATTCTACAACTTTTATTTCAAACATTTTTTTGTATAACGCTTAGTTTAGCGGTAATTTGCGATTTTCTGTTTTTTTTCTCACGAAAACGTGAGAAAAATTGATTTTTTTAAGATTTCGGCCTTAGTATGCATTTTACGACAAAAGTGTATATAATTTAATTTATAGAAAATTAAAAGATCTACAACTTTTATTTAAAGCATTTTTCTCTACAGAGCCTAGTTTAGAGAGAAAGAGTGATTTTCCATATTTCTAAGCCAAACTGAGGTTGATTTTCATTTTGCATCATTCACTCATGATTAAAATAAGGTTATGTTTTTGAGGTTAGTTTTTGTTTATTTCTAATATTTTATTAATAATGTTAGGTTTATTATTAATCATTTGCATTGGCAAGAGAAAGTTGTGTGAGTGTTTCACACCAGATTTTTAGGATTATGATGGAATGTAGTGCAAGATAATTGTCAGGTGGAAGGTTAGATACGAGTTAAATAGAGTAAAACTTTTGTTTACAACGTATAGGAGGCGCTTGCCTCACGCGGAGTACTCTTACTGTTAAGGCATTTGCACTATCTTGTAATCCTCTTTGCTTTTTCTTCCTTTTCCTTCTTTCTTCTTCTTTTTGTTGGCCATTTGTACGTTGAGACGTGTCATGGGCGGATGTGCTTCCCGTCTCGTTTTAAGGCTTATTCGTTTTAATGCTCGTATTACATTGTGCTTTGTTGTGTTTTTTATTGTTTATATTTCATATAATGAATTAATATAATAATTTCACTAACCTTCTTTTTAAACTGCGTCACCTTTATTTCAATTTTTACTTACACGTGTTTCGGTGGATCCACCATCATCAGAGTAAATGAAAAATAGAAACTAAAAGTTTTTATTTTTTCATTTATTTAAAATTTACAGAAGATGATACATCTTCAGTCACTTGTATAAAACTGATTTAAAATTAATTTATTTTAATTTATCCCTTCTCATATTTACTGTAGATAGCAGCAGCAGTCAATATCACTTTTAGTGATATTGACTGCTGCTGCTATCTACAGTAAATATGAGAAGGGATAAATTAAAATAAATTAAAATTAAAAATAATAATAAATAATTAAAATAAATTAATTTTAAATCAGTTTTATACTTGTGACTGAAGATGTATCATCTTCTGTAAATTTTAAATAAATGAAAAAAGAAATTTTAGTTTCTATTTTTCATTTACTCTGATGATGGTGGATCCACCGAAACACGTGTAAGTAAAAATTGAAATAAAGGTGACGCAGTTTAAAAAGGAGGTTAATGAAATTATTATATTAATTCATTATATGAAATAGAAATATTTCAAACTGCAGGATGCATTATAAAGATTTATTTTTGAATGAAGATTTTATTGTTTATGTACTTAAAGTGTATCTTAAAGGTTCATCAAGTTCGGCTGTGCGGCGTGTTCTAATTATATGTCTTTTTTCAAGTTTCAAATTGGTAAGTACATTTTGCACATATTAGTTTTCTGTACATTTGGTCAATGTTCCTATTCTTTTCCTTTTCTCATTTGTGCGTGATCCATTACAAGTTTCTTGGTCTTATACACTGACCACTATAAATGTGTATTGGTCCTCCAAAGGTTTAATTTCGAGGCAAATTCTTATCTTTAAATCCACAAAACCATTTTTACAAGGTGCTAAACTAAACACTTACAGCAAATAGACTATAGAAATCGCTTGTATCTAAATTTTGTCACATATTGATCGCATGGGAATTGTGCTGTGGACAGGTCCCCAGTACCTAATGTATGAACTGAGAAGGTAATTGCATTTGCACCGTACCGTGTACGAAGGCTCTAAGGTATTCCCAATGATAAGAGAAAAAAAGAGCTTAGAGAAGTAAAACCTGAAAGAAAATCAGGACTTGACTTTTAAGCTTTGTGAAAGTAACAAAGTCACATAATGATATATAATCAGTAGTAGCAATTTTGCTTTGTGTTTCATATAACTGTAAAGATCTAGGTTTCAGTAAAATAACTACAATTCAAATAGTTTTATTTGCTTTTAAGCTATTTTAAAATTTTGTTTTCTTTTCAGTTTTGCGTTGAGAGCGAAGACAATTAAGGTAACACCAATCCTGAATGAAGTCATATCAGATGCAGCTCTGATCAAACGTTATCTTCGACAGATCGCAAAATTACGTCAAGAGCTTGAGGTAAAAATAAATTACAATTATTAAACAAAATACTTATTATTACTTTCTGTTGCCTATATGAATATATAGGAAGGAAAGTATTGTTTTCATGTCAATTTTTAGAAATCGAGTTTTCACCGGATCTGCACGTTTTCAGACCCCCTGAACCTACAAAACATGTTTTTAGCGATTGGTGTGTGTGTATACAAAATATCTCAAGAACGGAACATCGTACGAACTTGAAACTTAAGTTACATACCACTACTGGACCCTATGCAAACATTTTCATAAAAATCGGTGAACTGGAAGTAGTAGTTTATTCGTGTAATTTTTTACTTTTTTGCAATTTTCTCAAAAACTGGCCCTACGATTTTTTTTAAAAATCGCCTGGTTTATTCAATTTTTTATTCTCTACATGATAGGGTAGGCACCATGTTTGCTGAAGTTCTTGGTGAGGCTGTTTTGATGTAAAGAAATTGTTTTTTTTTGAGATTACGGCTTTAATATGCATTTTAGCGCAAAAATTTATATAATAAAAAATGTAGAGAATATAAAAACCTACAACTTTAATTCAAACAGTTTTTTGTATAACGCTTAGTTTAGCGGTAATTAGCGATTCTCTTTTTTTTTTCTCACAAAAACGTGTGAAAAATCGATTTTTTTTAAGATTTCGTATTTTATGACAAAAATGTATGTAGGCCTAATCAAATTTATAGAAAATTAAAAGATCTAAAACTTTTATTTATAGCATTTTTTTGTACAGTGCCTAGTTTAGCGTGAAAGAGTGATTTTCTGTATTTTTAAGGCAAACAGATTGATTTTTATTTTGCGTCTTTCAATCATGATTAAAATTAGGTTATGTTTATTGAGGTTAGTTTTTTGTTTATTTCTAATGTTAGGTTTATTGTTAATTATTTGCAGTGGCTAGAGAAAGTTGTGTGAGTGTTTCACACTAGATTTTTGAACATTATATTATTGTGATAAAAGTAGGCAACGAAAACATACAGGAAGTTGGGGAATTCTGCTATCTAGGGAGTAAAATAACAAAGGATGGTAGAAGCACAAGTGATATCAAGAGTAGAATTGCTCTAGCCAGAAAAGCCTTTGAAATGAAAAACAGCTTACTGACTACAAGCATTGATTTACAGATTAGGAAAAATTTCTTTAAACATTATGTTTGGAGTGTAGCATTATACGGAAGTGAAACGTAGGTGATAGGGGCTGTAGAAAAGAAGAGGATAGAAGCTTTTGAAATGTGGTGTTATAGGAAAATGTTAAAGATTAGGTGGGTGGACAAAATAAGTAATTTAGAGGTTCTTAGGCGAGTGGATGAAAAAAGAAGTATATGGAAGCATATTACCAAAAGAAGGGATAGGCTAGTGGGGCATATCCTAAGACATCCAGGTATTGGGCTATCAATAATGGAGGGTAATATTGAGGGAGTAAATTGTAGAGGGAGGCAAAGATTAGCATATATAAAGCAAATTACAAAAGATGTAGGGTGTTACAGGTATGTAGACATGAAACGACTTGCACAAGATAGAACAGGGTGGAGAACTGCATCAAACCAGTCGAGAGACTGATGACAAAAAAAAAGTTATTGTGATTAATTCAGATCACATCACTTCCACTCTTTAAATGGTGTGTGAGATGAATAATAAGTAGGTATGATCAGATCATACCTACTGATACTTGATAGATACTTGATAGATTCTATCAAGTATTACTGACACAGTAGTTCAGGTGTTCAAATTAATACGTATTAATTTATGATAACGCGTATTATTTGGTCATGTCATATGGTGATGTGTTGGCATTCAGGCTATTAAAAGGACTTTTTAATAGGTTAATCGTACGGCAATTACGTAAATTTTTGTTTTAATTAACATGTTAAACAAAATTTTAACGTTATTCGTTATATCGTAATGTTTGTTGATATTTACGTAAAGAATTAGTTTTTTTTTTTTAAATTTACTGAATTATTCTTCAACTTAATTAATGGTAATGTATTTATTTAATGACTTATTTAAAATAATTATTTACTAGTAAATTACATAGTTGTTTTTTACTTTCTCTTGCCTATATGAATACATAGGAAGGAAAGTATTGTTTTCATGTCGATCACAACAAATACACTCTTCACCGGATCTATACATACACAGACCCCCTGAACCCAAAAAACATGTTTTTAGCGATTGGTCTGTGTGTGTATATACAAAATATCTCAAGAATGGAACATTGTACGAACTTGAAACTTAAGTTACATATCACTACTGGACCGGACACAAACATTTTCATCAAAATCGGTCAACCGGAAGTAGTAGTTTATTTGTGTAATTTTTCACTTTTTTGCGATTTTCTCAAAAAGTAGTCCTACTTTTTTTTAAAAATCGCCTGGTTTACTCAATTTTTTATGCTCTACAAGATAGGGTAGGCGCTATATTTGCTGAAATTCTTGGTGAGGCTGTTTTTACGTAAAAAATGTGTTTTTTTAAGATTACTGCTTTAATATGTATTTAGCGCAAAAATTTATACAATAAAAAATGTAGAAAATTTAAAATCCTACAACTTTTATTTCAAACATTTTTTTGTATAACGCTTAGTTTAGCGGTAATTAGCGATTTTCTGTTTTTTCTCACAAAAATGTGTGAAAAATCGATTTGTTTTAGATTTCTGCCTTAGTATGCATTTTTATAACAAAAGTGTATATAATCGAATTTATAGAAAATTAAAAGACCTACAACTTTTATTTAAAACATTTTTTTCTACAGAGCCTAGTTTAGCATGAAAGAGTGATTTTCCGTATTTTTAAGCCAAACGGATAGATTTTCATTTTGCGTCTTTCACTTATGATTAAAATTAGGTTATGTTTATTGAGGTTATTTTTTTGGTTTATTTCTAATGTTTTATTACTAATGTTAGGTTCATTGTTAATTATTTGCACTGGCAAGAGAAAGTTGTGTGAGTGTTTCACATCAGATTTTTTAGGTAAAAAAATTCTATAATAAAGTTTCTGATTTGGCTCGGTTTTGTGAAGGCTGTTAATAACGTAATTGTAATTTGTAAATGAACGTCTATTGGTATCCTTTGTTTTGTATTGGTGAATATAAAACATCGTAAAAGTGTCTGTTACATGTAATTTTGTATTTTTACTTTCTCTTGTCCTGTATGAATATGTAGCGAAGGAAAGTATTGTTTTTATGTCAATTTTTTTTGAAATTGAGTTTTCACCAAATGTACACGTTTTTAGATCCCCTGAACCCCAAAAAAAAACATGTTTTTTTTAGCAATTGGCTGGCTGGCCTCTCTCTCCCCCCCTCCCTCCCTCCCTCTCTCTCCCTCCCCCTCTCTCCCTCCCCCTCTCTCCCTCCCCCTCTCTCCTCATCTCCCTCTCCCCTCTCTCCCCCTCCCCTCTCTCCCCTCCCTCTCGCTCTCTCTGTGTGTGTGTGTGTGTTCAAAATATCTCAAGAACGGAACATCATATAAAAGTTGAACTTAAACTTAGGCTAGGTACTACTACAGGACCCGACAACAACATTTTTATGAAAATCGGTCAACCAGAAGTAGTAGTTAGTCGTGCATTTTTCTCAAATACGGTTCCTGTGATATTTTTTTTTTAAATTTCCTTATTACTACATTTTTTATGATTATAAGACAGGGTAAGCAAGCCAGTTGTAGAACATTTAAAACACTACATACTTTTAAAACCATAGAAATACTTTTATTGTCTTTGAAATAATTTTTTTTAAGTTTTTTATTTGTAACTTAGAAATTTATTATTTTCTATAAAAAATTATATAAGGGCAATCTAGAGAATTCTTTTTTCTACAAAACTAATTCAAATTTTTAAAAATTGGTTAACATAAAAAACCGTTATGCCCTATTTTCTAATCAACGGTCATTGCTGTTTTCACTTATTTACGCATCAATATCCTGTCGGTAATGAAATTGATATTTTAGCATGCAGAGAATTTATTTAATAGTAAAAAAGTACAAATTTACCTAGTGTAGTGTTTATTATTTTATCGTTTACTAGTGTACATTATGCTTAAAATGTCTAAAATTGGAGGGAGTAAAGTTCTGCATAGCCAATCTCGGGAGATGATTGCTAATGTGGTTACGTTTATGATCGAGAAAGCAAAGCACAGTGTTTTTATTATAGATGTTAAGAAAATTATCGAACGCGTTAGTGCAGCAACTGGTGGGTCGAAACGTTTAATTACGCGAATAAAACAAGAAATGAAAGTAATATTAGAAGGATTGTCACTGTCGTTTACGACACCTAAAAAACATTCGGTACGGGCCAAACCTGCTTCCGGTTTGGATGATTTTGACAGGAGTGTTATCCGTCAAAAAATAAATAATTTTACACAGACGAAGGTGGAAAATGCTTACCAACAATAAATAAATTATTGCATGTCTTACGAGAGGAAAATATTTTTCACGGGTCTAGTAGAACATTAAGACGTTTTATACATGACATGGGTTATAAATGGCACAGAGTTGAATCAAATCAATTGGGTCTATATGTGAATATTATCGTATTATAGAAAACTGTGTCATGCATTTGGTTTTGAAGTGGGCATTTTTGACACACCTTATAATATTATAGGCTAAACTCTCTGCACGCCAGATGAGACGCGTATAGCTATACAGGACATGGCTCGAACATTCGTTTGAGGTTATGTTGTATGATGGCTGGATGTTGCAAAGTGTATTTTAGTGCAAGTTTTTCTATTGTATTGCATTGTGTTAAGTACTATATGTATTGTTAATGAAAAAATATTTGCGAATCAGAGAAAGTTATTAAAGATGTTACTCAACCAAGTTTGATTGAAAAAGGGAACGTGTTAGTATCTAAAAACAAAATTAATGATGTAAAATAATTACTATTAAAACATTTTGGGGAAACTTTGAGAGATTTAAGTAGTTTAAAATTTTATTAGGAATTAATTGTTGCTATGGAAGAAACGACGGTAGCAAATGATCCACCGATCTGTCAAAAAAAAAAAAAAAAAGTTTTATTGTATCGTATTTTTTTTTTGCTAATATACTATCATCTTTATTTTTTCAATTTATTGTCTCAAATAATTTTTATTTTATCAGACTTTTTTTTTGATAAAGTAATATTCTTTTCTAATTTTTTAGAAATTTGTACTTACAAAAAAAATTTCAACATTTTTTGAATTTATATCTAACTTAATTTTTGTAATTTTATTACTAAAAATCACAAATTTGTGATTACTTGTACTACAAAATAAAATAATCACTGGTTTTATATACAGGGTGGTGCAAAAGTCACTGCACACTACAGTAAACAAAGACTGAATTTATTTTTTATGTTCAAATTGTTTTCCGTCTTCAGTAATACATCTTTCAAGTCTCTCTCGAACACTGTTACACACTCTATGGCATAGTCTGGTATTACTGTTCAAATCTGCAAATGCCTCATGTATGTAGTCTTTCATTTCGTCAATGGTCTGAGGCTTTTAGAATAAACAGAGTCCTTGACGACACCCCATACGAAAAAAATCCATGGACGTGATATCTGGTGAACGTGGAGGCATGTCAATATCTGCCCTTTGTCCAATAATAATTTGTCTTCGGAAAGTTTCGTTTAAACAATCGCGGACTTCAGTGGCATAATGTGGTGGAGCACCATCGTGTTGAAAGTTCGCTTTCAAGAACTCACTGGATCTATTGTTGTGTTTGTCCTTGACGAGGCGTATTGCCAACTTGACGCAGCGTAATTATCAGCATTTTGTAATACCAACATCACGGCTAAAACTATTGTTCTACATCTTGTAATTTTAATTTTTTCTTTTAACCAACTGTGCAGTGATGTTTGCGCCACCCTGTATTTTGGTTTTTAAGTTTATTTCAAAACCAGATACATCCACATATATTATGTGAAATTTCTTTTAAGCTACAGTCTATGTTAAATCCTCTACCCTAATGCTATTTCTGAAGTAAGTTACAATGTTGTATCATTTCATATTTTTGAATGAAACGTTTTTCAGCTCTCCTGAAAAATTTACACTTTCGGATGTATCTGCTTTTGAAACTAGGCGATTGTTAATTAATAACGTTAATTGAATTTATTTTTTAATGTTATCCCTGTTATTGAGCTTGCTAGATTAAAATATTGGTCGACTATGAGAATTTTGTTATACCTCTCGAAAGCTGTAATTACAAACAATTTTTAATGCAGGATGTCAAACAGAGAAATACTACGAGTGTTGACGTTCAAGAAATGGAAGATAAACTGAAACAAAAGGAAGAGCAAAATGAACTGCTTCATATCAGAATTAACCGGTTGAAAGAAGCATTCATAGTTTCTAGTAGCAGTCCTGTCAATCTGAATAAATCTAAATCGGTGAGTTAAATTTATTTTTATTTTTAATTTTGTGCGCAGTGAAATTCAGTTTAAAATTGTTGTTGTTGTTTAGGTCATCAGCCAAAAGGCTGGTTTGAACCTGTTGAGGTTTTACTAAGTAAAACGAGGGGTGAGGCGGTTTACCAATGCCTTCCTCACTGAATGGAAAAGTACGCTTATCAGCATGCCGGGCCCTCTGAAAAGCACATATTTTCCACCCTGCAAATGACACCTTCACTTCATTCACTACTGGGTCTGGCTGTATAATGAAATTCATTACTTTCAGAGGAGATAACTGTGATTAGTGTCACAGTACACCTCTATCTCTTCCGTTCTTAAATGATCCAGTCATTTAATTGGCTGACCATGTGATAAAAAACGGAACTATTTTATTTTAGCCCTGCAACAAACAGATTGAGTGTAAATAATTTGACACTACAAAAATTATTTTAATAAAAATTTTCGTAAGAAAAAGTTGTGTAAGTGTTTCACACTGGATTTCTTGTCATTTTTTGCGAATCAAATTTTTATCGGAAATATACAATATCAGTTGGTAGGGTTGAGTGTTGGAGCGTATGTGGCAGATTACAGATGATAAATAAAAAGTTGAATCCACTCAACTTGACCATTCTAAGATTCACCAGCTGGTACCAGTGGCTGTCAATGAATAGAGCTGGTATTGATCTTCTAGGTATGGACTGTATATTTAGCTGGGTCGGCTTTTTTAAATATTGCCAGTGCGAAAAATTCATAGTGGCACGTGAGTAGAGTTAATCTTGGTAGCGCTTTTAACCCTTTCAATACCAGCGAAAAAAAAAAAGTGATTTTCACTCTATGCCAGCCAATAGATGAATGATCTGTTTCTTTCCACTCATTTTAAAAAAACCCACTACTAAACGTGTAGGTTATAAAATGTTTTAAACACTGAACTAAAAGTTATAAATAATTTGGTTATATTTATGCGGCAAATAAAATAACATATGACAACGAGCAGTGCTGTATACGACATGTGTTGCAAACAAGGAGATAGAAAATTCCCTGTTTAGAACATTGTAGTAGATTTGCCGTTGACGGCAGCTTGAAACTCAAGAGGGGAAAAAAATTCCCTTTTCATTCTGAACAGTTTGTCCCTGTTTAGAACATTGTAGTAGATTTGCCGTTGATGGCAGCTTGAAACTCAAGAGGGGAAAAAATTCCCTTTTCATTCTGAACAGTTTGTCCCTGTTTAGAACATTGTAGTAGATTTGCCGTTGATGGCAGCTTGAAACTCAAGAGGGGAAAAAATTCCCTTTTCATTCTGAACAGTTTGTCCCTGTTTAGAACATTGTAGTAGATTTGCCGTTGATGGCAGCTTGAAACTCAAGAGGGGAAAAAATTCCCTTTTCATTCTGAACAGTTTGTCCCTGTTTAGAACATTGTAGTAGATTTGCCGTTGATGGCAGCTTGAAACTCAAGAGGGGAAAAAATTCCCTTTTCATTCTGAACAGTTTGTCCCTGTTTAGAACATTGTAGTAGATTTGCCGTTGATGGCAGCTTGAAACTCAAGAGGGGAAAAAATTCCCTTTTCATTCTGAACAGTTTGTCCCTGTTTAGAACATTGTAGTAGATTTGCCGTTGATGGCAGCTTGAAACTCAAGAGGGGAAAAAATTCCCTTTTCATTCTGAACAGTTTGTCCCTGTTTAGAACATTGTAGTAGATTTGCCGTTGATGGCAGCTTGAAACTCAAGAGGGGAAAAAATTCCCTTTTCATTCTGAACAGTTTGTCCCTGTTTAGAACATTGTAGTAGATTTGCCGTTGATGGCAGCTTGAAACTCAAGAGGGGAAAAAATTCCCTTTTCATTCTGAACAGTTTGTCCCTGTTTAGAACATTGTAGTAGATTTGCCGTTGACGGCAGCTTGAAACTCAAGAGGGGAAAAAATTCCCTTTTCATTCTGAACAGTTTGTCCCTGTTTAGAACATTGTAGTAGATTTGCCGTTGATGGCAGCTTGAAACTCAAGAGGGGAAAAAATTCCCTTTTCATTCTGAACAGTTTGTCCCTGTTTAGAACATTGTAGTAGATTTGCCGTTGATGGCAGCTTGAAACTCAAGAGGGGAAAAAATTCCCTTTTCATTCTGAACAGTTTGTCCCTGTTTAGAACATTGTAGTAGATTTGCCGTTGATGGCAGCTTGAAACTCAAGAGGGGAAAAAATTCCCTTTTCATTCTGAACAGTTTGTCCCTGTTTAGAACATTGTAGTAGATTTGCCGTTGACGGCAGCTTGAAACTCAAGAGGGGAAAAAAATTCCCTTTTCATTCTGAACAGTTTGTCCCTGTTTAGAACATTGTAGTAGATTTGCCGTTGACGGCAGCTTGAAACTCAAGAGGGGAAAAAATTCCCTTTTCATTCTGAACAGTTTGTCCCTGTTTAGAACATTGTAGTAGATTTGCCGTTGATGGCAGCTTGAAACTCAAGAGGGGAAAAAAATTCCCTTTTCATTCTGAACAGTTTGATATGCAATATTAAGGGGATTGGTAGAACAAATGCTACACTACACGGCGGTAAAATTCGAACAGCATGTTGCGCATAAACTCGTCCATGGCATATCACGGAGTAAACTCGTTACGCGTTAACGTGTCCATGGCATTGAAAAGGTTAAATATTATCATTACAGTTTTTAAAAACATGACCTTAGTGGTCGTGTATTATTCCCAATAATAGGGTGAAAGCAGAAAAGTATACAAGACAAGAAAGAGCGTTCATTCGCGTTTCTAATTAGTGGACAACTGTACTATAGTTCAGCCGCTCTAAGTTTGCTCCTCCTTCTGTCAACAAACCAAAACCAGCTACTACAGGGTGCACACTAGAGTCCGTGACTTTATGGATGTCGTATTCCTATTAAGATAACTATTTTTACTTTCTCTTGCCTATATGAATATATAGGAAGGAAAGTATTGTTTTCATGTCGATTTTAAGAAATCGAGTTTTCACCGGATCTATACGTTTTCAGACCCCCTGAACCCAAAAAACATGTTTTTAGCGATTGGTCTGTGTGTGTGTGTGTGTGTGTGTGTGAACAGAATATCTCAAGAACGGAACATCGTACGAACTTGAAACTTGAAACTTAAGTTACATATCACTACCGGACCCGACACAAACATTTTCATCAAAATCGGTCAACCGGAAGTAGTAGTTTATTCGTATAATTTTTCACTTTTTTGCGATTTTCTCAAAAACTAGTCCTACGATTTTTTTTAAAATCGCCTGGTTTACTAAATTTTTTATGCTCTATAATATACGGTAGGCGCCATGTTTGCTGAAATTCTGCTTGAGGCTGTTTTTACGTAAAAACATTTTCTTTTTAAGATTGCGGCTTTATTATGCATTTTAGCGCAAAACGTTATATAATAAAAGTTGTAGAGAATGTAAAATTCTATAACTTTTATTTCCAACATTTTTTTGTATAACTTTTGTTTAGCGGTAATTAGCGATTTTCTGTTTTTTTTCTCACGAAAACGTGAGAAAAATCGATTTTTTTTAATATTTCGGTCTTAGTATGCATTTTACGACAAAAGTGTATATAATTAAAATTATAGAAAATTAAAAGATCTACAACTTTTGTTTAGAGCATTTTTCTCTACAGAGCCTAGTTTAGCGTGAAAGCGTGATTTTCCGTATTTTTAAGCCAAACTGAGTTCGATTGTCATTTTGCGTCATTCACTCATGATTAAAATAAGGTTATGTTTTTGAGGTTAGTATTTTGTTTATTTCTAATATTTTATTAATAATGTTAGGTTTATTGTTAATTATTTGCATTGGCAAGAGAAAGTTGTGTGAGTGTTTCACACCAGATTTTTTAAATTATAAGTACTTAAAGTACTAAAAACATCAGTCATGATATGATGTAGGCCTAACAATTTCATTTATAAAAATACTTTTAAAAGTATTTTGTATTTAAATACTTTTGAAAGTATTTTGTTGTTACATTTTAATCAGCGTGTACACGTTTTGATATAATGCGCATGCTCAGTGACGTCATTATTTGTTTACATTAGGAGCAAACTTAGAGAGGCTGGACTATAGTTCAGTTTTAACCCGTTATTAAATGTGCAGGTACAATCAGTTATCATTGATCAAGACTGATAAATGGTAATTTTAAATTATATACAAACTGATCATCATCTGTCAAGGGTTCGGGTCAGTGGCCTGTTCCAGCATCCATTAACTGTTCAGCATCTTGTTTTAGGTCTTCTCAAGTCTCGTTTCCCTTTAGGTTTTCATGTTCGCAGAGGAAGTCTTAGTGCTGGCTGCGAAGTAAATGGTTGGACCAGTTTCTCTTATATATTCTTAATGTTTCATACAATGATTAAATATTTATTTCGGCACGTATAGTTTCGTTAAGTAAATTACAGAATAAATGAAATTTATCACCTTACTTTTGATTGCTTATTTAAGTTTAAAACCTTAACGTGCGTTTCGGTGGTTCCACCTTCTTCAGAGCATATATGTAAAATTAAAATTAAAATTTAGAACAGTGTTTCCATTTCATTTCATTTAGATTAAAACTGGTTTAAATTTCATTCCTGTATTTGTACTTATTAGGGATTTTCTAATCGTTTGCTCATTAAATCAGTAAAACAAATGTAATTTATGAAAACTGCTGCCTTAATGTGCATTTTATGACAAAAGTGTATAATCAAAGTTGTAGAAAATTAAAAAAACCTACAACTTTTATTTAAAGTATTTTACTCTTCTACAGAGCCTAGTTTAGAAATTAGCCTAGTTGGTCAAAAAATTTTACTTAGATTACAGTACACCTTTATTAAAACATATTATACCTGAAAATGTTTTCGATTTTTGTCTGCTTCACGCACTGCACACAGAGGTTTTTTTAAAACTGTCTTCACCGTCTTAAAGGCATCATTTCAGTTTCACGTGTTTCATCTTGATGTTGAACATAACTGATCAGAGATTCAATGGTCATGAATGCCTCAGAGTGACTCGTTATGGGCTTGGTGTTATCCTCTTTGGGTTCAGAGATTTTTGCTTCGCTATTGCGCACCATTTCTATGATGTCACTGAAAGTAATTCTGTTGATTTCTTATTCACTTAACCATTTCTTGACTTTGTCATTGATTTCTTCACATTTAAGCAGGAATTGTAATCTGACAAACTACATTCCAGCTGCAACTTTTACTTTCCATCCCTAACTGTAATTGAAAAATTAGTTTGGAGATAAATCACAATGTCACAGGTTTTACTATATCGTAACTTTTTTCTGTTTTTAGCGATCACGATCACGAAGGAGAATGACATGGGGTGGTCAGTTCGATCGTCGATCATTCTTTCCAGGCTGTCATCCTCCATTGTGTACGATATCTGAAGATTCAGTTCCGTCAACGCCACAAGCAAACAGCACTCGCTTGGATGGTATGTTATCAAAGTTAATTCTTCATTGAAGAGTGCACGAGTTATCAGTAACTTGTAATGTACGAGTAGTGTCCAACTGTTAAGGTTGGCACTCCCCGTCCCCAAGGTTTGTGCAGCTGCGGGATGAAGGGGAAAGACGAAGTACAGTATTCAGATGAACTGCAGTTCCCTAGCCGTGGGAGTGAGAGAATGCTAATGCTCTCACTCGCACAACCCATACACGCCGTTCCAATAACATTGTCTTTAATTTTACTCATTGTTGTGAGCAAGCGTTTATGCACGCAGTAAACTAACAAGCAAGATAACGATTGTAGTATGTTTTCAGATTTGGATTATAACGGTGAAGACCTTTGAGCGCATGCGTAGTTATGCCACATATCTCCCTCTTACTCGCTCGGCTATGGGACATAGTTCGTCTGATACCTATACCAGACTGCTGTTATGTCATAACACTGTACTAATCATCTCATTGCTCTTCGCTGGGCAGTAGGCTGCCTAGTGCGGTGACATACGTGGGTGTTGTTTTCACTATTCGCTGTAGACGGCGACACACAATATATGTACAGTCTAGCCTCTCTTAGTTTGCTCCTAATGTAAACAAATAATGACGTCACTGAGCATGCGCATTATATCAAATGTGTACACGCTGATTAAAAAGTAACAACAAAATACTTTAAAAAGTATTTAAATACAAAATACTTTTGAAATTTTTTTTATAAATGAAATTGTTAGGCCTACATCATATCATGACTGATGTTTAAAGTACCTTTAAGTGCTTATATTTTAAAAAATAGTTAACTTAATAGGAATACGACATCCATAAAGTCGCGGACTCTAGCGTGCACCCTGTAGTAGGTGGCTTTTGTTTGTTGACAGTAGGAGCAAACTAAGAACGGCTGAACTATAGTTTAGATTGTACCCTTGACTACTACAAACATAATACAAGTAAAACGTTACAACTACTAACGCAATCTCTCACAGTAGTAGTGACGTAATGCATACCTCTCAGCTGCACAAAGCTTGGCAACGGGCAGTAGGTAGCATTATCAAATTTTCGCTTCCCTTCCTCACAGCCCAACCATACACAAAAGGCAATACTTAAGTATTTATATCCCACCGGGTTGGTCTAGAAGTAAAGTCGTCGCCAAAATCAGCTGTTTAACAGCTAATTTTCAGAGACGAAAGTTGCTGGTTCAAATCCTAGTAAAAGTAGTTACTTTTATCAAGATTTGAATACTAAACAGTGGTTGCCGGTGTACTTTAATGGTTGGGGTTCAATTAACCATACTCTGTGAGTGTGTTTGTACAAGACTACACAGTCTCATTTACACGTCATACACATCATCCTCATCTTATTGGGTCATTGGGTTGCTTAATGTTCTCAATTGTACAGATTGCAACGTACACATATTAGGAATATTTAAAAAAAAGTATTTATAACACACGTAAATGTTCTGGTTTGTTATTAATTCATTTTACACAATAGAACAATATTTATAACTAAACGATGACATATGGATGATTAAAAACATATATATACGATGATAAAAACATAAGGCACAGCGACAGTTCATCATAAGGTCGGTACGTACACAAAAACATGTGTTAACAGTAAGAAACTGAAGTCAGTGAAATGCGGGGGAGAGGGAAACATGCCAGGAAGGGAAGAGGAAGAGACTTCAGGCTAGCAGACAACATAAGAACGAGTGCATTAGGCAAGACCTAACCATTATTATATACAGCATAAACTAACAATATTAAAGATCTAGTTTGATTACAAATACTAATTTTACTGCCGCCTAAACATTTAGGTGAGACATGAGGTATAGATTCTTTAGTCACGAGATTGCCTTTTGCGTATGTATGGGCTGTGAGGAAGGGAAGTGAATAATTGACAGTGCTGCCAACCTCAACAGTAAGACACTACTCGTAATATACATTTCACTACCGTGCAGTTACTACGCACATTTTATAAGCTGTGGTTTATTTTATTCCGAGAAAATGTTTTCTTCATGAACCTTATAAGAAATAAATGTGACCTGTAATATTGCCTATAATTTAATTACTTGACTAGAAATGTTTAATTTACTGTAATTAGGCTGCCAGCTACCTTATTCCATTGGGACAAAATTTTCTACGAATGAATCGCCTTCTTTACTATCGCTGTCACCGGCGTCTTCACTATAGGGTGATTCAAAATGAGCGCCGGTTTTGATATATCAAATTAAGAGATTTATTTCATTGAAAAACTGAAAATAAGTACATCAACAAGTTCATCTTACCTTCCAATTTCATGTATGAAAAATGATGTCATGCATGTGTCCTCCTCTACTGCGCTGGCACGCATCAACTCTGTCCATGAAATTGGATATCACTGCACGACAAGTTTCGACTTCCATTTGCCCGATAACCCGTCGAATTAAACCCCACATACAGCAGTTCTGTTTATTAACAAAACCGTTTAAGTGGAAGTGCGCCTCATCACTGAAAATGATTTTGTTTGCGAAGGTGTCATCATCCTGCCGTTTTCTCAATACCCAGTCAACAAACTGTCGTCTCTTCTGGTGGTCTGCCACTTTCAAATGTTGTGTCAACTGAATTTTGTACGGGTGATATTGGAGATCGTACCGAAGAATTCTCCGTACAGAAGAACATCGTAAACCTAATTGTTGAGAACGGCGACGTATTGATTTTGCTGGGCTAACAGCCACACTGTCACGAACCATCGCAACGTTCTGCTCAGTTCGGCCAGAACGACGACGTCCAGAACTTTTAAGGTCGACTGTTGAACCCATCTCAAAAAACTTTTTTATGAGCCTGCGAACTGTTGATTCATTCGGTGCTTCATTACGTCCCAGAGTACCGCGAAGTCGCCTGACAGTAGCCGCATAAGTCTCTCCACTCTGGTAAAATGTTTTGACGATTAACACTCGTTGTGCAATAGTAAACTTCTCCATGGTTAGACACAGACTGCGAGAGTACTACACTGCGAACAAGAGAAACTACAACTGAATCGTCAATCGGAATGTTCTCTGAAATAGAAATGAGGTCTAACAATGTTGCCAACCGATAAACAAAAATTTACCAGCCGTTTAAAAACCGGCGCTCTTTTTGAATCACCCGTTATTAGTCTCACTAGTTGCCCTAATCTACCTAACTGTTTTTTTTTTACCAGTTGTCAACAAAACTGTTAAAGAATAGCTTCTTCACATCTTTAATTTCCTTATTTATTTTTTGAATTGTGAAAAGAGAAATATGACAGTAGTTAGCCGCTCGCTCACGGCTTTTGTTAAGAGGCGTGGATTGGCATTTTTGTTTAGCTTCAACTTCACAACATTTTATTACATTGCATATTAGATTTCATTCAGCACTGAATAGTTCGACCACGTTTTCGAGAAACCGACATTTCTGTTAATGGTAACAAACAGTTATATTCATATAGTTAACGTACAAAAGCTTATATTAACTTCATTCATTCATTCATTATAACAAGGGCGTTCGGGCTTCTCCAGCCCCTCCTCACCGCGACCTAAAAGATCTTTTGTGATTGCCCCCATTCCTAGTTTATGCAAGGCCCACACCTTCGATAAAGCGCAGGGTCTGCCTAGGATTTAATGCACTTACCTGAGCAGGTGTTAACACATCCCCACCCAACAGTGCTATACCTTTGCAGCCACCCACAATGCAACTGCAAAAATATACATGTGCGACCCACTGAGGCGCCTTACAATACGCCTCTCCGCACAGACCTCAATGGCCCATATTTCATCTTGGAAGACGGTCATGTTACACCCAAGGGCCAGGGAAGTCATTCCCCCGGACCCCCAGGCCCCCAATCCCGCTCTTCCACTCATCACAGGGCCTTCAATATACCAAAAGGTAGCCCCTTCCGGCCTCACCGGCCTACCCTCCGCCCACTCCTGACGATCAAAAATTTTCATCCTCAGTGTGTCGGAGAATTTGTATGATCTGCTCATACGGTCCCAAGGACCACATACCACACCCATCCCTTCAAACCTTGAAGATCTCAGTGTGGCCCATCTCCACTGATGGGACCCCGATCCCGTCCTCCAGCCTCAAGGCAGTTCCAATCGCCTCTCCCCTCACTTGCACATGAAAAGGAGGCAAATCAACCATCGCCTCCATAGCGGCCGTTGGACCAGTGCACATTGCACCACATATCCCTAGGCAGGCCAGTCTCTATAGCTCCTCAGCCGATCCTGCGCCGTCCTAGATCTGTTGTTGGCCACCATACAGCAACTTCGTACGTGACCATTGGCAGAATGATGCCCACATAAGCCCATTCCACCATACGAGGCCCAAGCCCCGGAGTCCTCCCAGCAGACTCTCACATATCCATAAGGCCTTTATAGCCTTCTCCACAGTCCTGGACCTGTGGCCTTACCAGGTTAGGCCACCATCCATGACAGCCCCCAGATACTCTAACTCAGGGGAGTAGTTTAAATCCACTCCTTCCAGAGTCACAGCATCCATAGCTGTTTTTCATAATTTCAAATGAAATGGGTACCATCTGGTCCCCACTTGCAGCTAGGGAGATAATAGGTCCGCCCCTGCATAGCCCCGCGTACAGAGGTAAGGCACCATACTGTAGGAGGAGCCAGGTATCCTACAGGCACCGTTAAGACACTGATTAAAAGCCCCAGTGCCATCCACCCTTGGGCACGGTACGACTAACACCACTTGGGTTGGGCAAAAGCTAAAGTAGGAGAAGTTGCCTCTAGCACGGATAGAAAAAGTGCTAGATGCCGAGGACAAGGATAGGGATAGACAGACTGAAGCCCAGCATCTCAGCTCACCTCGGCGAGACCAATGCGTGGCTGAAAAGTAGCCATAAAAAGCCGAGGAGTTTCCAGAGGCACGGGCACGAAAAACTGCTACAAAAAGTAAGGGAGCAGGTGTGCTCTCTTGGACGTGATGCTTCGGCACATGCAAGCCAGCCAATCACTGACTTGCTTCGCCTCCCTATATTAACTTACAATACCTTATAAAAAATAAATGTAACCTGTAATATTACCTATAGCTTAATTATGTGACAGAAATGTTTGATTTACTGTAATTACAAATGAATCGCCGTCTTTACTATTGTTTTTACGGGCGTTTTCATTATCAGTCTCTAGTATCTACCTAACCATTTTTTTTTACCAGGTAACAACAAAACTGTTAAAGAATAGCTTCTTCACGTCCTTAACTTCCTCCATTATTTTTCGAATTGTGAAAAGAGAAACGTCACAGTAGTTAGCTGCTCGCTCACAGCTTTTGTTAAGAGGCACGGAAAGGTATTTTCGTTTAGCTTCAACTTCACATTTTATTACATTGCATATTAGATTTCGTTCAGCACTGTGAATAGTTCGACCACGTTTTCGAGAAACCGACATTTGTGTTTATGGTAACGAACAGTTATATTCGTACAGTTAACCTACAAAAGGTTCTGCGATAGATTGTATGTGCTCTGGGTATAGTATAAGTTGTTATGTTTGTCGTACTGAAATTAAAGCAGTTGCGCATGCGCACTGATGCTTTTCCCCCTTTACCCCTCGTTGCAAACAAGGGCAAACTCGTGACAAAAGTGACTGCATATGTCTTAGCTCCCTGCTTGTACAGCAGGCAGAACTTTGCCGTGTGTGTTCCTCTCACCAGGAGTTCATCAGCTAACACTTTTAGCTGATGTCTAGGCTTTTAAATTTAACTTTTAAATATTCGTAAGTATACTTTACACCTTGTGTCTTTTAAAAGTTTTAAACATTTATAAGTGTATATTATAAAAGTTAATATTCGTTAGTGTGACTTTTAAAACTTAATTATTCGCAAGTGTACTTAACACCTTGTGTCCTACACTTGTAGGTGATACATAGGCTAACTTCACGACAATTTTTTTGAATATTCGTAAGTACTTAACACCCTGTCTTGAAATAGATTATATTCCAGTGTTTATTAGAACGACTTTCATGATTTTTTTTTTTTACCCCCTGGAGACTCCAGGAGGAGTATAGGACATGTCAGTTATAACACCTGAAATACATATAAGAATCACACAATGTATCACTACTATCAAGAAAGAAATTCTTGTACCCAATAAAAAGTTTCACCGATCAAGTAATTTTTCAGAATCCTTTTAAAAGAATTTAAATCCTCAGAATAATTTAAAAATTGGGGTAATTTATTCATGAATTTTCTCCCTGCATAAGTAGGTTTTTGTTCAAACAATTTTGTGGAGTGATTAGCTACATAACAATCATTTCTGTTTCTCGTGTTATGTTTGTGAACATTGAAATTCTGCATAAAATTATTTTGCCTAACATACATAATCACCTCAAAAATGTAGAGAGAGGGAACAGTAAGCAATTTAAGCTCCTTAAATTGTGGTGTGGATGAGGTTAGCTGGTTAGCTCCCACCTTACACCTAATAGCTTTCTTTTGAATCTTGAAAAACCCTATTCATATTACCCATGCTAGAATTACCCCATACTAAGATACCATAACGGATATGAGACAGAATGAGGCCATGATAAGCTGCCATTAGTATATTTTTATCATTTAATCTGGCAATTTGTTTTAATGCAAATACCCCAGATGATATTTTACTACAAACTTGATTGGTATAGAAGTCCCAAGACAAAGATCTATCTAGAGATACTCCCAGAAACTTCACTGTTTCTACATGCTCTAAACTATTGTTATGAATAAATACATCCACTTCTCTACTTTCTTTAACGTTATGTTTATTTTTAAACTGCAAGTACTGACACTTTTTCCCATTTACTCTTAATAACATTCAACAACAGAGATAAATGTTAAACTCAAAAGCCAAATACAAGGATGTAACATTATTCTCATTTAAATATGTTTTGCCTTTAATGTTGAAGTTGTTTGTGTTGCTGTGTTAACCAGAGACTTGTCCACTTGAAAAGTTTGAACTGGAGTTGATGAAAGAAAAAGAACCGTATTGGAGTCCAATCGATGATGGAGAAGATAATTATGAAGATGCAAGGGAAAATATTACTGCAGCAAGTAATGTTACGAAATTATCTGAAGCTTCTATGGCAGTTGATAACGAGTTGGATTCGTAAGTACATGGACGTATGAGGGTTATCCAGAAAATAACCTCCGTTTTGAAATAAAAAGTAAACGAGTGAAGATACAAAAATTTTATTATATACATATTAAAACTACAGTTTTCTCTATTTTTCGACATAGTCGCCAAACAGATTCAAGCACTTGTCGTACCTTGGAACAGTCTTTGAAATACCCTCTGCATAAAAATCTGCCACCTGTGAATGTAGCCAACCATTCATGGCGTTTTGAAGCTCTTCGTCATTGGCGAACCGCTGAGATGCAAGCCACCGCTTTATGTTCTGGAACAGGTGAAAAGTCACTAGGAGCCAAGTCCGGGCTGTATGGGAGATGATCAAAAAGTCCCATTTAAACTTGGCCAAAAGTTCATTTGTTTTCTCGCCCTCATACAGCTCCAAGAACAAATGAACTTTTGGCCAAGTTTAAAAGGGACGTTTTCGATCATCCCCCATACAGCCCGGACTTAGCTCCTAGTGACTTTCGCCTGTTCCTGAACATTAAGCGGTGGCTTGCATCTCAGCGGTTCGCCAATGACAAAGAGCTTCAAAATGCCGTGAATGGTTGGGGTTGGCTACATTCACAGGCGGCAGATTTTTATGCAGAGGGTATTTCAAAGACTGTTCCAAGGTACAAGTACTTGAATCTGTTTGGCGACTATGTCGAAAAATAGAGAAAAACTGAAGTTTTAATATGTATATAATAAAGTTGTTGTATCTTCACTCGTTTACTTTTAATTGTCACAACTTTTTAAACCTTGTGGCAATTTATTGATGTATTTTCTATTTGTAAGGGTTGGTTTTTGTTCGAACAATTTAGTGTTGTGTTTACAACATAATAATCGATTCTGTTTCTTGCATAGTGGTTGTGAACATATAAATTCTGTAAAAAGGTATTTTGCTTTACGTACATTATCACTTAAAATATGTTTCTACCCACCATTTAGGATACTGACATACATCCTTCTGATTATGTTTATGTAATAATTGATTTTAATTATTTTTTTGTGAATTAGCCCTCCTGCTGGCCTGTTCATAAAATGTCTTTTAACCCTTTAACTGCTACCTTAGGAATCGTCATGTGTAACCTCCTGTGCTGAATTAGGAATGACTTTTTTGGTGGCATCTGAAATCATTACTTATTTCTTTTAAGTTTAAAATAAAATCAAAATTTTAACCTTTAACGTACGGACTGTTTTAGTAATTTTGCAAAACATCAAACTAATCATAAGAGTCTTGCAAATAAATTCTTTTATCTTTTTAACTAATACATATAAAATTCTGAAAAAAATACAGTTAATTTATGAAATACGTACCAATTTTTTGAATATAACATTTTGAAAATAACTTTACTATTGTCTTCGCTGTGGCTAGCGAAAAATTTCGCACGGTAATATAAAGTACTTGGTGTACATTTTTCACTCTGAAGGGCTTAAAATTCAGTTTATCAAAATATTTTATAGAATATATTTTGTAAAGAAGAATTTTCTTTAAAAATGGGTAATTTTCAATTCATTTTCCGAAAAATTTGTAAAGAGTTACAAATTTTTTAAATAGTACATGTTTTTACAAAAATGTCCTTCAAATTTATCATAACGATCTTGCGAATAAACTCTTTTATCTTATTTACTTAGGGCTGTTCTTATGGGCAAAGCTGAATAGAACATTGCTTACTGTATAAATACATGTTTTGATAAACATTGTAAGAGGTCTGGAACGCAAATGGCAGAGCTTTTACTAAGCCAATGCAATACTAACAAAAATCATTCATTAACAACTAACAAAAATCGTAAACCTGTCAAATGAGACCTTCTGCCTTTTCAAGGGCAAACTACCAACGTATAAACATTCATACTTCACACACACACACAAGAAACACGTGTATTTTAATTTGTGTGGGTGTTAACAACCATTCTTCTTCTACGACAAAAAACTGGATTTTCTTACATGCTACCAACATTTTAAACTGAAATAAAAAATTTCCCTTTCATGATATTTTATTTCTGATTGCACTGTTACACACATTAGAAAATTCCCTGCAAGAAAACTATACTATTTCCTGTGGTTAAGTTGACAATTAGTACGGAGCGTCTCTTTTAAAACTCTCTGAACACATCTGTTGTTAAAAGCCACTGAAACAGCATCCCGTGTTTTAAAGGTTAAGCTTACGCATACACACTTCATAAAGAAGAAACGCCAAACTCATATGCAACAGCTGTTTCGAAAAAAATACTTATTTATTTATTTACTATTTTCATTGTAAAATGCAATATTTTATTTTATTTTTATAATAATAAAAATATGAAGAAAATGATGTAACCGAAATATAACTTGAAAATAATCGAATAAATTAGACACCAAAATACCACGGCAACACATCTGACAATATGCGATGTAGCTAATAAATACAGGACACTGTCAAAAAGTTTCACGTAATAACCAGTAGATGGTGTAACATGTCCATTATGTAGTGTTATGATTTCCCAATGATTTATCATTAGAACGTACAAATGCGGAAGTAGCACGTGCGTTTGATTTTCAATAACGTAAAAGTACGTTAGTAGCACAGTAAGTGCCGCGAGCTCCGAACGTATATACGAGGTAGGGTCAAAAAGTTCCCGGAATTGGTTATTAAAAATTTATTAAAAATATTTATAACATTCTTACATTATTTCCCTTCAAAATACTCTCCTCCTGCATCTACACATTTATTCCACCGTTCATATAATTGTTGGAAACACTCTTGAAAGCCGTTTTTTGAAAGTTCCTTCAGCCGCTCCGTCGCATTTTCAATCACCTCTGACGAATCAGCAAAACGATGTCCCTTCAATGCCATTTTTAACCTTGGAAACAGGTAGAAATCTGGTGGTGCGAGATCGGGAGAATATGGAGGATGTTCCAGAGTGGTAACATTATTCTTGGCAAGGTATTGTTTCACCATTAGGGATCAATGTGCTGGGGCATTGTCGTGCAACAAATACCAGTCATTCTCTGCCCATTTTTCAGGTCGTTTTCGTCGAATTGCATCTCGTAGTCGTTTTAAGATCTCTGTGTACAATTCTTTATTTACTGTTCTCCTTTCAGGAATAAATTCATAATGAATCACTCCACGGTAATCAAAAAACACCTCCAACATCACCTTACCCCGGCTTCTGTCCAAGCGAAATTTTTGTTTTCTTGGTGAAGTTTTTGACTTCCATTCAGCGGACTGCCGTTTTGTCTGAGGGTCGTAAAGAAAGCACCATGTCTCATCACCTGTAACAATTTTGCGCAGGAAGCTGTCATCTGCATCAGCCATTTCAATCAAGTCCCTGGACATGGTCACTCTCATTTCCTTTTGCTCAGGGGATAACATTTTTGGAACAATGTGCAAGCAAACACGGTGCATGTTCAAGTCATTATGAAGAATGCTGTGAACACTCCCATGTGAAATACCAACTTCAGAGGCAATAGTATTGATGGTTGTTCGCCTGTCCGCACGCACAATTTGTCGAACGCGCTCAACATTGTCGTCTGTAGTGGAAGTGGAAGGCCGCCCAGTCCGAACGTCATCTTCAATTGTTGTGCGACCGTCGCGAAAACGCTTATGCCACTCGTAAACTGCTGTTTTCTTCATCGCAGAATTTCCGTATGCTTTTTTTAGCATCTCAAGAGTCTCCGAGGGTGATTTCTCCAGCAACACACAGAATTTAATATTGCCACGCTGCTCTAATGACGACATTGCACAATCCGACAAAAGACAGAAACTACGATCTACAATATTAAACACCGAACGCACGGAACCAACTACAACTGCCTGCTAACCTCAAAAGCACATTTACTACCAGTTATGCCAACCTCACAAACAAAAATTTCCCTTTCAGCTTACAAATACGTGACTGTAAGCGACCATTCCGGGAAATTTTTGACCCTACCTCGTATACGCCAATAGCAGTTAAAGGGTTAACTACAATGGTGTGACCAACCATCTGCTAATTTTAACCTCAAAACTTTACGTAACCCAAAAATTAATAAAAGAAAAACATCATCAGATTGTAAAACTGTAGTTTAAAATTTCCCATTTCCTGAAATTTTCAAGTTTTTGATCCAGTGTTCAAAACGAATTATTATTTAGATGTATTTATTATTTCTGGAGTCTCAGTATATTGAAATGCTTCAATAAAATAGTAATAATATCAAATAATAGTAATAGAGATGCAAATATCACACCTTCAGACCTCAAAGACCGTAAAACCTTCAGGCATAAAATTCACACCTGGGAAGTTGCATCAGAGGGTAAGCCGAAGAGACCTAGGGCAAAATGGATGGATGAACGTTGTGTTAGACACCGCGAATTTATGAAGGAGTACTGGAGAAACAAGAGGAATGGCGGCAACAGTTCATAATTGACTTTATGTGATCCTGAATGGGTCTAAACAATCTAAATAAATAAATAATAATAATTTGTGTTGAAAAATTTTTGTAATGTTCCAATTTTATTATTGTTGCAGAACATTGAAAATTCAAAATGATAATGTACAACCTAAAGAATTGATTACTCCTCTGGTAATCGTTCGTGATAGAATTAACTCCATTGCGAACAAATTACCAGAAACTCCACCTGCTATGCTCCGTGAAAGAATCACATCTATGTCGGAAACATTGAACAGTGTCATGCAAGATTATGATGAGCTCAGAGAATACACTAGATTAGAAAAACTGGTATTCAATCATGATGTAAGTAGATTTGTTTTGATTTCAGTAAATTTTCTTTTTTTTTAATTCCTAATGTGTGTACGTTGCAATCTGTTCAATTTAGAACAATAAGCAACCCCATGACCCAATCAGATGAGGATGATGTGTACGACATGTAAATGAGGTGTAGTCTTGTACAGACTCAGGCTGACCATTCCTGAGAGAGTATGGTTAATTGAACCCCAACCATCAAAGTACACCGGTAACCATTGTCTAGCATTTAAATCCGTATAAAAGTAACTACCTTTACTAGGATTTGAACCAGGAATCTTCGTCTCCGAAAATCAGCTGTTAAACAGCTGATTTTGGTGACGACTTTACTTCTAGACCAACTCAGTGGGTTATTTTTCCAGTAATGACTCAGTTTTTTTATTCTGATATCAGGTGTGAAATAATGGAGATGATTCACCATGTTTTTGTCACGTGATTTAACTTGGTGTGCTTGAATATTTCTTTTTAAGAAATTGTAGTTCAGTTATTGAAAAGTGAAATTTTTAAAAGTTTTTGTCTGTTTCCCAATTTCAGATTATGACACTTTATATTTCATTAACCATATACAAGATAAATCTTTATAATGCATCCTGCAGTTTGAAATTATTTCTATTTCATATAATGAATTAATATAATAATTTCACTAACCTTCTTTTTAAACTGCATCACCTTTATTTCAATTTTTACTTACACGTGTTTCGGTGGATCCACCATCATCAGAGTAAATGAAAAATAGAAACTAAAAATTTTTTTCATTTATTTAAAATTTACAGAAGATGATACATCTTCAGTCACTTGTATAAAAGTGACTTTTTATACAAGTGACTGAAGATGTATCATCTTCTGTAAATTTTAAATAAATGAAAAAAATTTTTAGTTTCAATTTTTCATTTACTCTGATGATGGTGGATCCACCGAAACACGTGTAAGTAGGAATAAAATAAAAGTGACGCAGTTTAAAAAGAAGGTTAGTGAAATTATTATATTAATTCATTATATGAAATACATATACAAGATGTGGCTATTAAATAACGAGACTGACGTAAAAATTTTACTTTGATTTTATACATAATCACTTATTGTCACCTTCAATATACACTCCTTCTCTATCCCTAAAATGCTCCATGCGACTTTTCCATTGTTGCAAGTCATCTTCTGTCAGCTCGTTCAGGACACGTGCCGCTTTCTCTCACAGCTTCCGCAGACTCAAATCTTGTCCCTTTTAATGCAGATTTCACCTTAGGGAACACGTAGAAGTCGCATGGTGCAAGATCTGGTGAATAAGGTGGATGTTCTAACACTGAGATACTGTACTTGGCTAGGAACCTCTTGACAGAAAATGCGGAATGAGCTGGCGCTTTATCTTGGTGGAGAACCCATGATTTGTCCTTCCATATTTCAAGGCGTTTTCCCCTTACTCTTTGACGTAGTTTAGAAAGTACCTCAAGGTAGTAACATTGATTAATTGTTTCACCTTCAGGAACCCAGTGAAGGTACACAATCCCATGGATATAAAAAAAAAACAATCATCATTGCTTTAAATTTTGACTTGCTCATTCAAGCTTTTTTTGGCTCTCGGTGAAGTTCGGCTATTCCAGTGCATGGTTTGGCGCTTTGTTTCTGAATTACAAGTAAAAAACCACATTTCATCACATGTTATTATCGTTTCCAAAAAAATTTTGTTATTTTCAATCGCGTTCAAAGTGTCAGTACAACCATTTTTGCAAGCTCAATTTCAAACATTTTTGAGCTGCACGTGTCCTGAAGGAGGTGACAGAAGATGACTTCCAGCACGGTTTCCATTTGCATGGAGTGTTTTAGGGATAGAGAAGGAGTGTATATTGAAGGTGACAGTAAGTGATTATGTATAAAATTAAAATAAATTTTTTTACAATCTCAAGTCTCGTTATTTAATAGCCACACCTCGTATGTGTACTATACACTTCCGTTCAAAACTTTATCATTGGATGGTGTCATTGACAACGGACATTTCATAACCTTAACCCATTAACGCCGAAATTTTTTTTTTCACCCGATCTTTTTAATTTTTGTGTATATGACAATACACATATAGGACATATTATCTGTGAAATATTATTAAATTAACTGGAGCCAAACGTGAGATATGGGGTGTGATCATATGGACACGCTAGGCGCTTGTGGGGTCGGAAAATTGATACTTTTAGATTATAGTATCGCATTAGGTTCTGTGTAAAATAAACCTCAAAATAACAATTTTAAATGTATTTTTTTGTACAAATGCGTTACTTACTTATAATACAATACATATTAGTAGTCTATTTATAAAACTTTTTTTTTATAAAATAATAATTAGGTATAATTTTATAACAAATAGTCTGTTTATCCTATAACAAACAGATAAGAAGAAACAAATGTTTAAATTTGTTGAAAAACATATACGTGTATAAAACTACTTACTATAAACAAATAAAAAAATGTAAAAAATACGTAATATAAAGTATAAAATAAAAGTGCAAAATATTTATAAAAATATAAAAATAACATAAACACAGGTGAATATTGCAAAATTGTTAATAAAACGATTAGTGTAAGAATTATAAAATATTAAAAAGTTCCGTAGTTACATGACTAACTTATCTACTGTCACTGCCCCCCTCTATCCACACTGATAGGTTGGCCCAGGGGTTGACAAAACACAAGGAAGCCAAAAAAAAAATAAAAGAGTTGTTGCATATCATTGTAATTGCATAAAAAAAAATCACAAAAGATATAGAAAAATATTAATTAATTAGTAACAAATCCAAGTTGTTTCTTTTTTAAAAATAAAAGCAAAAAGTTATATGAACACAATATAGATATTTCAAAATTAAGTCCCTGAATAAATAACTTCAGGAAAATTTTAAGAGAATATTACAAATGAATTTAAACAGCAAAATTTAATGAATACTAAGATTCAGTTAGATATTTTAAGTTTTCATTGTAACAGATACAATTTTACCAGAATTATACTGATTTATTTATTTTTGAAGAACTTACTATAGTAAAAAAACTTTTTAATGTAAGAATTAATTTTGCATCAAATCAGATCATAGTCTGTTAATAGTATAATATCATAATAGTTGTTTTTAGAAATGCATTGCGTACCATGGCAGCTTTTACATAATTATTAAAGACAATAATAAAAACAAAAATATATAAAAAAAATATAAAATTTGTAACAATAAACGCCAAAATTATAAATAAAGAATTTTCATTATGAAAGAGCAAAACATGACATAGTTCTGATTTTAAATAATTTTAAGTTAAGTAATAGGCAAGTTCGTTCACCAATATTTTCCGTACATGACATGCACAGTACAGGCAAACATTCCTGACGAGCGCAGAAATGTTCAAGTAGAAACAACAGAGATTTTCCCAAAAGAAAATTTTAACCAAACATACCGGTTTGCAGAAATCAAACCTTCCAGGATAGAATCGGTGATCATCGGCCAAATTAAACAGTAGAATAGATAAACTGCCAAATTTCCGGGATTCGGGAATCGAACCCGGGAGAGTCATCCTCCGGAACCAAATGCAAGGTGAGGTGAGTGGCACTGCTGTCCAAACTTCAACCCTCCAAATTGTTAGAACAGAAAATATTCCAGAACCGAAATGAAACCTTAGTTGAAATCTCCAATAGCCGAAGAACAGTCCCAGAGTAGAACACGAAATAAATTTATTCGATGAAACCAAGAAAAATATCATAAGCAAAAATGGTTAAACACGAACCCGGTAAAGACTATTACAAATTACGTAACATCATAAAAAGTTATTAAAAAAAACTGCAGATAAAAGACGAATCATAATTTCACATTTTCAATAATAAATATGCAACATTTTAAAATAAAAACGACATTCTTTTACTAAAAGAATAAAAGTATAAATTCGGCGAAACATATTAATGTAAGCGACCGTCCAGTTTCACAATACAACCAAGAGTGTACACGAACAAGGAAAAAACGTACATAATTAAAATTTACTAGAAAATTCGACACAGGCAAGAATAGTACAATGGAAAAAAGACAGATAGCGTCAGCTTACGGTGAACAGAGTTAAGTATTAATACAAACTGAAATGCAGCGCCAGATATGAAACAAAAACCCACAGTAACGTATTTCAACTTAGACGTTACACTACTGTGAAATAAAATAAAACAATTTACACATTACATTTAACGCACTCCGTTCTTATAGTACTTGTACAGGACCCAGCACAGCGACGTCTATTGCATGGTTTTACGAGATGCCCAAGCCCATCTAATCAAGTCATCACTTACCCTACAGTTTATTTTACTGAATTTTGAAATTGATGGACGTCCTGGCCCCATTGGTAACTGTCTGTACTTTGTTAAATATGTGATGACTATTTCCCGTAGCTCTTGGTGGTAAATCTTCATCACTCCAATTCAAAACTTCTCGTTTAATTTTTTTCCTTGGATTTGCTGGACATACTTGTATTTTATTGCTTTCATTATTAGGCACGGCATTATCGTTATCATTTACAGACTTATCTATATTCTGAGCAGAATCAGTCACTACTACTTCCACATTACTTGCTAACTGCCTACCAGTCAAGTTATCTAAATATCCGCCGCCATCTTCGTCACCAGAATCCTCATTAGTGTCAACATTGATTGAAGGTGGTTCAATGAAAACACTATCAACATGCCCAATATCATCGGATTCAAGCAAATCAACCGCTTCTTGCAGAGTTAAGCCCCTAAAAGTTATAAAAGAACAGTAATTACTTTTTATGAACGGTATAAGGTATTTGACCCTGCAAGTGCCTAGCGTGTCCATATGATCACAGTGACATATAATGCGGAATAAATTCATTTACGAAGAAAATAATAAAGGCATATCATTATACAAAACAACAGTGGTATGTGTACATTACATATTACTGTATAACAGAAATATAAAGTCATTAATAAGGAAATAATAAATACTTATGTCAGTCGGCAGTCGCTGAATGCCGCCGCATCATACTTGCTATGGAAATCGTTGTCCATTGTGCCTCACTCAAATCAGCTAAAGACACGTTATGAAAGGGAAACATTCACCAGGACACCTACACGTACATTAGCACCCGTACCAACATTAAAAACCGAAATGTTCGGCAAGAAAACTTATAGAAGATGAAAGCGTCCGCCCGTGATCATACGATCACGCACAGCGTTAATGGGTTAAGAGGAGACTGTACGTTGCATCCTGTAGTATAAAATGGTGTTACATAAAGCACGGCGAACTGCACCATTTTGTAGGGTGAAAAGATGTAAAAAAGCACGGCGAATTACACTAATTGTGTAAGGTGTTTTGCAGAGATAATGCGGGGGCTTTCCACCATCCAATTTTAGAATCCAACCAGGAGCTGAAATTGGATTCAGGGATTAATTGGCGACCCAGCGATTTGAATAACGTAGCTCTATTGATGGTAAAAACTCGCTTTTAGTACTGCGATGGTTTGGTTGAATAACCACACAGGTCTAGACACAATGACATTTGACACAGAAAGAAAATAATAAAAAAAACTAATGAGTAGCTAGAATAATTTATTAAAGAATAACTAAAAAACTAAATAAAATAAATAATATTATGAATTTAAGTAAAACGGTTAATTCATATAGAATTTGGAAAAAAAATTGGTTAAATAACAATACAGTTTAAAAAAAATTGGAATAAATTAATTTTAACAAAACTTGATTTAACAATAGAAATTACTTAAAATGAATATAATAAATTAATAGGAATATTTAAGAAAAAACTATTTTTAAAGTCCTTGGACTGAAACGGGAAAAGAAATCTCTTGGGCAGAGTTTAATAAATGATTAAGTGAAGAAAAATAAATACAGAAATGTATTTATTTTTTTGGGGAAAACTAAATAAAATTAAGACATAAAAAAAACAAATTGTGAGTTGAAATTTAGTAAAAGAATTACTTAGAAAAATTTAAGTAATTCAGTGGCCATTGAACAAGAGTTTAAAAAGAAAAAGTGTCATATTTTAAAGATTTAAATAATTTAAAAGAAAACGAAAGATACTGAAATTAGATAATGTTTTGTTACTTAAAACTATTTAAAAAAATTTAAAAGAAAAGAGAGATTTATTTATAAATGGGATATTTAAAACACCATAATAATATTAAGAAACATTATGAATTTAAATTTAATAAAAAATAGATTAAAAAAAATTGTTTAAGTTAAACCTGAAAAATTATTAAACATGGTACTTAAATTTAAATTTAGGTAATTTTCCCATATTGGGAAAGAAAAATTATTTACCTGAAAAATTTTGATCCTATCGGTTCGCCATCCTGTCCAAGACAAGGCGTAAAAACTCAACGCACACAAAGGCAAAAAAGGTCATTCCCCTAACGTTCACGAATGGAAGCGTTCGAGGCTGCGAAAAATGCCGATACATCGGAAATACTATAAATTTAAACGAGGAAAAATATATGAAAAAAAATTAAAACGACAGTAACAGAGAGAGAGAGAGAGAGAATCAATCGTGTAAGATAGAAAGAGAGAGAGATACAATTACACGTGTGAGCAACTGAACAATAAAGAAGCAGCGACAAAAATGAAATCCGACACCGGACGTGAGCCTAAGAATTAAAAACGTAAATTAAAATACGGAATAAAAATCTAATGAAATAAAACCAACTGGAAATAAATGAATAAAATAATTAGATTTAATGAAGAAAATTACATAACCCTTAAAATAAAATAAATCCGGCACAAAATCAAAAAAAACGGGATTGTAAATGAATTGAGAAGATTTTGGAGACAAAATCTTAGAAATTCATTACACTCCCCCCCCTTAGGAAGAAAAAAAAAGAAGAAAACTAGATCTGAAGAAATCAAAGGTAGTGGCGTTGATGACAAGAAGAAAAATATCTCGTTTTCTGCAGAAAATGGTCAAGCAATCTTTACATTCAATGAACGTTGATAATATAGCATATAATTAAATTTATATGATTATATATTTGCTTAAAATTTGATTTAAATTACCCTATCATATAGTATTAATTAATTTCTATCATAATCATATATCATTAGTTTTATTTTGTAAGTATACTTGGTGTGTTGTATATATTTTTAAAGAATTGAATCAAATCTTAATGTATTAGAATAGATTGTAATTATATGATAATTTGTTAGTTTGATTACAAAAATTACTAAACATTTTTCCTGAACAATGTGAATTTGAAAGTAGTGTATGAATTTTAAAATGTATGTGTTATTATACCTAAACATAATAGTAAAATAAAATTGATTAACAATAGCACCCCAAGAATTTGGTGTTAGGGTAGGTGTAAGAGAATTTTAAGGGCAGGAATTAATAAAATGTATGGATTAGTTGGGATGGAAAAATGTATGTTAGAGGAATTATCGGTAATTGGTAAAAAGAAAAATTAGGAATAATATCAATTGGACGATGACTAATTTGTATTAGGAAAGCTATGGGAAAGAAAGGAATTGTACTGAACATGTGTCCTCTTGTAGATGGACATCAAAATGGCTGAATTGTAATTGAAGATGGAAAATTGTTCAAGTTCTTGAAGTTTCTCTAGTTGGAAGGTTGTATTATCGATCCAGTTTGTAATGTTGGAAGTTTATATTCTTGAACGGGATATGTGATGAGTCCGTAAGCAGAAAGTGAGTGTCGGTATGTTCTCATAACAGCTGTATGTTGTTTATTTTAAATGTTAATACATTTGGCTTTGATGTACAGGAACAACCAATGTATTGTAAATTTGAAGTCGAAGTGGTAATTCTTGAAGATCTGGTAATAGAAGTTCTTTAGGTAAAATCTTTGTTGAAATGTGTTGTGAAAAATAGTGTTCTTGAATTTGTTGTAACGACGTTTTTAAATTGATACGAGAATACGATAAATAAAATACAAGAAATTCTTCATAATGGAAAAGATTGTGAGTTCTTCTGCGTTTCATTAGCTTGAAGTCAAAAGATGATATCTTTAAAATCATGATATTTTTGTTAGTTAAAAAAATCTTGAGGATTGTGAACTGTTGCATTCAGATGCTGCATTGTAGACTGGTACGATACGCTGGAAGTCCATTGGTCCTCTCGTTGAAAAGACAGCTGATGGTTGAGTAAAGTGGGTGAAAAATTCTTAGGAAAAATATACAGGAATACTTGGGTATGACCTAGGAATTGATTAAATTAGGGATATGGATGCTTTAGAAATAATTGTGTCAAGAATAGGTATGGTATGTATGTTATGAAGTACATTATTGGAAGTTGGATAAACAGCATGAGGAAGCATAAGGGAAATTTTGATGAGTATGATAATTTTTGGAAGGAAAACTCGTGTGAATAGGTCGTATGAGAATACTAATGGATGGAGTGTACTATTTTACAAAAAGAAAATTTGTCTTTTGAAATGGAAATTAAAATAACCTAATTAATGTTTTTAGAAACACATTGTAACCAGATAAAAGTATTTTGTATAGTACTATATTTATCTGTAAAGATTTATTAACTTTAATAATAGTTTGTTTTAAATTGTGCAAATTATTTTATGGATCAAATGAAAGTTTTATAAGTTAATTAATTTTGTAATTTCATCAACATAGTTGAAGTTAAATGAGTAAGGCAGTTATTATAAAAATGTTATAAGTTGGTATTTACTATTAGTACAAAAGAATAGGTCACTTGAGCATCTACCATATGAGCAGAGAATGAGATATAATTGTAAAATAGCATTTATGAGTTAAAAACATGGACGGAAGAGTAAAATATAAGATTTAGCTTGATATGAATAAAATATAAAAATGTTAATTGGTGTTTTAAATATACTCTGTAACTTAATTCTAACTTAAATACTAGCTTATGAGAATATAATGTAATAAATTCGACGTGTCGCAGTGATCGTTGTTGTATAGTTGAAAGGTTACGAAAAAGTTTTTTTTTTTTTTAAATTGTAATATTTTTAAGTTAAAAGTCCAAAGGAACAATATTTTTCTAATATATTTATTGAACGTTAAAAGTTCCACTTGTAATAATTGTTTGTCCATGACAACGCGTAAAACAAAATTTGTTGTGTGACAAAAGTATCTTTTGTAATAAATGTTTGTTTATGAGAAATCTTTTTATTAACACTGATTTTTTTTGTGATTGTAAAAGTTCTTTTGCGATCAATGTTTATCAGAGAAATTGATTGTTTAATTTTAAAAAAAAATATTGTGTAATAGAGTCTTTAAAATAGTTGTTTTTGTGTGAAAGGTATTTGTTACACTGATTATTTTCACTGTAATAAATGTTGTTTCAATAAATTTTCGCGAACATTTAACTGTATTAAGTAAAAAGAAGTTCGGTCATTGATTATGTAAAAATGTATTCTTGTACGTAGGTAAACCTGGTAACTGTAGGTTGATGATCTCCGACGGATGATCATAGCTGACAGGAACTTAGTAGGATGCTGGTAGTTGAAAAATGTAATCTGTCACTGCGTCTGTCGGCTCTCTTAATGACTAATGGTCTATGACTCACTTGATCTGCGGTGATTCTGGGAGTACTCAGGAAAAGTCTCCATCTGTTGACAAGTTAAAAGCAAATTAAGCTTACAAAAATAATATGAATTGTTAATATGTGTTCCTAACAAGCTTCGTTGTAGTAAAAAAAATCATCATAGAGGGAAATAATTATTAAATACATGAATAAATAATTAATGATTATAAATAAATATATGTATAATGACAAGTGATTATAAGTTTATAAGATTATAAGTATATAAGATGATAAGTCGTGAGGAGTACATTTACATACTAGTTTAGAAAAATTATCCCATTGTAATGCGCAAAACAAAAATTATCTGTAGACTGTGAACTATTTTGTAATAAAAATCTACTATGTTCTCCTTAAACAGGAAGCATCAATCGATAGTCTAACAAATCTATTAATATTTATTTCATCGCTTAAAAACTAAAACTCTTCTTGAGTAAATACTGTCTTACAAACTAAAGTTCTTGTTGAGCAGATATATCATCTTAAAGTCTAAAGTAGAAAATGAAATGAACTGAAAACGTAGTACTGACTGAATAGCACATACATAACTACACCTAGCCAGAACCTAGGCATATAAGGTACAAGGCTCCTTTCCAGCGATGCCAGAAACCATGACTTCCTTGTACTTGAAGTTTGAGATGAGAAAATATAAAAACAGTAATATACTTATAACTAAAATGCTTGTAGTGTAACTTGTAACTCATAAAATCATAATTCCTTAACCTAATATTCAATAATAATCATTCATATAATATAACATCAATTATTTAACGGGTGACTGCTGAAGATTAAAAACATTGCGCTGAAGGTGATGCACTAATGTAACTATGTCTAGCCAGATCCTAGACACAGAGGGCACAAGGTTCCTTTCTGGCGGATGCCAGAAACCATGACTTCCTTGTACTTGAGATTCATAAATAATAAAATAATAAAATCATCCATCGTTGGAGTGGCTTAAAAACTAAAATGAAGGCTGAAAATAATCTTATCACTAACTTAAATCTAATTATGTTGTAGTAAAATCTGAGAACAGCAATGTAAAATGAATGTATTTAGAAGTAGAAGGAATGGAATGGGATAAACTCACGACAAATTCTTAAAAAAAATTAATAGGAAAAGTAAGGGCATGGATATAAGGAAAAAATAAAATAAACAAAATTAGCATACAAGGTGTTTACAAAGATAGGAAACCTAATAAAAAGCTAACATGTCTTCAAACAAGTCGTACCTCATTCTAATTATTGAAAAAAAAATCTAGGGATAGCAAAGAAAATCCTAACAGGACATTGTATGTGGTGTGAAAATTTGGGAAATACCTGAAAATTTAGAAACAAGTTTCATGAATCAACGGAAAGTTAACTCCGGACAAAAATGGGCAGAAAACAGAGCAAAGAAATCCAAAAATAAGAAGAACGGACACACGTCGGGCAAAAATTTGGAGAAACAACAAAAAAGATAGAAGGAAAAATGCACTACGATTGCCCCCTGATTCAACCTCACAAACACACACGCAAGCACACAATCAGAGACAGCCAACATTCATTTGCATTCATCCATCACATACAATCTTGATTGGATAGAAAATCTTACTCTGTGGGTTAAGTACCCCCCTTCTCGGAACCCAAACCGAGAAGATAGGTAAAGAATAAGACTTTGTACTCAATCGAGTCAGGGCAAATGGTAGACATTGGAAAAACACAAGGACAAGGTAAGGGATCGAAGGAAGCTACCCCTCAATACAAACTGAACACAATTAGGCGTCCCTAGGAGCTTTCCGAAGTGTGATAACTCATGGAAGAAAGGTAACTTAAGTAAAAATATGTGAAATGAAAGTAAACTGGTAAAAATGAATGAAAAACAGCTAACACTAATGAAACATACTGAAGGCTACCTAACAATAAATAAGAATAAAATGGAAAGTACTTCAGAAAACTAACTGTTTGTGAAGAAAATTGGGAAATATAGGTAAAAACTTGTTGAAGTACGATGACGGATTGAGAACAACATGAAGTAAATAATAAAAGAAACATCTTATAAAAGGTAAACATATAAATAAAATTCAAAGCATCAAAATAAAAGATAAAAATGTAACTACAGTATAATCGAATGCCTAGTGAAAACTGGTCACTAAATCGAGACATTAAGAATAGAAGTCTGTAATGAATAAATAATGACAATAAAATAAAATCACATAATCCAAAAATGAAAATCAAAATCTAATGTAAATTGAATCATAATGTTAAAATGATGAGAATATAACAGAAGCATTGGTAATTATAGAAATAAAATATGCATCAAAAATTAATTGTAAAATCTAATGTATACTGAGAATAGAAACCACAGATCAAGAAACGCAGAGTCGAGTAGTCATGAATATTAAAAAACCTAGAAATAATTCTATGAACTTAGGATAATTATAACCTAACTGAAATATAGGTAAATATATCATCTAATACCCTAAAATCTAAATTAAGTTTAAAAACCCAAATAAAATTCAAAATGACAGGAAAATAATCATGAAATCATCACTCATTAAGAACTGTTTAACATAACAAATCCATAAGCAAGTTTTAAATGATAATGAATAAAATGTAATATTAAATTTGTAACAACAGTAGTTATATTTATAAAGTGTGAAGGTGATTGAACTTTCATTTTAAATAAAATTTAGATTAATAAAATTCAGTGCGATCAGCACTTTGTAAATATCATCAAATCATGTAAAATTCTAATTTAAATCCAAAATTAATTTGAAAAACCAATTCATACCACAGTTCTTAAGAAGCCACCCATTTCACGTTCATCAAACACTGGATAAATAAAACAATCAAGTAGATAAGACAATATCTGTAAGATAACAAACACAGGCATGATAAATCCTAAAAAATAAAAATAGGCATGAAGAAAAAGAATTATAAACATATTACAGGAGGAAAATAGTGACTGAATAAAATGAACAGAGAAGAGCAAAAATTAAAGGGTCAGAAAAAAACTAAATTGAATTATGGATTAGAAAGAAAATAACAGCTGTAATACTTGAAAACAAAAGAAGTCAACATTTGTGGGAAGAAATTGTGAAAAAACGCGAAAATTAAAACCCGTGAAAAGTACATTATAGAAAAACTAATAAAATGACCATATGAAGTGAATTAACATGTAACCAGAAGCGAGATAACGCGTAAATAAATCTAACTACATAAGAAGTTATGTATTAAAGTATATAAAAATGAAAACAGATTATTTAAAATCGGTAACGTTAGGCTTAAATTACATAGAAAAAATAAACACATAGTAATCATTAAAACTGAATATAAAAATTATGAGTGTAAAATGAATTGTTTATACTTGCGATTCGATTGTTTTACTAATAATACTTAGTACAAAGATTCCTGTAGAATATAGGTAGTAGAGTTGATTGAACTGTCTTGTCCGAATGAAACAGCTGTTCTGGTATTGTCAATGAAAACTGTGTTGACTTAGTATTCTTAAGAATGATCTCTGCTTTCTCTCATCCAATTACCCTGGTATATTATGCAAAAACAAGAAAAACATATATTAGTTTGAGTTTTATGACATAAAATTATTAATACTAATTAAAAGTATTTTGAAAAATTTACTGCCTAAATATGAGTTAGACAAATTCGCCACTGACGGCAACTAAAAATTTTGCATAAAGTGAAATTGTTTAAAAAAAACACCCAAATTTAACGTAGGTACATAATCTTGTGATTTATAAAATGCACCTAAAATTGAGCAATAATTCGGTAACAAACCGCTGTAAAAATAATCATAATTTTATAAATTAGTTATTTATTTTATTGAATTAAGAAACATCCAGTCTTGACGAGAAACTTTATAAATAATTTTCCACACAAATTGTTCTGTAAATATTGGATTTGCATAGACAAATCATTGAATAATAGTACAGAACTTGTTTTGCTGTTAACAGCTATTTACGCATAGAAATAGCTTAACTGTAATTATAACGACAGCAAAAAAATTATATTACCACCTGAAAATATGTAAAATTTTATTAACAAATAAGTAAATACGTATATGCAACACAATACAAATAAATAATTTTAAAACACAGTTATAGTATGTATTAGGAGATTACAGAAAAAGATAGGAAAACCTAGTGTAACTTAGAAGACATTCAATAAAAAAGAAAGTGCATTAGAAAGGCCTGAAAATCAGATACAATAAAACCTAAAGTGAACAAACAATAAAACAAGTAGTATGGTTAAAAACTGATAGTAACTGCAAAGCAATAGGTGAAATAACAAAAGAAACAATACAGAAAACGAATTGAACCAACCTGCAACATCCACAAGACGTATCGGTACTGAATAGAAACGCAAAATTGCACCAGACTGACTAATGTTGAAACCAAAAGTTTCAAATAGAAGGGGATAGAACAATGAACATAGAACAGGTTTAGGAAACCAAGGCCTAAAAACCGCCCGATGTAAACAAACTCCTTACAAAAATACAACAAAATCTATCTTTGGACAAAGGCATAATATTGTAAACGAAATCTCTGAATAGAAGTCAAGTAAGAGAAAAAAAATACAGTATTTGTTACTTACAGAAACATCCCTCAATTATTCCTAACCTGAAAAACGCTTAAGATACAATAATTAAAAAAAATTCAATAAATTAAAATTAACATGTAACTTAACTTAGCAATATAGGTATTAAATGTAACTAACAAAATTTTTTTTTTTTTTAAATTCATGTGTCTTGTCATTGAATCAAAAATCACGGCGCTACTCCACCATTTTGTAGTATAAAATGGTGTTACATAAAGCACGGCGAACTGCACCATTTTGTAGGGTGAAAAGATGTAAAAAAGCACGGCGAATTACACTAATTGTGTAAGGTGTTTTGCAGAGATAATGCGGGGGCTTTCCACCATCCAATTTTAGAATCCAACCAGGAGCTGAAATTGGATTCAGGGATTAATTGGCGACCCAGCGATTTGAATAACGTAGCTCTATTGATGGTAAAAACTCGCTTTTAGTACTGCGATGGTTTGGTTGAATAACCACACAGGTCTAGACACAATGACATTTGACACAGAAAGAAAATAATAAAAAAAACTAATGAGTAGCTAGAATAATTTATTAAAGAATAACTAAAAAACTAAATAAAATAAATAATATTATGAATTTAAGTAAAACGGTTAATTCATATAGAATTTGGAAAAAAAAATTGGTTAAATAACAATACAGTTTAAAAAAAATTGGAATAAATTAATTTTAACAAAACTTGATTTAACAATAGAAATTACTTAAAATGAATATAATAAATTAATAGGAATATTTAAGAAAAAACTATTTTTAAAGTCCTTGGACTGAAACGGGAAAAGAAATCTCTTGGGCAGAGTTTAATAAATGATTAAGTGAAGAAAAATAAATACAGAAATGTATTTATTTTTTTGGGGAAAACTAAATAAAATTAAGACATAAAAAAAAACAAATTGTGAGTTGAAATTTAGTAAAAGAATTACTTAGAAAAATTTAAGTAATTCAGTGGCCATTGAACAAGAGTTTAAAAAGAAAAAGTGTCATATTTTAAAGATTTAAATAATTTAAAAGAAAACGAAAGATACTGAAATTAGATAATGTTTTGTTACTTAAAACTATTTAAAAAAATTTAAAAGAAAAGAGAGATTTATTTATAAATGGGATATTTAAAACACCATAATAATATTAAGAAACATTATGAATTTAAATTTAATAAAAAATAGATTAAAAAAAAATTGTTTAAGTTAAACCTGAAAAATTATTAAACATGGTACTTAAATTTAAATTTAGGTAATTTTCCCATATTGGGAAAGAAAAATTATTTACCTGAAAAATTTTGATCCTATCGGTTCGCCATCCTGTCCAAGACAAGGCGTAAAAACTCAACGCACACAAAGGCAAAAAAGGTCATTCCCCTAACGTTCACGAATGGAAGCGTTCGAGGCTGCGAAAAATGCCGATACATCGGAAATACTATAAATTTAAACGAGGAAAAATATATGAAAAAAAATTAAAACGACAGTAACAGAGAGAGAGAGAGAGAATCAATCGTGTAAGATAGAAAGAGAGAGAGATACAATTACACGTGTGAGCAACTGAACAATAAAGAAGCAGCGACAAAAATGAAATCCGACACCGGACGTGAGCCTAAGAATTAAAAACGTAAATTAAAATACGGAATAAAAATCTAATGAAATAAAACCAACTGGAAATAAATGAATAAAATAATTAGATTTAATGAAGAAAATTACATAACCCTTAAAATAAAATAAATCCGGCACAAAATCAAAAAAAACGGGATTGTAAATGAATTGAGAAGATTTTGGAGACAAAATCTTAGAAATTCATTACAATCCCGCCAATGTTAAATTTACTATAGGTATATTTTGTTATAGGTTTGGTAAAAGGTAGCGAAATGAAACTTTACACTCTTATAGGTGTCTGGTTTCTGTAACTACTGACATTTTTTTACTTTCTCTTGCCTATATGAATATATAGGAAGGAAAGTATTGTTCTCATGTCGATTTTAAGAAATCGAGTTTTCACCGGATCTACACGTTTTCAGACCCCTTCAACCCAAAAAACATGTTTTTAGCAATTGGTGTGTGTGTATGTGTGTGAACAGAATATCTCAAGAATGGAACATCGTACCAACTTGAAACTTGAAACCTAAGTTACATACCACTACCGGACCCGACATGAACATTTTCATCAAAATCGGTCAACCGGAAGTAGTAGTTTATTCGTGTCATTTTTCACTTTTTTGCAATTTTCTCAAAAACTGGTCCTATGATTTTTTTAAAAATCGCCTGGTTTACTCAACTTTTTATTCTCTACAAGATGGGGTAGGCGCCATATTTGCTGAAATTCTTGGTGAGGGTGTTTTCTCGTAAAAACGTTTTTTTAAGATTACGGCTTTAATATGCATTTTAGCGCAAAAATTTATAAATAAAAATTGTAGAGAATTTAAAATCCTACAACTTTTATTTCAAACAATTTTTTGTACAATTTTTAGAGTGTTTCACACCAGATTTTTCAATTTAATCTGTTGGGCAATAAATGTTTCTATTTGTTTTTTGCATGTTATTTATTTTTGGAGCACTTGAGGGAGTCATAAAAATGTCGCTGTAAGTGCGTGTACAAGGTAACTAACTGGTAAAAATTTCAGCCTGGTAGGTTTAATGGTTTTTGAAAAAATATACCTAAATGGTAAAAATATAAATTTACGGGAAAAGGCACTAAATAAGAAAAAGTACACAAACAAGTAAATTCCTCATCGAACAGTTGGTTAGAAAGCTGAACTAACAGCTGGGAATATTAAAAACAGTGACGTTCACTTTGTACTATAACGGCTGTTTAAATTATGAAAAATATTCATTAATTTTTCTGGGTAAACCTGATAAAAACAATTAACAATTTGTTTTACATGATGTTTCTTTTTCATCCTTTTTTAAATTTTTGAAATGTTTTGATAGTGTCTTATCTTATACTCTTTTTGAGTTTTGTATGGACTAAAATTTTAAATAAATAAAGAAATAAACTTAATTTTTTTATTATTAAAACCAGACGGTTGCCAGACCGGAGGCGCTGTACGCGGTGGAAACCCACCACTTGAAATCTAACATCCACCTGCGCTCGATAGAAACTACCGAGAGGAAAATCATCGGGCCGACTCAAAATAAAGAGGGAGAATACAGGCTCAGAAGTAACGAAGAAGTATATTCCTTCACCACACCCATAAGAGAAGTCATCCAGCAGAGACGACTGGCATTCTTCGGCCACATAGCGAGGATGCACGACTCCAGACTAACGAAGCAGTTATGGAAGTACTGGGAGGGCAGGAAAACTACAACGAGATGGCACAAGGAGATCCACGAGACGATGCTGGTGAATGACATTACGGGCGAAACACTTCTCAATAGAACAGAAATGAAGCAGAAAATTGAGAATCTAAAGTGCTTGGGAGGGCCGAGGAGAACGGGAACAGCCTGGACGGAGGAGCGAAAAAGATCACATGCAGAAAAAATGAAGGCAGCATGGGCCATCCGGAAACTGGCTGGAACTAAGAGAAATGCATCCCTAGTAGGATCTAACAAGAAATAATAATAATAATAAAACAATTTTTTGATGTAATTTTGTGTTTTTCTTGTAGATGTAGGGTATAAACTATTGAAAAACTTAAAAAATTAAAACTTTTTGTCAAATCCATCGTACAGTCTCCCCTTAAAGTTTTGGTGGCCCTGAAAAGGGCATTTGGCTGTCTCTAGGACAGTTGGTTTAATTGTTATGCTGCCTTTGTGGAAGCTACAGTGTCTTGTCATCCAGCAGAGATATCACTTTCTCTCACAGAGTCGTTAATGTAGTTTCTTCGGAGGCTGTAGCTGTAGTGCATAGTTGAAGGCCGGCTGTGGCATTGACAGTCGAGGAGCTGTGTGTCGGTGGTGTTGTGGCATATTGGCTCTTATACCAATAAAAAAAAGGGAGAGGAATCCAACTAGCTCTCTGGTTGGTCGAAGCGAAGTCTTTCCTGATTAGTGGAAGCTTATGTCACTGGTCTTAATCATATACAATGTATAGTGGAGTGTCCGTTAGTACAATACTGAAATAGAAGAAGCAATGGTGACAGTTTTTTTTCTGTAGGTAATGCATTATGAAAATTGGCTTGCCGTTCAGTTTTAACAAAAAGAACCCATTAAAAAGATTTATGGAATGCAATTAACTACAAAGAACAATAATTACAACTAAATTTTAATAGGCAAAACTGATTATTTTTATTTTTTATTTTTTTGCGCCGTGGAGACTCCAGGAGGAGTATAGGACATGTCAGCTATAACACCTGAAATATATATAAGCATCACACAATGTATCACTACTATCAAGAAAGAAATTCTTGTACGCTAGAAAAAGTTTCACCGATCAAGTAATTTTTCAGATTCCTTTTAAAGGAATTGAAATCCTCACAACATTTTAAAAATTTTCTAAATATTAGAGGTTGTCTCCATGGAGCAGTGGTTAGCGCGTTAAACTATAAATCGGAAGGTCCTGAGTTTGATTCCCATTTAGGGATCAAGGTGTTGATGCAGTTTTGAATATACTAAAAAAAATTTGTTTCAGAACTACATTAGTTTCTTATAAATGTACTTTCAAAAACTGTTTGTCCTTATTGTATTTTGTTTTTTTAATTAACAAAAAAATACAAAGTGTGAATCAATAATAAGTTTTGTCAATAATTACCTTTTTGAAAGTACTTCTAATTGTGAAACAATTTTTTTACTGTGTTTCTTAATTCCATTTTGGTAATTTTACAATTCTATATTAGCTGTGAAATGTTGAATGTAATATTGAGAGAGAAAAGTTTTCAGAGAAGTATCAAAAGTTCGAGGCCCTAGCCAAGAATTCAACCCAGGACTTTTATCTTTTGCAGGTTAGCAAGCTAGTCATCTGGGGTATTTGCACTATAACAAATTGCCAGATTAAATGATAAAAAATTACTAATGGCAGCTTATCATGGCCTCATTCTGTCTCATATCCATTATGGTATTTTAGTATGGGGTAATTCTAGCATGGGTAATATGAATAGGGTTTTTAAATTTCAAAAGAAAGGTGTATGGTGGGAGCTAACCAGCTAACCTCATGCAGGCCACTATTTAAGGAGCTTATATTGCTTACAGTTCCCTCTCTCTAAATTTTTGAGGTTTTTTTTTTTTTTTTTTTTTTTTTTTGCTACTTGCATCCTGGAGACTCCAAAGGGAGTATAGGACATGTCAAGGTAAAATTGATGAACTGAAAGTTTATCACCAATGTAATAAATTTGCTACTTACCACCAAAATTTGTTTTTGCTACTGCTTACTTCAGTAGGCTTGTCATGAACCCTAATGAATTAAATATCACACACAATAAATAATAAAAATAAATCAAACACAATGATAAATTCATCACTTACCAATAATTTCCCCCTACCACTGGTTAACTCAGCAGGCTTGTCATGAACCCCTTTGTATCAAATTGTACACAATATTTGTTTAATTCAAGTTAAATACCAAAACTATTTAGAAAGGAATTCGTGCACACTGTAAAATGTTTCATCAATCAAATATTGTTTTAGCTTTTTTTTAAAATGACTTAAATTGTCACAACTTTTTAAACCTTGAGGCAATTTATTGATGTATTTTCTACCTGCATAAGTTGGTTTTTGTTCAAACAATTTAGTGTTGTGATTAGCAACATAATAATCGATTCTGTTTCTTGTGTAGTGGTTGTGAACATCTAAATTCTGTAAAAAGGTATTTTTCTTTACGTACATTATCACTTCAAAAATGTACAAAGAAGGAACCGTGAGCAATTGCAGATCTTTAAATAGTGATCTGCATGAGGTAAGGTGGTTGACTCCCATCATACACCTAACAGCTTTTTTCTGTATTTTAAAAACTCTTTCCATGTTACCCTGTGATGAATTACCCCATAATAATATGGCATACCTGATATGAGATAAAATTAAACCATGATAAGCTGCTATAAGCAATTTTTTATCATTTAATCTGGCAATTTGTTTTAATGCAAATACCCCAGATGATATTTTACTACAAATTTGATCGGTGTAATAATCCCACGATAGGGTCCTATCTAGTGACACTCCTAGAAAAGGTGATTATGTACGTTAGGCAAAATAATTTTATGCAGAATTTCAATGTTCACAATCATAACACGAGAAACAGGAATGATTATTATGTGGCTAATCACTCCACAAAATTGTTTGAACAAAAACCTACTTATGCAGGGAGAAAATTCATGAATAAATTACCCCAATTTTTAAAATATTCTGAGGATTTAAATTCCTTTAAAAGGATTCTGAAAAATTACTTGATCTGTGAAACTTTTTATAGCGTACAAGAATTTTTTTGTTGATAGTAGTGACACATTGTGTAATTCTTATATGTATTTCAGGTGTTATATCTGACGACATGTCCTATACTCCTCCTGGAGTCTCCTCCTAATCACTACGCCACGGAGTTGGTCAAACCTTAAATGATATAAACGTATGATTAATACAGGGTGATTTTTTTAGTCCTGTTACCCAATTGTTAATGTCTGGTAATATTTTTCTAAAAAAAATAAATTTTGTTTTGTGACACTAAGTTGGTAGCCCTACTCAACCAGTATGGATATGGCAGTGTGAGTTGATTCTCCTTGAGCTGTGTAAAATTTTGTGCCATTTCCGGTCGTGCTACGAACAGAATGTCTTTTATCCTAAAACAATCTCTTGTTTAAATCTGGAGGCTGAAGCTCTAGAACTAATCGTATGTGATACGGATACAATTTCAATTTTTTAGCAGCTTTCTGAGCACTCGAACATGATAAATCAACATGCGAGGAAAGTTTTTGTAAACTTTTCCATGGAGAATTGAGCAATCTTGTTTTCACATTCTCTTAACGTCATCTGTCAAGAGAGTTGGTTGACCACTACTTTTTCTACTGCAAACAATACGTGCCTCTAAAAATCAGTTAGTTAGCCTAGAAATTGACTAGAATAGAGTGGAGGAACACCAAAAAATTTAATTTGAAATGATTCTTTTACACTCGCATACGATTTTGTAGCAAAATATTGTTCAAGAATGAAAACCCCTTGTTCTAGGGTAAAATACATTCTGTTCGTAACACAACTGGAAACAGCACAAAATTTTACGCAACTCAAAGAGAATCAACTCAAACTGTCGTATCTATACCGGTTGAGTAGGGCTACCAACTTTGTGTCACAAAACAAAATATCCCTTTCTTAGAAAAAAATTACCAGACATTAACAATTGGGTAACAGGACTAAAAAATCTCCCTGTAGTATGGTATAAATAAAAATAATTATTTAAAGGAGATTACTCTGATTGTAAATATTCTATTTTTGTTTAGTCTTGCGATGAACATTCTAGACAATTAGAGGAAGTGACACAGAAAAATTATCTTCTACAGACAGCTCTTGATGAAAAGACATCGGCCTATAATCAACTGGAAAAACAATACAATGATTTAAATTTTGAATTTCAAAAAGTTAAGGATAATGTAAGTAAATGAAACACTTTTAAATTTTTGTTGTAAGACCCTTAGCATAGGTTCATTCAGGATCTGGGTTTAATAAATAATAAACAAACATATAACAATTATTTTTACTTTTCTTGTCTATATGAATATATAGGAAGGAAAGTATTGTTTTCATATTGATTTTAAGAAATCAAGTTTTCACTGGATCTACATGTTTTCAGACCCCTTGAACCCACACAAACATGTTTTTAGCGATTTGTGTGTGTGTGTGTGTGTGAACTGAATATCTCAAGAATGGAATATTATACAAACTTGAAACTTAAGTTGCATACCACTACCGGACTCGACACGAACATTTTTATTACAATCTCTCAACCGGAAGTAGTAGTTTATTCGTGTAATTTTACACTTTTTTGCGATTTTTTCAAAAACTGGTCCTACGATTTTTTTTAAAAATCGCCTGGTTTACTAAATTTTTTATGCTCTACAAGATAGAGTAGGCGCAATGTTTGATGAAATTCTTGGTGAGGTTGTTTTCATGAAAAAAAAATTGTTTTTTTAAAGATTATGGCTTTAATATGCATTTTAGTGGAAAAATTTATAGAATAAAAAATGTATAGAATTTAAAATCCTACAACTTTTATTTCAAACATTTTTTTTGTATAACGCTTAGTTTAGCGGTAATTAGCGATTTTCTGTTTTTTCTCACGAAAATGTGTGAAAAATCGATTTTTTTTAAGATTTCAGCCTTAGTATGCATTTTATGACAAAAGTGTATATAATTAAATTTATAGAAAATTAAAAGAGCTACAACTTTTATTTAGAGCATTTTTCTCTACATAGAGTAGTTTAGTGTGAAAGAGTGATTTTCCGTATTTTTAAGCCAAACAGGTTGATTTTCATTTTGCATCTTCCACTCTCGATTAAAATTAGGTTATGTTTATTGAGGTTAGTTTTTTGTTTATTTCTAAGGTTTTTTTTTAATTTATTTAACGTCGCATCAACTGCTGTGGTCATTAGTGACGACGTTGGGGTGTAACTTTTGTACAATGGAGGATGAAATGATTTTTTGTAACGTATGAAAATATGCCGTGCCTGAGTGGGATTCGAACCCACGACCGCATGGTGAGAGACGAGCACGTTATCAACTGCGGCAATGCACAGTTTTATTAATGTTACGTTTTTACTAATATTATGTTTTATTACTAATGTTACGTTTTATTGTTAATTATTTGCATTGGCAAGAGAAAGTTGTGTGAGTGTTTCACACCAGATATTTAATGCTTGTTGAGAAATGAAATTGACTTATCGTTTACTCTTTTGAGTTTTGTGTAGATTAAAATTTTAAACAAAATAAAAAACATATTGTATACTTGATTTTTCTTTCTCTAGAACATGTTGGACGGAGAATTGCAGGAGTTAAAAGAACAGAATTTATTTCTTCATAATGAATTGAAATTGAAAAGTGAAAGTTGTGAAGATTTGCATAAGCAATTGGAGGAGCTTAATAATAATGTTTCAGTTCTGTCTGAAGAAAGAACTCACTTACAAAAGGAATATGTAAGTACTCTGTTTATTTTTAAAAAAAACAATTTTTAGAAAAAATGTAACTATTGAATATTTTTACTTGCTCTTGCCTATATGAATATATAGGAAGGAAAGTATTGTTTTCATGTCGATTTTGAGAAATCAAGTTTTCACCGTATCTACTTGTTTTCAGACCCCCTGAACCCATAAAACATGTTTTTAGCGATTGGTCTGTGTGTGTGTGTGTATGTGTGAACAGAATATCTCAAGAACGGAACATCGTACGAACTTAAAACTTGGTAGTTACATACCACTACTGGACCCGACACGAACATTGATACAACACAGTCAAGCCTAACCAGTATACGCACTAACACACACACAACACACATGCAATTTACAGAAACAAGTTGTCCAGACTCGGACCAATCAGGAGCCGGCTCGCCATGCTGCTCTCTGATTGGTTACAGGTTGGACAACCTAACAGTATATAAGCAAGTAGTTTTCACACACAGAGGAGTCTTACACCAGCAGTCACGAGGGACACAACTAGACAACACAGCTCCAGCCGAAGAAACTCTATAAGGAAAAACCAAGTCTTCTCGCTTCATTTCTGATGTCTCCTGCTTGCCCACGACGGGCCGTCCGCTGTTCCAGCGGCAATTAGTCGCTTCGCCGGGTTCGCCCCAGGCGGTGCTTCGCTGTTTCCTCTCGGGAATAGCGGAGGTTCGCACCCATGCGAACAGTCCTCCACGACCTAAGCTTTCTACATAAACGACCCTTTTAAGGGCCGTCATCCTTAAGGTTAATTTATTTTATAATTTTTTTCCCGATTCCAACCTGCTTATGTCAAGACGCCGGGGAGGTAAAAAGGAGCAACACCGCCGAGCCCGACAACAATGACTCGCCGAACGGACGACCCCGTCACTGCAGCAGAGATCTCCTCGCCCCGTCGCATCACTTAGTTTAACCGTCGCGCCAAGGCCGGCTCCGTCACCCACCGTCACTGCACAATCTAACCATCATAAAACGGCCCTTTTCAGGGCCACCAATTTATTGCTCACCAAGGTTGCAAACCGCTACCCAGCACTGACTCAGGCCGGCGAACGACTCTTTGAGAGCCTCCTCGCTCCCTCCGCCGCCCGCCTGGTGTCAAGTTTGGCGCCCAACGTGGGGCCTCGACTTCGTAGCGACCTACGAGGGATCCACGACCAGCTAGCCGCCTTCAACACTTTCTGGAAAGTATAAACCAGTGGCGCCCATCATCCATCATCATGGTTATGCTCACTAGGGGACAGCTATGTAATTGCGCAACCTGTTTAGAACCAGAAGACGACATCAGTTCCATTGATTGCCGTCTCTGCGCCAAACCGCACCACAACGTCTGCCTAAAAAGGGAAGCTGGCGACACCACTGCTTTCCTGTGCCAGCCCTGTATCCTCGCCCTTCCGATCTCAGGGGGAAGCACGTCATCCATCACCGCCCCGGTTTCACCTTCACCGCCTCAAATCATTCAGTACCTAATGCCTCCACCAGCTCAAATCCTAGTACTCCCTGAATTCCGTGGCCAGTTACACGAAGACCCGGAAGCTTTTACAAAGAAATGCTCAACCGCCTTTGCCGGCCACAATACGCCTGAACACGCCTGGGTTCTACTAGCGTCAAAACAGCTATTTGACGACGCCGCGAGATGGTGGACGGACTACGGCGAATTCATATCAACCTGGGGCCAATTCAAGGCGAGAATCGCCGCAAAATTTGCGAGTTCCGCCCGAATCACAGCGGCCAACAAAGAACTATACGGCACGGAACAGCGGACCGGGGAACAAATAGAGAAATTCATACGACGAAAGGTCCAGCTTTTCTATAAGTTAAACCCGAACGGAGAAGAAGATTCCCTGGTCCCACTACTAATCGACCAGCTCCTACCGAAAATAAAATCTCTAGTCCGTGCTGCGAGGCCCGATAATGTAGAAGAACTCATAATGTATGCCACAGAATTTGAAAGTGACCAGACGAAACATAGCGGCAACAATATGACCCCAGCACAAACAAATACCACCCGTACGACGCAACCTGCTGCTACTCGCCCGACGCCGCAAAACACAACACGCCCGACGCCGCAGAGCCAAAACATACCGAAGTGTCACTATTGCCCGGAGCGGCACTGGCACCGTGATTGCCCGGTCTACCAGGCGAAAAGAGAGCAGGGAAACGAAGGAGCTGTGAGAAATTCTGCCCCGATCCACAGCCAGCCTCAGGGGCGACCGAAGTAAAAACAGAAACGACTCCAAAGATTGCTACAACACCCACTACGATCGGTATTGCACACATCACGGCCGAATCTAACACTCCCTTGCCAAGGATTACGATCCACATCGGGAAGAAACCAGTCCACGCACTTTTAGATTCCGCCGCAACACATAATTTCATGAACACACGACACCTGCCGCCAGAAGCTGTTCCAACCCCACTGGATGCGGCCATCCACCTCGCTACTACTGATGCAGTGTGCGAAATTCGGGGAGACGCAGCAATAGAAATAAAAATAAACCGAGAACCTACAATTGTTAACTTCTACATCGTGGACAACCTAAGAGAAGATGTGATCTTGGGGCAGCCCTGGCTTCGGAACCAACATGCTTGTTTAGATTTCGAGGCTAGTCGGTTGCTCTACGGAGAGAAGAAAAGGCAAGCAGTATTTTGGCAACCAAAATCACGGGCCCAGGAAACAACACTGGACACGGAGAATATTCAACACTCCGCGCCCCAGTCACACGTGGGTCCGCTGATCGAGCTTCTCGAAACCTACAGCTCTGTATTTCACGAAGTCTCGCCTCCCCAACCGACAAATGCTGCGACCCACAAAATAACTCTCACGAACACACGGCCCATTTATACCAGACCCTACAGATACTCAACAGAGAAATTACAAAGTATCAAAGAAGAGGTTAAAATTATGAAGGAGAAGGGCTACGTAGAACCGGCCGATACACCATTCAATTCCCCGATCGTGGTGGTAAAGAAGAAATCAGGCGCCAATAGACTGTGCATCGACTACCGACGTTTAAACGAGGTGACCGAGAACGAGACGCCGCCGCAAGTAAATATTCACGATGCCCTGAAGGCCATCGGAAAAGCTAAGGTGTTCACAACTCTCGATCTCAAAACCGGGTACTGGCAAGTACCGCTCGAGCCTGAATCACGACCGTATACGGCTTTCACGACACCGCAGGGAGAGAAGCTCCAATTCACCGTTATGCCTTTCGGTCTAAAGAATGCTCCCAGTACTTTTCAGAAAATGATGAACTCAGTCCTCAGCGGTCTAGAGGATTTCTGTTCGGCCTACCTCGACGATGTCATCGTTTTTAGCAACGACTGGGAAGAACACATACTGCATCTCTCTAGAATACTTGAACGACTCGATGCATATCATCTAACTTGCGCACTGGAAAAATGCCATTTCGGTAAAGACAGTACAAACTACCTTGGGCACTCTGTCACCCCGGAAGGCAATCAACCGCTCCCCGAGAATGTCATGGCTGTGGAAGAGGCCCAACCTCCTACAAATAAGAAACAATTGAGACAATTCCTCGGAGTAGTAAACTGGCTGCGTGAATTCATTCCAAGAATGGCAGAACTAAGCGCACCACTAACCAACCTACTGGCCAAAAACTCTAGATGGCGATGGGACGAATCAGCCGCGCTCACTTTCCAGAAGATAAAAGACGCAGTTAAGGAAATTACAACCTTACACCGCCCCGACCCAACAAGGCAATTAATTCTTCAAACAGACGCCAGCAAGTTGGGCCTCGGGGCCGTACTCTACCAAGAAGACGGAGAAAAGCAGAGACAAGTTATTTCCTATGCGAGCGCTAAGCTAAGTCCCACCGAGCAGAGATATCATGCGAACGAGCAGGAGTGTCTAGCAATAATCTGGGCAGTGAAAAGATACAGGCCCTATCTCGAGGACCGGGAATTTCTTCTCCGAACGGACAGTCAAGCCCTAACATGGCTGTCGACGTTAAAAGATTCCCGGGCCAAGCTAACAAGGTGGGCCTTGTTACTTCAAGAATTTAAATTCCGAATAGAACACTGCCCAGGGAAAAAGAACGAGCTGCCCGATGCTCTCTCACGCCAGCCTACAGGAAAGACGATAGACCCCGACGAATTTGACCTCGCTGACCGAGCCACACCACCGGAGCAGCCTCAAACGTCGCCAGAACCCCCGTCAATCCAACAAATAGACGTAGAACCAAACACTCTCGTGGAAGAGATCAAGCAAATCCAAGCACAAGACCCGGCGATCGAAGAGAAGAAACAGCAGATCGATCGGCTTTCCCAGTTACCTGTGGCGAGCCGATCTAGGATCGAGAAGAGATTCCTGGAACGCCACAGAGTGTCAGAAGACTTATTACAATTCCGACATAGCGACCAGTCTGAAGACTGGAAAATTGTAGTACCGGCAAGCTACCGTGATAGAATTTTGTATCACTACCACGACGAAGATCTTGCCGGTCACCCAGGCTCTGATGAGACGGGGGATAAAATTATGAAACATTTTACATGGCCCAACCTGAGGAACGAGGTCAATAAATACGTCGGAAATTGCTACATATGTACAACGTTCAAGGCAAATACACATCCAAGGACCGCCGGACAACGCCCAAGACAACCAACTCGCCCATGGGAAACAGTTGCCGTGGACTTAATGGGACCATACCCACTAACACCGAACAGAAAACGCGTCTTACTGGTGGCTACCGATTTATTCTCTCGATGGACCGAGGCATTCGCACTACCGAACTCTCACGCACCCACAGTAATCAAGAAAATGGAAGACGAAGTATTCTCTCGATGGGGCTACCCGGCCAAAATATTAACTGACCTCGGCACCCAATTCACCAGCCATTCCTGGAAGAATGCCTGTAGCCGATGGAAAGCTAAACACTGGACGACGCCAGCATATCACCCCAGAGCAAACCCCACGGAACGCCGAAACCAGGAAATAAAGAAAGGCCTCCGAGTAAGATTAGACGGCCAACATAGAAACTGGGAAAAACATTTACCGTCAGTCCTCTTCTCCTTACGAAACCGGCGAAATATCGCTACAGGCTACGCCCCGAGTGAATTGTTATTCGGTCAAACCTTGCACCGACCAGGAGACTGGGGCCTCAAGGCACACGAAAGCAACGAAGACGCTGCGGTAACACGGCAAGCTGGCGCCCTTCAACGGCAACAGGCAGCTAGGGACCAACACAAACGGTACCAAGCTAAACGGAGTGACCCTCCCACCGACAATCCAGCCTTCGAGGTAGGGCAAAAGGTGTACATTCGACATCACCCCCCTTTCCAAGAAAATAGCTGGGTTCCACGCCGGTTTTGCTCCCCGCTGGAAGGGACCATACCAAATTGTGCATCGCGCTGGACCCGTATACTGGGTGAACATCGACAACGAAAAGACTAAAGTGCATCAAGACGACGTTCGCCCTTACATCGAACCTCTGGACCTTTAGTGCAGTGCATAATATACACATACCTGTAAATAGGAATCTCATGTGTATAGTTTTAAGTAGTCGTAAAATCATAAAATGTAAAGCCCGGGGCCTGCGAGCTCTACACCTTTTGTTTGCTCTGTTCATTTTCCAGGGCCTACGCGCCCTGCTTTCTCTGTTAGACCGTAAGTTAGCTGTTAAGAATTCTCATCCAACTATGTATCTTATAGATCAATAAGTCCTTGTAAATCTAGACCTAAGAGCCAAACATTGTAACACACTTTTAAAGATTCAATAAACTTTCTTCGGCTGTCGCTGCTCTCACTCAGGGGGGAGTTGATACAACACAGTCAAGCCTAACCAGTATACGCACTAACACACACACAACACACATGCAATTTACAGAAACAAGTTGTCCAGACTCGGACCAATCAGGAGCCGGCTCGCCATGCTGCTCTCTGATTGGTTACAGGTTGGACAACCTAACAGTATATAAGCAAGTAGTTTTCACACACAGAGGAGTCTTACACCAGCAGTCACGAGGGACACAACTAGACAACACAGCTCCAGCCGAAGAAACTCTATAAGGAAAAACCAAGTCTTCTCGCTTCATTTCTGATGTCTCCTGCTTGCCCACGACGGGCCGTCCGCTGTTCCAGCGGCAATTAGTCGCTTCGCCGGGTTCGCCCCAGGCGGTGCTTCGCTGTTTCCTCTCGGGAATAGCGGAGGTTCGCACCCATGCGAACAGTCCTCCACGACCTAAGCTTTCTACATAAACGACCCTTTTAAGGGCCGTCATCCTTAAGGTTAATTTATTTTATAATTTTTTTCCCGATTCCAACCTGCTTATGTCAAGACGCCGGGGAGGTAAAAAGGAGCAACACCGCCGAGCCCGACAACAATGACTCGCCGAACGGACGACCCCGTCACTGCAGCAGAGATCTCCTCGCCCCGTCGCATCACTTAGTTTAACCGTCGCGCCAAGGCCGGCTCCGTCACCCACCGTCACTGCACAATCTAACCATCATAAAACGGCCCTTTTCAGGGCCACCAATTTATTGCTCACCAAGGTTGCAAACCGCTACCCAGCACTGACTCAGGCCGGCGAACGACTCTTTGAGAGCCTCCTCGCTCCCTCCGCCGCCCGCCTGGTGTCAACATTTTAATCAAAATTGGTCAACTGGAAGTAGTAGTTTATTCCTATTTCATATAATGAATTAATATAATAATTTCACTAACCTTCTTTTTAAACTGCGTCACCTAACTTTAAAAAGAAGGTTAGTGAAATTATTATATTAATTCATTATATGAAATAGAAATATTTCAAACTGCAGGATGCATTATAAAGATTTATTTTTGAGTGAAGTAGTTTATTCGTGTAATTATTCCCTTTTTTGGGATTTTTCTCAAAAACTAGTCCTACGATTGTTTTTAAAATCGCCTGGTTTACTCAATTTTTTATTCTTTACAAGATAGGTTAGGCGCCATGTTTGCTGAAATTCTTGGTGAGGGTATTTTTACATAAAAACGTTGTTTTTTTAAGATTACGGCTTTAATATGTATTATAGCGCAAAAATTTATATAATAAAAAATGTAGAGAATTTAAAATTCTACAACTTTTATTTCAAACATTTTTTTGTATAACGCTTAGTTTAGTGGTAATTAGCGATTTTCTGTTTTTTCTCACGAAAACATGTGAAAAATCAATTTTTTAAAGATTTCGGCCTTAGTATTCATTTTATGACAAAAGTGTTTATAATCAAATTTATAGAAAATTAAAAAATCTACAACTTTTATTTAGAGCATTTTTCTCTACAGAGTCTAGTTTGGTGTGAAAGAGTGATTTTCCGTATTTTTAAGCCAAACTAAGGTCGATTTTCATTTTGCGTCCTTCATTCATGATTAAAATTAGGTTATGTTTATCGAGGATAGTTTTTTGTTTATTACTAATGTTACATTATATTTTTTATTATTTGCTATGGCAAGAGAAAGTTGTGTGAGTGTTTCACTCCAGATTTTTTATATTGTGCAGGTGCGTATCCAGAAGAAATTTCAGTCGATAGAAAAGAAGAATCTAGATCTTGAAGTGACGCTCGATTTAAAGCAAAAGAAATATGTTGAGCGTGAATCAGAATTACAGAGAGAATTACAGGTGAGTTATTATTTGATTGTAATTTTTAAGAAAGGTTTGTTTATTATTCGTTCCAACTTACTAAGGACTATGAAAAGTACCGTATTTTTCGGACGATAAGACGCACCCTTGTTTTTCAAGGCATAAATTATCTAAAAATTATTTTGACTGATTTTAATTAGTTTTTTATAACAGATAAATGTGATGTCTTTTATTGAAAAACAGCAAGTACAGAAGATACAATATATATAATTATTTCATAGTCATAAATTTACAAAAAAAAAATGGATATAGAAACTGTAAGTACGTAAATTACTACTATCGGTTTCATAATCATAGACACCCGAGTTTGAACCCAAAGCATCTACAAAATTATGAGTCGGATTTCTACATACTTTACATCAAAATTTAGCTAATTTTATTCTGCGTTTACCTATAATAGTTCTATATTTTTAATGTTTAAAAATTGCCATATCGAGGTTGGAAGACGAAAAGACCCGTTTTTTTTTTGATATCGCAACAAAGTTCATACGTTTAGAGGCGTGTAACTTGATAAATATTTGACCGAAAAGTATAAAATTTTAACACAACATAGACAATTGTATTCTTACAGCGTGTATGAAATTTGAAATTCATACGTTATTTAAATTTCGATTTATTTACAATATTCTGAACCCTTGCTATCTCGGTAACCGCACGATCGTTCAGCTCGGGCAAACTATCGTTTAATTCAGCGTAAAACTTAGTACAGATATGTTAACATGAGATATCGATTGGCCGATGTTGTGGTAAAATTTTTAGAATTTTGATAAATAGAAGGGTAATGCGGGGGATTGGTGTTACTATCCATGTTGCTAGTTTGTGTACGTGAAATCCTGTTGGACTGTTTACCTGAATTGACAGACTGCATTGTCAATTCAGGTAGACAATCAGATTCAGGCACCATGGTTAGTCTAATTGTAATTGATAATACAATTTTTCAATTGTGCTTCTAGTTGAGGCCATTTGACAGTAAGAGTTCGAAATTTACTAGTATGTTTCTTATTATCTGCCTTGAGTAATAAATCTTCTTGTTTCCGCCATTCCCGAATCATTTTTTCTGTTGGAGGAGGTAAAAAATGCCTTTTTACTGCCCGAATGCCATTATCCTTTGCATATTGAACCACTTTTAATTTAAAAGCGAAAGAATGCGAAACATGCTTCACATTTTAAAATGCTATGATATTTACCGTAAGTAATATCGATACAGAAACTACTGTGTATGCTTAGAAACTTCAAGACGATAGCCTACAGTTTAAAAACTACGGTACATCCCATATCATTGTATGGTTTGTTTTGAAATCGCTAGTTATTAAACTTGTTTAAGTAGAGTAGGGTAGTTTATAGAAAGCATCTACCCTGAAATATAGCTAGCGTTCGGACCATAAGACGCATGGTAATTTTTAGGTCATTTTCCTACGAAAAAAAGTGCGTCTTATCGTCCGGAAAATACGGTAATTACTATACAGTCCAGCCTCTCTTAGTTTGCTCCTAATGTAAACAAATAATGACGTCACTGAGCATGCGCATTATATCAAAATGTGTACATGCTGATTAAAAAGTAACAACAAAATACTTTCAAAACTATTTAAATACAAAATACTTTTAAAAGTTCTTTTCTGAATGAAATTGTTAAGCCTACATCATATCATGACCGATGTTTTAAGTAGTTATAATATAAAAAATAGTTAACTTAATAGCAATACAACATTCGTAAAGTCTTGGACTCTAGCGTGCACCCTGTAGTAGGTGGCTTTTGTTTGTTGACACTAGGAGCAAACTAACAATGGCTGAACTGTAGATGGTTTCTTTTTCTTGTCTATTCAATAATATACGAGGGCTATTCAGAAAGTAGGGAACGTTTTGTAAATAAACAAAAACTATGTAAAAGAAAAATTTTTTATTATATACATCTGAAAGAGTGACTAAAATACTACTTTTCTACATAGTCACCAAGCAAATTGAGGCACTTGTCATAGCGGTGGACAAGCTTCAAAATTCCTTCGTCATAGAAATCCGCCGCCTGCGACCGCAGCCACTCAGTGACGCGCGCCCGGAGTTTTGGGACAGGCAAGGTGTGCTGCTCATTGACTTTCTCGAGCGTGGTGCAACAATAAACTCTGATCGGTACTGCCAAACATTGCGCAACCTTAGGAGAGCAGTTCAAATCAAGCGCCGAGGAAAGTTGTCGTCAAAAATTTTGTTTCTTCATGACAATGCCCGACCTCACACGGCAAACCGCACAAAAGAACTCCTTGGTTCATTCAAATGGGAGGTTTTCCCTCATCCACCCTATAGTCCTGATCTTGCACCGAGTGATTTTCACTTGTTTCCAAGAATGAAGAACTGGCTAGCAACACAGCGCTTCGACGACGACGAGGAACTCCGGGCGCGCGTCACTGAGTGGTTGCGGTCGCAGGCGGCGGATTTCTATGACGAAGGAATTTTGAAGCTTGTCCACCGCTATGACAAGTGCCTCAATTTGCTTGGTGACTATGTAGAAAAGTAGTATTTTAGTCACTCTTTCAGATGTATATAATAAAAAATTTTTCTTTTACATAGTTTTTGTTTATTTACAAAACGTTCCCTACTTTCTGAATAGCCCTCGTATTTTTATATTTTGGCGTGTGATCTTTTGTGCTCATCATTATTTAGCTTCAGAGGGTTCAATTTTGTTATCATCAAATCCTTAATTTTCTACAAATCTGTTTTCGTCATCAAGTGTTGACTGACTTTTTCATTAACAGTTTTGAATCTCTCAAGAAAAAAAAATTTTTTTTAGAGTTTCAGGATTCATTCTCAGTAAGTACTTTTAGAATGTTCCTTCCCTCTCCCCCTTGTTTTTTTAATTGTAGCTCTGTCTGGCATTTTCTTAAGATAGAATTTGAAAAAGGAGTTAATTAAAAGAGTTCAAAAATCAAGCGGTTTCTTCCAAAATTTGAGAAGCTTAATCTTGGATCAAGAAGTAAAAATTTCTGAGAATGTAACGTTAATTGAACCCCAAGCATCAAAGTATACTATCTAATATTCAAATTTGTTACTTTCATATGAATTTTAATACTAGATAGTTGTGGTTACCGATGTACTTTGATGGTTTGGGTTCAATTTACTGTACTATCTCAGGAATGGTCAGCTTGAGTCTGTACGAGACTACACATATGCATCATCCTCATTTCAACGGGTTATGGGTTACTTATTGCTCTAAATTGAACAGATTACAACGCATATGTATCACGCTTTAAAAACATTTATGTATAATTCATACTTTGTATAAATTTTGGTTTATGCAGTTGAGATATGGTTAGTAGGAAGGAATTTTTGTTTTGTTTAACTTGCTAAGGTGATCAGCCAAAAGGCTAGTATAATCGTCTAGAGGCTTTACTCAGCAAAACGAGGATTGAGGTGGTTTACCAGCACCTTCCTCAATGAATGGTAAAGTATGCTTATCAGGATGCCAGGCCTTCTGAAAACCATTTACTTTCCACCCTTCAAATGACACTCATTTCATTCACCACAGGGTCTACCTGTATAATGAAATCTGCATTATTCTCGGAGGAGATAACTTTGACTAGTGTCAAAGTTATCAAGTCATACAATTAGCTGATGATGTGAGAGATTTTCTTTTTTTGGGTTTAACGTCTGACTGTTCTGCAATTAATGCTAATGCAGATGGTGAAGGAAGGATGAAATGATTTTTATACGTTACAAAAATCATTTCATCCTTCCTTCACCATCTGCATTCGCAGTAATGTGAGGGAGAGAGAGAGAGAGAGCTATTTTTTGTAGCCCTTGAATTAGCAGATCAAGTGCGAATAAATTTAACACTCCACCTGACCTGTTATCGGCATAACTTTTAAGTATTTAAGATTAAATATTCAGCTGCATATATGTGCATTTTGGATTGTGAATGGTTGTTAAATAACATCAGGAATTATTAATTTGAATTACAATAAATTGATTCATTAAAATTTTATTTGTTGAATTAATACTTAATTTAATTTATTTCAGACCGCTTGGGAAACGCTTGAAAAAAGAGGACATTCACTAATGAATGTTTTGGATGAAGAACCAGTGTTATCTGACAGGTAATTTTATACATCAACTTTTAATGCAATCTTTTTTTACTTTTTTTTATATATGATGGAATGTAAATAATTCAACATTGAATTGGCATATTTGGAAGATGTCTATGTTGGTAATCAGAAGTGTATACGAGGTGTGATTGGAAAGTTTTAAGAATGGGCTTGTAATGGTACAATGATGGTACTTACATGCTACTCTGATGCATCTCCCTACTTCAAAATAGTCCCCTTCTGACTGAACACACCGACTCCAACGGTGTTTCCACTTTTGGAAACATTCCTGGAGTGTATTAAGAACGCTCTCCGTATTTGCCTGGATGTCTTCAATCGAGTCAAATCGCTTCCCTTTCAGTGAAAATTTCAGTTTAGGAAACAGGTAGAAGTCTGCAGGGGCCAAATCAGGGGAATATGGCGGTTGTGGAAGCACAGGAATGTTGAATTTGGTCAAAAATTCAATGATGGAGAAGGCACGATGAGCCGGAGCATTGTCATGGTTGAGAACCCAACTCCTGTCTTTCCACAATGCAGGCCTTTTCTTCCGCACCTTTTCGCGCAAACGCTGGAGGACACATTTGTAGTATTCCTGGTCATCACCTGTGGTTACCTGGTTTTGAAACAAAATGTCACACAAACTCGTTGCTCCGTTTTTACGTCCATTTTCACGCAGACAGAATCCGGCAACAAGCACTAACAGATCCGCACTCAACCAGCTGCCACAGCGAACTGAATAAAGGAAATGTAGTTTCCTGTCAGAGGGCGTTCAAGGACAAGGCAATGACTCACTCCCCACTCTCAAACAAATAAGCAGTACCAAATCCATTCTTAAAACTTTCTAATCACACCTCGTATAAAGTTGTAGAACATTTAAAAACTTTCAACTTTTAATTCACAAAGCTAAGTTTGTTGGAAATTAATGATTTTCTGTTGTTTTTTTTCTCATCGAAGTCGTTAAATAAAATGGGATTTTTGTAAGACTTCAGTCTTAATATTCATTTTATGACAAAAGTGTATACACTGTACGCAAATATAGGAAATTATAAAACTTACAACTTTTATTGTAAGCATTTTTCTCTACAGAATCTAGTTTAGAGGCAATTACTGATTTTCCGTGTTTTTAAGTACTACAGAGGTTATTTTTCATTTTACATTGTTAATTAAACATAGTTTATATTTTTACTTTCTCTTGCCTATATGAATATATAGGAAGGAAAGTATTGTTTTCATGTCGATTTTTCGAAATCGAGTTTTCACCGGATCTACACGTTTTCAGACCCCCTGAACCCAAAAAACATGTTTTTAGTGATTGGTCTGTGTGTGTGTGTGTGTGTGTGTGTGTCTGTGAACAGAATATCTCAAGAACGGAAGATCGTACGAACTTGAAACTAGAAACTTAAGTTACATACAACTACCGGACCCGACACGAACATTTTCATCAAAATCTGTCAACTGGAAGTAGTAGTTTATTCGTGTAATTTTTCACTTTTTTGTGATTTTCTCAAAAACTGGTCCTACGTTTTTTTTAAAAATCGCCTCATTTACTCAATTTTTTATTTTCTACAAGATAGGGTAGGCGCCATGTTTGCTGAAATTCTTGGTGAGGCTGTTTTCACGTAAAAAAAGTGTTTTTTTAAGATTACGGCTTAAATATGTATTATAGCGCAAAAATTTATAAATAAAAAATGTAGAGAATTTAAAATTCTACAACTTTTATTTCAAATATTTTTTTGTATAACGCTTAGTTTAGCGGTAATTAGCGATTTTCTGTTTTTTCTCACGAAAACATGTGAAAAATCGATTTTTTAAAGATTTCGGCCTTAGTATTCATTTTATGACAAAAGTGTTTATAATCAAATTTTAGAAAATTAAAAAATCTACAACTTTTATTTAGAGCATTTTTCTGTACAGACCCTAGTTTGGCGTGAAAGAGTGATTTTCCGTATTTTTAAGCCAAACTGAGGTTGATTTTCATTTTGCATCTTTCACTCATGATTAAAATAAGATTATGTTTTTTGAGATTAGTTTTTGTTTATTTTTAATGTTTTATTACTAATGTTAGGTTATATCGTTTAAATTATTTTCATTGGCAAGAGAAAGTTGTGTGTTTCACACCAGTTTTTTTTGTCTTAAAAACAATGTATAATGTATCATTAAACTGAAGAATATGGGCTTCACAGTAATAAGGGGACTGTAATCGCCTATATCAAAAGTTTTTTGCAACTTTTTTCAAAAACCATATAAGGGTAGAATCTTAATTTTTGAATGAAGTATTTAAAATTTTTTATTAATTTTTATAAAAAAATACTAATAATTATTCCGAGAAAAAAAAACGAAAAAATTGTAAAATATTTTCTATAGACAATTCTTAAAAATAATCTTGCATGCGGAACTAGCCCATAATGAGTAGAATTTATCCTGAAAAATTAATACTGATGTCATTAACCGGTTCTGAGAAAACTTGAATCAACTTTCAAAAATCATGATTTTCAGCATATTGACTTATGCTTTTTTAAAGACGTCCAGCACTGTAAGTTGGTTGGTCTGGATCTTCGTCTTGAAGATATAAATCTTCAAGTTGTAGCATTATTAAAAAATTTCCAATGTACTTATCGTAAATGTCAGCTGCATCGAAGCGTATTCATTACAACATGCTCCAGTACTGGATTCTACGCAATTGTGATTTTATCCAACTAACGGCATTTATGTTTATGACTCTGTTTAATTGTGCAAGTGATCAATTCCCTTGTATTATTTGTATTCCTTTTGTTTCCTACCTCGTTTGTTACTTACAAACCTTAACACTTTGAAGACTGACATATTTTTTTGTAGTTTTGCTCGTGGACTGCTATTTTTCGGGGATTTTTAAAAAATTGTAACAAATCAAGCATTGGTCATACATTCAAAAAGTAAAGATTAAATTAAAGATCATAATTAGTAGACTATTTTTCATTTAAAAAGATTACAATTACTTGCATTTCAATGATAAAGATGTTTGACTGAAGAGAGAGAGAGGCCGTATGTTTTTCTGAATTTAAAAATTTTTTTACCGTATAATGATAATATATAAGAATAATTAAATTAATTCTATGAGTTAAATTCTTACGAACTAATTACCTATTTCTAATAACCAATTTACTTTTTATTTCTTAAGTAAAATTAAAAAAAAAACTAAGTATTATAATAACGAACTAATAACTAACAACGCGCAGAAGTATCGGCAGATCTCTTGCTCACGATCATAACATCGATGCTGTAAAAGTCTATATATTCGATAATCTGACAACATTAGGACTATGAGTGTACTTATTAGATTCAGAATGAACTAAATTAAGTGACAGCGTAGACGGCAATCGTATACGATTCGAGCTAATGGATATAAAACCAAGTAAAGTAAGCGCCCGTATCGCATACGGGTGCCGTCCAGGCAATCAAAATCAATCAAAATGGTTCGCCCATATCGTATACGGGTGCAGTCCTGAAAGTGTTAATCAATTTGGTTTTGTACGCTGACCCCGTTAACCGCGTACTGGTTCTCCTGAAAAGTACGGAATTAAAACAGATAATTGACCTATTATATTATTCTGGCATTTCCAGGACGAATAACCCTAACACAACAACCCTTCTGTCAAAAAAGCCTGGTCCGTGTAGATTCCACTCTGCTGCAAGTAGGCGGTGGCACTAGTTGAACGTGAGGGAAGTCCACGAGTTTAAAATTCTAACAAAAGTGTTAACTAACCTTCTTTTTAAACTGCATCACCTTTATTTTAATTCTTACTTACACGTGTTTCGGTGGATCCACCATTATCAAAGTAAATGAAAAATTGAAACTAAAAATTTTTTAGTTTGAATGAACAGGTCAAATTTAGGAATGATGATTTGATATTGACTGCTGCTGCTATCTATAGTAAATATGAGAAGGGATAAATTAAAATAAATTAATTTTAAATCAGTTTTATACAATTGACTGAAGATGTACCATCTTCTGTAAATTTTAAATAAGTGAGATAAAAAAAAAATTTTAGTTTCAATTTTTCATTTACTCTGATGATGGTGGATCCACCGAAACACGTGTAAGTAAGAATTAAAATAAATGTGACGCAGTTTAAAAAGAAGGTTAGTGAAATTATTATATGAAATAGAAATAATTTCAAATTGTAGGATGCATTATAAAGATTTATTTTTAAAAGTGTTAACTTGTGTAAAATTTAGTAATAATTTTTACTTTCTCTTGCCTATTTGAATATATAGGAAGAAAAGTATTGTTTTCATGTCGATTTTTTGAAATTGAGTTTTCACCGGATCTATACGTTTTCAGACCCCCTGAACCCAAAAAACATGTTTTTAGCGATTGGTCTGTGTGTGTGTGTGTGTGTGAACAGAATATCTCAAGAACGGAATATTGTACGAACTTGAAACTTGAAACTTAAGTTACATACCACTACTGGACCCGACACAAACATTTTCATAAAAATCGGTCAACCGGAAGTAGTAGTTTGATTCGTGTCATTTTTCTTTTTTATGCGATTTTCTCAAAAACTGGTTTACGATTTTTTTAAAAATCGCCTCATTTACTAAATTTTATATGCTCTACAAGATAAGGTAGGCGCCATGTGTGCTGAAATTCTTGGTGAGGCTGTGTTCGTGTAAAAAAATTGATTTTTTTTAAGATTGCGGCTATATTATGCTTTTCAGCACAAAAATGTATAATAAAAGTTGTAGAGAATTTAAAATTCTACAACTTTTATTTCAAATATTTTTTTGTATAATACTTAGTTTAGCGGTAATTAGTGATTTTCTGTTTTTTCTCACGAAAACGTGTGAAAAATAGATGTTTTTAACATTTCGGCTGTAGTACGCATTTTACGACAAAAGTGTATATAATAAAATTTATAGAAAATTAAAAGATCTACAACTTTTATTTAGAGAATTTTTCTCTACAGAGCCTAGTTTAGTGTGAAAGAGTGATTTTTCGTATTTCTAAGCCAAACTTAGGTTGATTTTCATTTTGCGTCTTTCACTCATGAATAAAACTAGGTTATGTTTTTTGAGGTTATTGTTTTGTTTATTTGTAATGTTTTATTACTAATGTTAGTGTTAGTTATATTGTTTAAATTATTTGCATTGGCAAGAGAAAGTTGTGTCAGTGTTTCACTCCAGATTTTTTGTATTCCTTTTGTTTCCTATTCCTACCTCGTTTGTTACTTACAAACGTTAATCAGTTTGGTCTTGTACGCTGACTCCGTTAATTGCGTACTGGTTCTCCTGAAAAGTACGGAATTAAAACAGATAATTGACCTATTATATTATTCTGGCATTTCCAGGGCGAATAACCCTAACACAACTCTTCTGTCAAAAAAGCCTGGTCCGTGTAGATTCCACTCTGCTGCAAGTAGGGGGTGGCACTAGTCGAACGCGAGGGAAGTCCACGAGTTTAAAATTCTAACAAAAGTGTTAACTAACCTTTTTAAACTGCCTCACCTTTATTTTAATTCTTACTTACACGTGTTTCGTGGATCCACCATTATCAAAGTAAATGAAAAATTGAAACTAAAAATTTTTTAGTTTGAATGGACAGGCCAAATTTAGGAATGATGAAGTGATATTGACTGCTTCTGCTATCTACAGTAAATATGAGAAGGGATAAATTAAAATAAATTAATTTTAAATCAGTTTTATACAAGTGACTGAAGATGTATCATCTTCTGTAAATTTTAAATAAGTGATAAAAAAAAAATTTTAGTTCCAATTTTTCATTTACTCTGATGATGGTGGATCCACCGAAACACGTATAAGTAAGAATTAAAATAAAGGTGACGCAGTTTAAAAAGAAGGTTAGTGAAATTATTATATTAATTCATTATAAATGAAATAGAAATAATTTCAAACTGCAGGATGCATTATAAAGATTTATTTTTAAAAGTGTTAACTTGTGTAAAATTTAGTAATAATTTTTTTGTGTTTGGTTTTAGATCGAAGAATATGTCAGTTGAAGATGAAATTAGTTCTTCTGTATACATTCCGGTAAATAATGATGGAGATGATACTATCGTTGAGGATATTACTGATTCCTCAATGATGATTCGACGAGAAGGAAAATTAGTTGAAAGTTCAAACAGTGATATCGGATTCGTTGCGTGTAACATGTCTTCGGTTGCGGACGAATCGATAACTAGCACTTTACCGATCGATCCGTTACAGTCGTTCTTTTTAAATGGTTCATTGATGCCGATCAATATACCTTGTACACCTAAAAATGAAAAAATTGATTCATCTATCAAAAAGGAAAACGCAGAACTTAACGAACAGTTAGTCATCTTGAATAACGAGAATCGTTCACTTAAAATTCAGTTAGACAATTATAAGGCAAAATTTAACGATATCGTGAATAATTTCGAAAACGAAAACGCAAAACTGAAATTATCGATCGATAAATATAAAACATTTATCATAAATTTACAAGAGATCATCAGCATCAATATTAAATCTTCTGATGAGAATTTCGAAGACTTAATTGTGGATATTAAGAAATTAAAAGAAGATCTTAGTGCATTTAACGAATACAAAAACGCAGCTGAAATTCTTAAGGAGGTGAAAACATTATTGTATTTGGAAAATGAAACTGTAAGTATTCAAGATGCGATTACGAAATTAACGAGTAAAATTTTCAATCTAGAAAAACAACATAACGAAATAGAACAATCTCGTCAAGAATCCGTTGAAAATTATCAATCGAAAATATCGAAACTTGAAATTGAATTACAAAAACTTTACGAATTACGTAAAGATGAATATGAACAAGATAATTTATTGATAAATAAGTTCAAAAATAAATTAGATGAGAAAGAAAAGTATGTCGTATTAATGAAAGAATTGTGTGAAATTCTTAATGAAAATCTAGATGAAGAAGTAACTGAAATAAACGTTAATTACGTTATCCAAGATCTTATCAAAAATATTAACGATCATAAAAATGAACTTGATGAATTAAAATCAAAATTGAATGAATCTGAAGAGTTCATGAATATCGTTAATAAACTCAAGGAAATTTTAAGAGAAGTGTCCGGTAAAGATAATATCGAAAATACTGAAATTAATAACGTCGTTAATGAAATCATTCAAAAGAATAATAGTTTTGAAATTGAAGTTAATAAATTAAGTTCAGAATTAGAAATTTTGAAATCTTCTGAAAATTCATTTGATGAAGTTTGTCGTGAACTTGAGAAACAATTTGAAAACGTTAATAAAGATACAGTTAAAGAGATCGTAGTTTCTCTTTTGAGTAATAACGATGAATTGAGTAAATTAAAAACTGATTATAACAACAATGAAACGATTTTAAATAATCTTTGTTCGTTAGTAAACAAAGAAATGGATAAAACATTGTCTAAAGAAGAATTAATGGACGGTATCAATCTGTTAATCGCTGATAATAATGTTCTCAAAAAAGGTTTGTTTGAAGCACAGACTTTGTGTTTCGATAGCAAAAAGGAATACATGGCGAAATTTGAGCAACTCAAAAACGAATTGGATGACACCGATAATTTATTGCAAAGAATGTGTTCGGCATTAAACGATAAGTTAGAAACGGATATTAATAAGAAAGATCTTTTGGATACTGTTTTATCTTTGGTTCAGTACAAGGAGAAATATCACCGAGCTTCTTTATCTTTAGATGAAAATAAGGAATTCTCCGTCATTATAAACAATTTGCAAAATATTCTTCAAGAAGATTTGAATAATGATAACGTCGATGATTCGTCAAAAGATAAAATCGAAGATGTTGTAATCGCGTTAAAGAAAAGTAATATTGAATTAAAGAAACAATTGCAAGATGGACAAAAAATCACGATCGAAACTGAATCTCAACTTCAGACTGAAATTTCCACGATAAAGGCGGAACTTGAAGCGAATAAAATGTACGCGTCGATTGTAAACGACGTGTGTCACGTATTAAGCGAGGAAGATAACGAAACCGAGCAAGGCGTTTCGATCGATAAAGTTAAAAACGCGGTCGTTACTTTAAAAGAGAGTAACGCAGAATTGAAAAAACGATTAGATCATCTAAAAAATATTAATAACGAAACTGAAACTTTATACAAATCGGAAATCGATATGTTAAAATCGGAATTACAAACCGGTAAAGTGTACGAAACGGTTATGAACGATTTATTGTCGGTACTGCAAGGTGAAAATGAAAATAATATCGCTGAAATCGATGTAAAAAGTGTCGTTTTAACTTTAAAAGAAAATAATTCAGAACTGAAAAAGACAGTCGATGAATTAAAACAAAAATATAATCTAAAGGAATCGGAATATACTAATGAAATTGAATCTAAAAAAATCTATGAAGAAATTGTTAATGAGATTTGTTCCTTATTAAACAAAGAAAATGAACACCCGATTTCAAAAGAAGAAATCGTTTCGCTAGTGAAATCGATGAAAGAAACCAGCGAGAAAGTTAATATTGTTGAACAATCTTGTAATGAAACTGAAAATCATTACAAAAAAGAAATCGATATGTTAAAAGCTGAATTAGAAACCGGTAAAGTTTATGAAACGGTTTTGAATGATTTATTAAATGTGCTTCAAGATTCGAATGAATATACTATCGAACAAGATAATGTTAAAAATGCTGTAATCGGTTTGAAAGAAAGCAACATGGAATTGAAGACATTACTCGAAAAATTACAGAACGATATTACCGAGAAAGAATCAGTACTGATGAAGGAGATTGAACATTTAAAAACAGATCTGGAAGATAGTAAAAAGAATGAAGTAATCGTAAATGAATTACGGAAAATTTTGAAGAGTCATGTTGAATTAACACGTGACGAAATTATTGAAACGGTAACGTCATTAAAAAATTTAAATGAAAATCTTGCGAAACAACTCGATGAATTTAAAGTAAACGTCGAACAAACAACATGCGAAATTGAAAATTTAAAACAAGAAATTGAATCTTTAACACCGTACAAAACAGCTGTGAAAAACTTACGTAATTTATTACAAGAAAATCGGGAACTTTTAATAGAAGAAACCAGTGACATTATAAATATTGTTACTTCATTAAAAAGTAATGTTACAAAATACCGATCGCAAGTAACCGATTTAGAAAATGAATATCAAAGTAAGGTTACAAGTTACGAAGATGAAATCAACTCGTTACGATTGGATCTTGAACAGAACAAGAAACACAAGGATATTTTAAATAAATTGTACAACGTTATAAAACAAGAAATTGAAATTGAAAATTTAAACGATGATGATGATATAGAAAATATTATAATATCTATGAAAGATAATTTGAATGAATTGAAAAATTCAATGGATATCGCTAGTAATTTAATTTCAGAAAAAGATAACGAAATCGATTTATTGAAGGAAAAAATTGAAACTGTTAATAAATATCACGTTGAGTTACGTCGTAAATTACATATTGATGAGAATGTTGATATTCAAGATCATGTAATTAACTTAAAAGAAACAGTTGATAAATTGACGAATGAATTACAATATACAAAAGATAATGAAACCCAATTTAAAACAAAATTCGAAGAACTGAATGTTCAGTTAGAAGAAAGTAAAGAATTTGAAAATATTGTCAATGAATTATGTCGTTTGTTACAAAATGAAACGAATAACATAACTAAAGAAGATATTAAAATTGTTGTCACTAAAATAATGGAGGATAATATATTGTTAAAAAATAATTTGATTGAGATCGAAACAAAATTCAACGAAGAAATTGACAGTTTGAAAACAGAAATACGTAAAGGAAAACAAAATGAATCGGTCGTTAATGAATTACGTAAAATTCTTCAGATTGAAAACATCGAAGATTTTGAAAATTCGTTAATAGCTTTGAAAAATAATAATGAAGAATTAAAACGATCCGTTGAGGAATTACAGAAAGTAAAAGAAGAAAATAATTCGTTAACGGAAATGTTGAATGAAACTCACGTTGAAAAGAAAACTGAAATTGATGCACTTAAAGAGAAATTAGAATCGTATATCGAATGCGTAGATATCTGTTATAATTTATGCAGTATTCTAAACGACGGTATGAACACGAAAATATCAAAACATGAAATAAGAGATGTTGTTTTAAATTTAAAAAAAGAAAACGTCGAATTAGTTGAACAATTAAATACGATGAAATCTTCGTATACCGATATAAATTCTTTTAGTAAAGGTGAGATTGAACGATTGGAATCTAAAGTAAAACAATTAACTGAATTCGAATCTATCGTTAACAGTATTTGTGGTATTTATTTCTCTATTAATAACACCGAAATCGTTAAAGAAGATCTTGTTGAATTTGTTCAACAAATGCGTAATGATGTTAAATTATTACAAAAACAACTACACGAAGAAAAATCTGATAAAGAAGAAATCAATAATAAATATAAAGAAAATGAAGAAATTATTAATGAATTACGTAAACTTTTTGAAGATGAAAAACATAAGATATCGAAAAACGAAATTATTAACCATGTACGTTATATAAAAACAAGTGTTAATAATATTCAAAAACTTTTAATCGATTTAAAAGAACAACATCGTGAACTTCAGTCGAAATGTAATATCGATATTGAAGAATTAAAAACGAAACTCGATTCTGAAATGAAATTCGGAAAGATCGTGAATGATATTATTAATTTAAATATTTCAAACGACATTAATACCGTCGTTGAATCGATAAAATCTTTGAAAACTAATAATAATGATTTAGAAAAAGAAATCGATGATATTAAATCGGTCAACGATATAATTAGTGCGAAAAAGGAAGAATTCGATCAGGTATTCGATGAATTAAAAACGATTTTGGAATTACAAGATGATATCGAAGAATGTAAAATCATTAATGTTGTTTCCGATTTAAAAACTCAAACGATTAGTTTACGTAATGAAATCGTCGATAAAGAAATTTTATTGAAAGACGAAATTAAAAAATTATCATCCGAAAATGAGGTTGTATTTGAAAAATTAAATGAATGTAAAAATGCGTTTAATTCATTGAAAAATGTATTGGATCTTAATGGAAATGATAATCTATCGAATACGGATATTGTGAACGCCGTGATTTCTTTAAAGGATAATAATTCGCAGTTGAACGAACAATTAATTCGATTGGAAGCAAATAATGAAGATATTATTGCAAAATTAAATTCCGCGAGTGAAGGATTGAAAAATAAATTGGTAGTTTGTAAAGAAAATGAAGACTTGTTCGCTAATTTATCTGAAGTATTAAAAGAAAATTGTAATGTAGAAGAATTTAATAAAAATAATATTTTGGATGTTGTTAAAACTTTAAAATCAGAACATTGCAATTTGATTTCTGAAAATGAAACTTTAAAACGATTTGAATATGAGAATGTCGAATTGAAAATTAAATTGGATTCGTATGAGACAAAGGAAAATGCTGTCATTCGTCTTGTAAAAGATTTCTCTACAGATAATTCAAACGTTGAGGAAATATCAACTCAAGAACTTATCGAAAATTTCAGAGAACATTGCTTAAATTTACAAAAGAAACATCGCAATGTATCGAATATTGTTGATATCGTTAAAAGTTTAAAAACAGAAGTAGATAATTTAAAAATTCAAATTAAACCCTCCGATATAGTTCTCGATTCCGAGAAATTGAAATCTGTTGAGGATCCATCTAGTGCCACTGATTTGAAAACCGAACTGTTAGAATGCTCCATTATAGATTTAAAAATTATAAATAATTATCTTAAAAAATCTGAGCACATTGAAGACGGCATAAGAAAGAAATTGATCAGTGAAATACAAAATCTAAAACCATCATTTACTGTTAATGTCGATGAACAGTACTCATCGATTCAATTACTTGATGATTTCATCGCATTCGTTATGGAAAAAGAAACGGAAATAATGACGTGTTTACAAGAGAATTTCCAAAAGACTAATCAGAAGATGCAAGAAAAGGTAAATCAATTAAACGACGAGAAAGATAAACTGAAACAATGGAATCAACAGCTCGAAGATGAAGTCGTCGGAAATTTGAATCATGAAATAAATACGAAATCGGATGAGATTAATTCGCTCGTCGATAAGTGTAAAGGTTTAGAGGATGAAGTCAAAAATAAATCAACCGATTTAGATGTTTACAAGCAGAAACTTATTGAAGCGGAAAATGATATTTCTTCACTCCGTCAAGAAGTAGATGAAATGCAAACCCAATTAAAAGAGAACGAAAAAGTAGCCACGATCAGTTCCAAATGTGAAGAATTAAAAATTCAGCTACAAACAAAAGACAATCGTATTTCTGTTCTCAATGATGACGTACAAGGAAAAGTCTCAGAAATCGTTCAATTGCAGAGTCTGTTTGAATCGAAAGTTTCAAATTGTAGTCGGTTATCATTCGAGTTGAAAGAACTACAAACGAAATTAGATAAACAAAGTGAATCGATAATAGAATATGAAAAAGCTAAAGAAATTTACTTGTCGGAACTATCTGAATTGAAAATTAAGTTGGATGAGAAATCCAGCGAATGTACTGAATTAAAAGATACATTAAGTACCCTTAAAGAAGATTATATCACTGTTAAACGATCGTTAGAAAATAGTTGCGGAAGTACCAAATCGTTACAATTACAGCTCGATGCGATGACTGAAGATTTAGAGAGAACAAAACTGGCGTTATCCGAATTAAAAGATAGTATGAAATCTGTACAAGTTAATATTGATAAAGAAAGATTATCTCTTCTAGAAAAAATTGAAGAAAAGGATAAAAAAATTAAACAATTAGAATTTGAAATTTCTCAACACTCGAAAGAACATGTCCGCATTGAATCAAACAAGAAGATTATTGAATCTTTGGAACAAGAAATCGCTTTGAAGAATAAAGAATTATTAGAAGAGAAACAAACGAAAGATTTAAAAATTAAGGAATTAATCGAACTTCAAGAAATTTTGAAAACTAAAGAGAATTATTATAAGGATCTCGAAAATAATTTAACGAAACTAGCGAATGAAATTTCATCTCATCGTGATATGGTTACGAAACTGAAAGTCGAATTGAAAAATAAACAACACGAATGTAATGAAGCAGAAAAAACTCATAAAGAAAAATTACAAATGTTAGAAAACATTGAAACCGAATTGAAAATTGAAAAACAACACACTAAAAAATTACGAATCAAAAACGAAAGTCTCATTCGAAAATTAGAAATGTTCGATCAAAAAGAAAATATGCCGTCTGTTAAATCGTTTTCGCCGAATAATAACGCTAAACAATTGATCAGCGATAATTCGATCCACGCTGAAAAATTGAAAACTTTCGAAAAAGATTTATTCGCTATTTTCGATGTCCCTCCTAAATCGTTGGAAAATGCATTAGTAGTTATAAAATCGACCGTAGAAAAAGTCAAAGAATTAGAAACTCAACTCAGCGATACTGAATTCGATAAAAATAACCTCGATAAGGAGTGTGAAGACATGAACGATCATATTAAACAATTAGATAAAGAAATCGCTGAACTTTATGAAAAAGAAGAAATATTAACGAAAGATTTAAACAATCTTAAAACGGAATTAACGAACGGTAAACAGTCCAATGAACAACTCAATAAAGATATCAGCTGGTTACGCACTGAAAATAGTCGGCTGAAACAGTCGGTTAAGGAATTAAGAAACGACAAGAAGAATCTAGTTGCAGTAACGGCCGATAAAAAACAATTCGATACGAGTGCGAGCAAAGATTTTGGAACTCCTTCAGAATTCAAGTCGCTGAAAAATAGATGGGAACAAATATCGAAAGCAACGCCAAGCAGTAAGTGTTATTTTTTTCTGTGTTATTAATCTTAGCTTGTGATAATAAATTTTATAACCTTTCGTAATAATAAGGCTGCCCATAACAGACAGGTGGAGTGTCAAATTATTTACACTCAATCTGTTCGTTACAGGGCTAAAATAAATCGTTCTGTTTCTTATCGCATGGTCAGCCAATTAAATGACTGAATCATTTAAGAACAGAAGAGGTAGAGTTGTAAAAGACACTAATCAGAGTTATCTCCTCTGAAAGTAATGGATTTCATTATACAGCCAGACCCTGTGGTGAATGAAGTGAAGGTGTCATTTGCAGAGTGGAAAATATGTGCTTTTCAGAAGGCCCGGCATGCTGATAAGCGTACTTTTCCACTGAGTGAGTTGTGGCAATGGTAAACCACCTGACTCCTCGTTTTACTTAGTAAAACCTCTAGAGGTTCAAACCAGCCTCTACAGGCTAATGACCTAAACAACAACGATAATAAGGGTCAGTCAATTTTTCTTTTAGAATCTAGATTAACACATTGAGCCCTGAGGCTGGAATCATGGATGTACTGCTATGCCGACGCACCATTGCCTTGAGAGAATGCTATGATTCCTTTAAGCATCAGTCGCCTATGCGAATGATAAAATTCAAAAGAAAGCTATTAGGTGCATGGTGGGAGCTAACCAGCTAATCTCATCCACACCACTATTTAACACGTTCACTGCGGCCCGTGTTAAGTGATGTTATTCGCTGTGACTGAACCATTGTCTGCCGCATTTATATGTTCCCCTCACACAGTAATGCACAAGTCCGCGGCGCCTCATATTCTCTCTACAGTTACAATTTCTCGTGTGTATTTTCATTTAATACTTTTATTTTAAATTTATACGTGTATGTTTGTTTTTACTATAGATAAATGTATTTGTTTTCATTTTAAAAATACACACATAAAAGTATAAATAAAAAACAAATGTAAAAGTCTGAATGTACTTTGCTTTTATCACGAAAACCTACGAGAAAAAATTAAAAACTTATAGGAATAAAAGGATAATAATAGTTCTATATGGCACTCTTAGCTGAATAACTGCGGTGTGGCCAAAGGTTTCTGAAAAGTTGAAAATAAGTAATATTACGGTACAGATGGCAGACAGATATCGGTATTTGTGACGGTTATACAATTTTTTCTTTTTTTCAACAATATTTTATTACCCTTTCTGTTCCCACGGCAGTAAGTCTTTCCGTGAACAGGTAAAAATGCAATTCCAAAAATGGGGTCACCTAAGAAAAGAATTGAATAAGCCTACTAGTATACTATTATAAGTGAATGACGCTGCCGCTTTGTGTGAATGTGCACGCCTCGTACGCTCCTAAAATTATAAGTACTAATAAAATATTTCTATAACCAATTTTTAAATTGTGCTAACATTTTAAAAACATTAATACCTACTAGTTTCTTTAAAAAAAGTTAACTTTAGGTCTGTATGTTCGAAAAAATAGGCCTACTTAAATTTAAAGCATTTAGGTATTACATTCGTATACTCATATTTATTTATTTAGTTGCATTTTTGCCACACTTAATATTTACTAAGTATAGTAAATGTTGCGTAATTGTAAGAAAAGTAGTATAATGAAATAACATTTTGTTAATAACTAATAAAACAGCCCGTAAAACTCGAAACATAGAAGAAAATATATCAGTTTTTAAAACTCCGCAAAAAAAAAACTGGTGACGTCTATCCAAGAACTGATCGCTCACTACCATAGAATGAACCTTTTCCTATTACTGGGCAATAAAATAAAGACTATTCACCCTACCTAAACGTAGAAAGAAGCAATAATAAACTGTATAGATCGGACGCGGAAACGCGTCGGCCAGTCACCTGGGAGTGTTAAGGTTGACGTGGATCCGCGTCAGCCGCAGTCAACGTGTTAAGGAGCTTAAATTGCTTACAGTTCCCTCTCTCTACATTTTTGAGGTGATTATGTATGTTAGGCAAAATAATTTTATGCAGAATTTCAATGTTCACTATCATAACACGAGAAACAGAAATGATTATTATGTGGCTAATCATTCCACTAAATTGTTTGAACAAAAACCTACTTATGCAGGGAGAAAATTCATTAATAAATTACCCCAATTTTTAAAATGTTGTGAGGATTTGAATTCCTTTAAAAAAAATCTGAAAAATTACTTGATCCGTGAAACTTTTTATAGCGTACAAGAATTTCTTTGTTGATAGTAGTGATGATACATTGTGTGATTCTTATATGCATTTCAGTTGTTATATATGACATGACTTATACTCCTCCTGGAGTCTCCAGGGCGCAAAAAAAGAAAGAAAACAAATCGAACTTGTTTATCTATTCGTCAGCTAAATACTTTGTGTTTAAACGCGTTTGTTGCGTGATTAGAAAAGTATATCAATTTATAATTGGATAACGTACAGTACATAAAAAAATCGGTGTGTAGAGGTTGTGCATTCCCCAATTAACAGAATTTACTTTTGAGTAATAATTAAACTATTTTTATGTAAAAATATTTTGTGACACTTATCGCTAAGGTCTGTTTCAGGATCTAGGTAATTAAATAATTAATACACTAAAGTTTACAATTACAAATATTTATTACACTAAAAGATTTACAAAATAAACAACAAATAACTTAATAATTTACTTAGCACTACTTACAATCTATTTACTACTTACTGCCGGCCGCATTGGCGCAGTTGGTAACGTGCTCGCCTCTCATCATGCGGTCTTGGGTTCGAATCCCATTCAGTCCTGGCATATTTTCATACGTTACAAAACATCATTTCATCATTCACCGTCTGCATTAGCAGTAATTGCAGAACAGTCGGACGTTAAAAAAAAAACTTACAATCAATTTTCTAGAATACACATACAAAATGAAACTGAATACACAAAAACTGAATTTAATACAGGTACACAATAACTTTTCACAACACACACCCAGCAAAGACAGTATAATAATCGTTGACCAACACAATGCTCGGAACGCGCCTTGCACAAACGCCCAATAGCAACTCGTCAAAGATCAAACGAATACTAACTCCTGACCGCGCTCGGGGGTCTCTTTTATAGTGAATCAAAAGAACCTACTCGAAAAACACTGAACTTCGATACAAATAGTAAGGTACAAAAAAACCCTTTATAAATGAGTGCTAGAAAAATCTATTGTAAACAAGTCAACTATTGTAAATAGAAAACGTAAACAACCTGCTCCTTCATAAATAGCTGTAGGCCTACAACAATACCCGACCTCTTATCACACACAATAGCGCAGTTATTTCAAACAACTTTCATGAATAGGCATACCTTTATCGTCCTATTGTCACTTATTGTTACTATTTCACTCTATTATCCTCTCTTACTATTTTCATGAATGAAATTCTAGAAATTAAACGAACCATGTCTTTTCTTCGATATTGTCACAATATTATTCTTACAGAGGTGCTAACTACTGCGGATCATCTGTAATTATTACGGTTGTATTATAATTACAGATTTACAGAAGGCTCTTTGTAAATACGAATTAGTAGGAAATGATTTACTTGAAATTGTAATAGATTATTTGGTTGTAGAATACACTTTACTTTTAGATGCGGGGATGTTTTCATGTTCAGTGAATTCCAGGTCATTTGGCGTTTTACGCTGACAGAAAAGCTAAAAATTGAATGTTCGAAATGGTTGTAATGATTTTGCAACAACGGGTAAAACCAAATGTCAATTTTCTTCTTGTTTGTATATTTCTTCTTGTTTTACATTGTCTTTGATGAAAATACAGAGCAATCACTGCACTTTGATCCACATCTGTATGTCAACTGACAAAAGTTTTGAAAACCAGTTGTCAAACTGGGCAGCTAACCGGTTGTGTGTGTGTAAGCAGTCTTAAGGTGTTGAATCAACACTAATGCAAATTAGCGATATTGAACTATATTTTTTTCCATTGTACCTTCTGAAAATCAAGTTGTAAATTTTCAATTAATGTATCTAAGTACATAATATTTTTTTCCAGAAGAATGCTGTAAGTGCGAAGAATTTTTAAAGACTGTTCAAGAACTAAAAGTAGAATTAGCTGGAAAGAATAGCCAGATAGCAATGCTTGAAATTCAAATTCAAGGCGAAAATTTCCCGTACAAGAAAAAAGCGATGCTTTTAGAAGAATCATTAAATGAATCTAAGACTAAGGTAATAACAACATTTATGGATATTTACTAAATTTTCACAAACAAATTCTTGTAATGCTGACCATTTAATTTATAAATCACAATATAAATGATATTTATTTCTTACCGTTTTCTTTCCTTGACCTTTAGTTAAAAAGCTTATGTACTTAAGACATCATCAAAAAAAAAATTAATTGAATTTTATTTTAATGTAGAAATACTGCAGCGCTTTCAATCAAAATGCCTGAGACTGATCACTGCAGCTCCCCCCCCCCCATGGTAGTACGTAACAAATGAAATACTACACAATGACCTAAACCTGCCCTATAATATAAAAGAAGAAATTAAACAACATAGCGAAAAACATTTACAAAAACTAGAAGACCATCAGAATCCATTAGCGATTAGCCTCCTTGACAACAGCAAAGATACTCAGACTGAAACGCTTTAAACCATTGGACTTACCTCTACAATTTTGTTAGTCATTTAAAATTTTTTTTTATCTTTTCTACTTCAACTCCTAATCATCGGCATCTCATTATTGGCGTCGTTTTCATCTCTACCATCGTCATTGTCATCTCCAAATTCAACACTTTGTGTTTCGGGATGTTGATTCACGGTTCATCAAGTTTGATTTTGTATAGATATATTTTTTGTTTCTTCACAGTTTGGTCTTTTTCAAACGCACTAATGAGTATCGTTTGTGTTTTATTTCTAAGGACATTACTCAGATTTTCTTAAAGTTATTGTATTTATTAACTGATTGCAAAAGAAATACTATACTGTTTAAAAAAAAAAAAAAAAAAAAAAAAAAAAAAAATTAATGTTATTCGGAAGAAGGCGGCACCACCAAAATGTACGTAAGTTTTTTAAACTAAAGGACAACCAAAGAAAAAGTAAGAGATAAATTTAATTCATATAGTAAAACGTTGATAATCTGAATTAATTGGGCATGGACTCCGTCCATATTTTCGAAGTGAACCAATAAAAGACCCAGTAAATGTGTTTAAGGTAAAATATTGTGACACTACTTATCGCTAAGGTCCGTTTTGGGATCTAGGTTATTAAATAATTAATACACTAAAGTTTACAATTACAAATATTTATTACACTAAACGATTTACAGTCCAGCCTCTCTTAGTTTGCTCCTAATGTAAACAAATAATGACGTCACTGAGCATGTGCATTATATCAAAATGTGTACACGCTGATTAAAAACAACAAAGTACTTTCAAAAGTATTTAAATAGAAAATACTTTTAAAAGTATTTTTATAAATGAAATTGTTAGGCCTACATCATATCATGACTGATGTTTTTAGTACTTTAAGTACTTTTAATTAAATAAATAGTTAACTTAATAGGAATACGACATCCATAAAGTCGAAGACTCTAGTGTGCACCCTGTTGTAGGTGGCTTTTGTTTGTTGACAGTAGGAGCAAACTAACAACGGCTGAATTGTACATAATAAATAATTTAATAATCTACTTAGCACTACTTACAATCAATTTTATAAGGTTACACATACAAAATGAAACTGAATACACAAAAACTGGATTTAATACAGATACCCAATAACTTTTTACAATACACACACACACAAACAAAAACAGTATTACAATCGTTGACCAACACAATGCTCGGTACGCGCCTGCACTATGTCCGATAGACACTCGTCAAAGATCAAACGAATATTAACTCTGACCGTGCTCTTGGGGGGGGGGGGGTCTCTTTATATACTCATTCAAAAATAAATCTTTATAATGCATCCTGCAGTTTGAAATATTTCTATTTCATATAATAAATTAATATAATAATTTCACTAACCTTCTTTTTAAACTGCGTCACCTTTATTTTATTCCTACTTACACGTGTTTCGGTGGATCCACCATCATCAGAGTCAATGAAAAATTGAAACTAAAAATTTTTTTCATTTATTTAAAATTTACAGAAGATGATACATCTTCAGTCACTTGTATAAAAGTTTTATCCACCATCATCAGAGTAAATGAAAAATTGAAACTAAAAATTTTTTTCATTTATTTAAAATTTACAGAAGATGATACATCTTCAGTCACTTGTATAATAGTTTTATACAAGTGACTGAAGATGTATCATCTTCTGTAAATTTTAAATAAATGAAAAAAATTTTTAGTTTCAATTTTTCATTGACTCTGATGATGGTGGATCCACCGAAACACGTGTAAGTAGGAATAAAATAAAGGTGACGCAGTTTAAAAAGAAGGTTAGTGAAATTATTATATTAAATCTTTATATACTCATTTAAAAAGATCATTCCAGAAAAAGTAGAGAAACTCCATGCAAACAATAAAGTACAAAAAATAACCCTTTATAAGTGAGTGCTAGCAAAAAACCATTGTAAACAAGTCAACAATAGGTCTTTTGTAAATAGAAGTTGTTACAGGTCTCTTTCACAAATACCCGACCCTTTTATCATATACAATAGCGGAGTCCTATTAATAATAGACATGCCTTTATTGTCCTATTGTCACTTATTGTTACTATTTCACTCTATTATCCTCTCTTTACTATTTCCATGAATGAAATTCTAGAAACTTCGCGCACCATGTCTTCTCCGATATTGTCACAGTATTAACTATAGTCTCTTGAGTCACGAGTGTTTGCAACGAGGGGTAAAGGGGGAACAGCATCAGTGCGCATGCCCGACCGCTTTAGTTTCAGTACGACAAACATAACAACTTATACTATACCCAGACCATATACAGTAAGTATACGAGGGGGGTACCCAAAAGTATCCGGAATAGCTCTGCTGTGGGCGGAGCTTGTGCAATACAAATTCCCGCCACTAGGCTGCTTGTAGCACTACTCATTGCCAGTTCAATGCCATTTTGTTCGCTGATCTAGCTTGTTCTGTTCTCGTGCAGTGATTGTTCTCGCTAGTGCTGTTTTGTGCTCGTGTCGTTTTTCATGATGGCAAGTTTTAATGAACAACGTGCGGCTGTGAAATTTTGCTTCTTGCTCGGTAAAAACGCCGCGGAAACAGTTGTAATGTTGAACACAGGCGACGCTATTGGAAAAACCCAAGTGTACGAGTGGTTTTTGCGCTTTAAAAATGGCGACATGTCGAGTGAGAACAAACCTCGTTCTGGACGACCGTCGACTTCCCGAACAGACGAAAATGTTGTGAAAGTGAAAGAAATTGTACAAACAGACCGACGACAGACCATTGACCAAATATCACAGGTTAGTTGGTTATCTTGGAGCTCAGTCCAACGCATTTTAACAGAAGACTTGACAATGAAAAGAGTCGCTGCCAAGTTTGTGCCTCGGGTTCTGACAGACACTCAAAAGGAACGTCGAATTGAAACGTGTAGTGATTTGAAACAACAGCTTGAAACTGATCCAGATTTCATGTCAAAGATCATTACGGGTGACGAGTCTTGGTGCTATGGGTACGACCCAGAAACCAAACAACAATCCAGTCAATGAAAGACTTCATTATCACCCCGACCAAAAAAATGTCGTCAAGTCAGATCGAACATCAAAACAATGCTGATTTGCTTTTTTGATGTGAGGGGAATTGTCCATTCAGAGTTCGTTCCACCAGGCCAGACGGTAAATCAAACTTTTTATCTTGAAGTGTTAAGAAGACTACGAAACAGCATTCGTCGTAAAAGACCTAATTTGTGGCAGACAGGGGACTGGTTTTTCCACCACGACAACGCGCCTGCACACACGGCAATCTCGGTTACCCAGTTTTTGGCGAAAAACGGCATGGTTTTGCTACCACACGCACCGTACCCGATCTGGCTCCGTGTGATTTTTTCTTGTTCCCACGCATGAAAAGGGGCATGAAAGGTCTTCGATTTAACAACGTTGATGATGTCAAGAAAAAAACGACGGATGAGCTGGCAGCCATCACTGAAGAGGAGTACAAAAAATGTTTTGAACAGTGGAAGCACCGGTGGGACAAATGTATTAGTTGTAATGGAGAGTATTTTGAAGGGGATAAGGTTCTTTTGTAAAAAAATTAAAAATAAATAGTTTTAAAAAATAATTCCGGTTTCTTTTGGGTACCCCCTCGTATCGCGGAACCTTTTGTAGTTTAACTGTACGAATATAATAACTGTTTATTACTGTGAACATAAATGTCGGTTTCTCGAAAACATAAATGTCGAACTATTCAGAGTACTGAACGAACTCTTATACGCAATGTAATAAAATGTTCAGCCAATTAAATGACTGAATCATTTAAGAAGAGAAGAGGTAGAGGTGTGTTAGGTGACACTAATCAGAGTTATCTCCTCCTCTGAAAGTAATGAATTTCATTATACAGCCGGACCCTGTGGTGAATAAAGTGAAGGTGTCATTTACAGAGTGGAAAATATGTGCTTTTCAGAGGGCTCGGCATGCTGATAAGCGTACTTTTACACTCAGTGAGGAAGGCAATGGTAAACCACCTCACTTTGTGTTTTACTTAGTAAAACCTCTACAGGTTCAAACCAGCCTTTTGGCTGATGACCTAAACAACAATAAAATGTTGTAAAGTTGAAGCTAAACAAAAATTCCTATCCGTGCCTCTTAAAAAAAGGCATGAGCGAGCAGCTAACTACAGTTCAGCCATTCTTAGTTTGCTCCTGCTGTCAACAAACAAAAGCCACCTACTACAGGGTGCACGCTAGAGTCTGTGACTTTACGGATGTCGTATTCCTATTAAGTTAACTATATTTTAAATTATAAGCACTTAAAGTACTAAAAACATCAGTCATGATATGATGTAGGCCTAACAATTTCATTTATAAAAATACTTTTAAAAGTATTTTGTATTTAAATACTTTTGAAAGTATTTTGTTGTTACTTTTTAATCAGCATGTACACATTTTGATATAATGCGCATGCTCAGTGACGTCATTATTTGTTTACATTAGGAGCAAACTAACAGAGGCTGGACTGTACTGTGATGTTTCTCGTTCCCCAATTCAAGAAATAAATAAGGAAATTAAAGAAGCTATTCAAGCATGAAGAAGCTATTCTTTAACAGTTTTATTGACATCTGGTAATAAAAAGAAAACGGTTAGGTTTTGCTTTTTAAGAATTACAACAAAATTGTATCATTTTTCTTGGTTTATTTTTTTCATAGATTATGGCATTAAAACAAGAAGTACGCAGATTGCAGAGTTGTCTTCATGAGGTGACCGTCTTTGATTCGGGGCCTAATGGTAAACAGGCACCACGTAAAACTGTAAGTGACATCGCTGTTCAAGCATCAACCAGTTTTGAATCGCAACAAGATCATGAAGCATCTGCTGGCAATATTGTTCAGGTGAGTATCTGTGTTTAAGATCCTTATTAAGGATGTATACTATATATTTTTACTTTCTCTTGCCTATATGAATGTATAGGAAGGAAAGTATTGTTTTCATGTCGATTTTAAGAAATCGAGTTTACACCGGATCTATACGTTTTCAGACCCCCTGAACCCAAAAAACAGGTTTTTAGCGATTGGTCTGTGTGTGTGTGTGTGAACAGAATATCTCAAGAACGGAACATCGTACGAACTTGAAACTTGAAACTTAAGTTACATATCACTACCGGACCCGACACGAACATTTTCATCAAAATCGGTCAACCGGAAGTAGTAGTTTATTCGTATAATTTTTCACTTTTTTGCAATTTTCTCAAAAACTAGTCCTACGATTTTTTTTAAAATCAACTGGTTTACTACATTTTTTATGCTCTACAATATAGAATAGGCGCCATGTTTGCTGAAATTCTGCTTGAGGCTGTTTTTACATAAAAACATTTTCTTTTTAAGATTGCGGCTTTAATATGCATTTTAGCGCAAAACATTATATAATAAAAGTTGTAGAGAATGTAAAATTCTACAACTTTTATTTCAAACATTTTTTTGTATAACGCTTAGTTTAGCGGTAATTTGCGATTTTCTGTTTTTTTTCTCACGAAAACGTGAGAAAAATCGATTTTTTTAACATTTCGGTCTTAGTATGCATTTTATGACAAAAGTGTATATAATTAAATTTATAGAAAATTAAAAGATCTACAACTTTTGTTTAGAGCATTTTTCTCTACAGGGCCTAGTTTAGCGTGAAAGCGTGATTTTCCGTATTTTTAAGCCAAACTGAGTTCGATTGTCATTTTGCGTCATTCACTCATGATTAAAATAAGGTTATGTTTTTGAAGTTAGTTTTTGTTTATTTCTAATATTTTATTAATAATGTTAGGTTTATTATTAATTATTTGCATTGGCAAGAGAAAGTTGTGTGAGTGTTTCACACCAGATTTTTTTTACTTTCTCTTGCCTATATGAATGTATAGGAAGGAAAGTATTGTTTTCATGTCGATCACAACAAATACACTATTCACCGGATCTACACGTTTTCAGAGCCCTTGAACCCAAAAAACATGTTTTTAGCGATTGGTCTGTGTGTGTGTGAACAGAATATCTCAAGAATGGAACATCGTACGAACTTGAAACTTAAGTTACTTACCACTACCGGACCCGACACGAACATTTTCATCAAATTCGGTAAACCGGAAGTGGTAGTTTATTCGTGTCATTTTTCACTTTTTGGCGATTTTCTCAAAAACTGGTCCTACGATTTTTTTTTAAAATCGCCTTATTTACTTAATTTTTTATGCTCTACAAGATAGGGTAGACGCCATGTTTGTTGAAATTCTTGGTCAGGCTGTTTTCACATAAAAAATTTGTTTTTTTAAGATTGCGGCTTTAATATGCATTTTAGCGAAAAAATGTATATAATAAATAAAAGTTGTAGAGAATTTGAAATCCTACAACTTTTATTTCAAACATTTTTTTGTATAACAGTTAGTTTAGCAGTAATTAGCGATTTTCTGTTTTAACGGAACATTGTACGAACTTGAAACTAATTAAGTTACATACCCTTACCGGCCCGACACGAACATTTTCATCAAAATCGGTCAACCAGGAGTAGTAGTTTATTCGTGTAATTTTTCACTTTTTTGCGATTTTCTCAAAAACTGGTCCTACGATTTTTTTAAAAAGCGCTTGGTTTACTGAATTTTTTATTCTCTACAAGATAGGGTAGGCGCCATGTTTGCTGAAACTCTTAATGAGGCTGTTTTCACGTAAAAACATAGTTTTTTTAAGATTACGGCTTTAATATGCATTTTAGCGCAAAAATTTATATAAAAGAAGTTGTAGAGAATTTAAAATTTTACAACTTTTATTTCAAACATTTTTTTGTATAACGCTTAGTTTAGCGGTAATTAGCGATTTTCTGGTTTTTTCCTCACGAAAACGTGTGAAAAATCGATTATTTTAAGATTTCGGCCTTAGTATGCATTTTTTGACAAAAGTGTATATAATCAAATTTATAGTCATTTAAAAGATCTACAACTTTTATTTAGAGCATTTTTTTCTACAGAGTCTGGTTGAGTGTGAAAAAGTGATTTTCCGTATTTATAGGCCAAACTGAGGTTGATTTTCATTTTGCGTCTTTCATATATATGATTAAAATTAGGTTATGTTTATTGAGGTTAGTTTTTATTTATTACTAATGTTAGTTTTATTGTTAATTATTTGCACTGGGGCAAGAGAAAGTTGTGAGTGTTTCACACCAGATTTTTTTTATATCTTTTTTACTGAATTTGTTTAAATGTTTCTTTTCATTTACAGAGGCAATCTGTGGGCTTACTGAAGGAAAAAGTGACAAAAATGGAACGAGAAGCAGTACTTCTTAAAAGATTATGCAGAGACCGAAATAAAAGAATTGAGCAGCTGGAACAAGAAATGAAACAGCTTGGTTTTTCTTTAAAGGTAGGTACTTATACTTTCTTAACCTGAATATCAATTAAAACTAGGATAATGAAATTTGGTAAAAGTTATAGGTGTAAGGTAAAGATAGAGAACTGTGTATCTACATCTTTTGCTGCCTATTTGCTACGATTTTGTCTTGTTTTTAACAATATTTTATCAAACTTTCTGTTCCCACGGCAGTAAGTCTTTCCGTGGACAGGTAAAAATGCAATTCCAAAAATGGGGTCACCTAAGAAATGAATTGAATAAGCCTACTAACGGGTGTTTCAAAAAGGACGCACTTCGAAGTTTGAGAACGCTAATTTATTACATTAAGTAATTACAAATTATACGGTATGAAATTATTACCTTTATAACATTCAGATTACCTTTAAAACTTCACAATAAATGTTCAAAATGACTTCCTCCGCTCGTAATGCAAGTTCGGATACGTTTCATAACATTTGCAGCCACTTTTCGTAAAGTTTGCTCATTAATGTTTGTAGTCTCACTTTCAATATTAGGCTTCCATTCTTCAATTGTATGAGGATTGTTTTTAAAAACCTTACTCTTTAAATTCCCTCAAAGAAAAAAATCCGCAGGAGTAAGATCTAGGGATCTCGGTGGCCACAATCCTTTTGATATCACACGATGGCCAAAAAATTCTCGTAACATATTCAGCGTTTCAGTAGAAGTATGGCACGTTGCGTTATCCTGCTGAAACCACCAATCTCGATCGTGTAATTCTAACAACGCTATAAATTGTTCAATTAAGTTGCGGTACACCACACCATCTACAGATGTGTCAAAAAATAAAGGCCAAACAATACGACGCCGGTAGATCGCACACCAAACACCAATTTTATGTGCGTGTAGTGGACGTTCATGAAATGTGTGAGGATTATGAGCGCTCCATATTCGGCAGTTTTGGCTGTTGATGTAACCATTCAAGTGGAACCATGCTTCGTCACTGAAATAAACACGATCCAATATTTCAACACCGTTGTCATTAACAAGAGCATGTATCCAACGACAATACTGTATAAGTTTCCCATGGTCAACTTCTTTCAGTTCATGAACGACACCGATGCGGTAAGGATGCAGATTTAATTTTTTTGTAGCCCTTAAAGCGGAAGATAGTGATAATCCAGCCTGTGAAGATAACTTTCTAAGTGATTTGCCTGGTGAGGTAGTCAAACGTTGTTTCACATCGTCCAAAACTTGTTCTGTTAACACTGATGGTCGACCTATGCTTTTCCGATCCTGTACACTGCCACTCTTACGAAATTTATTAATCAGACGCGATATTGTGGTGTTATTAGGTACTTCAGAATTGGGAAATTTTAACTGGAACTCGTCTTTCACTCGTTTGTAAGATTTATATGCGCAATAACTTTCAATAATAAAAACACGTTCATCCTTTGAAAAAACCATGTTTGAACTTATACAGACACAAATGAATACTAGGATAGCATTACTACATGTCAGTAATACACAATGGGTCAACAATGAGTACGGTAGTGCCAACTGTTATTTGGGGGGAAAAAATATTCCCTATGCAGAAAATATTAATCCTTAAACTTCGAAGTGCGTCCTTTTTGAAACACTCGTTAGTATACTATTATAAGTAAATGACCCTGCCACTTTGTGTGACTGTGCATGCCTCTTAGGCTCCTAAAATTATAAGTACTAATAAAATATTTCTATAACCAATTTTTAAATGAGGCAAACATTTAAAAAAAAATTAATACCTACTAGTTTCTTTAAAAAAAGTTAACTTTAGGTCTGTATGTACGAAAAAATAGGCTTACTTAAATTTAAAGCATTTAGGTATTACATTCGTATACACATATTTATTTATTTAGTTGCATTTTTACCACACTTAATATTTACTAAGTATAGTAAATGTTGCGTAATTGTAAGAAAAGTAGTATAATGAAATAACATTTTATTAATAACAAATAAAACAGCCCTTAAAACTCGAAACACAGAAGAAAATATATTAGTTTTTAAAACTTCGTCAAAAAAAAACCGGTGACGTTTCTTCAAAAGCTGAAGGTATACTAGCATAGAATGAACCTTTTTCTATGGCTGAACAAAAAAAGAAATACAATTTACCCTAGCTGAACGCAGAAAGAAGAGATTATAAAACTGTATAAACGGACCACATTTTTGTGGCAGCCCGCACCCTGGGACTGTTCAATACACCACATAAATGTGGTGGCCGCAATGAACGTGTTAAAACAGTTTCAGCAGCACTTTTACAGAGTAGAAAAACAAATTTCATAGCTACACGTTGTTCACTTATACTTGCCATCATAAAAAACGTAACAAGAACAAACAGTGCTAGCAAAAACAATCGCTGCAGACGAATATTGAACTCGCAATGAGTTGCGCTATACACGTCTGTGCGGCAGAAGTGCATATTACACAAGCACCGCCCGCGGCAATTCTATTCTGGTTACTTTTGGGTACCTCCTTGTATGAATTGTAATTATAGTCACTTGAGTTACGAGTTTGCCCCTTTTTGCAACGAGGGGTAAAGGGGGAAAGCATCAATGCGCATGCGCGACTGCTTTAATTTCAGTACGACAAACGTAACAACTTATACTATACCCAGAGCATATACAGTATATCGCGGAACCTTTTGTAGGTTAAAAGTTGTCGCCACCGGGCTTTCAGTAGTGCAGTCGTAGAGCTCATAGGACCGGCTGGGCATCCGGCGGCGTAGTTCAAAAATGAAACATCGAAGGGGGAAGGTCGTCTTTACCGCTGCCTAAAAGATTAGGAGCAGTCACCGGTGAAGTGAAGCGGGGTTGTCTGTACCGCTCCCTAATCAAATAGGAGCGAATCACCGACGCAGCGAGCACCTTTTACCGCTGCCTTCCGAACGGGAGCAGTCGCCGGTGAAGCGAGGGGTAGGGAAGGGAGGTGCAGATGACGGAAAGAACTAACTCAATGTTGAGATGTCAAATCCCCGTATCGATCCTCGCTCACAGAGAACTCTATACTGTCACCTTCTCGACTATTACATCGCCAGTGCGTAGATACTATATGTTGCCACTTGGTATATGCGCTGTGAGGTGTGATCACTGCGCTATCTATCAGTGGCAGCAGCAACCCCATCACAGCGCCAACAGTGGGCAAAACATGAACTACGGACCGGCACACAAGTAGTACAGTATCACAGTACGAATATAACTGTTTGTTACCGTAAACACAAATGTCAGTTTTTTGAAAACCAAGTCGAACTATCCACAGTGCTGAACGCAATGTAATAAAATATTGTGAAGTTGAAGCTAAACAAAAATGCCTATCCGTGCCTCTTAACAAAAGCCGTGAGCGAGTGGTTAACCACTGTGATGTTTCTCTTTCCACAATTCGAAAAATAAAGAAGGAAATTAAGGACGTGAAGAAGCTATTCTTTAACAGTTTTGTTGACACCTGGTATAAAAAGAAAACAATTAGGTAGATACTAGAGAGACTGATAATGAAAACGCCGATGACAGCAATAGTAAAAAAGGTGATTCATTCGTAATTACAGTAAATCAAACATTTCTAATCATGTAATTAAGCTATATGCAATATTACAGGTCATATTTAATTCTCATAAGGTTTATAAAGAAAAAAATTTCTCGTAATAAACCACAGCCTACAAAATGTATCTAGAAACTGCACGGTAGTGAAATGTACGAGTAGTGTCTCACTGTTGAGGTTGGCAGTACTGCAAATATTTCACTTTCCTTCCTCACAGCCGATACATACACAAAAGGCAATCTAGTGACTTCAGTATCTAAAATTTAACAACTTATATGCCGGTGGTAGGCAAGAAACAACCAAATAACACTGCTTGTAGTTGATACTGTACTACTTGTAAGCCGGTCCGTAGTTCATATTTAGCCCACTGTTGGCGCTGTGATGGGGTTGCTGCTGCCACTGATAGATAGCGCAGCGATCACACTTCTCACAGCGCATGTACCAAGTGGCAACATATTGTATCTACGCACTGGCGATGCAATAGTCGAGAAGGTGACAGTATCGAGTTCTGTGTGATCGAGGATTGATACGGGGATTTGACAATTCAACATTGAATCAGTTCTTTCCTTCATCTGCACCTCCATTCCCTATCCCTCGCTTCACCGGCGGCTGCTCCTCTTCGGAGGCAGCGGTAAAAGGTGCTCGCTGCGTCAGCGACTTGCTTTTATTTGATTAGGCAGCGGTACAGACGACCCCGCTGCATTTCACCGGCGACTGCGCCTCTTCGGAGGCAGCGGTGAAAGGTGTTCGCTGCGTCAGCGACTTGCTTTTATTTGATTAGGCAGCGGTACAGACGACCCCGCTGCACTTCACCGGCGACTGCTCCTCTTCGGAGGCAGCGGTAAAAGGTGCTCGCTGCGTCAGCGACTTGCTTTTATTTGATTAGGCAGCGGTACAGACGACCCCGCTGCACTTCACCGGCGACTGCTCCTCTTCGGAGGCAGCGGTGAAAGGTGCTCGCTGCGTCAGCGACTTGCTTTTATTTGATTAGGCAGCGGTACAGACGACCCCGCTGCACTTCACCGGCGACTGCTCCTAATCATTTAGGCAGCGGTAAAGACGACCTCCCTTCCTCCCCCCTTTACTATGAGCATCTGATATTTATTTTGAACTACGCCGCCGGATGCCTGGCCGGTCGTATGAGCTCTACTAGTGCGCTACTAAAAGCCGCCGGTGGTGACATACGAGTAGTTTTAACTGACACTTTTAAAAATAATTGTTTATGTTTTCTGTTTTGTTTCAGAGCAAGTAAAGTGATAAAATATTAAATCTTAGGAGATGGCCGAACATTGATATTTTTTGTTGATATGATTTAATTTTAAGATTAATACGATTATTAAGATTAAATGTGTAATCAATCTTACCCGAGTAAATTATCAAGATACAAACAATTTTTTTTTTATAAAATATTTTTGTAATTTGTGGATCGACAATCCGTTTAAACCCACCTATTTTTATAATATTTATGTATTTTCTCATGATGATTTTTAAGTATAATAATTATTTTTTAATTGTTTTTCTCCATAAATTTTAATATTTCTCTTATCTTAGCGTAATAAACACATTGTAAATATGTCATTTATTATTTAATTTTATTATATTATCATCGTAATATTTATTTATATTATTTTTTTTATACAATTTATGTAGTAGAGCTCCATTAATTGGTTAATTTTTTAGATTTATAGATATGATTATAAAACTTTCATTATATGACTCCACTCTAACCTTTGATTTATGTTTTTAATTTCTGTATGGAGTTTTCTATTTAAAACATTTTTGTGCATGGAAATTACTGTTGATATCAACAAATATATTTCTTTAATGTTTTCATTATGTAACTGATAGTCGTGGATTTAATGAGCCACACTTGGATAAACAATGATAATTATTCCTTTTCAGAATATTATTTTAAACTTCAAATGTTCTTAATTGACACTTTCCACGCTTTTTAAAATGTTTCTTAAAATAAAACAATACAGTCGGACCTCTATAAATCGAAGTATTTCCTGAGTCCCATGAAATTTTAATGGAAAAATGTTTCTGTATATCGAAAACAAATTCTATATATCAAACTTAATTTTAGTGAAAATATGAATAGAACTCCATAAAATAGTCCTACCATCACACACTAGTCAATCCGAAACACTGAGAGAGAGAGTACGTGACAATACAGTGGTCAACGTACAAGAGTAGCGTGATACTTTTATATTTTATCCGATCAAAAATATGTAAATAAGATGATGTGGACGAAACAGTTTTCAAATGGGTAAAAATGTTACGAGATAAAAACATGCCTAAACAAAAGAGAAAAGTTGTTCTTTTTGTGGACAATTGCGCCCTGCACATCCTTCTTCACAATGAAACAAACTTTATTGTAATCAAATACTGTTTTTTTAGGTAATATGGTAACGGTCGAGTAATCTCACTTAATATAAGTACCAGTCATAATGAGAAAAAAATAGCATTTCTCTTTATCGAAGTTTCTATACATAAAATTTTTTATAAGGACCCCACAATTTTGATATATGGAGGTCCGACTGTATTTAAATAGTACTAATATTACAGTTGAGCCCCTGTACCCGCAGGTAATTCATTCAAAGACATACGCTACATATATATACATGTATATGTTAGTTTATTAAACATCCTATGTAGGATTTTTAAACAGCCGTATTATTTAAAATTGAAATATATATTTTTTTAATCACCAGAATACGGTAACATAAAACACTTACCAATGTTTATAGCGCTTTCGTGTTTCTTGTACACATCTTCAGTAAATTAACATTTATTTTAAGTCAAAATTTAAAACTTCCTGCTCCTACCATGGTAGATAAGGAATCATATCTATGATAAGGGATTCCTTATCTACCATGGTAGGAGCAGGAAGTTTTAAATTTTGACTTAAAATAAATTTTAATTTACTGAAGATGTGTACAAGATACACGAAAGCGCTATAAACATTGGTAAGTGTTTTATGTTAACCGTATTCTGGTGTTTAGAAAAATAAACATCTGTACAGTATATGTACTGTCCCACGATGTAAATGTAATGCCCACGATGAACTATCGTTCATCGTGGGCAAGAGAGTAAAAATTTTGTGATGTAAATTTATATTAAATTGAAAATAACCGCAAACATCTCATAATTTGATGACTCAATGTGGACAGCTATTTGCCATCCAGTATACTGCTACTGACTAGTACACTGCAATTGGTGAATAATGAAATGTTATTGAGAAGGCGAGTAGCGGGCGGCTGATTCTGCTCCTCTCTGCGGGAGCCCACCAACTTATAGACCAGTGGTTGCCAACCCGCAGTGGTCTGTGGACCACTCAGCCTGAAACTGAACTACCGCGGACCACCCATTAAATTATTGCATAATATTTATCTTATCAGTTGTAACCAAATTAAAAGGTGATTAAATAAAACAAATTTTCAGAAACAAACTATTATTATTAATTAAGAAACTATTATTACAAATATATAATTGTTATTTTCAGAAAGTACGGTACATTGTACATCACAAAAAGTAAAAATATTTTAATTGTAAATTGTCTTTTAATAAAATAAGGAATACACAATTTACTTAGTCGAAAATAACAATGAAAATTAAAAAATGAAATGAAAATTTTAATGCAACTTTTGTGCACGAATCTTTCTGATTAGGTCAGGAATTCTAGGTTTTAGGCTCTTGCTAAGAGCTACTCTCAAATCACTTCTTACACTTAGCCGATTTCGTTGTTTGTTTTTAATTAACAATAAACTAGAGAACCCCTGGCTCACACAAATAAGTGGTTGAAAAAAATCATAAGATACCGCAAAGCTACTTGCCGAATGTTGGGGAAGCCCAGGGCTTTCTTACACCACAATTCTTCTACCTTTACTTAATCTGAATCTTGAATGTATTTACTTAATCTTGTTCAATGAAAATCGTAACTTTGATTGAATCACGGGAAAATATTATTTTTTTATAAGTAGTCACCGGACTCTCACGGACCACCTTTGGTCCGCGGACCATCGGTTGGGAAACACTGTTATACACGGACAGCAGATGCTTAACTATATATTTTGTTCACAAAACCTAGACATGTATCTGAGCATTTTTTTTCCATCCTGGAGACTCTAAAGGGACATGTCAAGATAAAACTGATAAACTAAAAGTTTATCACCAAGATAAATTTATCACTTACCACCAAAAATTGTTTTTGCTACTGCTTACTTCAGTAGGCTTGTCATGAACCCCTTTGTATCAAATTGTACACAATATTTGTTTAATTAAAGTTAAATACCAAAACTATTTAGAAAGGAATTCGTGCACACTGTAAAATGTTTCATCAATCAAATATTGTTTTAGCTTTTTTTTTAAAATGACTTAAATTGTCACAACTTTTTAAACCTTGAGGCAATTTATTGATGTATTTTCTACCTGCAAAAGTTGGTTTTTGTTCAAACAATTTAGTGTTGTGATTAGCAACATAATAATCGATTCTGTTTCTTGTGTAGTGGTTGTGAACATGTAAATTCTGTAAAAAGGTATTTTTCTTTACGTACATTATCACTTCAAAAATGTACAAAGAAGGAACTGTGAGCAATTGCAGCTCTTTAAATAGTGATCTGCATGAGGTAAGGTGGTTGACTCCCATCATACACCTAACAGCTTTTTTTCTGTATTTTAAAAACTCTTTCCATGTTACCCTGTGATGAATTACCCCATACTAATATGGCATACCTGATATGAGATAAAATTAAACCATGATAAGCTGCTATAAGCAATTGTTTATCATTTAATCTGGCAATTTGTTTTAATGCAAATACCCCAGATGATATTTTACTACAAATTTGATCGGTGATGTATATGTGTATATCGGCATGATGTATATGCCAAGGTATTTAACATGATACAAGTACACTTTGTATAATGTATCAACAATTTACTATGTATTTTATGTTAATTGATTCATCAAATCTTCAATTACAAGGATTCCCAATTTTCTGGGTTCTACTATGTTTATTTTTTACTTTATTCTGTATACACCACATGTATCGTAATTAACCTGTTGTATAAAATTTCTATCATAAGTATTATACATTTTACTCTTCTTAGACTGTTACTTTTTTGTCGTAAAAGTTTTCTAATATTAATGTAGTACAATTTTTTTATTTTGGTATATACAATACATAAAACGTATTATTTGTGTGTTTTTTTAATTGTTTTCAAATAACCTTTGTTATTTATTTTGGGACAGCTTGCGTTTCAGAGGCTGAAGGTTCATAGATGTCTTCATTCGATAATTTGAGTTTGAAGAATTAGGAAATTATCGGATTTTTAATTATGTGCGATTGAATTTCAGAACAGATATTTTAGTAAACACTTGTCTAATTGTTACGATGTTTACACTCAAATTTTGCCACCTTAATGCTACGTAAGTTGGTTAGCTTTGATTTTTTTAAAGTTAATTTTGAGACTGTTCTTTTTACAGTCCAGCCTCTCTTAGTTTGCTCCTAATGTAAACAAATAATAACGTCACTGAGCATGCGCATTATATCAAAATGTGTACACGCTGATTAAAAAGTAACAACAAAATACTTTCAAAAGTATTTAAATAGAGAATACTTTTAAAAGTATTTTTATAAATAAAATTGTTAGGCCTACATCATATTATCATGACTGATGTTTTTAGTACTTATAATTTAAAAAATAGTCAACTTAATAGGAATAAGAGATGCATAAAGTGGTGGAGTGTAGCGTGCACCCTGTAGTAGGTGGCTTTTGTTTGTTGACAGTAGGAGCAAACTAACAACGGCTCAACTGTAGAAGAATTTCTAAAAAGAGCTTATTTTTTCAGGGTGTTATTTGAAAGAGGTAACTTTTGGGACCAACAATTTTTACACAAAGTAGTTATTTGTTGATGTGACAGACCCAGAAATATAACAAAAAGATTTATTTTATCTCAATTTCTTTATTTAACCCACCGGGTTGGTCTAGAGGTAAAGTCGTCGTCAAAATCAGCTGTTTAGCAGCTGATTTTCGGAGACGAAGGTTCCTGGTTCAAATCCTAGTAAAGGTAGTTACTTTTATTTGGATTTGAATACTAGATAGTGATTACCGGTGTACTTTGATGGTTGGGGTTTAATTAACCATATTCTCTCAGGAATGGTCGACCTGAGTCTGTAGAAGACTACACCTCATTTACACGTCATACATTATCATCCTCATCTCATTGGGTCATGGGGTTGCTTATTGTTCTGAATTGAACAGATTGCAACGTACACATATTAAGAATTTAAAAAAAAATTTCTTTATTTAAATAAATCTGGTCATGTGTAATAATTTTGTTAGCCATTTTTTAGATATGATTTTTTTGAATGGAGAGGCTAGTGGAATCTGGCCAAAAGTGTAATTTTTTTTTTTGTTTAACGTCCGACTGTTCTGCAATTACTGCTAATGCAGACGGTGAATGATGAAATGATTTTTTGTAACGTATGAAAAAATGCCGTGCCTGAATGGGATTCGAACCCAAGACCGCATGATGAGAGGCGAGCACGTTACCAACTTCGCCAATGCAGCCGGCCAAAAGTGTAAACTTTTCCTTAACGTGACTGTACTTTACTCACCTAACAATGAATGAAGTAGTAGAAACATTTATTTATTTATCTACCACTAAGGATGTGTAGTACTGTGTTAACCCACCGGGTTGGTCTAGGGGTAAAGTCGTCGCCAAAATCAGCTGTTTAGCAGCTGATTTTCGGAGACGAAGGTTCCTGGTTCAAATCCTAGTAAAGGTAGTTACTTTTATACGGATTTGAATACTAGACAGTGGTTGGAGGTGTAGTTTGATGGTTGGGGTTCAATTAACCATACTGTCACAGGAGTGGTCGGCCTGGATATGTACAAGACTACACAATCTCATTTACATGTCATACACATCATCCTCATCTCATTGGGTCATGGGGTTGCTTATTGTTCTCAATTCTACAGATTGCAACGTACACAAAGTACTGTGTCAATAGATGAACCAGTTTATTAGCAGGCACATTAGAGAATGAAAAAAAGATTGTTTTATATTTTGACAAGTAAAGTTAATAAGGAAAAGTTTCCACTTTAGCCAGAGACCACCCATCTCACTACTTTTTTTTGTAATCCCTAGTTTGTGTACATTGCAATCTGTTCAATTCAGAATAATAAGCAACCTGATGACCCAATGAGATGAGGATGATGTGTATGACGTGTAAATGAGACTGTGTAGTCTTCTACAGACTGAGAGAGTATGGTTAATTGATCCCCAACCATCAAAGTACACCAGTAACCACTGTCTACCATTCAAATTCGTATAAAAGTAACTACCTTTACTACGATTTGAATCAGGAACCTTTATCTCCAAAAATCAGCTGTTAAACAGCTCATTTTGGTGACAACTTTACCTCTAGACCAACCCGGTGGGTTCATCTCACTATTGAAAAAAAAAAAAAATTCATCTAAAAATGGCTTACAATTGTTGCATGTGACCAGATTTTTTTAAAATAAAGAAATAATTGACATAAAAATAAATATCTTTTCCTCATGTTTCTGAGTCTTTCACAAGAGATAACTAGTTAGCATAAAAAACTATTGGTCTCTCAGACAAACCATTTTGGAAACAAAAGATCTTTCAAATTATACCCTGAAAATAGTGCTCTTTTTAGAAATTCATCTAAAAAAACTGTCTCCAGTCTTTTCTGTTATCCCCATCCCCCAAGCATATTATAATTTGTCACATTTTTTTTGGATATTTTTGTTTATAGCCTAATCTTACAGTTTAAATGATAAAAACGGGAAACATATTCAAAAGAAATATTAATATTAATACACCACGGCCGGCCCGGGGTGTAGTGGTCAGCGCAACTGGCTACTATGCCGGGGTCCCAGGTTCGATTCCTGGTCAGGTCTGGCATTTTTTCATCTGTAAATCACCACATATCATTACCTACGCACAAGCCCAAGGCTTATGTAGGCATCATCACTCAATAAAAAAAAAATCTTAGATTAATATTAAAGTTAAGGTTACAATATAGGTAGGGTAAATTAATTTCATAAAATTAATTGAACTAAACATCATTAAATTAAATATGATTAAATTGTTGTTGTTGTTTAGGTCATCAGCCAAATGGCTGGTTTGAACCTGTAGAGGTTTTACTAAGTAAATCGAGGAGTGAGGTGGTTTACCATTGCCTTCCTCACTGAGTGGAAAAGTATGCTTATCAGCATGCCGGGCCCTCTGAAAAGCACATATTTTCCACTCTGCAAATGATACCTTCACTTCATTCACCACAGGGTCTGGCTGTACAAAGAAATTCATTACTTTCAGAGGAGATAACTCTGATTAGCGTCTTTTACACCTCTACCTCTTCTGTTCTTAAATGATTCAGTCATTTAATTGGCTGACCATGTGATAAGAAACAGAACTATTTATTTTAGCCCTGCAACTAACAGATTGAGTGTAAATAATTTGACACTCCACCTGCCTGTTATGGGCAAATGATTAAATTATAACTTTCAATAAATAATTTAACGTTAACTTGAAAAATATTGATGTAGGATTTTTTTTTAAATATTTTTCCCGTTTTATCGTTAAAAATACTGTAAGATTAGGCTACTTATGAATTATCCACAAAATGTGGCAAATTACGTTGTTGGGGGGGGGGGATAACAGAAAAGACCCACGGTCTCAAAGAAGTTTAAATAAAATTCTAAGCTAACAAACACAAATGGAATGGAACAGGCAATATTTTAGTGTATGCATCGTAAAAATTGGACGAGTGGTCACAAAGATATCTGTTCTCAAACGCGACAACGCATAATTAAAAATCCAATGGCAATCTTTATTTTCAAGTACAAATTGAATTAAGATTCAAATGTGTTTGTTACTAAAAAGTTACCGATTTTTTTTTAATACTTGCTTGTTCGCCCAACGTTAACTGTAACTAGGGTTATGTCGTATCTCGATACCGCAAATAATCGGTATCAATAATCGACGGTAAGAAGTAATTAAAAGATTTTAAATATATTGGTACAGCCTTCGGGCCAGCCCAGTCAGTCAGTTGGTAGTAACTCGCTATTATTTGTTAAGTAACACCAGTTGGGCAAGCGACTTTGTATGGTGACCAGCTGACAGCCACCCATGAACAAATTCTACTGGGGATCCCTGTTCAAACTCATGTCTTATTCACGTCAAATAATACAGCATAGCTGCTGTATTGTAGGGGTATTTGATCGCTGCTTAGCAGTAGCGATCAAATTGGGTAGTTGTCAAAAATGTACAGTTCCCGATAATAAATAAAAGCTTAAAAAATATATACAGTCCAGCCTCTCTTTTAGTTTGCTCCAAATGTAATCAAACAATGACGTCACTTTAAAAGTATTTTTATAAATGAAATTGTTAGGCCTACATCATATCATGACTGATGTTTTTAGTACTTTAAGTGCTTATAATTTAAATAATAGTTAACTTAATAGGAATACGACAACTGTAAAGTCGCGGACTCTAGCGTGCACCCTGTAGTAGCTGGCTTTTCTTTGTTGACAGTAGGAGCAAACTAACAACGGCTGAACTATTTATATTGGTACGGCCTTTGAATCAGCTGGTAGAGAGTCGTTAAATAATTGGTAAGTAACACCGGTTGGGGTGACGACGTTGCATGGAGATCAGCTGACAGCCAATCGTGAATAAACTCCATTTGGAATACCTATTCAAATTAAAGTCTAAACGACGTAGCACAAGAACAGTAAGCATTGAGTGGTTGTCAATATTGTACAATTCCCGATAACAAATAAAAACTAATAAAAAAAAAGTTCGGTAATTTTGGCTTCGAGGGGTATAAAATATAAAATAACTGATTCGACGAATCTTAATTACGTAGAACCGAAATCAGACGGCTCGATTTTTTTTACGAATACGGCTTTCTGTAAAATGAACGAGTCGAAATGAATCACATAAAGGTAAACAAATATTTCCAACCAATACGCACTTAGATTGTGTGTATAGTTTTGTTTGAAAGAATGTCAGAATATGAACAACATAATATTATCAACAAACCAAAGTTGTTGTAGTTAAATTAAAGATTTTAAAAAAGTAAAATTTTGATGACTGCAGTACTTTTAGAATGACACATTATTTCATTGAATAAAAACGACGAATTAAGACAACCACGCCATCTATCGGATGGTTTTTAGAAAAAGTAAAAATTAATTTGTAAAGGAATCTTATCGATATGAACAAAAGGGAATGTATTGGAAATGTAGGTAATTTTATTATTTTAAGGTTGGTAGAATAGTTATTTAAGAAAGTTATCAACCGCGGGTTAGTGTGGGTGGGGCATTTCGTCTTCAACCTCCGACCAGTCAACATTAACTTCTCTTGCCGACAATCTTAATATTGTTGGAATTTTGTTTATGTAATGTTGGAATTTTAATACAACTTACGTTTTCAGAGAATATTTGTTTGTTTACGCCACCGCTAGATAGCGTGAGAATGCACTTTTACTCACTGTTAGTTCAAACCACATCCAATAGATAGCGTCACGTTGTGTAATTTTCTCTGGAATTTTAATACATCGTTTTCAGAGAATGTCGCCACCGCTAGATGGCGTGAGAATGCACTTTTACTCACCGTTAATTCAAACCACATCCAATAGATAGCGTCACGTTGTGTAATTTTCTGTCACTCAAGTAGCTTTATATTTGTAAATCATCGCTAAAATTACTGTTCACAAAAGCCTTCTAATAATGCCCTTATGGGCCATTAGAAGTTGTAACTTCTAGGCAACGCAAAACAAGCAACTTAAACATTAAAATTTTCCAATCTAAATTCCTTTGCTTGTGATTTTCTGATATTGCAGCTTTAAAATGTTTATTAATGATGAAAATTATTTTCATTATTAATTTTATGTAATTAATTTTTTATTTGTCATAAAATGCATAGTAAATAATAATAATAATGCATAGTAATAATGAAAATAATTTTCATTATTCATAAACATTTGTCGTAAAATGCATAAAGCTTTTTGAAAAAGCTAAAGATTTTGAAATTTTCTATAATTAAATATAAAATTTCAAAATCTACAATTTTTTTATTTCAAGCATTTTCTTCTTCTACATACCCTAGTAATAAGCTTTCATTTCTTTTTGAAATATGATTAATTATTTAAACAGGAATCAAGAGGATAAAAAAATAAAAATAACCAAATTACAAAAGAAAAAAGAAACTATAAAAATATTTATTAATTAATAATATAACTACAATATTATGTGATGCTAAATACAAAGAACTAAATAATTACATAACAAAGCTATATTAAATAAAAATACGCAAAAATGATATTAAAAAAATAGTTGTGTGATAGTTTTAATCTGTTCGCGCTAATATCACAGAACTTAAGATTTTTCTTCAGTGTTGATAATGTGTTTGGTTCTAATAATTTTAATCTTAACGTAAATAATTGTACAAAATAGATGTAATAAAAGCTCATTAAAGAAAATAAACTCCTATTAAGCTCAACAAGTTATAAAAACCACTTAAAACCGATTGGTAAAGTAATTTCTGATCAAGAAACTGGTAACATTGTATTTTTCACATGAGTATTTGAAGTAACAATTTTGTTGTATAAAATTACCTGAGAAATTTGCTGTTAGGTAATTGACACTTTCTAATTTATTATATAACATACATGTTGTTTAGGTCAACAGCCGGAAGGTTGGTTTGAACCTCTAGAGGTTTACTAAGTAAAAACGAGGAGTGAGGTGGTTTACTACTGCCTTCCTCACTGAGTTGAAAGAGTATGCTTATCAGCATGCCAGGCCCTCTGAAAAGCACTTACTTTCCACCCTGCAAATGACACCTTCACTTCATTCACCACAGGGTCTGGCTGCATAGTGAAATCCATTACTTTCAGAGGAGATAACTCTGACTAGTGTCACAGTACACCTCTACCATAACATACATACAAGGAAATATTTTGGGAATTTGAGGTCAAAGGTTAGTGGTAGAGCTTGTCTGACATCTTGTGACAATTGAGCTTGAAAGTTGTGACAATTTAAGTCATTTTAAATAAAAGCTAAAACAATATTTGATTGATGAAAAACATTTTATAGTGTGCACGAATTCCTTTCTAAATAGTTTTGGTATTTAACTTTAATTAAACAGATAGTGTGTACAATTTGATACAAAGGGATTCATGACAAGCCTACTGAGTTAAGCAGTAGCAGGAAAAAATTATTGGTAAGTGATGAATTTATCATTGTGTTTGATTTTTCATTGTGTGTGATATTTGATTCAATAGGGTTCATGACAAGCCTACTGAAGTAAGCAGTAGCAAAAAAAACTTTTGGTGGTAAGTGATGAATTTATCATTGGTGATAAACTTTCAGTTCATCAATTTTATCTTGACATGTCCTATACTCCCTTTGGAGCCTCCAGGATGGGGGAAAAAAAGCTCAAGTCAACTACATGAAAAGTGGATATACTGTCAATTTCTTTATTATAGATACCCGAGTTTGGAGCATTGTTTCTTCAAAACCGCTTGTTCAATTTTAACTTACTATACACCAAAATTTAGCTAATTTTAATCTTTGTTGTTACATGTAAGTTTCATATTTTTAGCGGTTTTTTGATATTTCGATATCAGGATGAGAAGAAAACAAAAGCCGGTTTTTTTGTTGCTGCAATACATTGGATGCATTTACAGTCCAGCCTCTCTTAGTTTGCTCCTAATGTAAACAAATAATGACGACACTGAGCATGCAGATTGTATCAAAATGTGTACACGCTGATTAACAAGTAACAACAAAATACTTTCAAAAGTATTTGAATGCAAAATACTTTTAAAAGTATTTTTATAAATGAAATTGTTAGGCCTACATCATATCATGACTGATGTTTTTAGTACTTTAAGTACTTATAATTTAAAAAATAGTTAACTTATTAGGAATACGACATCCGTAAAGTCGGAGACTCTAGCGTGCACCCTGTAGTAGGTGGCTTTTGTTTGTTGACACTAGGAGCAAACTAAGAACAACTCAACTGTAAATGTTTAATCATTGTGTGAAACATTAAGAATATATATAAGAGAAACCGGTCCAACCATTTACTTCGCATGCCAGCACACAGACTTCCTCTACAGGTCAAAGGTTAGTGGTAGAGCTTGTTTGAGAGCTCAAATCAACTACATAAAAAGTGGATATACTGTCGATTTCTTTATTATAGATACCCGAGTTTGGAGCATTGTTTCTTCAAAACCGCTTGTTCAATTTTAATTTACTATACACTAAAATTTAACTAATTTCAATCTGCGTTGTTACATGTAAATTTCATATTTTTAGCGGTTTTTTGATATTTCGATATCAGGATGAGAAGAAAACAAAAGCCGGTTTTTTTGTTGCTGCAACACATTGGATGCATTTAGAGGCTTATAGCTCAAAAACTGCTCGACCGATTTATTTGAGATTTCGTCGGAATATAAACTTGTATGTTATTTTACAAAATTTCAGATTTGTAGCAATTTATATTTCGAGTTATTAGTAAAATTCTGAACCCCTGTTAACTCCGTAACCGCTCATCAATTTGGTAATTTCAAAAAATCATTTTATTCAGTATAATAAAATGAAAACAAATTCATTAATGTTATGGAACAGCGATTGACCAATTATTCGGTAGAATTTTTTAGATATTTAAATAACGGTTGATGCTGCTGGGGGGTGGGGGGTGGAAGAAGCTTAGCCATGTTGCCACGTCTTTTAATCGGTTGTGTTCTTTTCTGTTCCTGCTAAAGTCCGCCTTCCGACGTAACATACAACTAGTAGTATTAGTAAATGATGAATGGGTTATCATGTTAGTTATTCGTATGGTGGAAGGAGAGGTCGTCGTCGCAGGTATGCAAATAAAATTAGGTAGTAGCCCTACCGCCCTTACTGATGAAGCGGTGAGGTCTCGTGGTGGTTGGTATATTGCGCCATCGTCCATTTTAGCACGAATGCTTTATCTCTTCATAAAAGCATTGCAGGCTTGTTAATATGCTACTTGTTTTGAAAAGGCAGAAACTTTCACATACCTAGGGGTAACGCTCACGCACAACAACTCGGAGGAACTGGAAGTGACTAACAGAATAAGATCGGCAAACAAAAGCTTTCATGCATGCAATAAGCTGCTCAGCTCAAGACTCCTCTCACATACATCAAAAGTAAGACTATACAAAACCATCATTAGACCAGTAATGCTTTATGCTTCAGAAACGTGGATACTGAACAAAAAAGAAGAAAAAAAGATCCTTGTTTTTGAAAACAAAGTACTTAGAAAAATCTTTCGCCCAACTCTGGAGAACGGAGTTTGGAGGATGAAGCACAACTGTGAAATACGTCAGCTATTCAAAGAACCGGACATATTGGGCGAGATTAAAAGCAGAAGGTTACGTTGGGCGGGACACGTTGTGAGGAAGGAGGAGAACACATTGACGGGCAGTGTATTGAGGAACAATCCTGAGGGAAGAAGACCAGCTGGAAGGCCTAAGACAAGATGGTGGGACCAGGCCCGGAAGGACATGGGAAAGATGGGGCTGAAGGAGGATGACGCTGCTGACCGGGTTCGTTGGAGGGGCTGTGTTGATGAGGCCAAGTACCGACTGGGGTACGAGTGGCCACTGCAGTAAGTAAGTAAGTAAGTAAGTAGCCCTACCGAGTTACAACGCGGCAACATAGTTAAGTTTTTTTCTATTTCATAAATAATGAATTAATATAATTATTTCACCAACCTTCTTTTTAAACTGTGTCACCTTTATTTTTTTATTCTTACTTACACATGTTTCGGTGGATCCACCACCATCAGAGTAAATAAAAAATTGAAACCAAAAAAATTTTTTATCTCGCTTATTATAAAATTTTTTTACATTTTTGTGATTTAAAATTTTTTTTAAGTAAATTTTTTTTAAAGGTGACGCAGTTTAAAAACAAGGTTGGTGAAATAATTATATTAATTCATTATATGTAATAGAAATAATTTCAAACTGAACTGGTCAATCGCTGTTCTGTAACATTAATGAATCTGTATTAATATTTTTAAACTGAATAAAAAAATCCAGGATCACCTGAGTCACAAAAGTGCCAGACTAAAGAGAGGTGTTTACTGTACGTAACAGTAAAAGATTGATAGATGAGACAATTTGAACGATTACTATAATAATCTAAGCCTAAGACAACACATTTTTATGATACTCACAAAGTTCTCAGTTTGCTAACAGCAGAAGAATTTACAATTGGTTAGTTAATTCCTGAGATTATCTCTAACAGACAAACAAAATGTTACTTCTTTATAATATTAGTATCGATTAATAAATTTTAAATACATTTGTTACCATTAATTTTTTTTAAATTACAGTAAAATTCCGTTATAACAAAATTCAAGGGACCAGCATTATTTATTTGTTTTAATCGAATGAGTCGCCCAACGCCACAATATCTACATAGTACTCTATTATCTTACGTCCCCAGTCAATTACCGGAATAATGACTATTAGTCCAAATACTTAATTTAAGTAAAAAAAAAATCTTTCACACCACCTCCGCAGCCTCACGGTTACCGATGTTTAGCATATAATTAATTTAGGCATAAACATAAAAAAAAGGTCACAGGTTCGATACACGGTAAGTCTGGGATGAGGCAACCACAATAATACTGCAATTTACCGATGACTGCCCAAGGTACTAATGAATTTCCCAGAATCAGAAATACCCTGTACTGTACTGTACTGACAACATTTAACACTTTGAAGCCTGAGCTACAGGGTTTGTATAAAAAGTAACCGGACTGAGCTTGTGACGCCCAGGTAAAATGTTTGTAAACCGGTTGTTGGTGCTCAAGTGGTGGTGGGGGATCGAGGGAAGGGGAGTGGGCCCGAGTCAGTTGCCTCTAGACGCTTGGAGGGTTAGCATCATGCGAGAGCGCAGTGTGTGTTCAGTGATCTCGTCGGAGTGAAAATGGAGCAAACCATCGAGCAACGTGTTAACATCAAATTTTGTGTCAAACTCAAAAAAAACGCCTACGGAAACTCTTAAAATGATCAATGAGGTTTACGGTGAGGAAGGAAGCTATCAAGATCCCGAACTCAAGTCTTCCAGTGTTATATTTCACTCCCATAACATATGGGAGTGAAACATGGGTGTCATTACAGAGGAATGAATCTCGTATCCAGGTTGGTGAAATGAGATTTTTGCGGAGAGTCAAAGGTTGTACCCGGTTAGGTAGCTAACATAGCGAAACTGTCCATGTCGAGTTATAGTCCAGCCTGCCTTATTTTGCTCCTGATGTAAACAAACAATGACGTCACTGAGCATGCGCATTATATCAAAATGTGTACACGCTGATTAAAAAATAACAACAAAATACTTTCAAAAGTATTTAAATACAAAATACTTTTAAAGGATTTTTATAAATGAAATTGTTAGGCCTACATCATATTATGACTGATGTTTTTAGTACTTTAAGTAGTTATAATTTAAAAAATAGTTAACTTAATAGGAATACGACATCTGTAAAGTCGCAGAGTCTAGCGTGCACTCTGTAGTAGGTGGCTTTTGTTTGTTGACAGAAGGAGCAAACTAAGAACAACTCAACTGTAAATGTTTAATCATTGTGTGAAACATTAAGAATATATATAAGAGAAACCGGTCCAACCATTTACTTCGCATGCCAGCACACAGACTTCCTCTACAGGCATGGTAATATAAACTTAGAGATGAAGGAAGGCTTGGGAAGACCTAAAAAGAGATAGAACCCGGAACAGGCCATTGAGCCTAATCCTTGACAGATGATCACTTCAAGGACGATGATTCATTCGTTACAAACCGATTTCATTTTCATTATATCAGACTTTTACAATGTATTAAAACGACATACAAAAACCCAACAAATTTTTTATTTTTATACGTATTACTAGATTTTCATTATAACCGAATTTTACTGTAATCTATTAGAAATTACAACCCAAACGAAATTTATACTTGGTAGAAAACTAACAAGCATGTAACAAAATACTTTCATTGAATAAAAACTAATGTATATACAAATATAAAAATAACTTATACGAAAACTAATTTAAGTACAAATATAAAAAAAATAAGATTATAAAATATAAAAAAGGTACATCAATATAATGAGCGTATGAGAATTACTTAAGCAGAGAGCTAATTGTTATATTAATAAATGCATTATTCAAGAGAGCAATTTACTAGAGAGAGAGAGAGAATACTTATTTCTATTTTGTTTCCTAAGTACTTAAGCCTATATTGTTCAATACTTATTATACCTGATTATTTTTAACTGAACACATAAATATATCGGTACGTTTCGATGACACAATTTTTCTTCTAATTTCTTAAATAAATCTTACAGAAAAAAATACTCGGATCAATTCTGGCAAAACAAATTGACTGGTCGTACAGACAGTAAGTACAGGGTTACTATAAAAGAATCATTGGATTTTAAAAGGCTGTATTTAAAAAAGTAATACACATACAGTAATTATTGATACACGAAAATAATTATAAAATGTCAGAGTTTTAGGTTAGCCGCTGTAGTTGAAAGTGGTTGCCGACAGGTAGCAGCACCAGCTCAGTTTTCAAAATGGCGTCTATGCAACAGAAATCATTCTGTGTTTTAGAGTATGCGAAATGTTTATCGGTTGTTACCGTGCAGCGTTCGTTCCGGAGACAGTTTGAAACCGAACCACCAGCCCACCAAAGCATTCTACGATGGTATCGACAGTTCAGAGACCCAGGTTGTTTGTGCAAAGGTAAAAGCACCGGGCGTCCAAGTGTATCTGATGAAACAGTAGACAGAGTTAGGGAGTGTTACGTGCGTAGCCCAAAGAAGCCAACTACTCGCGCTAGTAGGGAAATCGATATTCCACAGCAAACTGTCTGGAAGGTTTTGCGAAAACGATTACGCATGAAACCGTACCGTATAAAGTTATTACAAAAATTACTCCCGGATGATCTCGCGAAACGATTTGAATTTTGTTGTAATGTCTTGCATAATGCTACAGAGGATGACGATTTTTTTGGCCGTCTTGTGTTTAGTGATGAGGCGACATTTCACTTGAATGGTAAGGTGAATCACCATAATGTTAGGATATGGGGCACAGAACAACCTCTTGCTGTAGTGGAACATGAACGCGATTCGCCCAAACTTAACGGTTTTGGGCAATTTCAAAAACAAAGGTGTATGGGCCGTTTTTCTTTATGGATAAGACAGTAACGGGTATTTCATATCTCGATATGATGCAATTATGGTTGTTCCCACAACTAAAAGAAGACTCCAATAACTTTGTATACCAACAAGATGGAGCTCCGCCTCACTGGCATGCTGAAGTATGAAGTTACCTAAACAACGAACTCCCGCGACGCTGGATTGGGCGATGTGCAGATGAAGACTTAGCGCTCTTTGCATGGCCTCCCAGATCTCCGGATCTCACGGTCTATGATTTCTTCCTTTGGGGGTACGTTAAAGATTGTGTTTACGTGCCACCACACCCAACAACTTTAGTTGAGCTACGGGAACGCATTACAGCTGCATTTATGACCATCGATAGGGAAATGTTAACACGTGTGTGGGCTGAACTAGATTACCGCTTGGATGTGTGTCGCGTGACAAAAGGGGCTCATATTGAACATTTGTGAAGGTATGTCTAAAACTCTGACATTTTATAATTATTTTCGTGTATCATTCATTACTGTATGTGTATTACTTTTTTAAATACAGCCTTTTAAAATCCGATGATTCTTTTATAGTAACCCTGTATAGTAAATAGTATTACTGACATGTCCTCCTGGAGTCTCCAGGGCACAAAAAAAAAAAATTTGTATAAAAACGCCAAATATGACTATTACTCGTTGTTTTTGAAAGATTGCATGCAAGTATTGTGTTGTGTGTCTTTTACTTTACAGTACTTTAGTTTCTTGTAGGCCTCGATTTACAGTACATTAAAGGGAGTTCATTCCGAAAATTCGATTCCATAATCAATTTTTTGAATATTAATATTTATAATTTTCTGTTTAATTTGGCATAACATGTATATGCATTTTTGTGTAGTGGTTGAAAAGAGAAACGTCAGTTTTTTTCCGGTGTTATTATATCTGAATATTATTTATTTTAATTTGTAAACATCTTTTTTCTTACAAAACACCCATTTTCTCAGAAACCATTAACATATAAAGTAATGAATTTGTTACTGGGTCTTTAGTAGGTTATAGTGGTACTGTGGATCCTCTTTCAGCATTGTACATGTAAAATTTTATAAAAAAATATTAAAAATAATTTGGCCCCGTCAAAAGAATTCAGAACTTTTTTAAAAGCTGTTATATTTTAACCCTTTTACGTGTAGGGTAACGATATATCGTTACCGTGCTATTGTGCCGAAGCGCATATGGTAACGATCTATCAGTATTCTTATTAAAACGAAATATAGGTTGTATGTTTCACGATAGATGGGGAAAGTGTATGCTTAAAATGAAGCTAAGAAAATAGACATTACGATAATATCGAATAACAAAATAATCGAATTTTTTAACTTTAGCAATAATAATAATAATCGAATTTTTTTTTTTAGCATGTTTATTTTGAGGTTAGTGTCGTCCGAGTAGTTTGCAAAAAAAAACTATTTTTCAAGAACTACTGGGTATATTTTGATGATTTTTTTTATTTTGTTTATATTGAACTGGAGTTATCATGTGTTGTGGGTATCAAGATTTTAATTGTGTGAAAAATCACCCATATAAATTATTATTTTATAAATTATTGGGAAAGTGAATTTTTTTGTTTGTATAAAAAGTTTGATATTTAATTTTTTTTTTTAAATTTTGAGTCAATGCAACAAATAATGAACCATATCACACAAATTTGCAGAAACTTTTTGGTAAGCCTGATTTTTTTCATTACTGTATCTGAGAAATTGTACATTTGGTGGTAGTTTGAAAAAATGCTTATATTTTTGTTAAAATCGGCCTGTGCATTTTCGCATACCTATCAGTAAAAGCCTTACACGTCAAAGGGTTAATGTGTGAGGATCAGTAGTAGCCTCCTCTTGTATCCATAAATAATCGCTCAAAGTTACAGCTTTCAAATATTAATAATTACTGAGATAATGGGTTTCACATTTTGCTAATTTAACATTGGTGGGATACACGGTATGAACTCGCCTTAGATAAGACACACAATACAGAAATATTTTTTTTAAGTAAAACTTTTATTACATACTTATATGAACAAATTTGAGCATTAGTAAGATTTGAAATACCTATTCACACGCTGTGTCATCTAAAGAACCTGACAATATAAATGCAAAAATACTCTGTAACCACATTAATTTGTACTGCGATTTAAGCAAACTAGTTACTAATATTTGTAAAAGTAATCAATACATTAAATTACTATGAAAATAAATGCCAAGAGAGCACATTACCAGTCAAACATAAATTATTAATCACAGACATATAATAAAATTACATGACAAAACATTTAATTACATCAACATAATAACATCGTATTGTACTAGGTGAAAATTGGAAACAACATAGTCTCCCCAAGTGAAACCAGAGATTATTTTTTTAAATACACGCAACATACCACAAAATTAAAAATTAAACTGACAAACACTATTTAAGACAGTGTTTTTCTTTATTTGTGTTTAGGTCATCAGCCAAAAAGCCGGTCTGAACCACTAGAGGCCTTACTAAGTAAAACGAGGAGTGAGGTGATTTACGATTGCCTTCCTCACCGAGTGAAAAAGTACGCTTATCAGCATGCCGGGCCCTCTGAAAAGCACATATTTCCACTCTGCAAATGACACCTTCACTTCATTCACCACAGCGTCCAACTGTATAATGAAATTCATTACTTTCAGAGGAAATAACTCTAATTAGTGTCACAGTACACCTCTGCCTTTTCAGTTCTTAAATGATTCAGTCATATAATTGGCTGACCATGTGTTAAGAAACAAAACTATTTACTTTAGCCCTGCAACGAACAGATTGAATGTAAAAACTTTGACACTCCACCTGTCTGTTATGGGCAGACACGCAACATATCACAAAATTAAAAATTAAACTGACAAACACTATTTAACACAGTGTTTTTTCTTTATTTATAAAAATAAATTTCTTTCTACGAAACAAAACGGAAAACAGACAATAAACAAGAGATTTTTGTTAACTTTATTATTGATGGATAGAATTCAAATATTTACATCAGGATCACACTTTTGTCAAACCCTGTGTTCAGCTAACTTTACTTCTAGCACAAAATTAACCCTTACAATGCCAGCGTCCTAATATTAGGACGTCAAGAATTAGACTAAAAAAATCCGGCATCATCTTTTAATTAGTACGTTGACTAAAAAATTCACAGGATTTTTATTTTTCACTTAAATTTTATAAACAACATATGAAAATAATAAGTAAGAAATGTAGATTGAAAAAATACAAGTAGAGTTTTTTTATGCAAGTAATTGATTAATATTGATTAAAAAAACAGTTTTTTTATTTTTTACATTACATAAATGATTTTTTTGTGAGTTTTGCATAATTAAATTGTCTTTAAAGTGATATAGGCCTAAGTGAAATTGAGTAACATAATTTTTTAGGATGATTTGTTTTTAAATTAAAAAGGAAATTTCCATAAAAATGTCTACATATCATTTAATTTTTAAATTGTAAGAAATATCTTCCAAGTTGAATGTCATACAAGATCAAATTTTGTTATGAACTAAACAAAAAAAATCATTAAGATACCTTGAAAAATTGCCAAGTTATGGATGGTTATATAAAATGCTACCAATCACAAAAAAGTAGGCTGAAATTTTTTAGTCTAAATCTTGATGTCCTAATATTAGAAAGCTGGCACTGTAAAGGGTTAAAACAAAAAAAATTAAAAATTAAGAAAAGATACCAGTGATCGTCTTTAATTTCTTAGATTGTTAATTTAATGATAAAAACTAACAAAACAAAACTAATCAGGTTTTATAATTAATACAAAACAATTAAAAAATAATAATTAATACTGTTTTTTTTATAGAGAGCAAAACAGAGATACATACTATGTATAAAACTGACTAAACGATAAATGACAATCAGATCTTATAAAAACATTTGTACAATAGGCTCACGATAATCCAACACACTCGTTTGAGTTCATCAAAATGATAAGAAAAAATGTTCTTGTGAAAATAAGAGAGTAAAATGAATTTATTGTTTAAGACCCAATGCAGTACACTGACGTTTCTTTTACTGTCTTCTTTAAAACTGTAATGTACTGGTAACGCAAAATAAGTTGAAGATTGTCAGCGAGAGTAAGACTGGACTATGCGGGGGTGGGGGGGTGGGGGTGGAAGTGCTACTATAATTATGTGCTTTACTAAATACATCATAGCGACAGCTCTAACCATGACATCATGTTGCAGTTTCACTCATACATTAATTCATTATGTTTACAACTATATCATTTTATAAACATCCCGTTGTATTATTTATTGATTCTTAATAATTATCCAAAATAATAAACATTCATTATAAATAAGCCATAATACTAGACCTAAGCTATATTTAGTATCCTTTTTCGTCATCAGCAGTGAATTGAATTACTCCACTCTGACATTTTGTAGTGATAGACTAGTTAGTCGGTGAGTTCCGTCGATGCGAGCTTATTATCAAGAGTAATAGGGGAGACTGTTGTACCTTGGACATAGTGTACCTTGGATCACTAACCCCTATCTTGGTTTGTGCTGCAACCTTGTGGAAAACAGTTACACTACATTTTGAACTACTCACTAGAGTGCAGTTAAAACGTATTTTTATTTGTCATTAATGTACTGTTCTCGAGTCTATCTGTGAAATGTGTTTTTATCTGTAAAAAGTAAAGTATTTCAAACAAAATATTTTTTTATTTACAAACATTAAAAATAGTTTAAAGATTTTCTTTATATATCAGCTTATTCAGTATAATTTGGTGAGTAAGATTACATATTATTCAATAGTTAAAACATAACCTATAAAGATTAATCTGTTTTCCAACTGTTAAATATCGCCTCTTGTACCATGGATCACCACCACATCCTGTACCTTAGATCACTGATCCAAGGTACATGATGTTAATTATTGTGATTTTTTCAGGTTGTAATACCATGCCACGAAGCAAATCAGGGAAAAAACGGGAACATATTGATCCTGAAAACATTAAGAAGGCAATAGAAGCCGTTTGTGCTGAAGGAGGAAGAAGAATATCAATTAGAGAATCATGTAAAGTGTTTAACGTCAAATTTACAACATTAGTTCGACATTTAAAAGCTTTTAAGAATTCTGGAAAAGAAGAATTCCACTATGATGTTCGATATGATACAAGAAAAGTATTTTCTGAAAAAGAAGAGCTCTGTTTAGTAGAATATATAAACAAAGTGGCAAAGATGAATTACGGTTTGACTAAGAAAGGAGTTCGGGTTCTGGCTTATAAGTTTGCTGTTGCCAATAATAAAAATCGACCTGTGAAATGGGACGTCGAACAAACAGCTGGAGAAGAATGGATGAGACTGTTTATGGGAAGGCATGCTAAAAAATTATCTATTAGAAAGCCAGAAAAGACTAGTTTGTCGAGAGCAACAGCTTTTAACCCTACTAATGTTGAAACATTCTTTAAAAACCTTGAAGAGGCACATTTGAGATTAGGCCCATTCCCACCTCATCGTATTTGGAATCAGGATGAAACTGGACTAACGACTGTCCAGAATCCAAGCAAAATTGTGGCCCCAAAAGGCTTAAAGCAGATAGGAAGTGTCACTTCAGGTGAACGAGGTCACCTTGTAACATTGTCTGCTTGCATAAGTGCTATCGGTAATCACATCCCTCCCATGCTAATCTTTCCTAGGGTTAACTTTAAGGAATACATGCTTAATGGTGCACCTCCTGGGACTATTGGTGGAGCCAATCCATCAGGATGGTCCAATGAATGTTTGTATGTGAAGTTCATGGATCACTTCATAGCTCATGTAAAACCATCACGAGATGAACGTGTTTTATTGATAGTCGATAATCATGAAACACATTTATCTGTTGAAGTTATTGAAAAAGCATCAGCAGCAGGTGTAGTTATGCTCACATTTCCGCCTCATACATCGCACAGATTGCAACCACTTGATGCAACTGTGTATTCATCACTGAAAACCTTCTACAACCAAGCTGTTGACCGTTGGCTATTAAATAACCCTGGAAAAACCTTTAACATTTATAATATTGCAGAAATAGTTGGTCATATTTATTCTAAGGCATTCAGTACTAGTAATATTGTTAGTGGTTTTATGAAAACAGGAATTTATCCATTTAATAGACAAATATTTTCAGAAGAGGATTTTCTGGGTTCTTATGTTTCTGATCGTCCAAACCCTACAGACAATACTATAGCTATTGTGACTGATGCTCATGAAAGGGAGGAAGAGCCGTCTACTTCAGCTGTTACACCAAACCAGAATAAAATCAGTTCCAATGCTTTTGTTTCTCCAGAGGATGTTCAGCCTTACCCGAAGGGAACAGCAAGGAAAACTAACAGACGTGGTAGAAAATGCGGACGAAGCAAAATAGTAACGGATACTCCTGAAAAGGAAGAGATAAGAAGAGAAAAAGGTAAGAAAAGAGGCTTATTGAAGACAAAGACTACTAAACATTCTGCAAATAATAAAAAAACCCAGCGTAAAGCAAGGAAATATTTAGTTTTTGAAAGTGACTCTGAAAGTGATGATCAGGTGGCTGTATCTGAAGGTGATGATTCAGATAACGATGGGGACCTATTAGAAGAAATTAACGCTCAATTAACTGATGCACAAGAAGAGCTTGAATTAGAAAGACCTAGTTTGAATAATGGCGATTATGTTCTTGTACAGTTTCCAAAAAAAAAGGATTAACTGAACACTATGTTGGGAGAATTATTTCACAAGATTTCGGTGGGTTTGAATTCAAAATACAGTTTTTGAAACGTATTGGAATGAGTAGCAAATTTTTAATTGAAACAGAAGAAACATTCGATGTAAATGAGTCAGATATTTTAGTAAAATTGACTAAACCAACAGAATGCAGTGGCTCAGCTCGAGTTAAGGGACAATTGTGGTTTAAAATAGATTTTACAAATTATAATGTAAAATAGGAATGGTATGCATTTTAGTTATGAAAAGTTATTAATTTTAGTAGAATATTAGTAATATAAAATAAGAATAGGAAACAGTAATTTTGTAATAAACGTTTTTACTCTTGAATTATAAACTTTTATTGTTTGAAGTTAATTGTAATTAACATGACTGAATACACAAATATATTTTGTAACTATTCATAGTGTTTTATTGTGTTTCTGCTTTCTTAAATCCAAGGTACTTGTGAATGTGTTGTGAATGATCCAAGGTACAAGAGGGTGTGATCCAAGGTACAAGACCATCTTGTACCATGGATCACTTTACATGCAATTATCTATTTTTTTAAATTTAATTAACCATTATTATTCTTAAGCATCTAGATAGTGAAAACTATAGTAAAATAGCTGATACACATGAGAGAATACTTAAAACTAAAAAAAAATTGTGAAAAATTAGTTTTTTATTACATAATAGAAAAAGTGATCCAAGGTACAACAGTCTCCCCTACTAGTTTTACAGTAATTTCAAAATGTTATTGTATTTTTAGGGTTTTCCATATTTCATTATTTTCAGTAAAGTTATGTTAAATTGCAATTGAATTTTAAACAATTCACTTTCTTTAAATAATTACATTACTCCGTTAGTTATTTAGTGTTAGGGGTGATGAAGTGTTAGTGTTTGTGGGGTGGTTGATAGATGATAGTGTTATGTAAGCAGGATAGATAGTATACTCTGTCCTCCCACCGCATGATACGCGCAATCGTTCGTCAACTTATAGCGCGTTAACAGTACGGCCTGATTGGTGGCAATTTTTGAAAATCATCATTATCATTTTTTGACGTCCGTCCATATGTCACAGCTCTATTATTTGATAACATGTAAGTGAAAATCACAGCCTGCTTGATAACACGATTCTATAACCTGTTATTAAAATAACACTGTTATCGTCCAGTCTGCAATACAATACAGTAATATGTAATAGCACGACACATGTGGAAAAGAAGAGAACTAAATTATTCACTAACAAGTACATTTTTCTTAACAAAGGTTTCTTGATTGGTACAGAAAATGGTAGTCAAAACACATCATGACTCGCTGGACAGTTTGTTTTGAGTAATAACTTGGTTTAATCCTTTATGGAAGCATGGCTGTGTGTCCATGAAAGATTCAGCGTGACTGGCCATCCACGTGTTCCTGAAAAATTACGTGTGGTTTCCCATGGTTGTATTTGGTTACAGGAAATAGTGATGTTTATCTTAACTTTGTGTCCATTAGAGATTCAATGAGATTTTCCACCTTATGTTGTATAAATAACAATATTTTAACATAGTTAGACTTAAAAGTGGTGTTATTAGACGAAAAGGTTATCGATAACTTCATTTAATTTTACCAGTCAGACATGCGTCATCTGTACATAAGTTTTTAACAGGTTGAGTGCCGTGAGATGCGCATGCGATCCTCACATATTCCGTCGATATAGGATCGCTGACGATTCTCATGGGTCCGTCCACACAGGCCGTCAGAATCCATGCTGGTTCCTCAGACGCTATTGTGATTATTTCATCAGAACTTTTGTTTGCCTGCTGGGAATGCTTTGAAATTTTTCCAGGCCTACAAGGATAGTGTTATTTACATCTGTGCGCAGGCGGGCGCCATCTCCATGCAGCAAAATTAGGGACTACTACACATAACCTAAAGTTACTAAAACCCTACTGTTTTCCGGTGATGTTTATTCGTGTTATTGTTATTCGTAATGATATTTTCTTGTTTATTAGCGATTTTATGTGTTAATATTTGTAATAATATTGTAAATTATTTAAAATACGGTTCATTTGTTTTTATTCGTGTTTATTTTTTAAAAACAATATATTTTCAGACAGTGAGGTTATTTCTTTCTCACCATTTTTTCAATTATTTGACACCGTATTAACTTTTTACTAATAAATATACTCAATATAAGATGTGTTACTGGTCATATTTTGCAATTTTTCCTTGCGGCCCCCCCTAGTGAAAGTTTACTCATTAATATACGGTTTGTGCGGAAGGTTTTACCCTTATACATTGGGGCATTCAACCTGTTAAACGGCTTTGAATCACGGTGTTATAAAAAAACAGCTAACAACCTGCTAAATGCGGCTTTCAACCTGTTAAACGGCTTTGAATCACGGTGTTATAAAAAAACAGCTAACAACCTGCTAAATGCGGCTTTCAACCTGTTAAACGGCTTTGAATCACGGTGTTATAAAGAAACAGCTAACAGAGTGTTTACAGTAAACTGTTATCACGACAACTGCATCAACCCTGTAATGTTAAATAAGCCCCATCACTAAACCGGATGTCAAAAACTACAAGAGACAGCTACAAATGGTTTTTTAAATTTGTAATCTACGTGTAAAGTTAGTGGGCCTGAATTGGGTTTGAAGTCCCGGTTTCAAGCGAAAGTCACAAAATCAAATTCGAAATTAAAAAAAAACAAAAGTAGTATTATTTGATTGGTCTTAAAGAGTAGATACAGAAATCACTAATGGTTTTTGCCGTTGGTTAAAGGTAGGCCTTTTGAAAAATCGCCAACAGCCATGAGACACAACAACTTATGAAAGGGATTTTCATTTTTTTTTAACACTTTTGAATACCACCAGAAAGTACGAGGGTAGGCTGATAAGTAATGCACACATGCTTGTAGAAGACAACTAAATAAACTTCAGTAGCGCGCCTGGTGGCATGTGGAAGTACTATTTCTCCTCTACAAGTCTGCGCAGTTTGAAGGCGTTGCTTTCATTCAGTTTGTTTTGAGTAGTGGAAGTATGGCGTCGTGTTCTGGTGCTATGTCAACGAGAATTAAACAACGCGAATTGAACAACTTTTGAAGCGCTACCGTGACGAAGGAGACGACTTTCTTTTGAATATTGTGACGGGGGACGAGTCATGGGTTCATCATTACGATCCCGAAGAAAAAAGGCAGAGCGCTGAATATCGTCATCCACATTCTCCTGTTGTGAAAAAGTTCAAAACACAACCGTCCGCAAAAAAAATTCTTTTGACTGTGTTTTGGGATGCTCGCCGAGTTTATGTGACTGATTATCTGGAACGAGGGGCAACGGTAAATTCTGCTCAGTATATACAGACTCTGAAACACCTCCGACGTCGAGTTTGTCGTGTTAGAGGCAACCTGGCGCCAATAATTTTGCAACACGACAATGCTCGTCCACACACTTCGCGTGCAACTGGAGAGGCTCTGAGAAACCTGAAGTTTCAACCAATTTTACACCCTCCGTATTCTCCCGACCTTGCGCCTTGCGATTTTTATTTTTTTCCTCTACTGAAGAGAGACCTTAAGGGTAATCATTACAGCTCGGACAATGAGGTGAAGGCAGCTATTGCGTCCTGGGTTCGAGGAAAGTCGGAAGAATTTTTCAGTGACGGAATGAAAAAACTTGTTAAACGTTGGGAGAAATGTGTAATGCTTAACGGTGACTATATTGAAAAATAAATAGATAATTTGGTAGGTTAAGATTTGTACTTTAATTTGTTATTTACCCCATCTTGCTATTTCTTTTTGTTCGTCTTCTACAAGCATGTGTGCATTACTTATCAGCCTACCCTCGTAAATTCGACCAAATGGATGTTCACAACAACGAACATTGCCCACTCCTAATTACAGTTGGCCCTTACATTACGATCGTAATTCGTTCCGGAAGAACGATCATAAAGCAAAAATATCGTATTGTGAGACCGCATTCTTGCCCAATCATTAGACCATTTATGTACAATTTCACAAGAAATTTACAGTAGCCTCTACATACAGATAACCTTATACATTCTTCAAATAGCACTCATTTCAGTACAAATGATTCAATAATAGGTATAATATTATAAAAAAAATGCCTTTTTGAATTGTGTTTGATCAATCAGACACTTTAATGCCATTTAAAACTGACTTTTGCTTTACAATCATGGAAATTGTAGACTGGGAGTAACCACACAGGCGAACCAATGCATTTAATCCTGCCCCTTCCATCACGTTTTTTATAATTGCTTGCTTTTCTTTAATAGAAATTTTACATTTTATGCACAATTTAAGACCCATTTTCATTAATAACTACAGAAACGTACACAGGAAACACGGTGCCAAAACTACAAAGAATACATATTTATAATAACACGACAAGACACTACGGCACAGATGCTAAGCTGATAACCAAGACGATATGCGTAACAAAATGGGGTGGTGTGACAAAACTGAAAAACAGAAACAACCTTCAGCTGATGATGGAAGGGTGCAGGTAGCATGGTCGAGGTTATCTTGACAAGAGGGAGGGAGGGAGTACATTCGATCACAACTTCTTACTATAGAGATTGACGATTAACGGGAGAGGTGCATGTGCGACTTTGGGAATTCGATGAGTAATTTGATTGGTTAATTAATTGGAATTAAATACAAAGAAAGGAAAGTTATCTACAGTCTGTATAAGAATCAAACGGCTGTTTTGAGAATCGAGGGGTACGAAAAAGAGGCTGCTGTACAAGAGGAAAAGAGGAAAAGGTGTACAAGGTTGTTCTTTGTCACCACTAATTTTTAACTTGTATATAGAAGAGGCTATAAATGAAGTGAAGGAGAAATTTGACGTAGGAATAAAAATTTAAGGAGAAACAATAAAATGTTGAGATTCGCCGATGATATAGTAGTATTAGCCGAGGCAAAGAATGAACTAGAGGATGCCTTAAATGGAATGGACGAGATCTTGAGGAAGGATTACTTCATGAAAATTAATAAGAACAAAACGAAAGTGTTGTGCAGCAGCAAGAGTGGTTTAGAAGAGATGGGAAATTTAAAAGTAGGCAACGAAAACATACAGGAAGTTGGGGAATTCTGCTATCTAGGGAGTAAAATAACAAAGGATGGTAGAAGCACGAGTGATATCAAGAGTAGAATTGCTCAAGCTAGAAAAGCCTTTGAAATGAAAAACAGCTTACTGACTACAAACATTGATTTACAGATTAGGAAAAATTTCTTAAAACATTATGTTTGGAGTGTAGCATTATACGGGAGTGAAACGTGGGTGATAGGGGCTGTAGAACGGAAGAGGATAGAAGCTTTTGAAATGTGGTGTTATAGGAAAATGTTAAAGATTAGGTGGGTGGACAAAATAAGTAATTTAGAGGTTCTTAGGCGAGTGGATGAAAAAAGAAGTATATGGAAGCATCTTACCAAAAGAAGGGATAGGCTAGTGGGGCATATCCTAAGACATCCAGGTATTGGGCTATCAATAATGGAGGGTAATATTGAGGGAGTAAATTGTAGAGGGAGGCAAAGATTAGAATACATAAAGCAAATTACAAAAGATGTAGGGTGTTACAGGTATGTAGATATGAAACGACTTGCGCAAGATAGAACAGGTTGGAGAACTGCATCAAACCAGTCGAGAGACTGATGACAAAAAAAAAAAAAAACATTGTAAAGTGAAATATCGTACGTAATGTGAGGGTCCACTGTAGTTGATAAAATCAACGAGTGATTGTATAACACAAACACTCTTCAACATCCGAATAGGTTCCAATCTCTCACGGGTGTCAAATTATCACGAGAGCCTACTGTTAATCGTTTTTAATCAATCAAGTACACCGGCTTGCGATTACCCTTAAAAATTTATTGTCACAGCGTCATTAAAAACTAATCCGATTTAAAATTTTCTTTTCGTTGAACTGTACAAAAGCAAAAAAAAAAAACTATTCTACAACATGTCAATGTACAAAAAGTTAGCGTAATAAAAAACCTTAATCATTAAACAAGTTATCTAACACACTAAATTCATTCATCCATTCTTTTTACCAATATGATGATGATGATGATGATGGTTGGAAACAAATTAGAATGTATTTCTTATACAAAGCCAACCGCCAACTGTAACAAAACTAAGAACAAACAAGGCGTAAATAAATAAATCTTTGTCAAATACAAGAAAATGTATTGTAAAAATATGGTGTGTGAAACACTCACACAGCTTTCTCTTGCCAATGCATATACAGGGTGATTCACGAAGACATGCAGAAACTTTAGGAGCTCATTGTGCATGTAAAAATAATGAAAAAAGTATATATAAACATGGGTCCGGAAATGTTTCTTTACCGAGTTACGGCTAGCGAAAGATTTCACCCAGATTTCAGCTCACCAGGTGAAATGAGGTCTTCCTGGAATTCTGGTAAGGTAGATTAAGGGGCGAATTCAATAATTTCTTATGGATTTTGATCTGATAAATTGAATTAAACAAGTCCCAGAACTGTAAGTTAAATAGTTTTTAAGAAAACCAGTGTAAAATGCAAAAAATGGAGTGAAAAACACATTTTTTTCATCTTTAAGCAAGAATAACTTTGTTATTTCACCAAAATACAGTAAAAATTTTTTAATAAAACATGTAGAAAATTTTATTCTGAACAAACTGGTGTAAATTAAGTACACAGAAAGCGAATAGATGTTTGATTAAATAAATTTTTATTCATAAGAGTACAAAGTAAAATTAACCGAAAAAACTAAGATGAAAAAACGTGTTTTTTTTCACTCCATTTTTTACATTTGACACTGGTTTTCTCAAAAACTATTTAACTTACAGTTCTGGGATCTGTTTTATTCAATTTATCAGGTCAAAAACCATAAGAAATGATTGAATTCGCCCCTTAATCTACCTTAACAGAATTTCAGGAAGACCTCATTTCACCTGGTGAGCTGAAATCCGGGCGAAATCTTTCGCTAGCCGTAACTCAGTAACGAAGCATTTCCGGACCCATGTTTATATAAACTTTTTTCATTATTTTTACATGTACAATGGGCTCCCAAAGTTTCTGCATATATTCTTGAATCACCCTGTATAATGAACAATATAACCTACCATTAGAAATAAACAAAAAAACTAACCTCAATAAATATAACCTAATTTTAATCACTGAGTGAAGGACGCAAAATGAAAATCGACCTCTGCTCGACTTAAAAATACGGAAAATCGCTCTTTCACGCTAAACTAGGCTCTGTAGAAAAAAATGCTCTAAACAAAAGTTGTACATTTCCTATAAATTTAATTACATACAGCCTCTAGAAAAAAAAGCTTCTCAATCACTAGAAAGTAGAGCTTAAGCTTCAAAAATCATCCACTTTCATTTCTTAATTAGAAGGAAGCACTTTATATCACTTAAAACAGCGGTTTCCAAAAAGTGGTATGCAAAATCATTGCCGGTGGTACGCGAGTATTTGGGTTTGATTGATTTCGTATTGTATCTCTCCGATCATTTATTTTCAAAAAAAAGGAGAATGCATAAGTTGTGTTTGTGTGTGAGATTTACACGTCACACAGCCTGTATGGAATCATTTCTGCATTCATTCTTTCTAGGGCAAAAGAAAAAAAACAAAATAAAATTAAATAAAACCGTTAAATCAGCGAACGCTCTGTGGTAGCAAGCTGTGAATTTTCGAACAGCAACATCCTCTTATAATGTTTCATTTCCATGTATGAGTTTTAAATATAATTGTTGAACGTTTTTTTCATAAAGTACTTCTATTTTTGTTTGATTTTACCATAATGAACTAGGTTTCATTTGAAGTGTTTTAAGCCAGTTCAAAAAATTAATTTGATTGGACACTAATTTGTATTAATAAAAAGTGGTCATATTATTTATTTAGTAGTGTTAAAAGTGTATGATACGCGCGCACCTCCCCTTCTTTTTGCCCTTTCTGCTCTTTGTGCCCTTGACCTCGTTTATACATAATTATATTATTTTTAATATTATTTTAATTATTTCATAATAATATTATTATTATTTTGAGATAGAACCACTGGTGGTACAAGAACATGCCAAGACAAATTAAGTGGTATGCCACCAAAAAAGTTTGAGAACCGCTGACTTAGGATACGCCTTTTCTAAGTGTTATATTACTACTTAACGTAATCTAGACTTATGTGATTTATGTAGGGGTAATTTGTTTATATTCAGTCAGTCCTAAAATACATTAAAAAATCTGGTGTGAAACACTCACACAACTTTCTCTTGCCAGTGCAAATAATTAACAATAAACCTAACATTAGTAATAAAACATAAGAAATAAACAAAAAACTAACCTCAACAAACATAACCTAATTTTAATCATGAGTGAAAGACGCAAAATGAAAATCAACCTCAGTTTGGCTTAGAAATACGGAAAATCACTCTTTCTCTCTAAACTAGGCTCTGTAGAGAAAAATGCTTTAAATAAAAGTTGTAGATCTTTTAATTTTCTATAAATTTAATTATATACACTTTTGTCGTAAAATGCATACTAAGGCCGAAATGTTTAAAAAATCAATTTTTCCCACGTTTTCGTGAGAAAAAAACAGAAAATTGCAAATTACCGCTAAACTAAGCGTTATACAAAAAAATGTTTAAAATAAAAGTTGTAGAATTTTCAATTCTCTACAACTTTTGTTATATAACGTTTTGCGCTAAAATGCATATTAAAGCCGCAATCTTAAAAAGAAAATGTTTTTACGTAAAAACAGCCTCACGCAGAATTTCAGCAAACATGGCGCCTACCCTATCTTGTAGAGCATAAAAAATGTAGTAAACCAGGCGATTTTAAAAAAAATCGTAGGACCAGTTTTTGAGAAAATCGCAAAAAAGTGAAAAATTATACGAATAAACTACCACTTCCGGTTGACCGATTTTGATGAAAATGTTCGTGTCGAGTCCGGTAGTGGTACGTAACTTAAGTTTCAAGTTTCAAGTTCGTACGATGTTCCGTTCTTGAGATATTCTGTTCACACACACACAGACCAATCGCTAAAAACATGTTTTTTGGGTTCAGGGGGTCTGAAAACATATAGATCCGGTGAAAACTCGATTTCGAAAAATCGACATGAAAACAATACTTTCCTTCCTATATATTCATATAGGCAAGAGAAAGTAAAAATATATCAATTTTGATTTATGGGCTATCTCAAATGACTGATTCAAATGTAATTTAAATACGAGTATACAGTAAACCCTCGTTAATCCGGACCCCTTTAACACGGACTTCGCTTAATCCGGACAGCCAGTTGACTGTATAGTTGATTTTCAAGTAGATATCGGTTTGTAAATTTATTTAATATTGAGAATATTAGTATATATAACCAGGTTAAAAAAATTACCAGTCTTATTTTCTGCGTTTCAAAACGTACGTAATGTCTTAAGCACAGAATGGACCTTTCATATTCACAGTGCAATACATTTTACAACATGTTATTGTCTGTATATATAACTAAACTCAAAATATACGTTTGTTTTCTATAAAGAGTATTTCATTATATACCTTTGTTCATGTTAAGTTATGTACTTTGTTCATATTAGGTGGGGGTTCCCAAAAATTACCAGTCTTATTTTCTGCGTTTCAAAACGTAATGTCTTAAGCACAGAATGGACCTTTCACAGTGTAATACATTTTACAACATGTTATTGTCTGTATATATAACTAAACTCAAAATACACGTTTGTTTTCTATAAAGGGTGTTTCATTATGTACCTTTGTTCATGTTAAGTTATGTACTTTGTTCATATTAGGTGGGGGTTCCCAAAAATTACCAGTCTTATTTTCTGCGTTTCAAAACGTACTGTCTTAAGCACAGAATGGACCTTTCACAGTGTAATACATTTTACAACATGTTATTGTCTGTATATATAACTAAACTCAAAATACACGTTTGTTTCTATAAAGGGTGTTTCATTATGTACCTTTGTTCATGTTAAGTTATGTACTTTGTTCATATTAGGTGGGGGTTCCCAAAAATTACCAGTCTTATTTTCTGCGTTTCAAAACGTAATGTCTTAAGAACAGAATGGACCTTTCATATTCACAGTGCAATACATTTTACAACATGTTATTGTCTGTATATATAACTAAACTCATAATACACGTTTGTTTCTATAAAGGGTGTTTCAGTATGTACCTTTGTTCATGTTAAGTTATGTACTTTGTTCATATAGGTGGGTGTTCCCAAAAATAACCGAAATAGCATTGCCGTGGGTGGATCTTGTGTAGCACGTGCTTCCGCCGCGGGGCGTGTATTGCGCAACTCATTACCAGTTCAGTGCCGCCTGTGTTATTGGCCTAACTTGTACCGTTATTTTGCAGTGATTTTTTTGTTAACGTTATTTTGTTCATTGCAAAAAAATCACTTCAGATTAATGGTACAAGTTAGACCGGTAACACAGGCGGCACTGAATTGGTAATAAGTTGTGTAATACGCGCTCCGTGGCGAAAGCGCGTAAAACTCCGCCCACGGCAATGCTATATCGGTTAATTTGGGTACCCGTTCATATTTCATTTAATCCGAACGACTTAGAGCCCCAATTAGTCCGGATTAACGAGGGTTTACTGTATAAAGTAGTGATACCACTCCAGTATCCATTGTGCAAATTTATTCGCACGGGTCCATCAGTTGTTCATTAAAATACAATTTGAGACTATTCTTCCGCATAGAAATCGGAAGAAAACAAGATAATAAAAAAATCCGGGTGACAGAACCCGCGCTGTGGGAAGAAAGAGATGTGGTTGCCCATCGAGAACAATCAAAACATAATAAACTTGTGTACATACCTTTAACATAAACACTGTACAAAAACTATTAAATGGCAGATCGTTTAGTATGGCCTTCATACGATACAGCACAACGCTCTTCAAGTACATCTCTGGGTAACAAAGGCGTTTTCGGTGATTTACACGGCGTCGCTTTACTTTTCGTTGGTGATGATTGTGGCGATTTGTGATTCAGTACTTCCATGTCATTGAACGACACTTGCGCACCTCCGCCAATTGTCGGTATGATGTCACCCTGAACGAGAAATAAATAAATAAACAGTAAGTAAAATAACGATTTACATAATTTTAAACAACACACCAAACGTAATACAATCAATTGTTATAAAATATATGGGTAAAGTAAAATAACATGTACAGATAGTGAGGCAAGAGAATGCCTTTTGTGTATGGATGGGCTATGAGGAAGGGAAGAGAAGAGAAAAGAAGAGAATTTGTAGTAAAATATCATCTGGGGTATTTGCACTAAAACAAATTGCCAGATTAAATGATAAAAGATAATGATAATTAGACCCATCGGGTTGGTCTAGAGGTAAAGTCGTCGCCAAAATCAGCTGATTTTCGGAAACGAAGGTCCCTGGTTCAAATCCTAGTAAAGAAAGTTACTTTCATACGGATTTGAATGCTAGACAGTGGTTACCGGTGTACTTTGATGGTTGGGGTTCAATTAACCATACTCTCTCTCAGGAATGGTCGACCTGAGTCTTAACAAGACTACACAGTCTCATTTAAACGTCATACACATCATCCTCATCTCATTGGGTCATGGGGTTGCTTATTGTTCTCAATTGAACAGATTGCAACGTACACAAATTAAGGATTGAAAAAAAAATGATAAAAAATTACTAATGGCAGCTTATCATGGCCTCATTCTGTCTCATATTTGTTATGGTATCTTAATATAGAAATGAACATATAAGAAGAGATATGCAGGTGACCTTAACGATGGAAGAAAGATTACGTACCGCAAGACTCAAATGGTTTGGACATGTACAAAGGATGCCAGAGGCACGTATCCCCAGACAGTACTTGGACATGGAGGTATCTGGAAAGAGACCCGTTGGACGTCCCAGAAGAAGATGGACTGACCAAATAAGGGATGATCTCCTAACAAAAGGAATGACACTACAGGATATCAGAATACAAAAGGTATATCAAGATAGAGATAGATGGAGGCATATCGTCCACTCAAATCCTACCCGGCCTGCTGGAAGGATACCCAGATGATGATGATGATGATGATCTTAGTATGGGGTAATTCTAGCATGGTTAATATGAATAGGGTTTTTAAAATTCAAAAAGAGAGCAATTAGGTTTATGGCAGAGCCTTGTTTGCTGATGATACTTCAGTAATCAGTAACAGTTTACTGGTAGATGCTCTTCAAGTAAATACACATATTAACATAGAGTCCGTAGTACAGTACTTGAATCAAATGTTATTAACAGTTAATGGGAAAAAGTGTCAGTACTTGCAGTTTAAAAATAAACATAACATTAAAGAAAGTAGAGAAGTGGATGTATTTATTCATAATAATAGTTTAGAGCATGTAGAAACAGTGAAGTTCCTGGGTGTATCTCTAGATAGATCTTTGTCTTGGGATTTCTATACCAATCAAGTTTGTAGTAAAATATCATCTGGGGTATTTACACTAAAACAAATTGCCAGATTAAATGATAAAAAATTACTAATGGTAGCTTATCATGGCCTCATTCTGTCTCATATCCTTTATGGTATCTTAGTATGGGGTAATTCTAGCATGGTTAATATGAATAGGGTTTTTAAAATTCAAAAGAAAGCTATTAGGTGTATGGTGGAAGCTAACCAGCTGACCTCATCCACACCACTATTTAAGGAGCTTAAATTGCTTACAGTTCCCTCTCTCTACACTTTCGAGGTGATTAAGTATGTTAGGCAAAATAATTTTATGCAGAATTTCAATGTTCACAATCATAACACGAGAAACAGAAATGATTATATGTGGCTAATCACTCCGCAAAATTGTTTGAACAAAAACCTACTTATGCACGGAGAAAATTCATGAATATATTACTTCAATTTTTAAAATGTTGTGAGGATTTGCATTCCTTCACAAAGAATCTGAAAAATTACTTGATCAGTGAAACTTTTTATAGCGTACAAGAATTTCTTTCTTGATAGTAGTGATACATTGTGAGATTCTTATATGTATTTCAGATGTTATAGCTGACACGTCTTATAACCCTCCTGGAGTCTCCAGGGCGCAAAAAATACAAAAAAAAAACAAGGAGAAATGTGACAGTGCTGCCAACCTCAACAGTCAAGACACTATATTTTACTACCGTGCAATTGGACCGTTTGTTAACCACATGTTGCTTTTCAATTAATATACTTCGTTGTGACCGACCCTTTTTCCACTTAAACCCCATTTCCCATAAAAAAGTTTCTTAACGTACAAAGTTTCCAATTAAAATTTTAGCCTTTCTTTCAAAACCGGTAGTAGTGACGTTTCAATGTCGGCATCACTTTCTTATTGATATAACAGTTTCTTTTTTTTACTAGGTGTCAAAAAAAAACTGTTGATTAAGATTATCTACTTCACTGCCTTTAACTTCCTTCTTTATATTTCGAATTGTGGAAAGAGAAACATCACAGTAATTAGCCGCTCGCTCACGGCTTTTGTGAAGAGGCACGGAAAGGTATTTTTTTGTTTAGCTTCAACACCACAGCATTTTATTACGTTGCGTATTAGATTTCATTCAGCACTGTGAACAGTTTGATTGCGTTTATGAGAAACCGACATTTCTGTTTACGGTAATGGAACAGTTACAAAATGCAGTATATCCTCTAAAACAAGAATTTCTATCTTGATAGTAGTGATACATTGTGTGATGCTTATATGTATTTCAGGTGTTATAACTGACATGTCTTATACTCTTCCTGGAGTCTCCTCCGGCTAAGCCAAAAATTAAAAGCTTTCCAAAAGCTAATTAAAAGCTAAGCTAGCCTTTCAATGGCTAATAGCTCTTTCCAAAAGAGCTAATTGAAGGCTAAGCCAAAAATTAAAAGCTTTCGTAAAGCTAATTAAAAGCTAAGCCGGCCCGTGGTGTAGTGGTCAGCGCAACTGGCTACTATGCCAGGGTTCCGGGTTCGATTCCTGGTCAGGTCTGGCATTTTTTTTCATCTGTAAATCACCACATATCATTACCTACGCACAAACCCAAGGCTTATGTAGGCATAATCACTCAATAAAAAACAAAAAAAAAACACAGTAATTACATTATAGTTACACTGATTTTGCAGAGCTATTCCTCAGTAGCTCAAACACTTACCTTATATAAACATGTTTCTAAGTCACCATCTGAATCTAACGTTTGCGTGGTAAGACAATATTTTGAGACTTTCGAATTAGCTACATCTTTTACGTCGGTCAATTTAGTGATTGATTTACGCCGTTTCATGACCGGTTGCATTACGGTATTGAGTGGTACGGCGCTGCTTATCGGACAATGATCTAACCAACGTTCGCCACCGCCAGCCGAACGTGATCGCCGATGACGAGGATTGGATACGGCGACTGTTTGAGGCTGCAAGTGACAAATGAAAACAAATTAATAATGAAAACATGTCTACAATATCTACAATATATATATATATATACACGAGGGTTATCCAGAAAATAACCTCCGTTTTGAAATAAAAAGTAAACGAGTGAAGATACAAAAACTTTATTATATACATATTAAAACAAGTTTTTCTCAATTTTTCGGCATAGTCGTCAAACAGATTCAAGCACTTGTCGTACTTTGGAACAGTCTTTGAAATACCCTCTGCATAAAAATCTGCCGCCTGTGAATGTAGCCAACCCCAACCATTCACGGCGTTTTGAAGCTCTTCGTCATTGGCAAACCGCTGAGATGCAAGCCACCGCTTCATGTTCGGGAACAGGTGAAAGTCGCTAGGAGCCAAGTCCGGGCTGTATGAAGGATGATCGAAAACAAGCATCGTGGCCTTCTGACTTGTAGTGTTGTGTTTGTGCATGACAAAGCTCACCCTCATACAGCTCGAAGAACAAATGAACTTTTGGCCAAGTTGAAATGGGACGATTCCAATCATCCCCCATACAGCCTGGACTTGGCTCCTAGTGACTTTCACCTGTTCCCAAACATGAAGCGATGGCTTGCATCTCAGCGGTTCGCCAATGACGAAGAGCTTCAAAATGCCGTGAATGGTTGGCTACATTCACAGGCGGCAGATTTTTATGCAGAGGGTACTTCAAAGACTGTTGCAAGGTACGACAAGTGCTTGAATCTGTTTGGCGACTATGTCAAAAAATAGAGAAAAACAGTAGTTTTAATATGTATATAATAAAGTTTTTGTATCTTCACTCGTTTACTTTTTATTTCTAAACGGAGGTTTTTTCTGGATAACCCTCGTAATTGTGTTTTCAATGGACCAATTGGTGTTGAAGGTTGACTGATAAGTTACACAGTCGGCTTTGGTTATAAATTAACTGCCTGGACCATTGGTATTCTTACTCTAAAACAAAAATTACGAAAGTAATACCTCTAGCTAATTGAAATTCACTCGTATTATAAAACTACGGTATTTATAACTACTTTTATTTCTTTAGCTTAAAACTGGTCGAAGACACCAACCATTAATTTTTCGTTCATGTCTTATAACTTGCAACAAATTTAAGCATTCCAGTCAAGAAACATTACGCCTTATAGCAAATGCATATCTATACGTTAGCAACAAAACCTTACATACAGATTTGAAAACACCACTTGTACAAAATTCCATCGAATACCTATACAAATGCTTTCACGACAAGTCACATGAACACGAGAACCCACTGGTGCGTTCACTTTCCACCGTCCATATACCTGATAATCCCCCTAGACGCCTTAAAATACGCTGGAGTAGAGACCTGCTAATTTGATATACAGATTTCATTGTTGGGGAGGCACCAATGGGGGCCCTACCCCTCTCAAACCTATCATGTCATTTACATTATTATCATAATCACCACATTTGCTCGTAAAATTTTACAGTTGTAAATAAAGAATTAAAAAGAGAGAGAGAAAAAATGCCTTAAAAAGTAAATGATTAAAATATTATATAATCCATTAAACAATCTTCGCCTCTCATCATGCGGTTTTGGGTTCGAACCTGTGACGTTTCTACTTAGTCCTTATTTTTCGCGGCATGCGTTCGGTCGGTTTTTCGCGCACGCGTGTTTTTATTATCTCGTTCTTTTTTGTTTGCGGGCTTTTCGACAGTCCCACAATATCCGTGGAGATGAGCGAGTGTAAGTGTGTAACAAAAATGTCATAGTTTAAAAATATGTTAATGTTAGTTTGAAATCGCCCGAACCTATTTTGGTAATATGATTAAAGCATCTTTTCAGGGTTACATAAGATTGTCATTAAATTCATTTTTAAACGCTTTTATTTAACTTACTCTTGGATCCATCAAATCTTGCAACTTAAAATTTTAATACTTCAACCGTATCAATATGAATCAAACTTTGCACACTTGTTTATCTTCGATGACAATACGCTGTGGAGGTGTTTGTAAAAAAAAAGTTTAAAATTCTAAAATTTTATAACGCTTTTATTTAACAATTACTTAAAAAAATTAACTAAAAAGAAAAAAATAAAAAAAATTTACAAAAAAATCACAGAAAAAATATTACAAAAAAATAAAAAAATAAAAAAAATTAAAAAAAAAAAATTTTAAGAAACGCTATTATTTAACAATTAATCAAAAAAAAAATGAACAAAAAAGAAAAAAAGAAAAAATTTACAAAAAAAAATCACAGACATTACAGTTAAAAATAAAAGCGTGGCGCATTAATATATATAATATTTTACAATAAATATTATATATATTAATGCGCCACGCTTTTATTTTTAACTGTAATGTCTGTGATTTTTTTTTTGTACATTTTTTTATTTTTTTATTTTTAGTTCATTTTTTTTTGATTAATTGTTAGCTAAATAATAGCGTTTCTTAAAAAAAATTTTTTTTAATTTTTTTTTTTTGATTTTTTGTAAATTTTTTTTATTTTTTTATTTTTAGTTAATTTTTTTAAGTAATTGTTAAATAAAAGCATTTTTTAAATTTTTTTTGTTTAATAATGTATTATTATTTTTGTGATGCATTATAATATATTTTTAGTCTTCTCTCTTATAATTGTTTATTTTTTTATTATAACATTTTATGTTTTATTTTTTGTTGTAAACAATACATCTTTGTTTTCGTCTGTAAAATGTATATCTTTCTATTTCCCTGATTTTATCATTTGGCTACTCACTTGAGTCGCTTCCAAGCAGTAAATTCTATTTTGTTAAAATTTGTTTTAAATCTTTTGTGCATCTCACAAAAACCCCACTCACGCCAGCATATTTCATACATTACTAAATAGATAGATCACTATTACGAACGTACAAAAAAGATTAACCATAGCAGTACTTGCAGTTCAAAAATAAACATAACGTTAAAGAAAGTAGAGAAGTGGATGTATTTATTCATAATAATAGTTTAGAGCATGTAGAAACAGTGAAGTTCCCCTAACAGTATCTCAAGATAGATCTTTGTCTTGGGACTTCTATACCAATCAAGTTTGTAGTAAAATATCATCTGGGGTATTTGCACTAAAACAAGTTGCCAGATTAAATGATAAAAAATTACTAATGGCAGCTTATCATGGCCTCATTCTGTCTCATATCCGTTATGGTATTTTAGTATGGGGTAATTCTAGCATGGGTAATATTAATAGGGTTTTTAAAATTCAAAAGAAAGCTTTTAGGTGTATGGTGGGAGCTAACCAGCTAACCTCATGCAGGCCACTATTTAAGGAGCTTAAATTGCTTACAGTTCCCTCTCTCTACATTTTTGAGGTGATTATGTATGTTAGGCAAAATAATTTTATGCAGAATTTCAATGTTCACAATCATAAAACGAGAAACAGGAATGATTATTATGTGGCTAATCACTCCACAAAATTGTTTGAACAAAAACCTACTTATGCAGGGAGAAAATTCTTAAATAAATTACCCCAATCTTTAAAGTATTGTGAGGATTTGAATTCCTTTAAAAAAAATTTAAAAAATTACTTGATCGGTGAAACTTTTTATAGCATACAAGAATTTCTTTCTTGATAGTAGTGATACATAGTGTGTTTCTTATACGTATTTCAGGTGTTATATCTGACGACATGTCCTACACTCCTCCTGGAGTCTCCAGGGCGAAAAAAAAAGAAAAAAAAAAGAAAAAAGTAGTTTGTTCAGAAACATCTGTATAATCCTTATCTGACTTTCTCTGGCGCAACCCCAGTTGTATGTACATCATAAATCCAGATGGGTTTTAAAATTTTATTATAGATTGTTACTTTATTATGAAGAGGCAGCTTCAATTGAGATCCCAGTAACCAATATAGTTTTCTATTCGTGAGATTACTGAGGGAATACATATTTCAAGTAAAAGAAAAAGGGAGCTGCATAGGTTAAGTAAATTTTCTAAGGACATAAAGTTCTTAAGTTATGTCAAAAAATATAAAGCAATTTTTAAGAAGTGTATACAGCAGGCAAAAAGAATAAATATTTGTGAATACATTAGGGATTCAGACAACAAAGTTAGGGCCTCCTGGGATGTGGTAAGAGAGGTAACACAGGCTTCTAGCCCCTCAGGCACTATAGATGAAATAGTGATTGATAGTAATACAGTTACGAGCCCTGAAAATATTGCTCAAAGTTTCAACACTTATTTTTTAGAAATTAGTAAAAATCTTAATATTAATAGTGACGTACGTAAAGCGTTCTCTAATGCATTAAAGGCAAATGTCAATGTTCAAACCCAAATTGTTTTAAAAGACGTAAATGTAGATGATATTTACAAAATAATTAAAGGTCTTAAGAATAAAAAGTCATCAGGGTGGGATGAAATTCCAGTCTTTTTAGTGAAACAATGCGCTCAGTTTCTGGCGGCTCCATTGTCGTATTTGGTGAATCACTCCTTTCACTCACGAACTTTCCCTGACATTTTAAAATTAGCAGTAGTAAAACCCTTATTTAAAAAGGGTGATAAGAGGTTAATGGAAAATTACAGACCAATTTCCCTCTTACCATCTTTCTCCAAAATCTTTGAAAGAGCAATGTGTAATGTATTAGGTGACTATTTTGAGGGCAATCGTCTGTTAAGCAACAATCAGTTTGCGTTTCGAAAATCCAAAAACACAACCTTAGCTATTTTTGATTTTATTGATAAAATTGTCCGCAACATAGATAACGCTAACTTCGCTACGGGTATATTTTTTGATCTGTCTAAGGCATTCGATTGTGTGAGACATGATATTCTGTTAAAAAAGTTACAGATATACGGGATAAAGGGAAATGCACATAGATGGTTATCATCTTACTTAACAGGTCGTTAGCAGAAGGTCATAATAAATCATAAAGACAATCCAAAGGCTAATTCAAATTTTGAAAAGATTATCACAGGGGTTCCTCAAGGATCAATCCTCGGACCTCTTTTATTTCTAATATATATATATATATATATATATATATAAATGATCTTTCTTTCCATGTGGAACATTGCAAACTGGTGTTATACGCTGATGACACCTCAGCTCTCTTTGTTAACCCCAATTACATTTCTTTGAAGGAGGAGTTACAGACAGATACTGCAAGACTGAAGGAGTGGTTTGATGCGAACGGACTGTCCTTGAATGAGACAAAGACTTTTGCTCTAGACTTTAGCACGGAGCCCAAAAAGACATTGAATCCATCAAACGCTTTTCTCAATAATTTAAATTCCTTGAATCTAGTGAATTCAGCAGGATTTTTGGGAGTCGTGTTGGATGACACTTTATCATGGCAACCATATGTCGATAATTTATTAATGAAATTAAATAAGGCCGATTATCTTGTATTGAATTTATCGAAAATATGTCCATTGGCAACTATTCTTAGTATATATTACGCCAACGTATATTCCCGTTTAACCTATGGTGTTATATTTTGGGGGAACTCCCAATATAGTGATCGTGTTTTTAAAATGCAAAAAAGGATAATAAGAATTATAGGGAAGGCGAAATACAAACAAACATGCAGACCTATTTTTAAAAAATTTAATATCTTTTGTCTTCCCTCAATATATATATATTTTAGTTGCTTTCATTCGTCAAATCTCATCCTGATGTCTTCCGTGAGAGGCGGCAAGTACATTCTTATCAAACACGAAACAAAAATTATATATTACAATATCCAATTCATAGGACCGTCTTTTATGAAAAAGGGCCTTATTATACTGGTCTAAAGTTATACAACCATCTTCCAATTAGTATCAGAATTATAGAACATTTTCAAATGTACAAGAAACGCCTATTTGAGTACATTGTATCTAAGTGTTTCTATTCTGTGAATGAATTCCTCACAGAAGCAATATCATAATATCACATGCAATACCATACAAGTAATTTTGAAGATTTTGTCTGACCCCCTACTGTAACATGTCATGCTTTATTGATTGAATTGTTTTTTTCATGTTGATGGTTTTATCATGTTTGTTTGATTGTAATAAGTTTTAATTATATTGTATCTTATTTCTGTAATTGACATTTCGCCAACCTTTTCAGAGTTTCTGAAAAAAAAGCTGTTATGCGAAGAATAATAATAAATACATAAATTAACTCATTTTACTGTACAATCGTAAATTTCCTTTTAACATGTAACGTTGTGATTTTTTTTTTTTTGTTTAACATCCGACTGTTCTGCAATTACTGCTAATGCAGACGGTGAAGGATGAAATGTTTTTTTTGTAACGTATAAAAATATGCCGTGCCTGAATGGGATTCGAACGCAAGACTGCATGATGAGAAGCGAGCACGTTACCAACTACGCCAGTGTTGTGTGAGAAGTTAACTAAAGCCTAATTTGCCGTTAAGTGCCACAATAAAATAACTTGATGTACTTATCCACAGTTGTGGAAAAAAAAGAAAACTTAAATACGTTACTTACTCGTCGATTTTCACGAACTGTAACAGGCGTAGCTAGATCAAGAGCACATTCGACCGATTTTGAGCCAGTCGCAGAGGTTGCAGATTGCGGTACTGGCATCGTCTGTAATGGTTTTCGTAAGCGGTTGAAGACAGGAGTCGAAGATGAATCGCTACCGCTTTTCATTGGTTTCGAACTAGGTGTAAGAAGTTGAGGTCTTCCACTTCTCGGGGCCGAATGTATGATCGCAGTGCAACTAGAAGTACCAGTATCTAATGCCCGTCGAACTCTTCTCTGCATATTTCTATCTCTTTCCATCATTTCAAACTAAAAACAAAAGAATTTGTTTTATTAATGCTTTCAATGCCAGCGAAAAAAAAGTGACTTTCACTCCGTGCCAGCCAATAAATGAATGATCTGTTTATTTCCACTCGTTTAAAAAAAAAAAATCTGGTGTGAAACACTCGCACGACTTTCTCTTGCCAATGCAAATAATTAAAAATAAACCTAACATTAGTAATAAAACATTAGAAATAAACAAAAAACTAACACACTCAATAAACATAACCTTATTTTAATCATGAGTGAAAGATGCAAAATGAAAGTCGAACTCAGTTTGGCTTAAAAATACGGATAATCACTCTTTCACGGTAAACTAGGCTCTGTAGAGAAAACTGGTCTAAATAAAAGTTGTTGATCTTTTTATTTCCTGTAACATTAATTATACACTTTTGTTGTAAAATGCATTCTAAGGCCGAAATCTTTAAAAAAATCGATTTTTCACACGTTTTCGTGAGAAAAAAAGCAGAAAATCGCTAATTACTGCTAAACTAAGCGTTACACAAAAAAATGTTTGAAATAAAAGTTGTAGGATTTTAAATTCTCTACAACTTTTATTTAAAAAGTTTTGCGGTAAAATACATATTAAAGCCGTAATCTTAAAAAAACAATTTCTTTACGTGAAAACAGCCTCACCGATAATTTCAGCGAACATGGCATCTACCCTATCTTGTAGAGAATAAAAAATTGAGTAAACCAGGCGATTTTTACAAAAAATCATAGGACCAATTTTTGAGAAAATCGCACAAAAGTGAAAAATTATCCGAATAAACTACTACTTCCGGTTGACCGATTTTGATGAAAATGTTCGTGTCGGGTCCGGTAGTGTTATGTAACTTAAGTTTCAAGTTTCACACACACACACACACAGACCAATCGCTAAAAACATGTTTTCAGACGAAAACGTGTAGATCCAATGAAAACTCGATATGAAAACAATACTTTCCTTCCTATATATTCATATAGGCAAGAGAAAGTAAAAAACACTATTAAACGTGCAGGTTATAAACACTGAACTAAAAGTTAATAATAATTTGGTTATGTTTACGCGGCAAATAAAATAACAACATATGACAATGAGCAGACGACATGTGTTGTAAACAAGGAGATAGAAAATTCCCTGTTTAGAACGTTATAGTAGATTTGCCGTTGACGGCAGCTTGAAACTCAAGAGGGAAAAACAAATTCCCTTTTCATTCTGAACAGTTTGATATGCAATATTAAGGGGATTGGTAGAACGATTGCTACGTTACACGGCGGTAAAATTTGAACTGCATGCCGCGCGTAAACTTATCCGTGGCACATCATGGAGTAAACTCCGTTGCGCGTTAACGTGTCCATATGGCATTGAAAAGGTTAAAAATAATAATTTTGCAAACAATCAGTCGACAAGACAAATTAATCTACAGGATGTCAACACCACCTTCTATTTTGAGCAGAGTACTGCTTGGCGCAGTCAATTATTGTTACGCGATTAAAACAGCTGATGTTACTAGTCTGCAACAAATAAATTCCAATATAATTTTCTAAATTTAAATTAAAACACTGTATTCAGGTTATACCGTGCTTTCCAACAAATCTGACGTATAGGGAAATTAATATTGGACAATGTGTACTGTCAGCTTCTGTTTTCTTCAATATACTCTCATCTTATAACAACGGTGTAAATACTACTTTTATTACTCAGAAGAATTTCAGCAGACATGGCTGGCACCTATCTTATCTTGTAGAGCATAAAAAATGTAGTAAATGAGGTGATTTTTAAAAAAATCGTAAAAGCCGTTTTTGAGAAAATCGCAAAAGTGAAAAATTACACGAATGAACTACTAATTCCGGTTGACCGATTTTGATGAAAATGTTCGTGTTGGGTTCTGTAGTGGTATCTAAATTAAGTTTCAAGTTTTAAGATCGTACAATGTTCTGTTCTTAAGATATTCTGTTCACACACACACACACACACACACACAGACCAATCGCTAAATACATGTTTTTTGGGTTCAGGGGGTCTGAAAACATGTAGATCCGGTGAAAACTCGATATGAAAACAATACTTTACTTCCTATATATTCATATAGGCAAGAGAAAGTAAAAATAAATTGTGCCAATTAGCATCGACCTAGGTTTTTTCACTGCAGTTCCGTCTTCACATATTGATGCAACCACGATTCTTACCTCTTTATCCAATATGTTAAACAATCAAATTTTCTATTCATATTAAAACTCCTTGAATTAATTATAGCAAATACCTTACGCATAATTTTTTATAATCTATATACAACGTTATTGTGCACTATCATTCCTTAGAGAAATGTGCAAATTAATGGACACAGTTAGTTTAACATTGACATGGTTACAACATGACACCAAGCAAGAATTAATTGATTTTTTTACATGCAAATTAAAGCGATAAAAAACATTAACAATTCACCTGTTATAATACTTTTTAAAACTGAAGAAAGCTCCGTAAAATTAGAATTGCTGGCTATTAAAGAAAAAAATATGAATAATAATAATCATTTCACGTCTCATAAAATTCATTTGTTGTGCATTATTTTTCTAAGAAGATTTATTAACAAGCAGTGGTGGCCCCAGAAATGTTTTTCTGGGTGGGCCCACTTACACATATTTATATGTTAATTTTTTTAAGTTAAAAAGTAACTGTTTATATGTATATTTATTAGTAAATCATAGACAATGATTTTATAAATTGAATACATGTAGATAACCGATTGAGAGTACATTCTATCTTTATTTCAAGATTAGTATTGAATAAACAAACGCAACCGTATAATTTTTATAAGAAATTTACCAAATTGAACTCTTTAAATACAGTACATGAGTTACAAAAACAGTTTGAAAATATAAAAATCAAGTCCAAATTCATTCTGTTGGTCAAAATTATGAAGAAATAATAACACATAAACTAGTCAACTCTCGATTATTGTTTACTTTAAAACAAACTGAACTGTAGCCGTCTTCCTTTTTGAGCTGCAAATTCGTCCACAACTGGATTTGGATCCGACATTTAAGGAAAACTTAACTCTCTTTCTATGGATACAATCGCCAGGTTACTAAGTCTTTGCCCTGCCATAGATAATGTTTAATTCGTCTCATTTGTGATACGTAAATATCGTAACCATTATTGTTTTCCATCTTGTTGTGAATAAAAATCCTTGTTTTTTTATTGTTTCAGTCAAGTCATATTAAAAATGGGTGGGCCCGGGCCCACCCGCTAGGAACGCCACTGTTAACAAGGGACAAGGGTCTTACAACTATAAACATTTAGTATACTAAAAAATGGAGTGGTTGATATCACATACTACCCGATTTATCGTTTTGTCGATCAGAGATCAGATCGGAGAAATAAGCAGTAAAAGACGGATTGAGATCAAGAGAAGAGGACGACCAAGAAAAAGATGGAAGGATGAAGTTAAGAGGAGTGTGATGGGAGGAACAGGGATACAACTGGAAACGAATAGAGGAGGAGAAATGGTGGACGGATAGAAGTAAAGTCCAGCCTCTCTTAGTTTGCTCCTAATGTAAACAAATAATGACGTTACTGAGCATGCGCATTATATCGAAGTGTGTACACGCTGATTAAAAAGTAACAACAAAATACTTTCAAAAGTATTTTTATAAATGAAATTTTGGCCTAAATCATATTATCATGACTCATATTTTAAGTACTTTAAGTACTTATAATTTAAAACATAGTTAACTTAATAGGAATACGACATCCGTAAAGTCGCGGACTCTACCATGCACCCTGTGGTAGGTGGCTTTTGTTTGTTGACTGTAGGAGCAAACTAACAACGGCTCAACTGTAGATGGAGAGGCTTGGTGAACACCCAGACCTGGCGATAACTGGAACGGGCTCTGCATATCTACAGTTCAGCCGTCCTTAGTTTGCTCCTTCTGTCAACAAACAAAAGCCACCTACTACAGGGTGCACGGTAGAGTCTCCCACTTTACGGATGTCGTATCCTATTAAGTTAACTATTTTTTAAATTATAAGTACTTAAAGTACTTGAAACATCAGTCATGATATGATGTAGGCCTATAAATTTCATTTAGAAACATACTTTTAAAAGTATTTTGTTGTTACTTTTTAATCAGCGCGACATACATTTTGATATAATGCGCATGCTCAGTGACGTCATTATTTGTTTACATTAGGAGCAAACTAAGAGAGGCTGGACTATATGTATGTATGTAAGCAGTAAAATAAATGTAGTATAGTAAAATAAATAAAAGTAGTAAAATAAATGGTATCTCGAATGGGAAAAAAAACAGAAAATACAGTGATAAGCAGCTCAATCATCCCTCGGAAAGAAGGATCACATACAAAATGGTTCTACACAATAAAGTATCACACTGTTCCTGCAACAGTATAAATATTGACTTTTTTTTCGTTTAACATCCGACTGTTCTGCAATTACTGCTAATGCAGACGGTGAAGGATGAAATGATTTTTTCTAACGTATGAAAATATGCCGTGCCTGAATGGGATTCGAACCCAAGACCGGATGATGAGATGCGAGCACGTTACCAACTACGCCAATGCAGCCGGCTAAAATATTGACTCATGTGGAAGCAATAACAGAATGAACATAGTGGGTTGAAGGAAGAGTTAATAATAACTGTTTCTTTTCCCCATTTACAGCATATCAAACAGGCACGTGTCGTGAAGGAGCTGACAGAAGATGACTTCTAGCACTGTTTCCAACAATAGAAAATTCGCATGGAGCATTGTAGGGATAGAGAAGGAGTGTATATTGAAGGTAACAATAAGTGATTATGTATAAAATTAAAATAAATTTTTTTACATCAGTCTCGTTATTTAACAGCCACATCTCGTATACCTGAAAACGGATACACAGTCTGCTATGAATGTTTGTTCATGAATACGGTCACTGGTCACCTAATAAAATTACTCATTTAACAAGTTTTACTCATTAATTCAAAGTGATTTTATCCCAGCTAATGGACTGGGCTATACTTTTATACAAATTGTAAAAGACAGGGTTATTGTAAATGATGGGCCCAATTTAATAAGTTCATATTTATTTAAGTACAAATGCAAAATGAACAATTCACATACCAATGGTTTTGAGGAAGTTCCAAGGTTTTTTTTTATACATTTACAAATGTTCGATGTGTCTTCCTTGTGCAGCACGGCAAACATCTAAACGATATCCAAACTCGTCCCACACACGTGCAAGCGTATCTTCCGTTACTGAGTGCACCGCAGCAGTGATACGGTTCTGCAGGTCAGCCAGAGTTATTGGTAGAGGCGGGATGAAAACTCTTTCCTTAACGTAACCCCATAAGAAATAGTCACATGGTGTGAGATCAGGAGATCTCGGTGGCCAGAAGTTTAGAGCCAGGTCTTGATTTCCTATCCGGCGACGCATTGGCGCGAGAACTTTAGCGGCTGTTTCTGCAACTACAGCCGCCCACTTGCGCGCATGTACAGGTTAAGAATGTGTAAAAAAAGCTTTGAAACTTCCTCTTTCCATTGGTATGTGAATTGTTCATTTTGCATTTATACGTAAGGGGGTAGTCAACCCAGAAAATTAAAATGAAAACTACTGGCTATAATTTATCATTACATATTTTTAATGAAAGAGTAATTTACTAGTAATGATCTACCACTTGACCACGCCAAAAAATTAATTACAGCCCCTAATATAAGGGGGTGGGGGTGGAAAAGCGGGCTTTTACGGGGAATCGAATATTTCAGGAACAAAAAAAGGACATCAACATGATTCTTATACTAAAAAATCTGGTGTGAAACACTCATACAACTTTCTCTTGCCAATGCAAATAATTAACAATAAACCCAACATTAGTAATAAAACATTAGAAAAAAACAAAAAACTAACCTCAAAAACATAACCTTGTTTTAATCATGAGTGAAAGACGCAAAATGAAAATCGAACTCAGTTTGGCTTTAAAATACGGAAAATCACTCTTTCACGCTAAACTAGGCTCTGTAGAGAAACATGCTATAAATAAAAGTTAGAGATATTTTAATTTCCTATAAATTTCATTATATACACTTTTGTCGTAAAATGCATTCTAAGGGCGAAATCTTAAATAAATCGATTTTTCACACGTTTTCGTGAGAAAAAAACAGAAAATCGCTAATTACTGCTAAACTAAGCGTTACACAAAAAAAATGTTTCAAATAAAGTGGTAGGATTTTAAATTCTCTACAACTTTTATTATATAAAGTTTTGCGCTAAATTGCATATTAAAGCCGTAATCTTAAAAAAGCTATGTTTTTACGTGAAAACAGCCTCACCCAGAATTTCAGCAAACATGGCGCCTACCCTATCTTTTAGAGCATAAAAAATTTAGTAAACCAGGCGATTTTTAAAAAATTCGTAGGACCAGTTTTTGAGAAAATTGCAAAAAAGTGAAAAATTATACGAATAAACTACTACTTCCGGTTAACCGATTTTGATGAAAATGTTCGTGTCGGGTCCGGTAGTGGTACTTAACTTAAGTTTCAAGTTCTTACGTTGTTCCATTCTTGAGATATTCTGTTCACACACACACACACACACACACACAGACCAATCGCTAAAAACATGTTTTTTGGGTTCAGGGGGTCTGAAAACGTGTAGATCCGGTGAAAACTCGATTTCAAAAAATCGACACGAAAACAATACTTTCCTTCCTGTTGTTGTTGTTTAGGTCATCAGCCAAAAGGCTGGTTTGAACCTGTAGAGGTTTTACTAAGTAAAACGAGGAGTCAGGTGGTTTACCATTGCCTTCCTCACTGAGTGGAAAAGTATATACGCTTATCAGCATGCCGGGCCCTCTGAAAAGCACATATTTTCCACTCTGCAAATGACACCTTCACTTCATTCACCACAGGGTCTGGCTGTATAATAAAATTCATTACTCTCAGAGGAGATAACTGTGATTAGTGTCACCTAACACACCTCTACCTCTTCTGTTCTTAAATGATTCAGTCATTTAATTGGCTGACCATATGATAAGAAACAGAACTATTTATTTTAGCCCTGCAACGAACAGATTGAGTATAAATAATTTGACACTCTACCTGTCTGTTATGGGCAGTTTCCTTCCTATACATTCATATAGGCAAGAGAAAGTAAAAAATACAGAAAATGTCTGGCTATTATTTGTTGTATGCTCTTGTATTTATTTTTTCTTACAAACAATAATTATTCAAAGAAAAACTATATTTTCAAAAACATTTATTTTATGTATTCACAAATTATTTGATAACAAAGTCCGTATAAAGTTTATTGTAGTAACCATTCGACTGATAATAGAGCATGAATTATGAACATTTGAAAAAAACAACTCATCCAAATATCTCCAATACAAACAAAAATATTTAATTCCCAAGAATTTACAATCATGCGAAAACCCTTTCCGGAAAACTTAAAAGTTAAAGGAATAATTTCACTCGCCTTGCTAGTAAGCTTTATTTTAAATTGATGTTTTTATAACTTTTTGTCAACGTACAGGCAAAGTAAACACATGCTATGATTCAGAAAATTTTAAACTTCATATAAGTGAAAAAAAATTGTAATTTAACAAAAAATCATCTTCCTGAGTTGACTACCCCCTTAAATAAATTGGGTCCATCATTTATAACAACCCCGTATATATTTTTATTAATAAACACACAAAACTAATGTAATGTTAACTAACCTCCATAGCATTCTTCTGTTCTTGTAATTTCATTTCCATCTCTTTAGCTAACTTTTCTTTACTTTGAGCTAATTTATTTTTGAAACGATTCTTTTGTAGTGCTACTTGAATCTGTTCATTACTTAATTGCTGTTCCTTTTCGGTAACCTAAAATTATTATTTTGTACTAAATTAAAATTACGTTAGAAATAATTGAAACAAGAACATCACAATACAATACAGACATGGTAGTTGTAAAGAAAAAAAAAACATTTAGTGATTGTATAACTTTTTTTTTACACAGGGTAAACAATTAAAAAGCGAATCATTACTACTTAATTACTGTGAATAACACTTTAAAACATTGTTCTTTATAGTATGATAAGTGTCATCTACAAAAGTGGTTAGCAACCGGAATGCTGCAACCATAAGTTATATAAGCAAGAGTTAAGGTGCTGCAGTAGTTGCTGATTACGTGACAAATTTGTTAAAGTAGCATTAAAATGAAGTCTGTAAGCAGATAAAGAAAGATAAAAAAGAAAAAGTAAGACTGTAAAAGATAAAATTTAAGATAAGATTTGTCACCGCACCCCCCTTCTAATTAATCATTTACTGTGTTGCCGGTCTTCAATAGTTCTCCCGGCCTTTGTCGGCGCACCGACAAACCTTTCGGCTCTGCACCGACAGAGGACTTTATCATCAAGGCCGAGCCAGTAGCCGCCCTCTACCACAACTCTCTCGGCAACTATATAACGAGTGCTGCACTGAGCAGGGATTCAATTCCGATCCAGACAGAAGAAGACGAGCCCAGCCGAGACCGGACGCACCATCCCTGGTCTACACTACCAGTGGCAGGCGCTTCATTCCTGCACCGGTCAGCCTTCGCAGACCCGGAGAGAGCCGTCTCGGCCTATGCCAACCAGACACTGTGGGGCTCTGGGGGCCACCACTGTCACACTGCAGCGGGGACCCAACTGCCGCTGAGGGAAGACTAGGCCTGAACCCAGTAGCTGAGCCGTCACTCTTCGAGCTCCGCTTCCACCACGTTGGCTCCCCGCTTCTGATTCGGACGACAAGATGTCCACCACGACAAACGGCTGCCGGACTCCAGCGAGGACTAATCGATGACCCCACAAGAGAGAAGATGATGCTTCCAATCGCCGACTTGTCACCATAAGCCGTCGACCGGACTGTCATCGCCTGCTGACGCAAGCGATGCCCACAGCAGTCCATCGACCGAGCTGTACATTCACCGGATCCGACGAAGCAGCCATCGACGCACTACTGCGAGGGAAGAAGATGAAGTCTCCGCTGGACGACGAGCCGCCGTGTCGTCCAGCTTCTCGACTGCCACAACGACTACGACCAACGCTTCTCCAAGACAACCACCACTTAAACGACCCTTTCCAGGGCCACCAAAAAAATAAGGTTTGCCACTTAATGTCGCCATCCGGTGACAGATTAATGGTAAGAAAAAGTAAGCAAGTGGATGCAAAATTGAACTGAACTATTGAATTAAGTTTTGTAACCATTACAATTCTCAACTTTGTCAGCACAGATTTTCCGCACTAACCAAAATCAAAATTAAAAACAGACAGAAACTGACTTCCAGCAATCTTAAAAATAACTTGCGTTTCAGCCTCTCACGAATCCGACCTAGAATTTACAAAAAAAAACACCAACGACAAGTTTCTCATTAAATTGCAAGAAATTTTATTTGAAATACGCTAAAAATTATTTAAACATTTATTAAAACCTAACAACTAATTAAAAATACAATGTTACGGCGCCATTAATGGGTTAGTTCGTAGAAAAGGGTGCTGTGAAAAAAAAACATAGCGCACCACTGATGTACATCATTCTGTTCTCGACAAAACATCACAAAGCATCACATTACCTACTACACTAATTTTCAAAGTTGATGAGCTCTGGACGTATGCGTTGTCCCCTCCCAACTTCATAGCTAGTAGTGATGAGCATCGATAGCCGATGTTTTCAAAACATCGATGTTTTCAGTTGGATGTCGATGTTTTTACCATCGATGTTTATTGGGCATCGATGTTTTCTGTACTGATGTAGGGAATTTTACCGACTTTGATGTAGGGAGATGGCAAGAACTCATCTATCATCTACTTGTAATGGCGACGTCCGTTCCATCAGAGCAGTTGTTTTCGAAAGTGGGACAAACTGTGACAAAGGCATGAAACAGACTAGGAAGCAAACTTATTTCTAAAATAGTTTTTCTGCAATCCATTGATGACTCGCTTTGGTCATGAGCATTATAATAAAATTTAAGTTTTTTTCTTTGATTGATATTTTCTTAATTAAAATTTCTAGTTTCTTATTTGACTGTAGTTTTGTTTAAGTAATCCACCCAACAAGACCCAACCTACTTAAAACATTTGAAATTAGAATATTATGATCTATTTATAAGTTTATTCACTCATAGAGCATTAACTTTTCTAAAAAAATTTATTTAAAAAAAATATGTATAAATAATTTGTTAATTTCATTAATATCATAAGTTTTAAACGTTGTAGATCAAAACATCGATGTTTTTCACCAGAAAACATTGATGTTTGATGTGCGACGTTTTACTTTCGATGCTCCTCACTAATAGCTAGCCAATGACTTGCCAGCAACGTTGCCAATACTTGATCACATAGCTCTGTTATTTATTTCATCAGCCATTTTTTTGGTCTTTCAATTACAATTATAACCTATCAACATACAAACAGCTGATTAGATTATAAAGTATTTCATGTTATTGGGCTCTATAATCGAAGTGTTCAGTACGAGACGCAAGACACGAGTGAACTACTGTGGCTCTTATACGGATGCACGTGTAATGTTTGTCATCTGACAACGCTGGCAAACGTTCTGATTGGTCTAAATGAGTGGAACAACAGAGCTCATTAACGGAGAAAAATATTATAGAAAGGCTTAAATATTATCCCATGCACCTCCACCTGCCAATTCATTAATTTTTAACATGTCATTGCAGGCTTACACTAAATACGAGGGTTATACAGAAAATAACCTCCGTTTTGAAATAAAAAGTAAACGAGTGAAGATACAAAAACTTTATTATATACATATTAAAACTACAGTTTTTCTCTATTTTTCGACATAGTCGCCAAACAGATTCAAGCACTTGTCGTACCTCGGAACAGTCTTTGAAATACCCTCTGCATAAAAATCTGCCGCCTGTGAATGTAGCCAACCATTCACGACGTTTTGAAGCTCTTGGTCATTGGCGAACCGCTGAGATGCAAGCCACCGCTTCATGTTCGGGAACAGGTTAAAGTCACTAGGAGCCAAGTCCAGGCTGTATGGGCGATGATCAAAGTTCATTTGTCAAATGAACTTTTGGCCAAGTTTAAATGGGACGTTTTCGATCATCCCCCATACAGCCCGGACTTGGCTCCTAGTGACTTCACACCTCACTCCACCTGACAAACCACCTCACTCCTCGTTTTACTTAGTAAAACCTCTCTACAGGTTCAAACCAGCCTTTCGGCTGATGACCTAAACAACATATTTTTGACTACATCACAAAATAAAAATTCGTTTTCATAGGAAATTTTGTTTTGTTTAGGTCACCAGCCAAAAGGCTGGTTTGAACCTGTAGAGAGGTTTTACTAAGTAAAACAACGAGTGAGGTGGTTTACCATTGCCTTCTTCACCGAGTGGAAAAGTATGCTTATCAACATGTCAAACCCTCAGAAAAGCATCTACTTTACACCCTGCAGATGACAGCTTCACTTTATTCACCACAGGATTTATCTGTATAATGAAATTCATTACTCTCAGAGGAGATATCTCTGAGTATTGTCTGAGTATCAGCTATACCTCTCTTGTTGTTAAACACTTCAGTCATATAATTCGGTGACCATGTGATGAGAAACAACTATTTTTTGCAGCCCTGGAACTAACAGTGTAAAAATAGTTTAACACTTCACCTACCTGTTTTGGGCATATAATACTTATCAATCACTAAGAGATTTAAACGACTCAAAACTTCTGAAATGCTAACAGAAAAGTTATATAATTTAAAATAGTACAGGTAAAAAATCAAAAGCAAGAAAAAATGACAAAACAACTTAATACTTACAAAAATAAACATAATTTATTAAATCTAATTTATAATAATTTCTTTAAGCAATAAAATTTATGTAATAAAAATATATACAAAAGCAGTGAAAATAAAAAGAAATTTTTATCAGCAAAAGCAGCACTCATAAACCAAGCAAAGACATTTTGTACTTTTTTACAGAAAAAAATACTTTAACTTTTCAAAATAAAATATATAAATCAATGTACAATATTAACATAAATCATTCCGCAGTACCATAACAAAACATTCATTTTTTTCCTGTTAAAAAAATATTAACGCCATATTTTTATAAAAATGACAAAAAACATGTACGTATATTGTGATAGATTGTTTTGCTTCTAATAATTTCTACATGAAGACTGTTTTACAGATTCATAAAGTATTTAATTTAAAAGAAATCTTAAATTAAAAATAAATAAATAAATTTATAATTAAATTTTTGAAATGCATCCTGCCAACCATTAGTATAAATTACAGAATAAATGAAATTTATCAGCCTTACCTTTAGTTGCTTGTTGTTGTTTAGGTCAACAGCTGAAAGGCTGGTTTGAACCTCTAGAGGTTTTACTAAGTAAAAACGAGGAGTAAGGTGGCTTACCATTACCTTCCTCACTGAGTTGAAAAAGTATGCTTATCAGCATGCCAGGCCCTCCGAAAAGCACTCACTTTCCACCCTGCAAATGACACCTTCACTTCATTCACCACAGGGTCTGGCTGCATAGTGAAATTCATTACTCTCAGAGGAGATAACTCTGATTAGTGTCACAGTACACCTCTACCTCTTCTGTTCTTAAATAGTTCAGTCATATAAGTGGCTGACTATGTGATAAGAAACAGAACTATTTTTTTAGCCCTGGACCAAACAGATAGAGTGCAATTAAAATAACACTCCACCTGCCCGTTTTGGGCATTTTGGTTGCCTTTTAAGTTTAAATTTAGAACGATGTTTCCATTTAGTCATTTAAATTAAAATAATTTTAGAATGAGTTTTAATCTAAAGTACTGAATGGAAACACCGTTCTAAATTTAAACTTCAATAAGCAACCAAAGGTAAGGAGATAAATTTCATTTATTCTGTAAATAAATTTATACATTTTTACATAAATACAATAACTGAAATATATATTTCTAACCACCAGAATACAGTAACATAAAACACTTACCAATGTTTATAGCGCTTTTGTGTATCTTGTACACATCTTCAATAAACTAAATTCATTAAAAATTTTTCTTACGTCAAAATTTAAAACTTCCTACAACTATCATGGTAGATAAAAAATGAATTCCTTATCTACCATGGTAGGAGTAGGAAGTTTTAAATTTTGACGTAGGAAAATTTTTTTAATGAATTTAGTTTATTGAAGATTTGTACAAGATACACGAAAGCGCTATAAACATTGATCAGTGTTTTATGTTACTGTATTTTGGTGGTTAGAAATATACAGGGTGATTCAAAACTACACTGCAATCTCTTGGGATCTCATTCTTTAGCTAAAAATAAGAAAAAAAGTTCATATAAACATATGCCTGAAAACGCTTAGTTAGCGAGTTACGGCTAGCGAAAAATTTCACCTAGAACTCTGTACCCTCGGTGAAGTAAGGCCGTATAAAAATGTTAAAGTACTTACAAAGATACAAATACTATTGTTTCTTATGCTTTTTAATTTGAAAAATTGAATAAAATTGGTTCCAGAGCTGTAAATGCAATACTTTCAGAGATATCTTACATAAAACACAAGAATTGGTGCAAAGAAATAACACATTATTGTGTTTAACATAAGATTACTTCCATAAATGGTAAATAAAGGTGTATTTTTTCTTAAATAAATTTGTAGAAAATTTAATTCTGAAAGATTCACGTGAATTACTCAGGAAAAAATGAATAATAGATATTGAAATTTCACATTATTTAAAATCAAAACAGACGCATATTTTTCAATATGTAATACATAATACATAATATTAGTTAATATTTTATGCAGTTAAAAATGTGCGTCTGTTTTGATTTTAAATAAAGCAAAATTTCAATATCTATTATTCATTTTTTTTCCTGAGTAATTCACATGAATCTTTTCAGAATTAAATTTTCTACAAATTTATTTAAGAAAAAATACACCTTTATTTACCATTTATGGAAGTAATCTTATGTTAAACACAATAATGTGTTATTTCTTTGCACCAATTCTTGTGTTTTATGTAAGATATCTCTGAAAGTATTGCATTTACAGCTCTGGAACCAATTTTATTCAATTTTTCAAATTAAAAAGCATAAGAAACAATAGTATTTGTATCTTTGTAAGTACTTTTAACATTTTTATACGGCCTTACTTCACCGAGGGTACAGAGTTCTAGGTGAAATTTTTCGCTAGCCGTAACTCGCTAACTAAGCGTTTTCAGGCACATGTTTATATGAACTTTTTTCTTATTTTTAGCTAAAGAATGAGATCCCAAGAGATTGCAGTGTAGTTTTGAATCACCCTGTATATTTCAATTTTAAATAATACGGCTGTTTAAAATCCTACATAGACTAATTGATAAAAATATAAATACAATAATATAACCTACTTGATCAAATCTTCACGCACATTTTTACTGTTTTTCATATTATTACAAAATACCAAAACGATAAAATTCAGTTATATTTAATTATATTTCCAAATAAATAACAAAAAATATTTGTTTATATAAATTAACAACCGACTACTGGGAAACACATAAACATTTTCTGTTCAGTAATTCTGTTAATAGAAAATCAAACAAACTTGTCATCGGAACCAATTTACGCATATAATAGTAACAAAAATATATATTATTACAAACAATATTAAAGAATTTTTGAAAAGTTAAAGTATTTCACATAAATTTAAAAAGAAAATGAAGAAACAACAATAGCCAATAAAATAGATATAGATAAAGACTTTGCTGAAACCGAGTGATTATTAAAACAGTCATACCTCATTCTCAAGGGATTTTACGATATTTTCAGTCGAAATCAGTTTTATTTGAAGCTCGCTATTTTTCGATTCGATTTCCATTATTCTTCTTTCCAGATCTAGACACTGAAAAATTTACAAATTAACAACGTCGTAACATAAGTATATTATTCAGATGAACTGCAGTCCCCCAGCCGTGGGAGTGAGAGAATGCATAACGCTCTCACTCAACGCACAACCCATGTTAAGGTTCCGATGCGAGGGATACCTTGAATGTTAAGACCTGCGGTTCGGACGCTCGAAATGAGCATGTAAATAGCAAATAAAATGATTGTTTCCGGAGAACCAGATTACTTTTATAAGATAGTTGGTAATCACAACTAAACGATTGATTGGTTGTAACTGGCGGTTAAGAACGAATTGAAATATAAACAATAGGATGAATTGAGGAACATGAAATCAAAGGAATTGCACCAATAAATAGCAAAAAATACAACAAAAAATCGGCAATTACCTTGATAAAGTCTTGAAAATAGTTTCGCAATGTTACTAACACGTTGTTGGTAGGTTGAAAATCACTGAACATAATTTGTAAATTAAAACAGTTATAAATTCACAATACACAAATGAAAAAGCACAATAAGAGTTCTCATGAAGAGATCGAACGAAACGCATGCCAACGACTGACATACATCACAAAGTAATGCCATAACGCGCCATTATGACCAGAACGAGAGAGTGCCGACTTGATGCGTTCACTGCCAGATTACAAGTGCTAGTTTGGGGAAGAAGGAAGTCAGAGAGCGGTGGTAGGGAAAGGAAGAATGACGTATGCATGAGGTCACAGGAACTATTTAATTTAGGAAATTTGAAATACTAGGTAGCGGGAATCTGAGTACGGTACAGCATGAATAACGTGCCTTAACAACCCATACGCGCCGTACCAATGACATTGTCTTTAATTATACTCATTACTGTGAGCAAGCGTTAAACATGCATGCAGTAAACTAACAAGCAAGATAACGACTGTAGTATGTTTTCAGATTTGGACTGTAATGGTAAAGACCTTTGAGTGCATGCGAAGTTATGCCACATATCTCCCTCTCACTCGCTCTATGGCTATGAGACATTAGTTCGTCTGATACCTACAGTACGACTCTCTGTTACATTATTGTCTGCACTAAAGGTATTCAAAAGTGATCTGCCGCAGGGAAATGTATTATCTCCCCTCCTGTTCATTATAATCATGAGAGGAATACACAATCGAGTTAAAAAAATCAGGTGTGAAACACTCACATGACTTTCTCTTGCCAATGCAAATAATTAACAATAAACCTAACATTAGTAATAATCAAAAAACTAACCTCAATAACCATAACCTAATTTTAATCATGAGTGAAAGACGCTAAATGAAAATCAAACTCAGTTCGGCTTAAAAATACGGAAAATCATTCTTTCACACTAAACTAGGCTCTGTAGAGAAAAATGCTCAAAATAAAAGATGTAGATCTTTTTATTTCCTATAAAATTAATTCTATACACTTTTGTCGTAAAATGCACACTAAGGCCGAAATCTTAAAAAAATTTATTTTTCACACGTTTTCGTGAGAAAAAAACAGAAAATCGCTAATTACCGCTAAACTAAGCGTTATACAAAAAATGTTTGAAATAAAAGTTGTACAATTTTAAATTTTCTACAACTTAAATTATATACATTTTTGCGCTAAAATGCATATTAACACCGCAATCTTAAAAAAACAATTTCTTTACGTAAAAAAAGCCTCACCAAAAATTTCAGCAAACATGGTGCCCTATCTTGTAGAGCACAAAAATTCAGTAAACCAGGCGATTTTTAAAAAAATTATAGGACCATTATTTGAGAAAATCGCAAAAAAGTGAAAAATTACACGAATAAACTACTACTTCCGGTTGACCGATTTTGATGAAAATGTTCGTATCAGGTCCAGTAGTGGTATGTAACTTATATTTCAAGTTTGTACGATGTTCCATTCTTGAGATATTTTGTATACACACACACACACACACACACACACACACACACACACACACACACACACACACACACACACACACACACACACACACACAGACCAATTGCTAAAAACATGTTTTTTGGGTTCAAGGGGTCTGAAAACGTGTAGATCCGATGAAAACTGGATTTCTTAAAATCGACATGAAAATAATACTTTCCTTCCTATATATATTCATATAGGCAAGAGAAAGTAAAAAGAATACACTGCAAGTTTATTGATCACAGATGATTTGCTTATACGGGGATTTTTTTTTTTTTTTTTGGGTTTAACGTCCGACTGTTCTGCAATTACTGCTAATACAGACGGTGAAGGATGAAATGATTTTTGTAACGTATGAAAATATGCCGTGCCTGAATGGGATTCGAACCCAAGACCGCATGATGAGAGGCGAGCACGTTACCAACTGCGCCAATGCGGCCGGCATTGCTTATTCGGGGAGAAATAAAGGAGATGAAAAGGGCACTCGAGCTGTTGAATGAAGACACTGTTCAGTATGGTTTGGAATTCAGTGAGGGTAAAAGTAACGCCACGATGAGTCATTTTACTCAGAGACCGACTACTATCAGTTTCATAATCATAGACACCTGAGTTTCAACCCAAACCATCTCCAAAACTATGAGTCGGATTTCAACATAGTTTACATCAAAATTTAGCTCATTTTATTCTGTGTTAACCTATAATGGTCCTATATTTTTAATATTGTTTGAAAATTGCCATATCAAGGTTGGAAGACAAAAAGACCTGGTTTTTTTGATACCGCAACAAATTTCATGCCGTGTAACTCGATAAATATTTGACCGAAAAGTTTGAAATTTTAACACAACATAGACAATTTATATTCGTACAGCGTGTACGAAATTTAAAATTCATACGTTATTTAAATTTTGATTTATTAACAATATTATGAACCATTGATATCTCGGTAACCGCCCGGGCAAACTATCGTTTTATTCAGCATAAAAAATTTAGTACAGATGTGTTAATATCATGAAATATCGATTGGCCAATGTTGTGGTAAAATTTTTAGAATTTTGAAAACTAGATGGGTAATGCAGGGGGTGTGCTACTATCCATGTTGCCTACATCTGACTGTCTACAGTTGAGCCGTTCTTAGTTTGCTCCTACTGTCAACAAAAAAAGCCACCTCCTACAGGGTGCACGCTAGAGTCTGCGACTTTATGGATGTCGTATTCCTATTAAGTTAACTATTTTTTTAAATTATAAGTACTTAAAGTACCAAAAACTTCAGTCATGATATGATGTAGGGCTAACAATTTAATTTCAAAAAATACTTTTAAAAGTATTTTGTTGTTACTTTTTAATCAGCGTGTACACATTTTGATATAATGCGCATGCTCAGTGACGTCATTATTTGTTTACATTAGGAGAAAACTAAGAGAGGCTGGACTATACATGAATTGACAATGCAGTCTGTCAGTTCAGGTAGACAGTCCGACAGGATGTCACATACACAAACGAGCAACATGGTTAGTAACACCTAAACGCCCGCATTACCCATCTATTTTTCAAAATTCTAAAAACTCTACCACAATATTCGCCAATCGATATTTCATGTTATTAACATATTTGTAGTAAGTTTTTAACGCTGACTAAAACGATAGTTTACCCGTGCCGAACGATCGAACGGTTAACGACAAAATTGACAAATTGACAATGTTAAGACCCATTCCAAATCATTGGCGACAATGTTTTATGAAGAGGGAATTAGAAAGCTTGTACAGCGGTACGATAAATGCTTCACTTGAAATTGTGATTATGTTGAAAAGTAACCAAGCATGTACATAACTTTCGATAATAAATTCATTTTATTATTCTCATAAGTTTCATTTTTATAACTAATTTGATGTTGAAAAAAATAACCCTTTTAATCGAATTAAAAATCAAACAAAAAGATTATTTTACAATCAACAGTTTCCGGTTACATATTTCTTTTAAAAATTATGACCCGTTTACGTACCCTCCACCAGTTATCGATAAAGTAATATCAGTTTGGAAGAAATTTCCTGTACGATAAGTGTCCACATGAAATAACCAATGAACTTCTCATATGTTTACAAGACATTTTAAAAGGTCTAAAAAATTTAGCATAAATTTAATAGAAAACGTACCTTATTCCGTTCTTTATTGAATGCATTATTTAAATGTCTAATCTCATTTTTATTAGATACAAAATCACGTTCCTTCTCTTCGATGGCTTCAGAGATTTTTCGCACTAAAAACAAGGAAAAAACAAAATCGTAAACAAGAAAACTTAATAAGTTTACAAAATAAAAAGTGTATTTTCAGAATAAATAAATTTATTAAATACATTCCATAAATAAATAAATTCTATAACCAAGAATGAAGTCAAGGAAGAGGTTACTCGATTCCTCAAAGGATTGGCGGCAGAATTCTACAACATGGGGATAGAAAAGTTGGAGCATCGTCTGCAAAAGTGTTTGGACAAAAACGGCGATTATGTAGAAAAATAGCGTAAGTTTTAAGCTTTAAATTGATGTATAACACTAAGATAAAAAATATAGCTGTCTATTTTTAAAAATTATGCGAACCTTATTTTACGAATAATGACCCTCGTACATTGTTTCGCTCTTGAGATCTTTTGTTCACACCCACACCACACTGGCCAACTGCTAAAAAAACATGTTTAGTTGGGTTCAGGGGGTCTAAAAATGTGTACATCTGATGTAAAATTGATTTCTAAAAATCGACACAAAAACAATACTTTCCTTTCTACTTATTCTTATGGGCAAGAGAAAGTAAAAAATATAATTCACAAATCAATGTGTACGAGGGGGTACCCAAAAGAAACCGGAATTATTTTTTAAAACTATTTATTTTTAATTTTTTTACAAAAGAACCTTATCCCCTTCAAAATACTCTCCATTACAACTAATACATTTGTCCCACCGGTGCTTCCACTGTTCAAAACATTTTTTGTACTCCTCTTCAGTGATGGCTGCCAGCTCATCCGTCGTTTTTTTCTTGACATCATCAACGTTGTTAAATCGGAGACCTTTCATGCCCCTTTTCATGCGTGGGAACAAGAAAAAATCACACGGAGCCAGATCGGGTGAGTACAGTGCGTGTGGTAGCAAAACCATGCCGTTTTTCGCCAAAAACTGGGTAACCGAGATTGCCGTGTGTGCAGGCGCGTTGTCGTGGTGGAAAAACCAGTCCCCTGTCTGCCACAAATTAGGTCTTTTACGACGAATGCTGTTTCGTAGTCTTCTTAACACTTAAAGATAAAAAGTCAATGGTCTGTCGTCGGTCTGTTCGTACAATTTCTTTCACTTTCACAACATTTTCGCCTGTTCGGGAAGTCGACGGTCGTCCAGAACGAGGTTTGTTCTCAATCGACATGTCGCCATTTTTAAAGCGCAAAAACCACTCGTACACTTGGGTTTTTCCAATAGCGTCGTCTTTGTAAGCTGTGTTCAACATTACAACTGTTTCCGCAGCGTTTTTACCGAACAAGAAGCAAAATTTCACAGCCGCACGTTGTTCATTAAAACTTGCCATCATGAAAAACGACACGAGCACAAAACAGCACTAGCGAGAACAATCACTGCACGAGAACAGAACAAGCTAGATCAACGAACAAAATGGCATTGAACTGGCAATGAGTAGCGCTACAAGCAGCCTAGTGGCGGGAATTTGTACTGCACAAGCTCCGCCCACAGCAGAGCTATTCCGGATACTTTTGGGTACCCCCTCGTACGTGTGTATTTTACGAACTCTCTGACACTGCAAATATATAAAAACTACATAGGGACATGCAAGTGCAGTAGGCTTGTCAACGTGCTGCAATCTCTTCACTATTTTCAAAGAACTAGACTTGCATATTTGCCACAGACATTTCCAATGTCAGTGAAAAAAATTTCCCATATTCTGTATGTCTTCAGTGTCAATTTTGATATCTTTCTTTAAGGTCATTCAATGTTACTGTGAACCATGCTGGTTTGGTTTTGAGATTTATTAGTTTAACTAAAAATTATTTATCAGTCTGCTATCATTCATTCTTGCCACGTGACTGAAAAACACAAAAAACACTACACGGATTACGGTTTCAGATCTTTTATTTAACTCCTTGTTCGAACAGGGTTTATCGTAATTGTCTTCTTCTTTCTTAGGTCCTAGAATGTTCCAAACAATGCACCTTTCTAGGCACATTATTTTATTGATACCACCTTTTGACATAATTTTAAGTGTTTCTACTCCATACAATGGTCTTCACAGTCTTCAGGTCTTACCACAGTCTGTTAATGCCTGATTTTTGTATCCCACAATAAGACATTTTTGTTATTTAGGTTTCTGGTACTCATGAATGCAATTCTCATTTTATTCGCCATTTTTTTTAAGCTATCCTTCTCATTACTGTTTATCCTGATCCATTCCCCAAATATTTTATTATGTAAGATTTAAACTTTTAACTTCCATAAAAAGGAAATTAATACATTTTTCAAAAGTATCTTGAAGCTTAATGTAAAGGAATCGTTATTAGGGAAATATAATTACCAATTTTCTCTCCCCTATCGATATAATCCAACGAACGTTGCCGCTGCAATTGTAGAACTGCTTTCAAATCATTATTCAACTTAACATCATGCGCGTCTTCCCACTTCAAAAAATCTGGAAAATGCGTGGCAGTTCTGAAAATGGAAAACAGAGCAAACTTTAAAATTATATATAATTCAAAAATAAATCTTTATAATGCATCCTGCAGTTTGAAATATTTCTATTTCATATAATGAATTAATATAATAATTTCACTAACCTTCTTTTTAAACTGCGTCACCTTTATTTCAATTTTTACTTACACCTGTTTCGGTTTTATACAAGTGACTGAAGATGTATCATCTTCTGTAAATTTTAAATAAATGAAAAAAATTTTTAGTTTCTATTTTTCATTTACTCTGATGATGGTGGATCCACCGAAACACGTGTAAGTAAAAATTGAAATAAAGGTGACGCAGTTTAAAAAGAAGGTTAGTGAAATTATTGTATTAATTCATTATATGAAATAGAATTATATATAAAATGAAAATTTTGAAAAAGTCGGTAATTTGATTCGGTCTGACCATCGATTAAGTATTCACGCAATTAGTGAAACTGTAGATGTTAAGGCATTTTGTACCAGGGTTTGCACTATCTTGTAATACTCTTTGCTTTTTCTTCCTCTTCCTTCTTTCTTCTTCTTTTTGTTGGCCACTTGTACGTTGAGACGTGTCATGGGCGGATGTGCTTCCCGTCTCGTTTTAAGGCTTATTCGTTTTAATGCTCGTATTACATTGTGCTTTGTTGTGTTTTTTATTGTTTATGTACTTAAACTGTATCTTAAAGGTTCATCAAGTCCGGCTGTGCGGCGTGTTCTAATTATATGTCGTTTTTCAAGTTTCAAATTGGTAAGTACGTTTTGCACATGATATTAGTTTTCTGTACATTTGGTCAATGTTCCTATTCTTTTCCTTTTCTCATTTGTGCGTGATCCATTAGGCTACAAGTTTCTTGGTCTTATACACTGACCACTATAAATGTGTATTGGTCCTCCAAAGGTTTCATTTCGAGGCAAATTTTTATCTTAAAATCCACAAAACCATTTTTACAAGGTGCTATCCTGAACAGTAGGAATTAATAAAGAATGAGTACGGCAAATTTTACATGACAATTTTAATATGCGAAAAGTGTGTGCTAAAATGGTGCCTAAAATTCTAACAGTTGAACAACGAGAAGCTTGCAAAAATGTTTGTACTGACACTTTGTATGCGATTGAAAATGACCCAAATATTTTAGAAACATTAATAACATTTGATAAAACATGGTTTTTTACTTATAATCAGGAAACGAAGAGCCAATCCATGCACTGGAAGAGCCGAACTTCACCGACTGCCAAAAAAAGCTCGATGAGCAAATCAAAATTTAAAGCAATGATTTTTTTTATATCCATGGGGTTGTGTACCTTCACTGGATTCCTGAAGGTCAAACAATTAATCAATATTACTACCTCAAGGTGCTTTCTAAACTACGTCAAAGAGTAAGGGAAAAACGCCCTGAAATATGGAAAGACAAATCATGGGTTCTCCACCAAAAGAATGCGCCAGCTCATTCCGCATTATCTGTCAAGAGGTTCCTAGCCAAGTACAGCATCTCAGTGTTAGAACATCCACCTTATTCACCAGATCTTGCACCATGTGACTTCTACCTGTTCCCTAAGGTGAAATCTGCATTAAAAAAGACAAAATTTGAGTCTGTGGAAGCTGTAAAAGAGAAAGTGGCAAGTGTCCTGAAGGAGCTGACAGAAGATGACTTCCAGCACTGTTTCCAACAATGGAAAATTTGCATGGAGCGTTGTAGGGATAGAGAAGGAGTGTATATTGAAGGTGACAATAAGTAATTATGTATAAAATAAAAAAAACATTTTTTACGTCATTCTTGTTATTTAATAGCCACACCTCGTATTTGGGTCACATGGAAGTCATGCGTTAATTTTCTATAATATTAATTTTATACACTGTCATAACTGCCCATAACAGACAGGTGGAGTGTCAAATTATTTACACTCAACCTGTTAATTGCAGGGCTAAAATAAATAGTTGTGTTTCTTATCACATGGTCAGCCAATTAAATGACTGAATCATTTAAGAACAGAAGACGTAGAGGTGTTACTGTGACACTAATCAGAGTTATCGTCTCTGAAAATAATGAATTTCACTATACAGCCAGACCCTGTGATGAATGAAATGAAGGTGTCATTTGCAGAGTGGAAAGTAAGTGCTTTTCAGAGGGCTTGACATGCTAATAAGCATACATTTCTACTCAGTGAGGAAAGCATGGTAAACCACCTCACTCCTCGTTTTACTTAGTAAAACCTCTACAGGTTCAAACCAGCCTACAGGCTGATCACCTAAACAACACACTGTCATAAAATGGCTAATAAGAAATTTTTACCGATTTCAATGAGAAAAATACACCAAATCGATGACCGATGCTAAACTAAACGCTGTAGAAAAAATGTTTGAAGTAAAAGTTCTGTTTTTTAAATTTTCTACAACCTTGATTATAATTTTGTTATACATTTTCCTTACCCATAACAGGTAGCTGGAGAGTAAAATTATTAGCGCTCTCCTAGTTCCTTGGCTCCAAAAAATAGTTTTGTTTCTTATCACATGGTCAGCCAATTATATGACTGAAGCATTTAACAACAGAAGAGGTGTTGTTGTTGTTTAGGTCATCAGCCGAAAGGCTGGTTTGAACCTGTAGAGGTTTTACTAAGTAAAACGAGGAGTGAGGTGGTTTACCATTGCCACAACTCACTCAGTGGAAAAGTATGCTTATCAGCATGCCAGGTCCTCTGAAAAGCACATATTTTCCACTCTGCAAATGACACCTTCACTTCATTCACCACAGGGTCTGGGTGTATAATGAAATTCATTACTTTTAGAGAAGATAACTCTGATTAGTGTCACAGTACACCTCTACCTCTTCTGTTCTTAAATAATTCAGTCATTTAATTGGCTGACCATGTGATAAGAAACACAACTATTTATTTTAGCCCTGCAACGAACAGATTGAGTGTAAATAATTTCGCACTCCACCTGTCTGTTATGGGCAGAACAGAAGAGGTATAAGTGTCAAAGTCAATAGATAACTTTGAGTTATCTCCTCTGAGAGTAATGAATTTCACATACAGCTAGACCCTGTGATGAATGAAGAAGGTGTCATTTGCAGGGTGGAAAGTAGATACTTTTCAGAGAGCCTGGTATGGTGACAAGCATACTTTTCCACTCTGTGAGAAAACCACCTCACGCCTTGTTTTACTTAGTAAAGCCTCTAGGGGTTCAAACCACCCTTTCGGCTGATGACCTATAGTCCAGCCTCTCTTAGTTTGCTCCTAATGTAAACAAATAATGACGTCACTGAGCATGCACATTATATCAAAATGTGTACACGCTGATTAAAACGTAACAACAAAATACTTCAAAAGTATTTAAATACAAATACTTTTAAAAGTATTTTTCTAAATGAAATTGTTAGGCCTACATCATATCATGACTGATGTTTGAAGTACTTTAAGTGCTTATAATTTAAAAAATAGTTAACCCTTTGCTGCCCAAATTTTGAATATGAATAATAATTAATATTTTTCTGTATTAGAGTAAGTTCTATATTTTTTTACAAATTTTCAGATAATTTTTTTTCAAAAATCTTTTTTTGGGTACCAGGGGGGGCTACGTGACTTTGAAGATACAGTGGGCTATAAGTATAATGTGTAAAAATAAAGCATGTTTTTGTTTTATTACTTTGAAGCAACACTGTTTTACTATTTATTCATGTAATATTTTGCTTTTAGAACAATACATCAGATATTTATAAAATACTTAACTTACAAAATACTTAATTCACAATAAAAACTGCTTGATGATTTGTTTACTGTTCTAAAAACTTATAAAATAAAGACTACTTGATCATTTGTTCAATGTTTTCAAACATTTTTCGCTTATAAAATAAAAACTACTTGATCACATTTTCACTGTGGTTATTACTATTATTTAGTATGAAACAAAGTAAAACAATTTTTTTCCGGTGTGAAACATAAATGTACTTTGCACTTCAAGCAATAAACCTTCGGGGCAGCTGAGCAGCTCGGAAATTTACATCTGGCCCTTTTTTCAGCAAAACTTGGCCAGCGACCAACTTCATCTTGACGTACTGCTTGAATTGGAACTGGTGCCATAGGTCCTCTCCTAGCCTTCTTGTTCAATTCATTTTTCACAGATCTACTCTGCCTACCTCTTTTCTTAGAAATTACTTTATTCTGGTAACACAGAGCTTCTGCTATGTGGCATTTAAACTTTAAAAGACTCAAATGTTTTTTGGCGGGTAAATTCAATGCTTCGTAATGCCTTCTGTACAATAGCCACGCATTTACAACAGTCTGATCCATCAAATGAAAATAAATTTTTAAATACCATTTTTTTAGATTTTATTTCAGTTCGATACAAGGCAATAAGCGCATCCATAGGATCGACTCCACCCATACATTTATTATATACAAGAACAATACGTGGACAATTTATTTCAATTTTTTGTTTTTGTTTTGAGTCGTATCGTTTCACCTTGCTTAACGGATATGCTCCTATAAAAGAGCTTAACAAATGAACGGGCTTATTATCAAACCACTTAACTGCAGAGAGGTAGTTGGAACCAGTATGTGTCGCATTTCTTTCTTCAACAGCTCCTCTACCTGCTTTTTTCATATTTTTATCATCAGTAAATAAGCAATCTTTTAGCCGGTTAATTCTTACAGTACCAAGTGACTCAATACCCATTTTCCATAAGCAAATCACTAAATTTGTACTGTTGAAATAATTGTCAAAGTACAGTTTGAAATTCATATTGCGTGGAATAACCTCAGACAATCGTAGTACAATATTTCCACTTAGCCCAACATCTGGTAAGGCCGGGTTTTGTGTAACTTTCCCAGTATAGAATTCAAAATTATAAACAATTCCTTTTTTATCACATAAGAGAAAACACTTGTAACCCCATTTTTTTGGTTTGTTTGGGTTATATGTTTTTAATGAATGTTTCCCTTTAAACGGAATTATTTGTTCATCAACAGCCATCATTTCATCCATTTCTATATTTTGAAATTTATTTAGGAGAAAGTTAATGAATGGCCGTAGTTTAAATAATTTATCATCTTGGTTTTCAAGGAGTATTTCATTATTATTAAAATGAATATTACTTTTTATTGTTTCATACTTATTACGTGACATAACATTGGCAATTTTATCTATTCCAGTTTCTTGTTGCCAGTACATGCGACTCTGTGGTAATCCATACACTGAGAAATAAAAACATATTCCTATAAACTGCTCAAGAGTATTTTTATCTAAATTTAATGGCTTATTTATATTTTTTTGTAAAGCATAAATGTTTGACTCTTCAATTATTTTATTTAAGATATCTTCTGAAATAAAGTCTCGAAAATAAGAAATAGGATCTCTTAAATCCTCACTGCATTCTGACAACTGGCCTTTCCATTTTGGAATAGGCCTGGAAATTTTAGATGATGGAGTTTTCCATTGTAATTCAGAGTCAGACTCATTTTGCACCCCATTATTTTCTTGCTGTAAACCAATGTAAACACTACCTGGTGACGAATCAGGATTTTCATTCACTTCTAATGGTACTTCTTGTGTAAAAGCACTTGTTGCTTCATGAACATTTTCAATTTCATCTTCACTCTCACTATCACTTAAATCTTCATCTTCTGATAAACAATAATTTAGTTCTTTAATGATATATTCATCACTTAAACTTTAAACTTTTTCTATTCATTTTAAATAAATACTTATGCTCCACACACTGAACAGACTCAAAACCTATAAACGAACCTAACCTGAACACAAATCAACTGCTGCATGATTCTTTCAATGCATTACTGCCAACTGTGACTTTCAAGTAACAAACATGTTTTAGCTAAATTCTTTTTTGAATGTATTGAAGGAATAATATTAAAAATATGTGATTATAAAATAAATAATAATAAATGTAATATGCATTTTTCAGAATTAATTGGAAAAAAATTTAGTAATGTAAAAAATTGTATAAATTGGCTACGCCAACTCTTACTCCTTCCCTCTGTAGTAGTCAACAGATACTATTATAGTTATTTTATTTTCCAATAGATGGCATAGGTGCTAGCATATAAGAAACCATTTGTGTCTTGAGAGTAACATTGGGTAATAAAAACAGTTAAAATACAAATTTTGAATTAAATAAAACTGAATTAATGGTACGTAACTTTCAAGACACATGGGGCAGTAAAGGGTTAACTTAATAGGAATACGAGATCCGTAAAGTCGGAGACTCTAGCGAGCACCCTGTAGTAGGTGGCTTTTGTTTGTTGACAGTAGGAGCAAACTAAGAACGGCTGAATTATAGATGCTTTTCAGAGGGCCTGGTATGGTGACAAGCATACTTTTACACTCTGTGAGAAAACCACCTCACTCCTTGTTTTACTTAGTAAAGGCTTTAAAGGTTCAAACCACCCTTTCGGCTGATGACCTGAACACAAACATTTTCCTGTGTATTGTTTAGAATTATGTACTATATTGTCACCGTTTGGCCATATTAAGCGGCAAACCTTATTTATTTGGTGGCTCTGAAAAGGGCTGTTTAAGCGGTGGTCGTCTTGATGTGCAGCATCGGTCGTAGTCGTCTTGGCGGTCGAGGAGCTGGGTGACATGGCGAGTCATCGTTCAGCGGAGACATCATCTTCTTCTCTCGCAGTAGTGCGTCGATGGCTGCTTCGTCAGATCCAGTGGGCGTAAGGTTTGGTCGAGGGACTGCTGTGGGCATCGCTCGCGTCAGCAGGCGATGACGGTCCGGTCGACGGCTTACGGTGACGGGTCGGCGAGCAGAAGCATCATCTTCTCTCTTGCGGGGTCGTCGATGCTGTAGACTTTTCTTTTTTTTTTTGGTTTAACGTCCGACTGTTCTGCAATTACTGCTAATGCAGACGGTGAAGGATGAAATGATTTTGGTAATGTATGAAAATATGCCATGCCTGAATGGGATTCAAACCCAAGACCGCATGATGAGAGGCGAGCACGTTACCAACTACGCCAATGCGGCCAGCTGATGCTGTAGACTGGTGGAAGTGAATCTCTCTGTGTCTGGATCGGAATTGAATCTCTCGGCTCAATGTAGCGCTCTTTTTATAGCCGTCGAGAGCGCTGTGGTAGGAGGCAGTTACCGGCTCGACCTTGATGGCAAAGGCCTCGGTCGGTGCGCAGCCAAAAGGTTTGTCAGTATGCCGACAAAGGCCGGAAGAAGTATTGAAGGCCAGCAACAAAGTAAACGATTAATTAGAAGGGGTGGCGGTGACCGTATTTTAGTTATAATATAAAAATTCATTCATAATTTTTTAAAAATCTGACTTACCTTATGATGACATTTGCATCAACCGGTGTGGGTCTAGAATTTGGAATACCTTCAGCTTCTAATTTGGCAACAGTCTGTTTAAATGCCTACAACACAAATAACATTATCATCAACTTAATAGAGTCTTTTCATTTCAACAGGATAAAGTGACATATCGTCCCTCCAATGGTAAACTCGCGAATGTGCAAATTTTGCGAATATGAGTTTGTTACTGCACGCTGATGTATACAACCCAACGCGTGTTGCAGTAAACTAGCGAATATGTATCTTGTTCGAGAAGGGAGCAGCCACAGCCTTTGTAAGTTACAAAAACACACAAAGTGCGTTAATGAAAAAAATCTGGTGTGAAACACTCACACAACTTTCTCTTGCCAGTGCAAATAATTTAAACAATATAACCTAACATTAGTAATAAAACATTAAAAATAAACAAAAAACTTACCTCATAAGACATAACCTTATTTTAATCATGAGTGAAAGACACAAAAGGAAAATCAACCTCAGTTAGGCTTAGAAATACGGAAAATCGCTCTTTCTCGCTAAAACTAGGCTCTGTAGAGAAAAATGCTTTAACTAAAAGTTGTAGATCTTTTAATTTCCTATAAATTTGATTATATACGCTTTTGTCGTGAACTGCATACTAAGGCCGAAATCTTAAAAAAATTTATTTTTCACACGTTTTCGTGAGAAAAAAACAGAAAATCGCTAATTACCGCTAAACTAAGCGTTATACAAAAAAATGTTTGAAATAAAAGTTGTAGAATTTTAAATTCTCTACAACTTTTATTACATACTTTTTTGCAGTAAAATGCATATAAAGTCGCAATCTTAAGAAAACAATTTTTTTACGCAAAAACAGTTTCACCAAGAATTTCAGCAAACATGACGCCTACTCTATCTTGTAGAGAATAAAAAATAGAGTAAACCAGGCGATTTTTAAAAAAATTGTAGGACCAGTTTTTTGAGAAAATCGCAAAAAAGTTAAAAATTACACGAATAAACTACTACTTCCGGTTGACCGATTTTGATGAAAATGTTCGTGTCGGGTCCGGTAGTGGTATGTAACTTAAGTTTCAAGTTCGTACGTTGTTCCAATCTTGAGATATTCTGTTTACACACACACACACAGACCAATCGCTAAAAACATGTTTGTGTGGGTTCAGGGGGTCTGAAAACGTTTAGATCCGGTGAAAACTCGATTTCGAAAAATCGACACGAAAACAATACTTTCCTTCCTATTTATATTCATATAGGCAAGAGAAAGTAAAAACATTGAATTGGTTTTTTGCTCTCCTATAAAACTGAGAATTTGCACATTTGCGAGTTTACCATCGGATGGATGATATTTTATCCACAAGTAGTTTGAAGTACGAGTCAAACTATGTCAAATCAACTCGGTGATTTTCTTCACCGCCTCAAATTTCGATGAAATTTTTCATAAAGGTGGTCTTCCTTTATGAAATATCTCAATCAGTTTCGAAACTGCAGCTTTTATGTACATCCTTTGATTACCTAGTGAATCTATTATACAGTGACTTTTCAGTCTTGTAACCCAATTGTTAACGTCTGGTAATTATTTTCTTATTATTAGTAATCCATTAATTATTTAATCATATTAAATAATTATAAAAATATTATTAGCATCCAATTAAAAAAATCAATGTAAATTAACACAGTACCTGATTTGCTCTTCTACTGCTAGGTGTTTCTGGTATATAAACACGTCTGGGAGTTTCCGTTATTTTCGGTGGTACTGGACGGTTGATTTGAACTTCCTGACTCATTTCAGAAAATTTTAAGACATGCTATAAAAAAGAAGAAGACATTCTTGTAATTTATTTATTTATTTATTATTATTTAATCAAACATCCTATGTAGGATTATAAACAGCCGCATTATTTAAAATTGAAATATATTTATTTCTAACCACCAGAATGCGGTAACGGAAAACACTTACCAATGTTTATAGTGCTTTCATGTATCTTGTCCACATCTTCAGTAAATTAAAATTTTTACTTTCTCTTGCCTATATGAATATATAGGAAGGAAAGTATTGTTTTCATGTCGATTTTAAGAAATCGAGTTTTCACCGGATCTATACGTTTTCAGACCCCCTGAACCCAAAAAACATGTTTTTAGCGAATGGTCTGTGTGTGTGTGTGTGTGAACAGAATATCTCAAGAACGAAATATCGTACGAACTTGAAACTTAAGTTACATACCACTACCGGACCCGACACGAACATTTTCATCAAAATCGGTCAACCGGAAGTAGTAGTTTATTCGTATAATTTTTCACTTTTTTGCGATTTTCTCAAAAACTGGTCCTACGATTTTTTTTTAAATTGTCTGGTTTACTCATTTTTAATTTACTGATGATGTGTACAAGATACACAAAAGCGCTATAAACATTGTTAAGTGTTTTCTGTTACCGTATTCTGGTGGTTAGAATTATATATTTCAATTATTGTAATTCAATAAAAACAAAACACCACTAATTGTTGTTGAGTCGTACAATTGACATGAATCGTGATTCATCATAAACTGCAGCTCCAGGGGGAAACCATTTACGAGCTCTTGCACACCAACGCTGTTGAGCACCTAAACAACCTGTTCTTGTGGAATTGTACATATGGTCTAATAACTGGGCAAGAATACGGTCTCACAATACAATATTTTCGCTTTACGATCATAAACTGCCCATAACAGACACGTGGAGTGTCAAATTATTTACACTCAATCTGTTCGTTGCAGGGCTAAAATAAATAGTTCTGTTTCTTATCACATGGTCACCCAATTAAATGACTGGACCATTTAAGAACAGAAGAGGTAGAGGTGTAAAAGGCACTAATCAGAGTTATCTCCTCTGAAAGTAATGAATTTCATTATACAGCCAGACCCGGTGGTGAATGAAGTGAAGGTGTCATTTGCAGAGTGGAAAATATGTGCTTTCCAGAGGGCCCGGCATGCTGATAAGCATACCTTTCCACTCAGTGAGTTGTGGCAATGGTAAACCACCTCACTCCTCGTTTTACTTAGTAAAACCTCTACAGGTTCAAACCAGCCTACAGGCTGATGACCACCTAAACAACAACAACGATCATAATGTGAGGGCCTACTGTACTCAGAAGAAGGGCCCTCAGGGCCCGAATCAGAAGATTGAAGGGTATCACAAACTATGGAGGGGACATCTGGACAGAATGCCGGACCACAGAATACCCCTCCAAGTATACAGTTATACTTCGGTTGGACGGAGAGATCTGGGACGACCTCACAAAACATGGATATAAGCTAAGAGTTTCAAGTTTATGAGTTTGGAACAGAAGACTGCCTAAGCCGTGAACGAAGAAGAAGATGATGATAAATACAGTAATAAATTAATATTTTTAAAAACTGCAACCATTTAATAACCGAATACATTATAGCGTGACATTTTGTGGTCTGTTTCTAGAGTATTTATTTCTCTAAGATGAATTATTTAATAGCGGATAATTTATTTCAAGCATCTTAATATATTAATATCTTAACTAATTGTGGAAATTTTAAAGATACATTTTTGTTTAAACTAAATGGGACTGATGCGTAAGAAAGCGGCGAGTTGAATATCGTAACGTATAAACATATACAGAATTACATAAAAAATAGAGCGTTGAAAAATATGTGTATGATTTGGCGGATTAATCCGGGCAAGTATTGAAAACGCCATCTGGAAGAGTGGAGTGTCCAGCAGCAGTTGTCCACAGGCAGTGGTACATGAGAGTGTTATAGGAACAGTTGTGTGTGAGTTTGGATTCGGACTCTCGTACGTAAACAAATACGGCCACTCATTTTAAAAATTTTTTTTGGTTGTGGACATAAAATAGTTATGGTGTGCTGAGAACTAAACACTAAATGCTGAATTTCAAAGAACATCGAAGCAGTTACAGACAGAATATCCGCATTTTCTCTGATTACCAGTAAGGTTAATCCATAAAATCGTATTTAAATTGACATTAGAATAACATCAGTCCCAAGAACTTTTATAAATTTAATAATTAATAATTGCATGCTGTTTAATTGAAATAAATATTTGTTAATAATATACAATTTTGTGTTAAGAGATCATTTTATCCACAGACACAGATTTTCGTTGGACACACGTACTACCTTTGGAAAATAAGTAGCAGCATACTGGGTATTAACATATACCATCCAAAATTATTTAATTAAAAATTAATAATATAATTTTATTAAATTGAGAAGACTGTTACAACATTTAACACAAAATCAACCACAGAAACAGAAATGTTTACCATACATGCACTCAAGAGTATCTGCAGACAACTCCTGCCAGGAGGGCATACTGTAATGCAAGGCCAGCTATCTAAGCCCACACAACACGCCAACTGAGCTTAGTAAACATCAACAAATTATACTTTCCCGCTGTGACTCTCACAATACGAGGGGGTACCCAAAAGAAACCGGAATTATTTTTTAAAACTACTTATTTTTAATTTTTTTACAAAAGAACCTTATCCCCTTCAAAATACTCTCCATTACAACTAATACATTTATCCCACCGGTGCTTCCACTGTTCAAAACATTTTTTGTACTACTCTTCAGTGATGGCTGCCAGCTCATCCGTCGTTTTTTTCTTGACATCATCAACGTTGTTAAATCGGAGACCTTTCATGCCCCTTTTCATGCGTGGGAACAAGAAAAAATCATACGGAGCCAGATCGGGTGAGTACGGTGCGTGTGGTAGCAAAACCATGCCGTTTTTCGCCAAAAACTGGGTAACCGAGATTGCCGTGTGTGCAGGCGCGTTGTCGTGGTGGAAAAACCAGTCCCCTGTCTGCCACAAATTAGGTCTTTTACGACGAATGCTGTTTCGTAGTCTTCTTAACACTTCAATATAAAAAGCTTGATTTACCGTCTGGCCTGGTAGAACGAACTCTGAATGGACAATTCCCCTCACATCAAAAAACAAATCAGCATTGTTTTGATGTTCGATCTGACTTGACGACTTTTTTTGGTCGGGGTGATAATGAAGTCTTCCATTGACTGGATTGTTGTTTGGTTTCTGGGTCGTACCCATAGCACCAAGACTCGTCACCCGTAATGATCTTTGACATGAAATCTGGATCAGTTTCAAGCTGTTGTTTCAAATCACTACACGTTTCAATTCGACGTTCCTTTTGAGTGTCTGTCAGAACCCGAGGCACAAACTTGGCAGCGACTCTTTTCATTGTCAAGTCTTCTGTTAAAATGCGTTGGACTGAGCTCCAAGATAACCCACTAACCTGTGATATTTGGTCAATGGTCTGTCGTCGGTCTGTTCGTACAATTTCTTTCACTTTCACAGCATTTTCGTCTGTTCGGGAAGTCGACGGTCGTCCAGAACGAGGTTTGTTCTCAATCGACATGTCGCCATTTTTAAAGCGCAAAAACCACTCGTACACTTGGGTTTTTCCAATAGCGTCGTCTTTGTAAGCTGTGTTCAACATTACAACTGTTTCCGCGGCGTTTTTACCGAGCAAGAAGCATAATTTCACAGCCGCACGTTGTTCATTAAAACTTGCCATCATGAAAAACGACACTAGCACAAAACAGCACTAGCGAGAACAATCACTGCACGAGAACAGAACAAGCTAGATCAACGAACAAAATGGCATTGAACTGGCAATGAGTAACGCTACAAGCAGCCTAGTGGCGGGAATTTGTACTGCACAAGCTCCGCCCACAGCAGAGCTATTCCGGATACTTTTGGGTACCCCCCTCGTACATAAAGTCCAGCCTCTCTTAGTTTGCTCCTAATGTAAACAAATAATAGACGTCACTGAGCATGCCCATTATATCTAAATGTGTACACGCTGATTAAAAAGGTAACAACAATATACTTTCAAAAGTATTTAAATAGAAAATACTTTTAAATTATTTTTCTAAATGAAATTGTTAGGCCTACATCATATCATGACTGATGTTTTTAGTACTTTAAGTACTTATAATTTAAAAAATCTGGTGTGAAACACTCACACAACTTTCTCTTGCCAGTGCAAATAATTAACAATAAACCTAACATTAGAAATAAACAAAAAACTAACCTTATTTTAATCAAGAGTGAAAGACGCAAAATGAAAATCGAACTCAGTTTGGCTTAAAAATACAGAAAATCACTCTTTCACGCTAAACTAAGATCTGTACAAAGAAATGCTTTAAATAAAAGTTGTAGATCTTTTAATTTTCTATCAATTCCATTATACACTTTTGTCGTAAAATGCATTCTAACGCCGAAATCTTAAAAAAAATCGATTTTTCACACATTTTCATGAGAAAAAAAACAGAAAATCGCTAATTACTGCTAAACTAAGCGTTATACAAAAAAATGTTTGAAATAAAAGTTGTAGAATTTTAAATTCTCTACAACTTTTATTATATAAATTTTTGCACTAAATTGCATATTAAAGCCGTAATCTTAAAAAAACTATGTTTTTACGTGAAAACAGCCTCACCCAGAATTTCAGTAAACATGACGCCTACCCTATCTTGTAAAGAATAAAAAATTTAGTAAACCAGGCGATTTAAAAAAAAAAATCGTAGGACCAGTTTTGGAGAAAATCGCAAAAAAGTGAAAAATTATACAAATAAACTACTATTTCCGGTTGACCAATTTTGATGAAAATGTTTGTGTCGGGTCCAGTAAGGGTATGTAACTTAAGTTTCAAGTTTCAAGTTTGTACGATGTTCCGTTCTTGAGATATTTTGTATACACACACACAGACCAATCGCTAAAAACATGTTTTTTGGGTTCAGGGGGTCTGAAAACGTATAGATCCGGTGAAAACACGGTTTTGAAAAATCGACATGAAAACAATACTTTCCTTCCTATATATTATTCATATAGGCAAGAGAAAGTAAAAATAGTTAACTTAATAGGAATGCGACATCCATAAAGTCGCAGACTCTAGCGTGCACCCTGTAGTAGGTGGCTTTTGTTTGTTGACAGTAGGAGCAAACTAACAACGGCTGAACTGTAGAGTTCATGGTCAATGAGAACACGGAGTAATTATTCTACGAAAATTGGTTAAATCTGTGAAACCCATAATAGAGTTACGTTTGTTCGCTCTTAACATTTAGTTTAGACAATTGCACACCGTCAACCACGAGTTAAACTAATGAATTTAAACGATTCTTATAAAAGATTTATAGTTTCTGAAACGGCAAACTTACTAATGTTTCATCATAATCGTCTGTTCTTGGATTGATGCAGACAATCATTCTAATATCTCCTTCACCATCGAAATAATTCTTGAACAGATGAGTCAAACGTGATTCTCTGTACGGTACCATCTTATTCGTTCCTTGAAGTTGGTTTTCTCGTAAGATTTCAAGACAAGTTCTTAACGTTAATAACGAATTGTTGATACTCCCTGAAAACAACAATATCGTAACAACTTATTTTCTTATGTTTAATCGATTTTGGTATTTATACAACACAACAGGCAGATGGAGTGTTAAGGAGACCCGGAATCCCAATCCTATACTTCTCCATATTAATACAAGAAACATTTTCTCAACTTGTATCAGGCAAACATCTTCTTTTTTTTAATAACATTATTTACAATCAGTTTTTTTAAAATAAACTAATAATAATAATAATAATGTAGAGACAGACATGAGGAAAAGACGCCTTAAATTCTATGGCCATATAATGAGGCTTCCCGATCACAGACTAACAAAAAAAATAGTAAAATACGTAGCATCCTTCGTTGATGGAGGAGAATGGATCCGAAATGTTAAAAAAGACTTGGAAATGGCTAATATTGTGAAAGAAGACTTGGACACAAGAAACAATTTTAGGAGGAAGGTTGAGAAATGGGAAGTTAAACCAGAGACAAAAGCTCAGAGAACTGGAGTAAAATGGAGTGAAGAAAGAAAAGCTAAATTCTCGCAAGAAATGAAAAACTGGTGGGCAAATAAAAAGAACAACAAGAAACCCCAAAACTGAACCATCTTTACTTAGCGTCTTCCACTTTGGGAGTTTTACGACTAGTATAATAATAATAATAATAATGCATTATTTTCCACGTTTACAAAAGTTACATCCTCCTTTTCCACACATCTTACGGCTGACCGCAGACATCAGCCGGAAAATCAGAGTACAGTAATCCCTTGTTATCCGCGGAGGTTACGTTCCGGAGGGTTACCGCGGTTAGTAAAACCGCGGATATTGATACCTTATATGAACGGAAAGATGGGGGCTAGGTTCTAAAGGTGAAGTCCTGTAGTTGTTTTAAGTGTTTAATGGTTTTAGGAAAATTTTACCATTATTATATAATCTATGAATATTTAATAAATACAGTAACGTACGCATAAAAAATTAATGTTGTTTTAAAATAGTTAGTTATGGCTGTTTGCTTCTTCTTCTTCTTTTTAAACTCCTTGTGGACTTTTTTGTATGGTATCATCAGCTCATGAGTCTTCTTTTGAATTGAAGGGCCTTTTCCATGACGGGATCCGTCTCCAACACGTGGTCAGCCAATGCGTTGCCATGCTGAGGATCTCGTTGATGGTTTGTGAAGAAATGATTGGCTTAGTTTCAGGATCGTCGAACAAACAAAGAAACTGTACGTATGTACGAAGAAGTTAGACTGACACATGGAGGAAAACTTACAGAGAAATTACAGTGTATGGTACCTGGGCGTACGTATGGCGGTGAGGGTGAGGTGTTACTGGCGGGGCCTGGTACCCAGTGACGCGCTCACTATGTACAGTACGCGGAAGTCACCATACTAGTGTGTGACTCAACATGATACGGATGCCAAAACATTTATTCAAACACATGTTTTCAGAATTGTATAACTTCCCAACCAAGTACGGTGTACACAAGGTGAGAAAACGTACGTATTTTAAGGTTTTAGGCCCACGGACACCAAGGGATTACTGTACACTTCTTCTTCTTCTTTACAACCAGGGCGTTCAGGCTTCTGCAGCCCCTCCTCACCGCGACCTAAAAGATCTTTTGTGATTGCCCCTATTCCTTATTTATGCAAGACCCACACTTTCAATAAAGCGCAGGATCTGCCTAGGATCTAGTGCACTTACCTGAGAAGGTGTTAACACGTCCTTACCCATCAGCGCTCTTCTTTTGCAGCCAACCACTTTGCAACTGCATAAAATATGCTCAGCCTTCTCTTCTGCCTCATGACAGAATCTACACAGGCTCTCTTCAGCAACTCCTATCTTGGATAAATGATACCCAAGATTACAATGACCAGTCATCAGGCCCACTACCCTCCTCAAGTCCTGTCTTCCTAGTCTATTATATATCCCAGCCTTTCTGCTGGAATAGGCAATGAATTTCTTTGCCTGTTCACAGCCTGGCACCTTCTCCCAATAGGAGGTTTTAGCCTCCTCTACCCAGGCCTTATTGTACACTTAATTACAATATTAAAAATACAGTATATCCATCAATCAACAATTCATTAGAAAAAATAAATTATACAACCAATTTTATAAAAATGACATACATACATTTTGAAACATAACGACATAATGAAAAATTAAATTAAAGCACAAAAGGGAATAAATTTAAAAACTAAAACTCATCAACCTATTCATCCCTCTTCCTCCTTCTACAACAGAAGCATAAAACAAACAATTAATCAAATTTTTATGCCTTAGTAATTGTTTAGGTTAGCACTTTGTAAAAATGGTTTTGTGGATTTTAAGATAAAAATTTGCCTCGAAATTAAGCCTTAGGAGGACCCATGCACATTTATAGCGGTCAGTGCATAAGACCAACAAAACTTGTAATGAATCACGCACAAATAAGAAAGGGAAAAGAATAGGAACATTGACCAAATGTACACAAAACTAATATCATGTGCAAAACGTACTTACCAGTTTGAAACTTGATGCAGAAACACATATAATTATAGCTCACCGCACAGCCGACTTGATGAACCTTTATGATTCACTTTAAGTACATAAACAATAAAAAAAAAACAACAAAGCGCAAGTAATACAAGGATTAAAACGAATAAGCCTTAACGAAGCGGGAAGCACATCCGCACATGACACGTTTCAATATACAAGTGGCCAACAAAAAGAAGAAGAAAGAAGGAAGAGGAAGAAAAAGCAAAGAGGATTACATGATAGTGCAAACCCCGGTACAAAATGCCTTAACAGTAATTAAATTCTGCAATCAATGCCCATCTATATCTCCAAGCATCTCTACAAAAGGACGCAAGCCCTTGCCAGTCTTTAAAAATTAACTATAAACAAATCTTTTCAATTTACAAATCACAAGTTGAGGCCTCATTACCATGAGTACCTCTAATTATGTCAATTATTTATATGAGGCGTTGCGGACCAGAAGGGCGAACTCAACAAAGGGTAGTTCTGAGAAAAACGCAAATTTAACTTTTTGATCCAAGGGCGAACTCAACAAAAATTCATGTTTTAATTATTCGTAATAAATTTTTATTACACTCCCCATGTTTTCCTCTTCGGTCAGTGTCTACACTACCAGTAACTTTTATCTTATCTAAGACTATACGGACACGTTTCTCACTAATCCCATGAATCCCATAAAACGCTGTCCGGCAAACATCGTAGATAACTGTGCCTATAATAATCGAATATCTTATTCTTCGCAAAGTTCGACTATGCCTACCTTTTACATAACTTCTCTTACAATCGGTACTATGAAGAAGTTTGTAGAGGTAGGCATTTTGCAAATCGTAATTTTCAATGGCCCAAAATCATTAAAAACAGAAGTAATATTATTAACACCAACATTTTCGAAGCAGCCACAAGAACAACGCTCACCAATCTTCCTGTAAACCACAACACTATTGTTACAACGAGATACATACTGTTGACCAGTATTCCGTTGCTTTTTTGCTTAATTCTTCTTCCAATCTTGTGGGTTGGATCGTCTTTTTCGGGAATACCCAGCTTCTTCGTCTTCCCTATTGTCACCTGTATCACGTTCCATGAATAAATGTTCAGTAGCAGACTAACAGAGTATACACACATAAATCACTCAGCAAAAGACAGACTAATACTAGAGAAACAAGAACAGATATAACACATGTGGAGTGTATGATGCATAGAGATAGTACAGGGAAAGGGTTGAAGTGGGGTGGGATCAGTAGCGCAGAGGTGACAAGACTGACGCCTTGCTGTTGAGTTCGCCCTTCTGGTTCGCGCAACTATCGTCCAAAGTTAACTCCCTGATTTTTTCAACTTCTCTTTTTATATAATTTAAAAGGCAAACTCAACAAAATATACCTATAAGATTGAAGTTTGTAACCCAAAGATACCAAATAAAATAAAAACAAAAAATGACCCATGTTGAGTTTGCCCTTCTGGTCCAGAACGCCTCATATGTTAAATAGAAAATTACTATGTACATTTAATTTCTTTCAGACAAGTCCAAATTCTTTCCGACAAACATCTGACAAATTTTTACCAGTGATGTATTGCATAATTACTTAACTTCTCATGGTTCCAAAGACAAAAAATATTTCTTGTTTAAGGATAAATTTTTTTAGATCAAGTTACAAAAGATCTTTAAAATTTTATGCTTTACTGTTAATAATTTCAACAGATCTTATGTACTACATGAAAAATCCCACAGTGATATCTTGTGTCCTTATTACATACAACTACCCTGAAAATTTCAGCTCAATAACTTTACCCGTTCATGAGAAAATGTTCCTTTTGTACAAAAATATAAGATTTTAAGAAAACGGCAAATAAATTTAAAAACAACACTTACTTTAGTACAATCGATCAATGTTTTGTAAGCGTAGTTCGCGCAGAAATGAGAAGTGAGTGGGGAGAATACTGCCCTGCCGGTGGCTGTAGAAGGGATGACATACGTTCGATGCATGCGTATGTGCGTGCGTGAATTGTCTCATTCTACTGAAGCTGTCGCAGAGAACAGATCGTAGCTCAAACGGTTGACTATTTTGTCTTATTGTCTCTGGTCGGTGGACATTTGTGAAAATCCCCCAAGGAAATGTCAACCCTTCCACCATGTTGGAGGTCGCTCTTTTAGGAAAAAGTGGCTCCCGTAGGCCTAGACCATATAAACCTATTGTACGGTACGGTACGTTATGCATTCCAGCGAGTCGGCTGTGAATTCCCCCCTCTTCTGCTGTACTACTCGCACCATTATTTCTCCTTTCATCGTACCTCAACCAAATCCGTCTACTGCGCACACGCTTACATAACTTTGAAGGCGTGTATATTCCTGTACTAAGTACTACTACGTAAGCACTTCAAACTTTCCTGTACTTTAAAGTTTACTTTATACTAACAGTGCTACCACTTGAAACAACGTGAAATACTGAACAAAACAAAACAAAAATCTATCATTTAAAAATAAATCTTTATAATGCATCCTGCAGTTTGAAATATTTCTATTTCATATAATGAATTAATATAATAATTTCACTAACCTTCTTTTTAAACTGCGTCACCTTTATTTTATTCCTACTTACACGTATTTCGGTGGATCCATCATCATCAGAGTAAATGAAAAATTTAAACTAAAAATTTTTTTCATTTATTTAAAATTTACAGAAGATGATACATCTTCAGTCACTTGTATAAAACTGATTTAAAATTAATTTATTTTAATTTATCCCTTCTCATATTTACTGTAGATAGCAGCAGCAGTCAATATCACTTCATCATTCCTAAATTTTATCTGTTCATTCAAAATGTCCTGCTTTTGCTCTTTTAAATAATTATAAATACGGAACATCTCATATTTTTCAATTTTATTTTTATTCTCTATATTACATTGTTCTATTATATTGAAATGTTCATCTATTTTACCAAATTTATGTTTTTCTTCTTTTATATGATTGGTATAGTTAGATATAATGTAGTCACATTTCAGTGCTTTTTTATGTTCATTATACCTCACTTGAAAATTACGACTAGTCATACCAATGTAAATATGAGAAGGGATAAATTAAAATAAATAAATTTTAAATCAGTTTTATACAAGTGACTGAAGATGTATCATCTTCTGTAAATTTTAAATAAATGAAAAAAATTTTTAGTTTCAATTTTTCATTTACTCTGATGATGGTGGATCCACCGAAACACGTGTAAGTAGGAATAAAATAAAGGTGACGCAGTTTAAAAAAAAGGTTAGTGAAATTATTATATTAATTCATTATATGAAATAGAAATCTATCATTTGTTCAAAAGTTAAAAAGTTTTTATAATGACGTGTTGTCTTATCGAAAAAGTAGTGAAAAAACTGGTGCAAACTATTTTAAAACAATTTATTTTAAAGATAATTTAACAACAAAACAAAATTGTATATCATTGCATTCAGAAAACCATACGCTATTCAAATGGCACAAAAAATAAAATTTGATTTTTTTAAAAATATTTTTGCTTTCTGGGTCTTCTTAAATTATTTACAGTCTATCTGCTAATTTCAGGGCTAAAAAATAATTGTTTCTTATCACATGGTTAGCTGTGAAACTCTTATCAAACCAAGAGCTAACGTTTACCAGCCAGGATATTCTTCTTCATCCTGGAGTATTTGCCAAAGCAAGACGTATCTTCCTTCATTTTTCATAATGTGTCCCAAGTATGATAGTTTTCGGCAGTAAATTGTTTTCACGAGTTCCAAGTTTCTATTGACTTTTCGCACCACTTCCTAGTTTGTAACCCTTCGCGTCCACGGTATCTTGAAAATTCTTCGGGAAAGCCACAGTTCACTGGGTTTAATCTTCTTTGTAATTGTTTTATGAAGGATCCACATTTCCATCCCATACCGAATTCACATAACAGTCCTAGAGGCGAAATTCGGTCCTGAGCGTTAAGTCATGTGTTGTAAAAAAAGGTCTCATTTTATTAAATACAGTGTGTTTATAAATGAATAGCGGGGTTTTAACGCTCTATAATATTTAATACATTATACTTACAGTGTTATAAATGATACATCAAACAAAAGTGCAACTCAAGCAGTTTTATTTGTTGGCAGCAGTGCAATGTTTCCACCGCCAGCTGTTAGAAAGCGCTAGTAGCAAAGATGGCGACTAAAGAACAGAAAGCGTTTTGTGTTTAACAGTTTGCAACGACAGAATCGGTAGTTACTGTGCAACATGTGTTCCGTATTAAGTTCGGTTGTGAATCTCCAGGTGATAATAACATCCGTAGATAGTATCATCAGTTTGAAGATACCGTCTGCCTATGCAAAAGGGAAGAGTACGGGACGACCAAGTTTAGTGCGAAGAGTCATTCACGCATAGCCCACAGAAATCTGTTCAGAAGGCTAGTCGTGAATTAGCAATTCCTGTAACGACTGTTTGGAAAGTTTTATGAAGGCACTTACAACTACGTCCTCATCATTTGCAGTTGGTACAGGCTCTAAATCCTGCAGACTATGGTTTACATGCCAACTTCGCTAACGAAATGTTATTGGATGAAGATTTTTTACATCACGTCGTCTTCAATGGCGAGTCGACCTTTCACCTTAGTGGATAAGTGAACTCATAATGTGTTAATCTGGGGCACAGAAAATCGTCATGCGATGGTACAAGTGCAACGAGACTCCCCTAAATTGAATGTTTTTTGTGCCATGTCCCGGCAGAAAGTTTATGGGCCTTTCTTTTTTGTTGAATCAACTGTAACTGGTGCTTCTTACCTTGATACTCTACGGCTATTGCTCTTCCCTAAGTTGGAAGATGAAGAGCCAGAGAACTTTATTTTCCAGCAAGATGGTGCGCCGCCTCACTGGCATAACAAAGTACGCGATTGGCTGAACGTCACTTTACCCGGCCGCTGGATTGGCCGCACGGCGTGCAATGACAGGGCTCGTTTTCCATGGCCTCCACAGTCACCCAATCTGACGCCAAGTGATTTCTATCTTTAAGGGTTCATAAAGGATCTTGTGTATGTGCCTCTACTACCAGCTGACCTTCCCGAATTAAGAATCAGGATTGAAACAGCTGTTGCAACAATTACTCGAGAGACACTAAACAACGTTTGGGAAGAATTCGCATATCGCCTTGACGTGTGTCGCGTGATGAATGGTGCGCACATTGAACACTTGTAGGCATTTATTTAAAACTATTTGAGTTGCTCTTTCATTTGATGTATCATTTACAACTGTAAGTATAATGTATTAAATATTATAGAGCGTTAAAACCCCGCTATTCGTTTATAAACACCCGGTACATTTTTGAATTTTCCATTACATTAACACACATTCACATTTAAATACAAATAGATTACAAAGCTGCCCATAACAGACAGGTGGAGAGTCAAATTATTTACACTCGATCTGTTAGTTGCAGGGCTAAAATAAATAGTTCTGTTTCTTATCACATGGTCAGCCAATTAAATGACTGAATCATTTAAGAACAGAAGAGGTAAGAGGTGTAAAAGACACTAATCAGAGTTATCTTATCTGAAAGTAATGAATTTCATTATACAGTTGGACCCTGTGGTGAATGAAGTGAAGGTGTCATTTGCAGAGTGGAATATATGTGCTTTTCAGAGAGCTCGGCATGCTGATAAGCGTACTTTTCCATTCAGTAAGGAAGGCAACGGTAAACCACCTCACTCCTCGTTTTACTTAGTAAAACCTCTACAGGTTCAAACCAGCCTTTTGGCTGATGACCTAAACAACACAGATTACAAAGACAGTGAAAAATTATACTAATTCAACTCTCCTAATCGACAACTATAACTATGTTTAGAAACTATAAACAGTAGTCAATCGTAATAGTTACACTAACCTGCTTCTCTTAAACGTTGACCAGCAGTTTTCGTACGTGATGTCCTTTCGCTTCCTGCCAAATCAACCAATGACAACTGACTTATATTTAATTTCGCTCTATCTTTCAATATCAAATCACCTTGTAAATTCAGTGGCGCCTGGAAAAACAATTCATAAACATTTTGTAATACATTATATTTTTTTAAAAATTGAGCCTATTACATTATTACAGTAAACTCTCCGTATTCACGGTGGTTAGGTTCCAAAAATTTACTGCGATTACAGAAATTGAATTAAAGTAATAATCAATGCCTGTACATAGTACCTACATAATACATACTGTTAAGCGGTAAACGGATTGTAACTAAGAATTTCAGTACTTTCATTAATTACTTGCGGATATTTAAGCCCGTAGTTATTTTCGTAGTAGTTATTTTTCGACGATGGAATTGATAGGAAACACATTTGAGGTAGGAACAACAGATTAAATGACATAATTAACAATCATATAACATGGTAAAGTACTTACTTTATTTGTCAATAGTTCACAACAGCAGTAATTGTACATTACACTTGTAGAAGGTAACACTCACAACGTGGTGACATTGGCTTGGCGGAGAACGGCTTAATTCATTGAAGAAACACTTGGAAAACATTGGCATACATAGCAGTCACAACATACACAACGTTAATAAGTCATTTTGAGGTAAACGGCAAGGATCAGGTCGGATGAAACAACGGCGTCGGTTACGGCCCAGTGGCCATGATGACAGCAGAACAACAAGTGTAGGAACGAACAAGCCGGAAACAGGGTTAGTGACGTAGGAAACAGTTGTACAAAGAGGTTGGGAAATGGCGCGCTAGCAGAAAGCGCAAGATACAAATTCAAACGAAGTAGTACCGAACACATACTGTAGTATATATACTATATTTATATAAACATGCATAACTTACCCGTTTTAAAACCAGGTACTCAATGTTTTGTACTGTGTTTATGTATGTAATGAAAGCATGTTATTCAGTAATGATGTGCACAAAATTTTATTGGCATGTTACAAAAAACATATTTAACTAACCGCTCAATCACATAAATCACAACAAATTTTTGCAGTCGTACTTTCGGTTTTGTTAGTGCTCTCAAATCAGTAACGTCATAAAGCTTTTTCCAGCAAGAAATTATTGTAGACTGCTTCAGTTCATCAAAAGAAGATTTAATGCATGAAGTACACGCGTATTTATCTATCCACTCCTCTGCCCACCACGCCCGTTCCAGACGAATTTAAGCAGCCTAGTTGCTTTAGAGAGCTACCTAGGAACCCACAACCCCTGAGAGGCCAACCCAAATGAGTGGGTGCGGTCACGTCCGCAGGGCACCCCACTCCTCTCAGTACTCATGTAAACATTGGACGAGTAGCAGTCAAGCTCATTACGCAGCTAATGGTTTCTTCTTTTTCTTCTTCTTCTTTACAACCAGGGCGTTCAGGCTTCTGCAGCCCCTCCTCACCGCGACCTAAAAGATCTTTTGTGATTGCCCCTATTCCTTATTTATGCAAGACCCACACTTTCAATAAAGCGCAGGATCTGCCTAGGATCTAGTGCACTTACCTGAGAAGGTGTTAACACGTCCTTACCCATCAGCGCTCTTCTTTTGCAGCCAACCACTTTGCAACTGCATAAAATATGCTCAGCCTTCTCTTCTGCCTCATGACAGAATCTACACAGGCTCTCTTCAGCAACTCCTATCTTGGATAAATGATACCCAAGATTACAATGACCAGTCATCAGGCCCACTACCCTCCTCAAGTCCTGTCTTCCTAGTCTATTATATATCCCAGCCTTTCTGCTGGAATAGGCAATGAATTTCTTTGCCTGTTCACAGCCTGGCACCTTCTCCCAATAGGAGGTTTTAGCCTCCTCTTCCCAGGCCCTAACTATACCTCTATAATAGCCTTCACCAATTCCACAGAATGGCTCTGGGCCTATGAAGTGAGAGGCTGCACCTTTCTTTGCTAAGGCATCCGCTCTCTCATTTCCAGGCACTCCCTGGTGCCCCGGCACCCCAGCTAAAGGTTTGCACGTGGCTCTACCACGCACAGATGTACTACGAATAGCACACGGAGGTCCAACGGCCAGCGCCCATTACCTCGAAAGCAGGCACGGATAGGGTAGCTAAACCGCAGTTCCATGGGAATGCTCTGTGTGGTCTGGGGCTTGACCCCTGCATCAAGTACAATGAGCTATGTTAAATTGTTTCCAACACTTAACACGATCTAGCTCAGCATCTGCATTCATAGCGTCAAAATTATTTTCAATGTACACCTTAGCCTAATATAATACAGTTTGAATGCTTGAATTTAGCTCACCGTGAATAGCGAAAACAGTAACAAAAAACGGAACCATGAATACGGAGAGTTAACTGTATTTACTATATATTATATAATATTACATTATTTACACTCAATCTGTTTGTTGCAGGGCTAAAATAAACAGTTCTGTTTCTTATCATATGGTCAGCCAATTGAATGACTGAATCATTTAAGAGCAGAAGAGGTAGAGGTGTAAAAGACACTAATCAGAGTTATCTCCTCTGAAAGTAATGAATTTCATTATACAGTTGGACCCTGTGGTGAATGAAGTGAAGGTGTCATTTGCAGAGTGGAAAATATGTGCTTTTCAGAGGGCCCGGCATGCTGATAAGCGTACTTTTCCACTGAGTGAGTTGTGGCAATGGTAAACCACCTCACTCCTCGTTTTACTTAGTAAAACCTCTACAGGTTCAAACCAGCCTCTACAGGCTGATCACCTAAACAACAACTAAAAGGTGGAGGGGTTAAATTATTTGCCCTCTATCTGCTAGTTGCAGGGCTACAAAAAATAGTTTTGTTTCTTATCACATGGTCACCCAATTATATGAGTGAACCATTTAAAAACAGAACAGGTACAGGTGTAAAGGTCACCAGTCACAGTTATCTCCTCTGAAAGTAATCAATTTCGTCATTATACAAACCCTGTGGTGAATGATTTTTTTTGTTTTTTTGTTTTAACGTCTGACTGTTTCACAATTACTGCTAATGCAGACGGTGAGAAGAGTGATAGATGAAAATGAGTGATGAAAAAATGCCAGATCTGACCGGGAATCCAACCCAGGACCCCGGCGTAGGAGCCAGTTGCACTAACCACTATGCCAACAGGCCGGCCAATGAATGCGGTGAATGAAGTAAAGGTGTCATTTGCAGAGTAGAAAGTAGATCATTTTCGGAGGGCCTGGCATAGTGATAAGCATAAATTTTACCACTCAGTGAGGAAGTAAATGACAAACCATGTCACTCCTAATTTTATTTAGTAAAGCCTCCAGAGGTTGAAATCAGCCTTTCAATTAATGACCTAAACAACGATGAATAACTGGTAGAGGTTAAATTTTAGATTTTATGAGCCATAAAAAAGAAAGTACAGTAGAACCTCTTTAATCCGGCACATTTGGGACTCAAAGCTTGCCGGATTAAAGGAAATTCCGGACTATGGAGGTTATTTATAAAATACACAAGTCGTATAAAAAATAACACAATTTGCACAAGAAACTTTTACTGTATGTATTTATTATTTAAACATGGGTTATTTAAACAATATAAATCAATATTTATAAGTACAGGAGAAATATTAAAATGCATTTTTTAAGTACAGTACATGATGAAATAAATTTGAATACAATACAGTACTGTACTATTCGTGGTTTTTAGCAACAACACTGGTAGATGGCTGGAAAAAAGATCTAATATCTACTTGCATCTTACGACTAGTAATTTTTTTATTTAAAAAATCATTTTTTATTACATGCAAGTTCATAACTTCGGCCATATTGTATTGTTTATTTGACTCAGCAAAGATCGTAACGCTTTGTGGCTGTTGAGTGTCGGCGGTAGCTGTCGGGTTGCTCACTTCACAATGTTCATTGTGAAGGCAATTCTATAATTTTTGTCTATTGCCGTTGATGCCGGATTATAGACAATTCCGGACTATAGAATGCCGGATTAAGGAGGTTTTACTGTAATCACTTTTTATATACCATATAAATAAAGAGATCTACCGACCTGTACAAGACGAATAGTAAATACAGAGTGACTGCGACTTGACTCCGTATTTAACGCAGTGTACGCCAATCTTCTTCTTTTTTGACCTTTTGAATAAACATCGAACGCTTCTTCTGCCGATTGCACTTCTACTTCAGTGACTGCATGTACGTACATGTTTCGTGTACCATCTTCACGGATTAACTTTGGTTGCATAGGCCTGTAAAAAGTAAAAAATTAATTCATAAAAAAGAAATAACTGAGGACTGATATCTTAAAACTATAGTTTTAAGGTATGTAAGTTGGCTTACCTGTTTGTAAGATTTCTGGTAATCTATTTATACACAACAAAAACAAAATGGGACCTAAAATTGAACCCTGTGGAACACCACCTTTGACATCAAGCTTTTCAGACAAAATTTTTGTAAGTTTCCCCCTAACTACTCTAGTTATTTCTACGCACTGTACTCTACCTACCAGATAAGACTGAAACCATTTAAGTTCTACGTCCCTAATACCTACTGACTCTAACATTTTCAACAAGACTTCATGATCAACAAAGTCGAAAGCTTTACCGAGATCTAAAAACACAGTAAAGGCCTTCTCTCCTGCATCCAATATATCAACTATCTGCTCAAAAAGTGAGACAATAGCAGTTTTTGTTGACTTACCCTTTTGGAAACCATGCTGATCTTTTGAGATGATACGGTTTTCAGTCAAAAAACTAATTAACCTAATGAACACCTAATGAAAATTTTTGAAAAGGTAGTGTTCTACCTTTTCAAAAATTTTGCTAATAATGTTTAATATACTTTTGGGCCTATAATTTTCAACTAATTGGGTATTGCCATTCTTAAACACAGGCAATATTTTACCTACCTTCAGTTGCTTTGGAAATACACCTCTTTCCAGGGAGAAGTTAATTAGATGAAGGAGAGGTGTTAATAAAAATTTTTTACATTCTTTAACTATAATACTTGAGATCCCACCTAACCCTACCGTGTCAAGCAACCTTCATTGGATCACTCCATATGGATTGACCGCTTTTTTTAAATTTACAAATGATAAATAAATACATTTAAAAACAATCGCCTACCTTTGTCTTGTCATGTCATCAGGATATTCCTCCATGAGATCATAAACCGAATTGTTATATATTTCAACGTACGTCACAAACACAGCGTACGAATTCTCTTTAACAATATCATCGATCTTTATTTTATTCGTTTCTGATGAGGACGAAGACGAAGTACCTTTTCTACTCATCATTTCTTGATCGCTTTCTTTCCTGCAAACAAAAACATTTTATTAATTTTGTAACATTGAATTCTACACACAGAATCTTAACCGATTAATCTCTCTGAGTTGTCCTGGTCAGTGTTTGCAACCGATTGTTTTGAAATTCTATTGTAAAAATGCTTTAATTTTTTCACTGACCTGTTACAGCTTTTCCACCACTCATTTTTACTTTCTCTTGCCTATATGAATAGATGGGAAGGAAAGTTTTGTTTTCATGTTGATTTTTCGATATCGAGTTTTCATCGGATCTACACGTTTTCAGATCTCCTGAACCCAAAAAACATGGTTTTAGCGATTGGTCTGTGTGTGTGAACAGAATATCTCAAGAACGGAACCTCGTACGAACTTGAAACTTAAGTTACATGCCACTGCCGGACCGGACACAAACATTTTCATCAAAATCGGTCAACCGGTAGTAATAGTAGTAACAAAGTAGTAGTTTATTCGTGTAATTTTTCACTTTTTTGCGACTTTCTCAAAAACCAGTCCCACGATTTTTTTAAAAATCGACACGATTACTAAGGTTTTATGCTCTACAAGATAGGGTAGCCGCCATGTTTGCTGAAATTCTTGATGAGGCTTTTTTCACGTAAAAAAATTGGTTTTTTAAGATTACGGCTTTATTATGCATTTTAGCGCAAAAAATTATATAATAAAATATATAGAGAATTTAAAATCCTACAACTTTTATTTCAAACATATTTTTGTATAACGCTTAGTTTAGCGGTAATTAGCGATTTTCTGGTTTTTTCTCATAAAAACGTTTGAAAAATTGATTTTTTAAGATTTCAGCCTTAGTATGCATTTTACAACAAAAATGTATATGTAATAAAATTTATAGCAAATTAAAATATCTACAACTATTATTTAGTGTATTTTTCTCTACACCACTAGTTGAAGTCGATTTTAATTTTACATCTTTCACTCATGTTTTTTGAGGTTAGATGGTTTGTTTATTTCTAATGTTAGGTTTATTGTTAATTATTTGCATTGGCAAGAGAAAGTTGTGCAAGTGTTTCACGCCAGATTTTCCCTTTTTATTATATAAAAGTTTTTTTTTATCAATGGTCATTGCCGATGTCCAACAAAACTGACATGTTTCAGTGATCCACAAACGTAAGAGTATGTAAAACTAAAACTAAACTTATTAAATTTTATTAAAATTTTCTGCTGCACATAACAGGCAGGTGGAGTGTCAGATTATTACTCAATCTGTTTGTTGCAGAGCTAAAATAAATAGTTTTGTTTCTTATCACATGGTCAGCCAATTAAATAACTGAATCATTGAAAAACAGAAGAGGTAGAGGTGTAAAAGACACTAATCAGAGTTATCTCCTCTGAAAGTAATGAATTTCATTACACAGCCAAACCCTGTGGTGAATGAAGTGAAGGTGTCATTTGCAGAGTGGAAAATATGTGCTTTTCAGAGGTTCCGGCATGCTGATAAGCATACTTTTCCACTCAGTGACGAAGGCAATGGTAAACCACATGACTCCTCGTTTTACTTAGTAAAACCTCAACAGGTTCAAACCAGCCTTTTGGCTGATGACCAAAACAACAACAAAATTTTCTGAAGACACATCTTCAGTCATTCGTATAAAACTATTTTATATAAAAAATGTTTTAAAAAAATCTGGAATGAAACACTCACATGACTTTCTTTTGCCAATGCAAATAATGAACAATTTAACCTATCATTAGTAATAAAACATTAGAAATAAACAAATAAACTAACCACAAAAAACATAACTTAATTTTTTTTTTTTGTTAACATCTGACTGTTCTGCAATTACTGCTAATGCAGACGGTGAAGGATGAAACGATTTTTTGTAACGTAGGAATATATGCCATGCCTGAATGGGATTCAAACCCAAGACCGCATAATGATGAGAGGCGAGCACGTTACCAACTACGCCAATGCGGCCGGCTAATTTTAATCATGAATGTATGATTGCAAAATGAAAACCAACCTTAGTTTGGCTTAATAATTTGGACATTCACTCTTTGACGCTAAACTAGGCTCAGTAGAGAAAAAAATGCATAAAATAAAAATTGTAGATCTTTTATTTCCTATACATTTGATTACATACACTTTTGTCATTGAATGCACACTACGGTCAAAATCTTAAAAAATCCATTCGTTTACAGATTTTCACGAAAAAATTAACAGAAAATCACTAATTACTGCTAAACTAAGGGTTATACAAGAAATGTTTAGAATAAAAGTTGTACGTTTTAACGTACAACTTTGATTACATACACTTTAGCTCTAAAATGCATATTAAGGCCTCATTCTTAAAATAATCATTTTTTTCCACGAGAGCACAGCCTCACCGAGAATTTCAGCAGATATGGCCTGTCGAGCATACAAAAATGTAGTAAATAAGGCGATTTCAATCTTTTTTAAAATCGTGGGAGCCGTTTTTGAGAAAATCGCAAAAAAGTGAAAAATTATACGAATAAACTACAACTTACAGTAGACCGATTTTGATAAAAATGTTCGTATCCAATCCTCTAGTGGTACCTAACTTAAGTTTCAAGTTTCAACTTCATATACTGTCCCATTCTTGAGACATTCTGTTCACACAGAAACCAATCGCTAAAAACATGTTTTTTGGGTTGAAGGGGTCTGAAAAGTGTTGTTGTTATTGTTGTTTCGGTCATCAGCCAAAAGGCTGATTTGAACCTGTAGAGGTTTTAATAAGTAAAACGAGGAGTCAGGTGGTTTACCATGCCTTCCTCACTGAGTGGAAAAGTACGCTTATCAGCATGCCGGGCCCTCTGAAAAGCACATATTTTCCACTCAGCAAATGACACCTTCACTTCATTCACCACAGAGTCTGGCTGTATAATAAAATTCATTACTTTCAGAGGAGATAACTCTGATTAGTGTCACAGTACACCTCTACCTCTTCTGTTATTAAATGATTCAGTCATTTAATTGGCTGACCATGTGATAAGAAACAGAACTATTTATTTTAGCCCTGCAACGAACAGATTGAGTGTAAATAATTTGACACTCTACCTGTCTGTTATGGGCAAATATATCCATATAGGCAAGAGAAAGTAAAAATTGCCACCAGCCATGAGACGTGTCATCTCATGAAAGGGATTTTCACATTTTAAATATAATGGTACGTTCGTAAAGTAAGTTCCGTTTTGAAATAAAAAAGGAACCAGTTCAGATACAACAATGAAATTAATTTCATAAAAATCTACAACTCTTAAACTATTTTTTGACATAACTCCTGTGATATTCCAGCCATTTGTCACGCCATGGTACAAGATTTTGTATACCTTCTTCATAGAATGCTGCCAACTGTGTAGTCAACCAAGAGGTATCATGTTCTTTCAGCTCTTCATCGCTGTTCAACCGCTGACTGCCAAGGAAAGACTTCAGATGCAGAAACAAATGAAAGTCGCTTGGAGCAAGGTTAGGGCTGTACGGAGGACCCCTGAAACCAAACGCCAATCCATGGAATGGAGACACACTTCATTCCCAGCAAAAGTTAAACCAAAACAAATCTTGTCGCCTCAAAAAGTCATGTGTACAGTGTTTTGGGACAGAAAAAAAAAATTTTACTGATTGATTTTTTTGCTGCGAGGTCAAACAATCAATAAAGAAGTTTACTGCGAGATTCTCAAGAAACTGTGCCCCACAATACAGAACGAACGCCAAGGAATGCTCACGAAAGGCGTGGTTTTCATTCATGACAATGCCCAACCACACACTGCGAATGAGACAAAAAGACTCCTTCAGGACTTTGGCTAGGACTTGTTCCACCATCCTCCATACAGCTCTGACTTTGCTCCTAGCGACTTTCATTTGTTTCTGCATCTGAAGTCTTTCCTTAGCGGTCAGCAGTTGAACACCAACTGCTGAAGAAGAGCTGAAAGAAAATGTTACCTCTTGGTTGACTACACAAACGGCAGCATCTATGAAGAGGGTATACAAAAGTTTGTACCACGCTATGACAAATGACTGGAAAATCATAGGAGTTATATCGAAACATATAGTTAAAGAGTTTCAGATTTTTGTGAAATAAATTTCATTGTTGTATCTGTACTTGTTTTTTTTTTTATTTCAAAACGTAACTTACTTTACGAATGTACCTTGTATGTATATAAAACTTACCTATAAAATCTCGATGGTGTTTTGATATTGGATAATTCTCGCTGTCGATCCAACATAGCATCTGGTTCGGATTGTACATCGAAACCGTTCATTCTATCCGGTTTGAAAACATATTTCCTGGGTTGATAACCATGTATACTATTGAATAAAACATCGAGACATCTCGGCATAATACCGACATTATCATGCGTACCGTTCATAGTGTACGTCTTACCGCTACCGGTAATACCGTAAGCAAATAATAAACCGTTTTTGCCGTTAATTAAAGATTTGACTAAATCGTATGATGTATTCATGAAGATATCATGTTGTGATGTTGTCTGATCAAAAACGCTTTTAAACGTGTATTGAGTTTCCTTGTAATTACCGACACGATTCGCGTCCGGCGATTTAACTTGTATTTTGTTAGGAGGTACGATTGTAATGCAAGATACTTCATGATCGCTTTGTAACGGGCGTACCCGACAAAACACCCTTAATGTATCCTTACTGCTTGTCGATCCATTTCTTCCATCGTTTTTCTCGTTTTCCGAGGTGCATATTTTTTTAGGATTCGGTTTCGGTGTTGCACGGTTTCGCCTGAAACAAATTTAGAAAATTATTTCAGTATTAACTATGGTATTTCTATTTCATATAATAATTTCACTAACCTTCTTTTTAAACTGTGTCACCTTTATTTTTATTCTTACTTACACGTGTTTCGGTGAATCCACCATCATCAGAGAAAATAAAAAAATTGAAACTAAAAAATTTCTTATCTCACTTATTTAAAAGACATCTCTTTACATCTTCAGTCATTTTTATACAAATGACTGAAGATGTATCATCTTCTGTCAATTTTAAATAAGTGAGATAAAAATTTTTTTAGTTTCAATTTTCAGTCATTTGTATAAAAATGACTGAAGACATATCATCGCCTGTAAATTTTAAATAAGTGAGATAAAAATTTATTTAGTTTCAATTTTTTAATTTACTGTGATGATGGTGGATCCACCGAAACACGTGTAAGTAAGAATAAAAATAAAGGTGACCAGCCACCTTATTTATTAAACATTTGTTAAACACCATACAGTGTTGGGTTAATATATTACGTGTCTCCTTGTAAACAAGGAGATATACGAGGTGTGAGTGGAAAGTTTTAAGAATGGATTTGGTACTGCTTATTTCTTTGGCGGGTGGGTACACAGAGAGTGAGGAGTGATTAATTGCCTTGTCCTTGAACACCCTCTGACAGGAAACTGCATTTCCTTTATTTAGTTCGCTGTGGCAGCTGGTTGAGAGCGGGTCTGTTAGTGCTTGTTGCCGGATTCTGTCTGCGTGAAAATGGACATAAAAACGGAGCAACGAGTTTGTGTGAAATTTTGTTTCAAAACCGGGAAATCAGCTTCTGAGACTTACGAACTATTAAAAACAGCTATGGAAGCCGTTCGCAGTGAAAGACTCCAAGTTCACCACGACCGAAAAAAGCACGGCAAAGTCGATCGAAGGTGAAGACAATGTTGGTGATTTTTTCGATTCTACCGGTATTGTGCATCATGAATTTACGCCTGGAGGACAGACAATTAACCAGGAATACTACAAATGTGTCCTTCAGCGTTTGCGCGAAAAGGTGCGGAAGAAAAGGCCTGCATTGTGGAAAGACAGGAGTTGGGTTCTACACCATGACAATGCTCCGGCTCATCGTGCCTTCTCCATCGTTGAATTTTTGACCAAATTGAACATTCCTGTGCTTCCACAACCGCCATATTCCCCTGATTTGGCCCCTGCAGACTTCTACCTGTTTCCTAAACTGAAATTTTCACTGAAAGGAAAGCGATTTGACTCGATTGAAGATATCCAGGCAAATAGAGAGCGTTCTTAACACACTCCAGGAAAAAAATTTCCAGGAATGTTTCAAAAAGTGGAAACACCGTTGGAGTCGGTGTGTTCAGTCGGAAGGGGACTATTTTGAAGGAGGGAGATGCATCAGAGTAGCATGTAAGTACCACCATTGTACTACCATGACAAGCCCATTCTTAAAACTTTCCAATCACACCTCGTATATCTCCTTGTTTACAAGGAGAAACGTAATATACTAACCCAACACTATATATTTAGTTAGGCCAGGTTTGTGTACACACAGGTCAAAATATAATAAACTAGCAACCCCCCCTCGCTTCACTTCACAGCAGCTAATATAGGCCTCATTAAATTATTTAAAAACCTCTCTATACAATAAAACCTCTCTATATACAATACTTGTGGTTTTGTTGCCCTGTGGCAGCAAAATAAATTGTTATTCTGCACTTCCAGCTCTAGAAAGTCCGACATAAAGTTGTCCATGAGTGAAGGAAGCACTCATCTCAAATCGATGGCCACCATTTTAAATGTTTGTCCATGCGATTTAACAGAATGGAATAGAATGCATAGAAGAATACCGATGGAAAAGAAAGAAACAGTTGATATATGGCTGAGATAAGATACGTGGGTGCGGTACGCAGAGTAATTGGAAATAATATATGACTCACTCACTACTTGTCGAATGAAAACAAATATATGAAATACAGTAAAAAAGTAAAATTTTTGAATATATCCGAATTTTTAATGTTTTTGGAATCGAATGTTATTCTTCACGTTTTTCTATGAGAAAATATAAAAGTTGAATCGTGCTTTTAGCCCAAAAAATACACCATCCAAAGGACTTAGAAAAAATAAAAGTGCTATGCACTTGATAAACTAAAACATGCGACATCGTCACAGTTTAAGTTGCTTAATTTACTTAATTAAAGTTGTTTAAAGTTGCAAAATAGCCTATATTGATTAGGAAGCTCTAAGCTACGCAACAATGAAAGATCTTTTAAAATCGGTTCAGTAATTTCTGAGATTACCTCATACAAACAAACAAACAAACAGATGTTTCTTCTTTATTATATTAGTATAGATGAGGGACACAAAACAAAAGCATACTAAACTGCACTTTTAACATGCTACATAATATACTACAATTAACAGAATTATGGTACTTGTACATAAAATACCAGTGTAATTGAAAATTATTAAACACTACTGAAATACAAAAAGCAGTAAATCCAAATACCGGTTGTTCCTGGCAAGGCAATATATAAGAAAAGGTTAGATTGGGAAACTTCCTGTCCCTACAGTAAAAATCACTGAAAAAAAACTATTTCATTACTGGCCATATTGGTACTTGATTATAGAAGTTCATTCCATAATTCAGTATTAAATGTATAAAATAGACAGGTTTGGTTTTTATATATTAAAGCAATCCAATTGCAATACGAACTAATCTACAAAGTTACAATGCTACCGTATTAAGTCTACTTTTAATATCATTTAAAAGTTTAAAAAAAATAATATTCACCACATGACAATAACAGTAAAATACGCTATTTAATCTCGAACATCTACATAAAAACAGGGTCGATTTACGATTGTAATTAAATCAGTTTTTAAACGGCTGCTGAACAACAAACATCGGTATCAATATTTCTGTTTTCTCTCCGCTTGACAATTTAATTATTGTTTAACACAATAAACTTGAAATGAAAATTTTACTATTATTACTACTTACTTCATGACGAAAACACAAAACAAAACGGACACAAACAAAAACGAAGTTCTTTTATTCAGCCAGCTATCATCTCATCCGGTGTACTGCTAACCGTTAAAATAACTGACAAGTTCAAACACAACATAACAAGAAATTACAAAAGTTGGCTCCAATCCAAGTATCGATATTTTACATAAATTTTCCTAATTATTTTTTTAAAGTTATGTAAGCAAAACATAAAATAAAGTTAAAGTTAGCTAAATTCAAATTAATATATATGTATTCCGATATTTATATGCTTTATGTATTAAGATATGACGAGTTGTAAACATAGTACACAGTTATTAATTTCTTTAAATATATTTCTACGCAGAATTACATAATTTAATAAAGGGAAAATAGTTAAAATTCGCCAAATTTTGAAATATTTTTATTGGTAGTAACAACTTTTTATTTTAGTTTGAACGACCAATGGAAAAAATTAATGTTCGTGAAGTTGGTAGCGTTCTCGTAAAGCCTGCCCACGCTAAAAATTTAAAATAACATTACACTACAATACGTTTCATAGATTAGAGGGATTTTTTTTTATATTAATGAAAATAATAAGTACTTACATTTTCTGCCTGTATGTTTTTTTAAGTAACGTTTTTATTTAATTAATTATAATTGAACGTAAATAAAAATGACAAAAACTCAACTTTAACCTTGAGAAGCTCATACTTATCTCTGTATAAATGACCAATACAAGCAGTCTTTCTTCTTTTGATTATGGCCCATCAAATCACGGTCAACACCCGTACGTCTCAAAACATCGAAGTTGATAATGTAATCAGTCCACGAAATTCTGATCATTCTTCTGAATACCCACTTTTGTAAAGCTTCTACATTTTTTATGGACTGCTTACCAGAGTACTTGCTCATTAAAAAAAAAAAATCTGGTGTGAAACACTCACACAACTTTCTCTTGCCAATGCAAATAATTAACAATAAACCTAACATTATTAATAAAATATTAGAAATAAACAAAAAACTAACCTCAAAAACATAACCTTATTTTAATCATGAGTGAATGATGCAAAATGAAAATCAACCTCAGTTTGGCTTAGAAATACGGAAAATCACTCTTTCTCTCTAAACTAGGCTCTGTAGAGAAAAATGCTTTAAATAAAAGTTGTAGATCTTTTAATTTTCTATAAATTAAATTATATACACTTTTGTCGTAAAATGCATACTAAGGCCGAAATCTTAAAAAAATCAATTTTTCACACATTTTCGTGAGAAGAAAAACAGAAAATCGCAAATTACCGCTAAACTAAGCGTTATACAAAAATTGTTTGAAATAAAAGTTGTAGAATTTTCAATTCTCTACAACTTTTATTATATAAAGTTTTGCGCTAAAATGCATATTAAAGCTGTAATCTTAAAAAAACAACGTTTTTACGTGAAAACAGCCTCACCCAGAATTTCAGCAAACATGACGCCTACCCTATCTTGTAGAGAATAAAAAATTGAGTAAACCAGGCGATTTTTAAAAAAATCGTAGGACCAGTTTTTGAGAAAATCGCAAAAAAGTGAAAAATTACACGAATAAACTACCACTTCCGATTTTTGATCCACTTGACCGATTTTGATGAAAATGTTCGCGTCGAGTCCGGTAGTGGTACGTAACTTAAGTTTCAAGTTTCAAGTTCATATGATGTTCTGTTCTTGAGATATTCTGTTCACATACACACACACACACACACACACACACACACACACACACACAGACCAATCGCTAAAAACATGTTTTTTGGGTTCAGGGGGTCTGAAAACATATAGATCCGGTGAAAACTCGATTTCGAAAAATCAACATGAAAACAATACTTTCCTTCCTATATATTTATATAGGCAAGAGAAATTAAAAAAAAGCTAAAACAATATTTGATTGTTGAAACATTTTACAGTGTGCACGAATTCCTTTCTAAATAGTTTTGGTATTTAACTTTAATTAAACAAATATTGTGTACAATTTGATACAAAGGGGTTTATGATAAGCCTGCTGAGTTAAGCAGTGGCAGGAGGAAATTATTGGTAAGTGACGAATTTATCATTGTTTTATTTTTTTTCATTGTGTGTGATATTTGATTCGATAGGGTTCATGACAAGCCTACTGAAGTAAGCAGTAGCAAAAACAATTTTTGGTGGTAAGTGATGAATTTATCATTGGTGATAAACTTTCAGTTTATCAGTTTTATCTTGACATGTCCTATACTCCCTTTGGAGTCTCCAGGATGGAAAAAAAACTATTTCACATTACATGCAGGATAGCATAAATAAATGCATGGTATATACCTGTATACAGAGTGGTTATAAATGAAATAGACAGTTTCGATAGCTTATAGAAAATTTATTTTTGAAAAGTTAAGGTATTTACTTACATGATTATAAAGAAGAATTCGTTAAGTTTTTATTGAAAATATTTATAGATGTTCAATGTGTGCACAATTTTTACGACAGATATCAACATGGTAGTCGAATTCTTTCCGCTCACGATTAAGCATATATGACAGTCAACTGTGGCAAGAGAATTCGCGATACGTTGTTTTAGATCATCAATATCTACAGGAAGCGGTGGTACAAAAACTTTGTCTTTTAAATAACCCCATAAGAAAAAGTCGCAGGGTGTTAAGTCTGGACTACGAGGTGGCCACGGCGTAAACACAATGTTTTCCTCACTTGCACGACCGATCCATTGTCTAGGGAGACGTTCATCAAGATAATTTCTGACCTGTAAGTGCCAGTGAGGCGGAGCTCCATCTTGTACAAAAATGAAGTTATCACTATGTTCCTGGAGTTGAGGCATTAACCATTCGTTTAACATGTCCAGATAAATTACTCCGGTTACTGACACTTCGTGAAAGAAGAACGGCCCGTAAACCTTTTCACAAGATAATGCGCAAAAGAAAATGTTGTTGTTTAGGTCATCAGCCGAAAGGCTGGTTTGAACCGGTAGAGGTTTTACTAAGTAAAACGAGGAGTGAGGTGGTTTACCATTGCCTTCCTCACTAAGTGCAAAAGTATGCTTATCAGCATGCCGGGCCCTCTAAAAAGCACATATTTTCCACTCTGCAAATGACACCTTCACTTCATTCACCACACGGTCTGGCTGTATAATGAAATTCATTACTTTCAGAGGAGATAACTCTGATTAGTGTCTGGACCTTTTCCATTAATTCACATCACATCGTGCTTCATGTAAACACATCTTTATTGTTATGACAGATGACTCCCACTCACTATAATTAATATTGTTTGCATGTTTATTAATACACATCAGTTGGTTGTTTGCTTTGCACATGTTCTCTTCAATACATAATGAATCTTTTGGAATTTTATTTTTTCTGTATTTTTTAAAATAAATTTGTGTTATTTTCAGTATTTTTAAATTTTAATGTTTTGTAATCACTTGATCTTAATCATATTTGTAATTTTTCTATATTTTTTTAAATAAATTGTGTTATTTTATTTATTTGTACATATTAATGTATTGTAATTGTTTGATCTTAATGGACCTACCGGAGGATGCTTCGAATACTGTGGACGGACAGGGTCACAAATATGGAGGTCCTCAGAAGAATGGGGAAAGAACTGGAAATCCTGCAGAGCATAAAGATAAGAAAACTTACATACCTTGGAGACATCATGAGGGAGCCTAAATATGAGATTCTGCATCTCATAATTCAAGGGAAACTCGTTGATAAAGGCTCGGTGGGACGCAGACGAATATCCTGGTTAAGAAACGTGAGAGAAGCGTTTAACTGGTGGTCGTCGCATGACCTTTTCAGAGCAGCAGTGGACAAGGTACAACTGACCATAATGATAGCCAACCTTCGTAATGGAGAAGGCACCTGAAGAAGAAGAAGATCTTAATTGGTTTGTAATTTGGAAAATAAAGCTTGTAAATAATTTGTGAAACTTGTAAAAGAATGAAGCAAAAAAAACAACCAAAAATATAATGAAAATGAAAACAACTGAAAATAAAAGAATCAAGCGATAGCTAATGGAAGAGTAGAGAGCACTTGCAGGCAGTTGCTGGGTCGAACAGTAAAGGTCCATTCACACGATATTTTCATGATGTGAAATAATGGAAAAGGTCCTACTGTCTTTTACACCTGTACCTCTTCTGTTCTTAAATGATTCAGTCATTTAATTGGGTGACCATGTGATAAGAAACACAACTATTTATTTTAGCCCTGTAACAAACAGATTGAATGTAAATAACTTGACACTCCACCTGTCTGTTATATTTTTTTTTATTTTTTTTTTTAATATCCGACTGTTCTGCAATTACTGCTAACACAGACGGTGAATGATGAAATGATTTTTTGTAACATATGAAAAAATGCCATGCCTGAATGGGATTCGAACCCAAGACCGCATGATGAGAGGCGAGCACGTTACCAACTTCGCCAATGCGGCCGGCTGTGTCTGTCTGTTATGGGCAGTCCTTAAGTCATAATAGATGAGAAACACAATATTTATCAAAAACTGAAATTTTTTCTTCATCTGATGTGAAACATTTTTACAAATTTCTCTTGCCAATATAAAATCTGCTCATAACAGACAGGTGGAGTGACAAATTTTTTACACTCAATCTGTTCATTACAGGGCTAAAATAAATAGTTCTGTTTCTTAACACATGGTCAGCCAATTAAATGACTGAATCATTTAAGAACAGAAGAGGTAGAGGTGTAAAAGACACTAATCAGAGTTATCTCCTTGGAAAGTAATGAATTTCATTATACAATTGGACACTGTGGTGAATGAAGTGAAGGTGTCATTTGCAGAGTGGAAAATATGTGCTTTTCAGAGGGCCCGGCATGCTGATAAGCGTACTTTTCCACTCAGTGAGTTGTGGCAATGGTAAACCACCTCACTCCTCGTTTTACTTAGTAAAACCTCTACAGGTTCAAACCAGCCTTTAGGCTGTTGACCTAAACAACAAACAATATCTCCTATGTGCGGGCAGAACTCTTTGTGAAGAAGAGTTTTTGTGTATAAGTATATTTAGTTTAAAATATTGTACATAGCTTAGTATAGTCATGAATTGTAATTTTAATGTAGCTATATTTGACTAAATAAAATAAATAAATAAAAAAAAAAAAAAAAATCTGGTGTGAAAAACTCACACAACTTTCTCTTGCCAATGCAAAAATTTAACAATATAACCTAACATTAGTAATAAAATATTAGAAATAAACAAAAAACTAATGTCAATAAACATAACCTTATTTTAATCATGACTAAAAACAAGGCAAAATGAAAATCAAACTCAGTTCGGCTTAAAAAGACGGAAAATCATTCTTTCACACTAAACTAGGCTCTGTAGAGAAAAATGCTCAAAATAAAAGATGTAGATCTTTTTATTTCCTATAAAATTAATTCTATACACTTTTGTCGTAAAATGCACACTAAGGCCGAAATCTTAAAAAAATAGATTTTTCACACATTTTCATGAGAAAAAAACAGAAAATCGCTAATTACTGCTAAAATAAGCGTTATACAAAAAAATATTTGAAATAAAAGTTGTAGGTTTTTAAATTCTCTACAACTTTTATTATATAAGTTTTTGCGCTAAAATTTATAGTGAAGCCGTAATGTTAAAAAAACTATTTCTTTACGTGAAAACAGCCTCACCGAGAATTTCAGCAAACATGACGCCTAACCTATCTTGTAGAGCATAAAATTGAATAAATCAGGCGATTTAAAAAAAAATCGTAGGACCAGTTTTTGAGAAAATCGCAAAAAAGTGAAAAATTATACGAATAAACTACTACTTTCGGTTGACCGATTTTGATGAAAATGTTCGTGTCGGGTCCGGTAGTGGTATGTAACTTAAGTTTCAAGTTCGTACGATGTTTCGTTCTTGAGATATTCTGTTCACACACACATACACACTCACACACACAGACCAATCGCTAAAAACATGTTTTTTGGGTTCAGGGGGTCTGAAAACGTATAGATCCGGTGAAAACTCGATTTCGAAAAATCGACATGAAAACAATACTTTCCTTCCTATATATTCATATAGGCAAGAGAACGTAAAAATATAAAATAATGAAAAATATAAACCTTTAAGTGAAAACTTGATTTTTAAAAATTAAGATGAAAACAATACTTTCTTTACCTTTAGGTTGATGTAGGGCAAAAGAAAATAAAAACTATTATTCAAAGTCCATTTAATTTAAATCAATTAATTACGTATATCAACATAGGCCTACATATTAATTTTAATAAAGTAGAACCAATGAAAATTTTTTATTAAATAATTTATTTACTATATTTTTTAGTAGGTCACAGTGTCAGAACAAATTTTTTTGACTAATTTAAAATAATTTAATCACCATTATTTAAATAAATAAAACTGATACAAGCGCCTGTTATAAAAATTTGACGTAAATAAAAATATCAAATCAATGTTATAACATAAATAATTAAAAATTAATTTAAAATATTCATAATAAAATTTGTAGTATATTTTAATCTAAAAATAATTTTGGCATAAAGTTTAAATTACTGGTTATGTGATAAGATATGAAATGTGTTACAAGTAAGTGTGTCAAAAATTAGATTACTGCAATTTAAATTTTGTACAGTTTTTAATTATTCTTTAAAAAATATTTTGGTTTATTTAAGATTATTTTTAAAATATATTTGAAACTGTGAAGGAAATAACAAAATTGAAAATGAAAATAATTAAAATTGAAGAAAAAAAATTTCATTACTAAGGGGAACCCACCGGGTTGGTCTAGAGGTAAAGTCGTTGCCAAAATCAGCTGTTTAACAGCTGTTTTTCCGAGACGAAGGTTCCTGGTTCAAATCTTAGTAAAGGTAGTTACTTTTATTCGGATTTGAATACTAGACAGTGGTTACCGGTGTACTTTGATGGTTGGAGTTCAATTAACCATACTCTCTCAGGAATGGGGGCCTGGGTCTGTACAAGACTACACCTCATTTACGCATCATACACATCATCCTCATCTCTCATTGGGTCATGGGGTTGCTTATTGTTCTCAATTGAATAGATTGCAACGTACACAAATTAAGAATAAAAATCTGGTGTGAAACACTCACACAACTTTCTCTTGCCAATGCAAATAATTAATAATAAACCTAACAGTATTAATAAAATATTAGAAATAAACAAAAACTAACCTCAAAAACATAACCTTATTTTAATCATGAGTGAATGACGCAAAATGACAATCGAACTAAGTTTGGCTTAAAAATACGGAAAATCACGCTTTCACGCTAAACTAGGCTCTGTAGAGAAAAATGCTCTAAACAAAAGTTGTAGATCTTTTAATTTTCTATAAATTTAATTCTATACACTTTTGTCGTAAAATGCATACTAAGACCGAAATGTTAAAAAAATCGATTTTTCTCACGTTTTCGTGAGAAAAAAACAGAAAATCGCTAATTACCGCTAAACTAAGCGTTATACAAAAAATTGTTTGAAATAAAAGTTGTAGAATTTTAAATTCTCTACAACTTTTATTATATAAGTTTTTGCGCTAAAATTTATATTAAAGCCGTAATCTTAAAAAAACAACGTTTTTACGTGAAAATAGCCTCACCGAGAATTTCAGCAAACATGGCGCCTACCCTATCTTGTAGAGAATAAAAAATTGAGTAAAATAGGCGATTTTAAAAAAAATCGTAGGACCAGTTTTTGAGAAAATCGCAAAAAACTGAAAAATTATACGAATAAACTACTACTTCCGGTTGACCGATTTTGATGAAAATGTTCGTGTCGCGTCCGGTAGTGGTATGTAACTTAAGTTTCAAGTTTCAAGTTCGTACGATGTTCCGTTCTTGAGATATTCTGTTCACACACACACACACACACAGACACAGACACAGACACACACACACACACAGACCAATCGCTAAAAACATGTTTTTTGGGTTCAGGGGGTCTGAAAACGTATAGATCCGGTGAAAACTCGATTTCGAAAAATCGACATGAAAACAATACTTTCCTTCCTATATATTCATATAGGCAAGAGAAAGTAAAAAAAAACTAAGGGGAACATTACTATACTCTTTGTTTACTGCAGATATACCCGAATCCGGCGTTGTAATAACAGCTACTTTTGCAGATAATACAGCGATTCTGGCTTGTTGTCGAATCATACAGCTTCGGAAAAACATCAAAACCAATTAAATGATACTTTGTTGTGACTTCAGAAGTGGCAGATAAATTTGAATACAACAGTAGAGCACAGTAAGCCAGTTTTTAGAAAATATGTTATTATGACAGTTATTTGCCAATACATATTTATGAATCTGCCCATAACAGACAGGTGGAGTGTCAAATTATTTACACTCAATCTGTTAGTTGCAGGGCTAAAATAAATAGTTCTGTTTCTCATCATATGGTAAGCTAATTAAATGACTGGACCATTTAAGAACAGAAGAGGTAGAGGTGTAAAAACAACTAATCAGAGTTATCTTCTCTGAAAGTAATGAATTTCATTATACAGTTGGACCCTGTGGTGAATGAAGTGAAGGTGTCATTTGCAGAGTGGAAAATATGTGCTTTTCAGAGGGCCCGGCATGCTGATAAGCATACTTTTCCACTGAGTGAGTTGTGGCAATGGTAAACCACCTGACTCCTCGTTTTACTTAGTAAAACCCCTACAGGTTCAAACCAGCCTTTCGGCTGATCATGTAAACAACACATTTGACATGAACTATACCAACTTTGGTTGGCTAACGATTGAAAATATGTAAATAGTCTAGTCATGTCACATTCAGCATGAACCAGAAAGTTTGTCATCCAGTTCGATTGGATGAAATATTGCCTCAAAAAAGTGATATGAAATATTTAGGTTTACACTTAGACAACTGATTAACATGGAAGAAACTCATTACAATGAAACGCAAAGAATTGGATGTAAAACTTAATAAAATATATTGGTTACTAGGCAGAAAGTCATCTCTTTAATTGGAAAACAAAATAGTAGTGTATAAAGCTATTCTCAGCCCTGTCTGGAAGTATGACCTTCAACTATGGGGGACTGATAGTAACAGTCTTCTTCTTCTTCTTCTTCTTCTCTTCATGGTTTATGCCTTGGCCTGTTCCGACATCATTCTCTTCAGCTCCATCTCTTCCTCGGTCTACCCAGAGCTCTTCTGCCTTGCGGTTTATATTTCCTCCCACATCTGCTGCGGTATTCTTCCATCCGTCATTCTGTTTAGATGTTCCATCCATCTTTCCTTCTACTTTATGATTCTCTCATGTACAATAACAACCCGTAGTTTCTCTCTTATGTGGTCCACCCTTGAGCATCCTTTTACTGTTCGCAAAAAACTCATTTCTGCTGATTCCAACATTTGTTCTTTCCGTTGCGTATAGTAACAGTAATATAAATATTATTCAAAGGTTTCAGAATAAAGTATTAAGAAATTTGGTAAATGCTCCTTGATATGCAAGAAACACTGAAGTGCATGAGTACTTAAACATTCCATTTGTTAAAGAAGAAATAAGAAGGCTCAGCCAAAGATATCACATTAAATTGTCAACACATATTATAAATCATTTGGCTCTAAATTTATTTGATAATAGTCAAACCAACCAGCCATTTAAAAAAGCATCATGTCTTGGATATCCGTAACAGATTATAAAGAAACAAAAACTAAAAAAGAAAAATTAACAAACTGAATTAATTAAACAAAAAAAATTAACAGAACTTTTTTTTTTATTCCTAATTTGTGTACGTTGCAATCTGCTCGATTTAGAACAATAAGAAACCCCATGACCCAATGAGGTGAGGATGATGTGTATGACGTGTAAATGAGACTGTGTAGTCTTGTACAGACCCAGGCTGAACATTCCTGAGAGAGTATGGTTAATTGAGCCCCAACCATCAAAGTACACGGTAATAACTGTCTAGTATTCAAACCCGTATAAAAGTAACTATCTTTACTAGGATTTGAACTGGGAACCTTTGTCTCCGAAAATCAGCTGTTAAACAGCTGATTTTGGCGACGACTTTACCTCTAGACTAACCCGGGGGGTTGGTCTAGAGCAGAGGTTCCCAAACTGTGTGCCGCGATGCCGGCCATGTGTGCCGCGATGCCGGCCATGTGTGCCGCGGAACTCAAGGAAAATAAATAAAATTAAATTTAAACGGTCCAACAAAATAATACCTAGCCGATGACTAAGAAATTGGGCTGACTTGAGATGGATTTTGTTTATAGAACTGACTGTACACATCAGCCGTGCCCACAGCTGAGTCGTGGCGCTGTGGCTACTTGCACTACTACTAAAAAAACACCAAGCCCATGTGTCACATTAACCAAGAATGTGAATAATGGAAAACAAGAAGTATTTTGTTTGATATTTTCCTACTTCTACTGGTTGTATTATACTACTGTATTTTGCTCAATAAGTTAAAATAAATTAAGTTTCTTTGAAATGTAATGTTTTTCTTTGACTTATCCAAGAAAATTTTATTATTTATTATATAAGTACGTTTAAAATAACAAAGGATGGTAGAAGCACAAGTGATATCAAGAGTAGAATTGCTCTAGCCAGAAAAGCCTTTGAAATGAAAAACAGCTTACTGACTACAAACATTGATTTACAGATTAGGAAAAATTTCTTAAAACATTATGTTTGGAATGTAGCATTATACGGAAGTGAAACGTGGGTGATAGGGGCTGTAGAACGGAAGAGGATAGAAGCTTTTGAAGTGTGGTGTTGTAGGAAGGTGTTGAAGATTGGGTGGGTGGACAAAATAAGTAATTTAGAGGTTCTTAGGCGAGTGGATGAAAAAGGAGGTATATGGAGGCGTCTTACCAAGGGAGGGGATGGGCTGGTGGAGCATATCCTAAGACATCCAGGTGTTGGGCTATCAATAATGGAGGGTAACATTGAGGGAGTAAATTGTAGAGGGAGGCAGAGATTAGAATGTATAGGGCGGGTTGCGAAAGATGTGGGGTGTTACAGGTGTGTGGATGTGAAGCGAGTTGCGCGGGATGGAACGGCTTGGAGAACTGCATCGGGCCAGTCGAGAGACTGATGACAAAAGAAAAGATAAGTACGTTTATATTAAGTACTTAAGCTTAATCAATGGCATAAAGTAATAAGTGTGCCGCGGCTATTGGCCGTTTTTTTGTAGTGTGCCGCGAGAAAAAAAAGTTTGGGAAACACTGGTCTAGAGGCTAACAGGCTAAATGTTTTATTAATAAAAAAAACTTTTAACAACAATTATTTAATATAAAAAAAGTTAAATTGCATAAAATAATAGACTTTTAGTTGCATTTTATGAAAGGGCTTTAATGGAAGCCCTCTCCTTCATGTAAAATACCTTTTTACAGAATTTAGATGTTCACAACCACTACACAAGAAACAGAATCGATTATTATATTGCTAATCACAACACTAAATTGTTTGAACAAAAACCAACTTATGCAGGTAGAAAATACATCAACAAATTGCCACAAGGTTTAAAAAGTTGTGACAATTTAAGTCATTTTAAAAAAAAAGCTAAAACAATATTTGATTGATGAAACATTTTACAGTGTGCACGAATTCCTTTATAAATAATTTTTGGTTGAAAAGTATTTAACTTCTAATTAAACAAATATTGTGTACTATTTGATACAAAGGGGTTCATGACAAGCCTACTGAGTTAAGCAGTAGCAGGAAAAATTATTGGTAAGTGATGAATTTATCATTGTGTTTGACTTTTTAATTTTGTGTGCTATTTAATACAATGGGGTTCATGACAAGCCTACTGAAGTAAGCAGTAGTAGAAACAAATTTTTGGTGGTAAGTGATGAATTTATCATTGTGATAAATTTTTTGTTTATCAGTTTTATCTTGACATGTCCTATACTCCCTTTTGGAGTCTCCTGGATGCAAAAAAAAAAAAAAGTTATTTTGTATTGTATCATTCAATTAGGCCTATAATAGCTTCTCACTGGTAGTGTATGGTAATTATTCAATAAAAAAAAATTGTATTAGGAACAAAAATATCCTGTCCTGACCCAAAAGTAAATAAATTTATCTGACCACTCTCAGAGGGATAGAAACAAAAATTTAAAAAACAATTAACATAAAATAACTAACAGGCTACATATTTTATTAATAAATTCACTTTTAACTATTTAAAATATGAAAAGTTAAATTGCATAAATATATTTTTTGTTGCTTTTTATGGAAGGGCTTTAATGGAAGCTCTCTGCTTCATGTTATTTTGTATTATACCATTCACTTATAGTATAGGTATCAGACGAACTTATGTCCCATAGCCGAGCGAGTGAGAGGGAGATATGTGGCATAACTACGGATCCACTCAAAGGTCTTTACTGTAATAATCCAAATCTGAAAACATACTACAGTCGTTATCTTGGTTGTTAGTTTACTGCATGCATAAACGTTTGTTCACAACAATGAGTAAAATTATACGACAATGTTATTGGAATGGCTTTTGCGAGTGACAGCGTTATGCATTCTCTCACTCCCACGGCTAGGGAACATTAGCTTATCTGAATACAATAGCTTCTTACAGATTATGTTAAGTAATTATTTAATAAAAAAAACTTGGGGAAATCATTAAGAATACTCTTAATGAGAAATTATCTTGATAGAGTAGAGTTAACTAACTAACAAAGCTGCAACTTTCACTATTCTATCCCTACCCATTTTGCCAACCAAAATTGAAAAATTTGTTTGGAGGTGCATCCAAATATAGAGGGTTCATATATCACAGGTGTGGGTGTGATAGGTTGTGTTGTAACACACGTTATTAGTAGATCTTTTAATATTTTCGCCGTAATTAGATCAAATGATTGGATAAGAGATATTTACATTGTCAGGTGTTAGTTTACTTTGATTTCAATTGGTTAAAATTGCATTGGTCTTGTTCCTCTTGCAGGCAAGCTTTAATTTTTTTTTTAATTCCTAATATGTGTACGTTGTAATCTGTTCACTTTAGAACAATAAGCAACCCCATGACCCAATCAGATGAGGATGATGTGTATGACATGTAAATGAGGTGTAGTCTTGTACAGACTCAGGCCGACCATTCCTGAGAGAGTATGGTTAATTGAACCCCAACCATCAAACTACACCCACAACCACTGTCTAGTATTCAAATTTGTATAAAAGTAACTACCTTTACTAGGATTTGAACCAGGAACCTTTGTCTCCGAAAATCAGCTGTTAAACAGCTGATTTTGGCGACAACTTTACCTCTAGACCAACCCGGTGGGTTAAAAATTATGGTTTTATTTGGCTTTAAAATTTATGGTTTTATTTTTAATTAAATAAACAACAGAAAAATGTTTTAGTGTTAAGTTAATGTACCCACCGGGTTGGTCTAGAGGTAAAGTCGTCGCCAAAATCAGCTGTTTAACAGCTGATTTTCGAAGACGAAGGTTCCTGGTTCAAATCCTAGTAAAGGTAGTTACTTTTATATGGATTTGAATACTAGACAGTGGTTACCGGTGTACTTTGATGGTTGGGGTTTAATTAACCATACTCTCTCAGGAATGGTCGGCCTGGGTCTGTACAAGACTACACCTCATTTACACTTCATACATATCATCCTCATCTCATTGGGTCATGGGGTTGCTTATTGTTCTCAATTGAACAGATTGCAACGTACACAAATTAGATAAAAAAAAAAAAAAAAAAAAAAAAAGGTTAATGTATAAAAGATAAATAAGGTCAGTTATAGTATAATAAAGGTCTAAATTTATTTTGAACTCGAATAAATTAAACCGTAAACTAACTGTGTAAAACAAACAGATGTTTCATAAATAGAAAAAAGATTTCTGCCCTTAGATAACATTGATAATCTTTTCAAATTAAATCTGTTAACTCAGAATTTTTACAAAAATAAATATTAAAAATGGGAAAATTGATTTCTGTTTTAATTTTCTTATTAATACAGACAAAGCAAGTAGTTTATTTTTAAAAATAAACTTATCAAAAATTCTTATGTAAATTATTAATTACTGAAAATAGAAAAACAATTAAGTTGTATAACATTTATGAAATAATAATGATAAAATTACCATAAATTATAGTTATCATTGTGGGTTTTAAGAGACAAACAATAATTCCAAAATATATAGAAAATTCACATCTGATGTGATGTTCATAAGAATAAATTGAGTTATTATACAGGGTGTTCAGAAAGACGTTATTTGAATAATGTTAGTGAAATTACTAAATTTTGTTAAAAAGTCTGGTGTGAAACACTCACAACTTTCTCTTGCCAATGCGAACAATTAACAATAAACCTAAAATTAGTAATAAAACATTAGAAATAAACAAAAAACTAACCTCAAAAACAAACAAAACCTTATTTTAATCATGAGTGAATGACGCAAAATGAAAATCGAACTCAGTTTGGCTTAAAAATACGGATAATCACTCTTTCACGCTAAACTAGGTTCTGTAGAGAAAAATGCTTTAAATAAAAGTTGTACATCTTTTAATTTTCTATAAATTTGATTTTATACACTTTTCTCGTAAAATGCATACTAAGGCCGAAATCTTAAAAAATCGATTTTTCACACGTTTTCGTGAGAAGAAACAGAAAATCGCTAATTACGGCTAAACTAAGCGTTATACAAAAAAATGTTTGAAACAAAAGTTGTAGGATTTTAAATTCTCTACAACTTTTATTATATACATTTTTTCGCTAAAATGCATATTAAAGCCGCAATCTTCAAAAAAACAAATTTTTTTACGTGAAAACAGCCTGACCAAGAATTTCAGCAAACATGGCGCCTACCCTATCTTGTAGAGCATTAAAAACTTAGTAAACCAGGCGATTTTTAAAAAAATCGAAGGACCAGTTTTTGAGAAAATCGCAAAAAAGTGAAAAATTATACGAATAAACTACTACTTCCGGTTGACCGATTTTGAAGAAAATGTTCGTGTCGGATCCGGTAGTGGTATGTAACTTAAGTTTCAAGTTCGTACGTTGTTCCAATCTTGAGATATTCTGTTCACACACACACACACAGACCAATCGCTAAAAACATGTTTTTTGGGTTCAGGGGGTCTGAAAACTCGATTTCTAAAAATCGACATGAAAACAATACTGTCCTTCCTATATATTTATATAGGCAAGAGAAAGTAAAAATAATAATTGCTTTAATGATTAGGTACCTTATTATACATTAGATTGTTTATAAAAAATGTTGGAAATTGCCTCCTTTGGCATCAATACAGCACTGCTCTCGTTTCAATTTGTTTTCAATCATTTTACCCAACGAACAGTGATTCCGTGAATGTATGCCGTTATCGCGGTAGTTCATCAATCGTGTGTGGTCTGTTGCGATAATCTATTTGTTTCACCATCCCCCCCCCCAAAAAGTAATCTGGGAGAAAGTCAGATCAGTTTTAAGCACTTTGGGATGTTCTGATCGAATGTCAAGAATGAAATCTACGCTGACATTCAACCAGAGATGAGAGTAATGCACGCGGCGTTAGAGCGAGATTTCCATTTCACAAGCGGCTGTTTAATAAAAATCGATTTATAGCGTAAAACTTAAACTTGGTGGAAAACAATTTTAAATAAACAATAAATTGAATTTGTCCAAATCAATCTGTTTGTTTTTAAAAGTCTGAAATGAATAATAGTGTAACATATTTTTGTATTTAACCTCTTACTATACTGAAACAGAGATCAAAATAACCCTTTAAAACTTTCGCCGGGTACGGCAATGCTCAAACCAATCTGGATTTATGATGCAGCAAAGTCGTCTGTCATTTCACGAATAAAACGTTGGTTCCTCTATAAAAAGAATCATTGCGCAGAACGACAAAATACTTCACTATAACAGCACAAAATAAAGCACACTCAACGTTCATTTTAACTCAAAGATTGATGGTTATGTTTACAATACTAGACCCGCGGCCAGTGACAGCACAGGGCAACCAACCTAACGGTGAAAAAATATACCAATGGAAAGCTACTACCGCACAGTAACTTTCTAAACTCTCTGTATTATGAGTATGTAAAAAAAGAAAAAGAAATTACAATAATGTGTAATTGATATCATTACATAATGTAATGTAATTTATTATGAAAGAGTGATATAATAGAATGAATTAATTACACGATATATTTAATCAATTGTATTAATTTTGCAGATTATGTAAAAATAACCTCGTTGTTAAACATGTGGCGAGACAGAGATAAATGAATGGTATTTACTTTCTCCTGTTCTATAATATGAAATTGAAGGAAAGTATTGTTTTAATATCGATTTTTCACCAGAAATACAAGTTTTCAGGCCCCATGAACCAAATATAAAATGTTTTTATCGATTAGTTTGTGTGTGAACAAAATATTTCCAGAACGGAATATCGTCAAAAGTTGGAAATTGGAACTTAAGGTACCACTAGGGACCCAACACGAACATTTTCATCAAAATCGGTTATCCGGAAGCTTATACGTGGGATTTTGCACTTTTTTGTGATTTTCTTAAACACAACTCCTACGATTTTTCTTTAAAATCACCTATAACTACATTGTTTTATTCTCTGTAGAGAATAGGCCTACCTTGTTGTTGTTTAGGTCAACAGCCGAAAGGCTGGTTTGAACCTCTAGAGGTTTTACCAAGTAAAAACAAGGAGTGAGGAGGTTTACAAATGCCTTCCTCACTGAGTTGAAAGAGTATGCTTATCAGCATACCAGGCCCTCCGAAAAGTACCCACTTTCCACCCTGCAAATGACACCTTCAGTTCATTTACCACAGGGTCTGGCTGAATATTTTTTTATTTTTGGTAAAACGTCCGACTGTTTTGCAAATTGCTGCTAATGCAGACGGTGAAGGATGAAATGAATTTTTTGAAACGTATGAAAAAATGCCATGCCCGAGTGGGATTCGAACCCAAGACCGCGTGAAATTATATAGTGAAATGTATAGTGAAATTCATTACTATCAGAGGAGATAACTCTGATTAGTGTCACAGTACACCTCTACCTCTTCTGTTCTTAAATAGTTCAGTCATATAATTGGCTGACTGTGTGATAAGAAACTGAACTATTTTTTGTAGCCCTGGAACCAACAAATCAAGTGCAATTAACAGATAACAGAGAATACCTTATAGAATATTATTCTATAAAATAGGAAAGTGCCAAGTCTGGTGAAATTCTTGGGAAGCTGCGCGCTCGTGGTAAATTTTTTGAAGATGGTGGCCTTAATATTCATTTTTGGTAAAAACTGTATACAAACAACTAAAGCTGTAGAAAACTTCAAAAACCTATATTTTATTTCAATTTTTTTCCTACAGTTCTTAGTTTAACATCAATTAGTGATTTTCTGTACGTTTCTCTTCGAAATCGGTAAAACATGGATTTTTTAAGATAGTGGCCATATTTTTACTTTCTCTTGCCTATATGGAAGGAAAGTATTGTTTTCATGTCGATCACAACACTCTTACACAACACTCAACACAACACTCTTACTCGAACACAACACTCTTTACCGGATCTACACGTAAACAGACCCCCTCAACCCACACAACACATGTTTTTAGCGATTGGTCTGTGTGTGTGTGTGTGTGTGTGTATGTGTGTGCGCGCGCGCACGTGTGTGTGTGTGTGTGTAGAAAATATCTCAAGAACAGAACATTGTACGAACTTGAAACTTAAAACTTTAGTTACATACCACTATCGGACCCGACACGAACATTTTCATCAAAATCGGTCAACCGGAAGTAGTGGTTTATTCATATAATTTTTCACTTTTTTGCAATTTTCTCAAAAACTGGTCCTACGATTTTTTTTAAAATCGCCTGGTTTACTAAATTTTTTATTCTCTACAAGATAGGGTAGGCACCATGTTTGCTGAAATTCTTAGTGAGGCTGTTTTCACAAAAAAAAGTGTTTTTTTTAAGATTACGGCTTTAATATGTATTATAGCGCAAAAATTTATATAATAAAAAATGTAGAGAATTAAAAATCCTACAACTTTTATTTCAAACATTTTTTTGTATAACGCTTAGTTTAGCGGTAATTAGCGATTTTCTCTTTTTTTCTCACGAAAAGTGTGAAAAATTGATTTTTTTAAGATTTCAGCCTTAGTATGCATTTTATGACAAAAGTGTATATAAACAAATTTATAGAAAATTGAAAGATCTACAACTTTTATATAAAACATTTTCTCTACAGAGGCTAATTTTGCGTGAAAGAGTGATTTTCCGTATTTTTGAGCCAAACTGAGGTTGATTTTCATTTTGCGTCTTTCACTCATGATTAAAATTAGGTTATGTTTTTTTTATATTTCTAATGTTTAAATACTAATGTTAGGTTATATTGGTCATTATTTGCATTGGCAAGAGAAAGTTATGAGAGTGTTTCACACCAGATTTTTTAGAAATAGTCGACAAATACAGAGAGAAATGGGAGGAATATTTAATATGAATAAAGAAAAAGTAGGTAGGCCACAAAAAAGATGGGTAAAACAATTAGAATTGATTGGAAGGCCTAATCCATGACATGAAAAAGAAGAAGAAGAAGAAGAAACAAAGTGGCTTAATTAAATAAATAAAAATAAACACAATATAGAAAAAGCAAATAACTATTTCTTTTATTTTAAAATTATAATATTTACAATGTATGTTTCTGTACAAGTCAATTATTATATTTAAATATTATATTTACAAAAATATTTGTCAGTAATATTAATAAACTAACTAACACAATCCATAGGAAAATATAATTATTCCAAATTTTTTAACTTTCTAAATAATACACTAACAATTATTAAAAATTTAGTGGTTTTTACAAAAAACATTATGGCTAAATGAAAACGAATTTACATTTACTCATTAATATTAATAAATCAAATTTTATTGTTATTTTATACTATGACATTTAATGTAATTATTAAAAAAAACAATTAACAAAATAATAATTAGTAATTAATTTATTAAAAAATGTACAATACTTTTTCTTTTAAACTAATTAATTATATTTACAAATAATATAATTTTTGTTGGCAAATTACACAACAATAAAAATTTAAAATGGCACTTATTATGATTCACAGATTTCATTATAAAAATAAAATAATTATAATAAAAAAATTAACAAATAAAAATTAAAAAAAATATATTTATTTACATATCCTATATACTTTAGTACAAATTTTTATGAAATAGAATGAATTATTTACATTTATATGTTTTTGTAACAGCAACAAAAGCCTTTACTACAGGTTCTACCCACCGGGTTGGTCTAGAGGTAAAGTCGTCGCCAAAATCAGCTGTTTAACAGCTGATTTTCGGAGATGAAGGTTCCTGGTTCAAATCCTAGTAAAGGTTTACTTTTATACGGATTTGAATGCTATACAGTGGTTGCCGGTGTACTTTGATGGTTTTGGGGTTCAATTAACCATACTCTCTCAGGAATGGTTGGCCTGAGTCTGTAAAAGACTACACAGTCTCATTTACACATCATACATATCATATTCATCTCATTGGGTCATGGGGTTGCTTATTGTTCTCAATTTAACAGATTGCAACGTACACACATTAGGGATTACAAAAAAAAAACCTACAGGTTCTGATTTCATATGATGATCTGATCTTGGAATGCATGCGTTTTCTGTTAAAAGTGAATATTTTCATAATTGAATGGGTCAACAAAAAAATGTTGCAAAAAACAAAAACAAATTTTTACAGAAAGTGAAAGATACCATTTGATTCTTAGCTGTATAACGTTTTTCACTGTATGATGATTTTGTTTCAAGAATTTCTGAGATTTTAGTTACAATTCTACCTGTTAGAATTCACTATTATGATCAAATAGAAAATTTATAGAGCGTATTCCACTGTAACCTCACTTTTGTAAATTTTGTCAGTTGCAACGTTTTTCTGTTGTGTGTTTAGGTCAACAGCCGAAAGGCTGGTTTGAACCTCTAGAGGTTTTACTAAGTAAAAACAAGGAGTGAGGTGGTTTACTATTGCAACAACTCACTGAGTTGAAAGAGTATGCTTATCAGCATGCCAGGCCCTCCGAAAAGCACTCACTTTCCACCCTGTAAATGACACCTTCACTTCATTCACCACAGGGTCTGGCTGTATAGTGAAATTCATTACTTTCAGAGGATATACTCTTGACTAGTGTTTTTTACACCTCTACCTCTTCTGTTCTCAAATAGTTCAGTCATATAATTGGCTAAATATATATTAAGAAACAGAACTATTTTTTGTAGCCCTGGAACCAACGGATCGAGTGCAATTAATTTAACTCTCCACCTGCCCGTTATGGGCATGTTTTTCTGTTGAGCCATTCAATTTCTTCTCACAAATTATGTTTGATTGTACATGGAATTGCATGCCAATAATTTTATCAGAAATTGATTTCAGTGAAATCTCTGTATCAGGAGACAAGAGATTGTATTAAATTTTCTGTTAAGAGAAAACTGCTTTAATTAAAAGGTGTTTAATAATGAAAGACATTACTTGTGTTTTAAGATTGAATTAGTGAATCAGATGGAAGCCTATGAAATAAATCAACAATTTTGCCATAAGTGATTGGCTGTAAATTATGGGACTAAATTTGCGAATTCAAACATGAAGTGATTTCCACGGTCCATTAACAGGCAGGTAGAGTGTTAAATTATTGGCATTCGATCTGCTTGTTCCAGGACTACAAAAAACCGTTCAGTTTCTTATCACATGGTCACCCAATTAAATGACTTAATAATTTTTTTTTTGTAATCCCTAATGTGTGTATGTTGCGATCTGTTCAATTGAGAACAATAAGCAACCCCATGACCCAATTAGATGAGGATGATATGTGTGACGTGTAAATGAGACTGTGTAATCTTCTACAGACACACTCACAGAGTATGGTTAATTGAACCCCAACCATCAAAGTACACCGGCAACCACGGTCTAGCATTCAAATCCGTATAAAAGTAACTACCTTTACTAGGATTTGAACCAGGAACCTTCGACTCCGAAAATCAACTGTTAAACAGCTGATTTTGGCGACGATTTTACCTCTAGACCAACCCGGTTACTTAATAATTTAAGAACAGAAGACGTAAAGCTGTAAAAGTCACTAGTCACAGTTATCTTTTCTGAGAGTAATCAATTTCATACAGGTAGATCCTGTGGTAAATGAAGTGAAGGTATTGTCATTTGCAGGGTGGAAAGTAGATGCTTTTCAGAGGACCTGGTATGCTGATAAGCATACTTTTTCACTCAGTGTGTAAGACAATGTTAAACCACGTCACTTCTCATTTTACTTAGTAAAGCCTGGAGAGGTCAAAACAGCCTTTTGGCTAATGACATACAATACAACAATGAAACATAATAGAAGGGTTTTTGAAATGAAAAACAGCTAACTTACTATACATATTGATTTTTTTTTTTTTTTTCCGGGGTTCCTACGGCCGGCGCCGCTTCCCGCACTTCAATCTCCACTCTCTTCTATCCTCCCAATCACCCTCATCCATCCCTCTCTCCCTCATGGCTTCCTGTATTCCCTTTTTCCACGTTTTCCTTGGTCTACCTTTCTTCCTTCTGTTGGTTGGGACATAAGACAACATTCTTTTTGGCCACCTCTCATCACCCATTCTCTGCACATGACCATACCATATCAGTTGTCGTCTCTCTATCCTATCCACAATGGTATCTTCCACATGAGCTCTTTTCCTGATGTCGTCATTCCGGATATGGTCCAACCTGGACACTCTACATGAACGGCGCAGAAAGTCCATTTCAATTGCTTTAAGCTGGCTGTCTATTTTTGACGTTATTTGCCAGCACTCTGCCCCATAAGTTGTTATTGGCTCCACAATAGTGTGGTACAACTGGACTTTTGTATTCATGTGCATTTTTGCAGACCATAAAATCGGGTTCAATTTCCGGATTGCTATTCTCCCTTGCACAATCCTATTTTTAACATCCTTCCTAGTTGAACCGTCTGATGATATGTAGGTCCCCAAGTACTTGAATTCCTTTGTGCTCTTGATAATTTTGTTGTCGACTTGAAGATCATTGGACTCTTCCCCTATAACCAAGTATTCGGTTTTGCTAATATTGATATTCAACCCCCATTCACAGTATTCATCCAAGAGTTTCCTTGGATAACATATTGATTTACAGATAGGAAATATTTCTTAAAACACTATGTTTGGAGTGTAGCATTATACAGGAGCGAAACATGGGTAAAAAGGGCTGTAGAAAGGAAGAGGATAGAAGCTTTTTAAATGTGGTGTTATAGGAAAATGGTAAAGATTAAGTTGGTGGACAAGATAAGTAATTTAGAGGTTCTTAGATGAGTGGTCAAATAATTTGAGTGTCAAATTATTTACACTCAATCTGTTCGTTGCAGGGCTAAAATAAATAGTTCTGTTTCTTATCACATAGTCAGCCAATTATATGACTAAATCATTTAAGAACAGAAGAGGTAGAGGTGTACTGTGACACTAATCACAGTTATCTCCTCTGAAAGTAATGAATTTCATTATACAGCCAGTCCCTACGGTGAATGAAGTGAAGGTGTCATTTGCAGAGTGGGCCCGGCATGCTGATAAGCGTACTTTTCTACTCAGTGAGGAAGGCAATGGTAAACCACCTCACTCCTCAATTTACTTAGTAAAACCTCTAGAGGTTCAAACCAGCCTTTTGGCTGATGACCTAAACAGCAACAGACAAGTGGATGAGAGAAGAAGTATATGGAAACATCTAACCAGAAGAAGGGGTAAGCTAGTGCTAGAACAGCTTGAAGAACTACATCAAATCACTCGAGAGACTTATTACAAAAAAAAAACAAATCAAACCCAAATTCAGACTACTGATTACTGATTGAAAGACTTCCTCTAAGAACAAAAGCTGAGTACCGAATAATAAAAAAAAAGAAATCCTAAAAATAGTGAAAGAATGCTAAGTGTGTATATCATAAAAAATCTTCCAGAAATGTTTAAAGTTACTTTACGTCGTTAAAAACGACACTAAATGAAGAAAAAAAATATATATATAAAAATTCTTTAAATGGCACAGATTATTGCTAAAAAGTTACAAAAAATTAAAAATACCTATTGTAATTAAAAATGTTTAAACTATCAACTACATGTAGAAAGAAAAACAAAAATAATAACAGCAAACTTCTGATATTACCCTTTAAGTAATTACTCTTTTAGTAATCAATAAAAATTATTAATGAAATACAATAACAAAATATGGCATATTAATGTATTAATAATGAAACACGATAAGGATAATGTCAATAGTTAATTACAGAGATAAAAAGTCTACAATTTTATAAAAAACAAAAAAAACACAGAACAAACTAACTCTACTATTTTAAAATTAAATCAATATCACTTATAAATTATAATAATTTGTACAATTTTTTCAGTCATTTAGTTTATTTTTAGTATTATTATCATTATTATCATATAAGCTATAGTAGAGCCGTTCTTAGTTTGCTCCTACTGTAAACAAAGAAAAGCCACCTACTACAGGGTGCACGCTAAAGTCTGGGACTTTACGGATCTCGTATTCCTATTAAGTTAACTATTTTTTAAATTATAAGCACTTAAAGTACTAAAAACATCAGTCATGATATGATGTAGGCCTAACAATTTCATTTATAAAAATATGTTTAAAAGTATTTTGTATTTAAATACTTTTCATTCAAAAATAAATCTTTATAATGCATCCTGCAGTTTGAAATATTTCTATTTCATATAATGAATTAATATAATAATTTCACTAACCTTCTTTTTAAACTGCGTCACCTTTATTGTAATTTCTACTTACACGTGTTTCGGTGGATCCACCATCATCAGAGTAAATGAAAAATTGAAACTAAAAATTTTTTTCATTTATTTAAAATTTACAGAAGATGATACATCTTCAGTCACTTGTAAGTGACTGAAGATGTATCATCTACTGTAAATTTTAAATAAATGAAAAAAATTTTTAGTTTCAATTTTTCATTTACTCTGATGATGGTGGATCCACCGAAACACGTGTAAGTAGAAATTACAATAAAGGTGACGCAGTTTAAAAAGAAGGTTAGTGAAATTATTATATTAATTCATTATATGAAATAGAAATATTTTTGAAACTATTTTGTTGTTACTTTTTAATCAGCGTGTACATATTTTCATACAATGCACATGCTCAGTGATGGCATTATTTGTTTACATTAGGAGCAAATTAAGAGAGGCTGGACTGTAGAGAAATACGTCTGTAAGAATCATATCATTCAAAGTACAATTGATTCAATAGTGAAATTCATTAATCTCAGAGGAGATAACTCTGAGTAGTGTCTCTTACACCTTTACCTCTCCTGTTCATAAACAGTTGTCATATAATTGGCTGACTATGTGATAAGAAACAGAACTATTTTTTTAGCCCTTGAACCAACAGATCGAATGCAATTAATTTTACACTCCACCTGCTCGTTATGAGCAAATTCTGTATTTATCACCCTTCTAACAAATCGATACAGAGTGGACTTTTAAAAAACCTATTTAGAAAGGAATTTATGAATTCCCTCACTGTAAAATATGAGGAGCTAACAATCAAAACGTGCTTTCTCCAAAAATTTGAAAATTGAGATTTTGATGGATTTTTATTGGCTGTAATGAAAGACACCACTATATCCTTTATATTTTATCATAATGTATTTTCTCCTTTAGTTTTAACGTATTGAAATATTTCTTTTCATTGAAAACAAGATTTCTCCAACAGCTGTGAACAACCAATTAATGGTTTCTCCAACTGACCATTAAGATATGCTCCCCGACGCCCCATGGGTTTTTTATGTCATTTCTGTTCAATTACTAATTATTTAAAGCTTTTTGATCGTGGTAACTATAAAAAATAGTCATTTTGATATATAGCTACTCTAGGTATTACTCAAGAAAAAATTTAGAATCCAAAGAAATAAAGTAAAATCAGTTTTTTCATCTCATGAAAAACTTTATAAATGTGAGAAAGCACATTTTAATTATTACCTCCTCATATTTCATCAATCAAGTACTTTTTTTAAACAAACTTAAATTACCACACCTTTTTAAAACTTGTGGCAATTTATTGAAGTTAATATACATGAGCTAATAACATTTTATTAGCTAGTTGAGAAGTACAATATCTGATGTCACCCATAGTCAATTCTACAGAACACTTCTCGTAAGCTGATATAATACTATAATTACATTATTAATTTGTGTACAGTCCATTCGAAATATCATGATGGTAAGTCTCAGAATGGTGGTAACTTTTCAAAATAAAAAGTCCCTTTTCAAAAGTAAAATTTCCCTTTAAATTATTCTTACAAAATATAATATCAATATTTGTTTTTTTTCTAGAGGTAAAGTTGTCGCCAAAATCAGCTGTTTAACAGCTGATTTTCAGAGACTAAGGTTCCTGGTTCAAATCATAGTAAAGGTAGTTACTTTTGATACAGATTTGAATACTAGACAGTGGTTGGAGGTGTACTTTGATGGTTGGGGTTCAATTAACCATACTCTCTCAGGAGTGGGCGACCTGGGTCTGTACAAGACTACGCCTCATTTACACGTCATACATATCATGCTCATCTCATTGGGTCATGGGGTTGCTTATTGTTCTGAATTGAACAGATTGCAACGTACACATATTAGGAATTACAAAAAAAAAAAAAAAATTAAAATTCAGAATGGTTGGTAAATTCAATCATATCAATAAAACTACAGTTGAGCTGTTGTTAGTTTGCTCCTACTGTCAACAAACAAACACCACCTACTACAGGGTGCACGCTAGATTCTATGACTTTACGGATGTCGTATTTCTATTAAGTTAACTATTTTTTAAATTTTAAGTACTTAAAGTACTAAAAACATCAGTCATGATATGATGTAGGCCTAACAATTTCATTTAGAAAAATACTTAAAAATATTTTGTATTTAAATACTTTTGAAAGTATTTTTTTGTTACTTTTTAATCAGCGTGTACACATTTTGATATAATGCGCATGCTCAGTGACGTCATTGTTTGTTTACATTAGAAGCAAACTAACAGAGGCTGGACTATAGACTGAATGCAACGACCATTCTTAATTTCATTTTTTTTTTTTTTGATTACTCTGAAGAAGGTGGTACCACTGGAAATGATTGAAAGTTTTTAAACATAAAAACTAAATAGCAACCAAAAAAGAGGTAAGAAATAATCATTTATATAACAATTTAAAAATTAAATGATTGGCAGGATACATTACAAGAATTTATTTGTCAATGATATGTATTTGTATGATATCATTATTACAGTTTGTTACGCAAGGTATGATATCTAATAAGTGATGCGTGATATAATACAATTTAATTTAAAACGGCCTTGAAAAATAACATTCTATATGTTAAGGTGAAGAAAAATCTTTTTTAATGATAGAAAATATAAACTTTCATTTTTTGTTTTAATTCATAAATAATTTTTAGGTTATTTGTTACAATACCAGAAAATTTCAATAAGTTTTAGTTAATAATGAGATTTGAGTGTTAAGACATCTTTTGTAGTTGGGTACAGTCATGTTAACAGTTGAATAGGGATACTGACCTGCCCATAACAGACAGGTGGAGTGTCAAATTATTTACACTCAATTTGTTCGTTGCAGGGCTACAATAAATAGTTCTGTTTCTTATCACATGGTCAGTCAATTAATGACTGAATCATTTAAGAAAAGAAGAGGTAGAGGTGTAAAAGACACTAATCAGAGTTATCTCCTCTGAAAGTAATGAATTTCATTGTACAGCCAGACCCAGTGGTGAATGAAGTGAAGGTGTCATTTACAGAGTGGAAAATATGTGCTTTTTAGAGGGCCCGGCATGCTGATAAGCGTACTTTTCCACTTAGTGAGGAAGGCAATGGTAAACCACCTCACTCCTCGTTTTACTTAGTAAAACTTCTAGAGGTTCAAACCAGCCTTTCGGCTGTTGACCTAAACAACAACAAGGGATACTGAAAGAAGAAAAAATCTAGTGTGATACACTCACATGACTTTCTCTTGCCAAAGTAGATAATGATAAAAAAAACCGGTTTTTGTCTATGAGAGCACCACCTTCCCATGAATTTCAACAGACATAACGCTAATCTTATCTTGTAGAGTATAAAAAATGTATGTAGTAAATGAGGTGATTTTCAAAAGAATTGTAAAAGCCATTTTTGAGGAAATCACAAAAAAAAAGAAAAATCGCACAAATAAAGTACTACGAACAACAGGACATGAAAGAGTTGAGAATTTCAAGGGAGTATCTGATTACAAAATCTGAAAAATATGAAGTTCTAATTAAGAAAAATATGATAATATTTGAGCCTAAAATTAGAAAGGAATCGAACTGGGTGCATTTGGACGAGGGTAAGTGCCAAATGTTGGAAAGCCTAAAAAAGATGTCAGTAAAAAGGAAAGAAGCCAGAATAAAACAATTTACACGCTTCGGGAATAAGAAGAACCGATTACAGAATGGACTGGCCCAGAAATTGGACTAAAGGGATCCTATGAGGTTGAAAACGCAAAAAAAACTACTACTTCTGGTTGACCGATTTTGATGAAAATATTTGTGTCAGGTCCCAACACCGACGTTTGGCACCTGCCCTCATCCAAATACACCCAGTTGGATTCCTTTCTAGTTTTAAGCTCAAATATTATCATACTTGTCTTAATTAGGATTGGATTTTGTAATCAAAGTACTTTGTACCTGTGTAACAGGACATGAAAGAATTGAGAATTTCAAGGGAGGATCTGATTACAAAATCTGGAAAATATGAAGTGCTAATTAAGAAAATATGATAATATTTGAGCCTAAAATTATGAAGGAATCCAACAGGGTGCATTTGGACAAGGGTAAGTGCCAAATGTCTGAACGCCTAAAAAAGATGTCAGTAAAAAGGAAAGAAGCAAGAATAAAACAATTTACACGCTTCGGGAATAAGAAGAACCGATTATAGAATAGACTGGCCCAAAAATTGGACTAAAGTGATCCTGTTGTTTAGGTGATCACCCTGTAGGCTGGTTTAAACGTGTAGAAACTGAAACTGGTTGAAGAGGGAAGTTGACGATATCGTGGGAGTTACCAACTGATCGTTCGGAGAAAATAACAGAACTGGGGTCTCTTCATAAGAGCGTTACTGAGGGGTAATTGAAGTAATATATTAGTTTCAGAGTCATTGGCTGCGGGGCTGTATTGGGAACAATTTACGAATTATTACCTGGTTTCACATGATATAAATATCACACGAAACGAGGCTGGGCGGGCGGGACTAACGTTGACAATTCAACCGGCCGAGAATAATCGCGGTTTACAAGTAGTCGTGGAAAACGTGTAGAGGTTTCACTAAGTAAGAGGGAGGAGTGAGGTGGTTACCATTGCCATAACTCACTGAGTGGAAAAATACGCTTATCAGCATGCCGAGCCCTCTGAAAAGTACATATTTTCCACTCTGCAAATGACACCTTCAAAGTGATCCTATGAGGTCGAAAAAGCAAAAAAATTACTACTTCTGGTTGACCGATTTTTATGAAAATATTTGTGTCGGTTCCATAATGGTACTTAACTCAAGTTTCAACTGCATACATTATTCCATTCTTGAGATATTTTGTTCACCCACACAGACAAATCACTAAAAACATGTTTTTTTTTGGGTTCAGGTGGTCTGAAAACAAATACCCTTCGGACTACCCTTAACTGTATTAAGAAATATTTCTTATTTTTTCTTAAACAAAATAATAATAATAATTTCTAAAACCATACTGTTTTAGAAATAATTTTCATTATCCATTAAAAAACCATCCAAGAAATACTTTAAGATGATTTGCTTTCTTTAACACAAATAAAACTCATTGTTTTATTTCTACAAGTAAAAGGATAAAAATCTAAAAGGATAATTAAATAAAAAAATAATTAATTTTATAGTTAATTCATTTATAAAATGAAATTATTTATTTTTATTCAATATGATAAAAAAATATTATTTTAATTTGTAAAAATTAAAAAGAAAACACAAAATATTATAAGAAAATCTAATAAATTAGAAGCAATAACATTGATACATTTTTTAAATTATAAGTAAAGTAAGATATCAATAAATATTGCACTAAAATTTTTTAATATTTACATAATTATCTGGAATACAAGTAGTAAACGTATCTTTTGATATAATTACAGAAAATAGGTTATAATTCGTATTTAAAAAAATATATATTTACAAAAAACTCTATTACATTACAATATTATGGCACAAAATTATTTTTTAATCCATTTTTCCAAGTAACAATACGAATCAATTTACAAAAAGAAATTAATTTGTATAATTATAAATTTGTATGCCATTCTATACAAAAATGTATAGATTTAGGAACTGCATATAATTTTTCTTTTATAGAAGATACAGAAAATAAAGCAGTAACCTAAAAATACACTATTATAATTGACTAAAATACACAAAATTAAATTCCTTTTTATTTCCTATTTTAAATTATGATTAAAATATTTCAATGATCCGTATTACACATGTTAGGTTAGGTTAAATTAATGATAAAACGTTTTAAAAGTTTAACTTTAAAAAAGGAATTTGACGTACTTCAAATACTTAAAACAATAAGATTAAATTTAAAAAAAACTGAAAATTATTGAGTGTTTATTATAGATGCCAGTCTTTTAGTTAATTAATTCCAATAAAATCTAAAATATTTGAAGTTTGTCAGACTAGATTAGATACCTATTTTAATTTAATTCAACAATAAAATTTGACTTAAGTATTACTAATAAAAATTCCAGATATTTTAACAATTATCACATTACTGTCTTATTTTTTTTGTTTTTTAAAATCCCGATAGGTTATCAAAAATATTTGCAAATTCATGTTTCCATTCGCTTCTAATCTATTGGTTTTCAAAAACACAATAATATATTAATACATTAATCACATCCGATAAATTACATAAAATCATTTATAAAAATATATATAATATATAAATAATAGTACATAAAACAATAGCATATAATATAAATATGTGATAAATTATTATTGATCATTTATATTAACAACTAACTAAAATTATTTACAGTAATATTCACTTTGAAAAATATATAATGAAATTGTCTAACAAGGAACATAAAATATTATTTACAAATCATTGGGATACATATTATAAAATACACATATTATAATAATTACCTTGTTTATATAGTACAAAATAATTCCTGCAAAAATATCAGACCATATTTTTATATATAATAATAAACATAACAAAAAAATAACTACAATATTTATGTACAAAAGTTACTAAGAACACTAAAAAATTATTATTTATAACAAAAACCAATAGGTAAAATGACTTTAATATATAAAAATAACATTGTAGAAATTATAAACACATATTTTTCGTTAGTTTTATATACTACTAATAATGTTTAATATGTATAAAATGAAATTGGATGAATTATACAAAAAATTAGGACGGTATTATAAATATATACACACAACAATATAATAATAATAATAATAATAATGAAAACAAAATTATTAAAACTGATAATTAGGAACATATTTTTTTTCTAATTGACCTTCAATATATTGTACTAAATTTTACTATAAAATTAATAAAAATTTATTAAGACTACTACAATTATTATAAAATTTAATTCCTGGATGAGCATATAGGGCCTACTTGATCAAAAAAACTCTAACCATAAAATGTCTATCACGATGATGTTTATACATCATTTAATAATAAAACATCATAAATTTACCAAACATACATCACTCTCATCATAAAACAATCTTTAAAACTCATTTCCATTAAAAAAAATCTTCCAATATCAATTAAAAATCAATTCAAATATACGTTAACCTAACCAATCTTTTAATAAATCTGTTATTTAATTTATCAGTCTTTAGCATTTCCCTACAAACAAATATCATATCTTATTATTAATCAATATAGTCATCCATTAACTCTTTGTAATTATTTTTAATACAAAATTATCGAACATTAACTCTGATTTTTCAGATCAGGTTAGCTAAAATTGAATTGGTGAGTGGAAAAAGGGTAATATTCAAAAAAATTTAAAATTGAACGAAGATAGCAGTTTTGTTAAGTTTACTTCAGCGCATGTATTGGTTGATAAAAGGGGAAATATTGCTTGTAACTAAAAGCAGCTAAGCTACATTAAAAATTTAGTAGAGTGGAAAAAGGATAATATTCCAGGAATATTACCCTTCTTCCATTCAATAACAAACAGCAGTTGGACCACTGGTTTCTGTGTTATCATCATCAAAATGTAACCGTAAATTATTTTGAAATAAAAATAAATTTTTGTAGCATATTGGCACAATATTATTATTTTACAACCTAATTTTTCCTATTTACTTGAACCAAATCTAGAAAAAGGTGAATAGTCAACATAATATAAATAATCAAAAATCAATCCTATGATTATTGTAAAACAAATTCTAACATCATTCTAGATTTAGTTCAAGTAAATAGGAAAAATTAGGTTAAAAAAACAATATAATGTGCCAATATGCTACAAAAATTTAATTTAATTTCAAAATAATTTATAGTTACATTTTGATAATAACAACGCAGAAACCAGTGGTCCAACTGTTGTTCGTTATTGAATGGAAGAAGGGTAATATTCCTGGAATATTATCCTTTTTCAACTCTACTAATGAACATTGAACATTTTACCATTAAACCAAAAACAAAGTCACAAAACAGTTTTTTTTTAATTTCTCGAAAATAAGGATTTTGGAATATTACCCTTTTTTCCACTTACCGATTCAATTATACGTACAATGTAACTTCATATTTAATCAATAACATCTTTAGTTAATTTTTATTATTCAGTTTTTAGTTATTATATTAACAAAATAACACAATGTGTTAATTTGTAGTAGTAGCCAAAATAAGTAATCAATCACTCCGTTGCTTTCCACCACACCGGAACTCCAACCTGCTCGCCTGTCCCATCACGGTAACCAGTACTCACGTTTCGTACTTATTCGTGGTTGATGGAATACCACTGTACAGTAGAAGAATATCACAACTGGTGATTCAACAATAAATAAGAGGACTGTAAACAAAAGAAAAAAAATATGTCAAATTATTTACTGTATAATACCCACTAGGTTGGTCTAGAGGTGAAGTCGTCACCAAAATTAGCTGTTTAACAGCTGATCAGCCTATTAACAACTGTTTTATACGGATTTGAATGCTAGACAGAGGTTACCGGTGTACTTTGATGTTTGAAGTTCAATTAACCATACTCTCTCAGGAATGGTTGGCCTGAGTCTGTACAAGACTACACCTCATTTACACTTAATACATATCACAACACTGTAAATCAGCTGTTTAACAGCTGATTTAACAGCTGTTTTATACAGATTTGAATCCTAGACAGAGGTTACCGGTGTACTTTGATGTTTAGAGTTCAATTAACCATACTCTCTCACGAATGGTCGGCCTGAGTCTGTACAAGACTACACTTCATACATATCATAACACTGTAAATCTGCTGTTTAACAGCTGATTTTCGAAACGAAGGTTCCTGGTTCAAATCCTAGTAAAGGTAGTTACTTTTATACAGATTTAAATGCTAGACAGAGGTTACCGGTGTACTTTGATGTTTGGAGTTCAATTAACCATACTCTCTCAGGAATGGTCGGCCTGCATCTGTACAAGACTACACCTCATTTACACGTCATACATATCATGCTCATCTCATTGGGTCATGGGGTTGCTTATTGTTCTAAATTGAACAGATTGCAATGTACACACATTAGGAATTTAAAAAAAAGTAAAAATTATTTATAAAATTTCATATCTTTTGTTGATTTTCATTTGTATCATTCACTCGTGATTAAAATTGGGTTATATTTTTCATTTTACATTGTTTACTAAATTTTGTTATTTACATTGGAATAATGAAGAGTTTTGGACTTTAAATAAGCAGTGAGAAGAGAGAAGTAATGGTTTTTGGAAGAGACAGGGGAATCAATACATTAGAGATTTTAAAAAAATTATTTTGCCCATAAGAGGCAGTTGGAGTGTTAAATTATTTGCACTTGATCTGCTAGTTCTCTAATACAGAAAATACTTTTCTGTATTGGAATACAAAATACAGAATAGAAATAGAAATAGAAAAAAGAATACAAATACAGAAAAATATTTTCTGTATTAGAGAAATTTCTAATACAGAAATTTCTCTGTATTAGAGAAAAGTATTTCTCTAATACAGAAAATACTTTTCTGTATTAGAATACAAAATACAGAATAGAAATAGAAATAAGAATACAAATACAGAAAAATATTTTCTGTATTAGAGAAATTTTTAATACAGAAATTTCTCTGTATTAGAGAAAAGTATTTCTCTAATACAGAAAATACTTTTCTGTATTAGAGAAATAAATAAAAAAATTTGTGTACTGTACCTGAAATTGCTGCCCAATAAGCAGTTAAGCAGTTAAGTTGGTTCACCAATAAGGAACACCAGTCTGATGTCCGAACATATTAAAGTCTGACCAAGTCTGTAGACCGGTATCTTGATATCTTTGCCCACTGGTCGGTATTGTTACAGGCTCTGTTTTCAGTTTACTGATTGGAGGACTGGTCCCTCCTGAATTTTTCCTCACAATATGATAATTTTTCCCATCGTTATTATCCCAATATTCTGACAGATCAAAACGATAACAAACGCAGAATTCTATATTTCTCGATTTAGGAGGTAAAGTTAATCGAAATGAAAATGTATCGTAAATTATTTTAACGCCTTGAACAGATGGGCAATTATTAATGAATGTACAATATACATCTTCATGCGTTGACCAATTATCAGACGATGATCGTACAAAAACTTCCTTCTCGAATGATAAATTACGAACTTTAACGGTACCAATAACAGCTTCTTCTGATTCTTTAACGATAACATTTTCTAATGAAACATTTTTATCGTCTAGTCTTTGGCGAAATTCAAGATAATTTGAAGCAGGTTGTGAAAATGTTGGTTCCCACGGTTCTGGAGCTACCTCGGCAGATACACCTCTTGTAACTAACATTAGGAATTGTGAATTCCATGACGGTGGCATACCAGGTCCTTCAGTCAACATTCGAACCTAAAAATAAAACAAAATATTACAAAATTAAAAATCTGGTGTGAAACACTCACACAACTTTCTCTTGCCAATGCAAATAATTAACAATAAACCTAACATTATTAATAAAATATTAGAAATAAACAAAAAACTAACCTCAAAAACATAACCTTATTTTAATCATGAGTGACTGACGCAAAATGACAATCTAACTCAGTTTGGCTTAAAAATACGGAAAATCACGCTTTCATGCTAAACTAGGCTCTGTAGAGAAAAATGCTCTAAACAAAAGTTGTAGATCTTTTAATTTTCTATAAATTTAATTATATAGCTACACTTTTGTCGTAAAATGCATACTAAGACCGAAATGTTAAAAAAATCAATTTTTCTCACGTTTTCGTGAGAAAAAAACAGAAAATCGCTAATTACCGCTAAACTAAGCGTTATACAAAAAAATGTTTGAAATAAAAGTTGTAGAATTTTACATTCTCTACAACTTTTATTATATAACGTTTTGCGCTAAAATGCATATTAAAGCCGCAATCTTAAAAAGAAAATGTTTTTACGTAAAAACAGCCTCAAGCAGAATTTCAGCAAACATGGCGCCTACCCTATATTGTAGAGCATAAAAAATGTAGTAAACCAGTTGATTTTAAAAAAAATCGTAGGACTAGTTTTTGAGAAAATCGCAAAAAAGTGAAAAATTATACGAATAAACTACTACTTCCGGTTGACCGATTTTGATGAAAATGTTCGTGTCGAGTCCGGTAGTGATATGTAAGTTAAGTTTCAAGTTTCAAGTTCGTACGATGTTCCGTTCTTGAGATATTCTATTCACACACACACACACACGCACGCACGCACGCACGCACACACACACACAGAGACCAATCGCTAAAAACATGTTTTTTGGGTTCAGGGGGTCTGAAAACGTATAGATCCGGTGAAAACTCGATTTCGAAAAATCGACATGAAAACAATACTTTCCTTCCTATATATTCATATAGGCAAGAGAAAGTAAAAATAGAACGTTCACCGAAATTACATGAGCGAAATTACGTGTGATCTGATCGCGTAATGATATTGTTCTTGTTATTAAAGGCTGCCAAATTTATTTTACGCCCATAACAGGCAGGTGGAGTGTTAAATTATTTGTGTTTGATCTGGGGGTACAAAAATATCTGTGATTCTTATCACATGATCACCAAATTATATGACTGAACTATTTTTAACCCTTTCAATCCAAAATTTTTTAACTTTACACAAACAAATATGTGTAGCTACATTGTTTCATACATTTTACTGACATTTAAGTGTAATAAAATCACTTTTAAACCCTCAGCCTTTTTGATGGCCTGACAAAAAAGTGTGCCACATACCCCTACATCACATTGGGACTTGATATCAAAGGTCCCAACAATATGAATAACTAAAATCATGTTTAGGCTTTCTAAACAATATTCTCTTAACTTTAATTTGTAGCAAAAAACTAAATATGATTTTAATATCAAAGCATTATTTAAGACTTAAAAAATGTTACAATTCAAAAATACTGGTAAAATTGATAAAATCACTATTTACAGTCTAAAAAATATGCTTGTATGTACATTCAACATACTCGAAGAAATGCTACTTTATTTTAGTAAATGAACACGAATATTTAAAACTAAACTTAACTTTAAAAAGAAACTAATGGTCGCCTGCATGGCGTAGTGGTCAGTATCTTACACTGTAAAGTGGAGGTCTTAGGTTCGATTCCTGGCTAGGGTACAGAAAATTATTACACTTCACATCCAGCGCTCTTTAATCCAAAGTAGTCGCTAACAATTAATATTTTTGTGCCTGTTATTTCATTCCAATGTGATTTCTATGCCACCGCACTGGGTTAGAAAGGGTTAAGAGCAGAAGAGAAAGAGGTATAAAAGACACTAGTCACAGTTATCTCCTTTGAAAGTAATGAATTTTATTATACAGGTAGACCGTGTGGTGAATGAAGTGAAAGTATCATTTGCAGGGTGGAAAGTAGATGCTTTTTGGAGGGCCTGGCATGATGATGTTGTTGTTTAGGTCAACAGCCGAAAGGCTGGTTTGAACCTGTAGAGGTTTTACTAAGTAAAACGAGGAGTGAGGTGGTTTACCATTGCCACAACTCACTCAGTGGAAAAGTACGCTTAACAGCATGCCGGGCCCTCTGAAAAGCACATATTTTCCACTCTGCAAATGACACCTTCACTTCATTCACCACAGGGTCTGGCTATACAATGAAATTCATTACTTTCAGAGAAGAAAACTCTGACTAGTGTCTTTTACACCTCTACCTCTTCTATTCTTAAATGATTCAGTCATTTAATTGGCTGACCATGTGATAAGAAACAGAACTATTTATTTTAGCCCTGCAACAAACAGATTGAGTGTAAATAATTTGACACTCCACCTGTCTGTTATGGGCAGGGCATGATGATAAGCATACTTTTCCATTCAGTGAGTGTTGGCAATGGTAAACCACCTCACTCCTCGTTTTACTTAGTAAAACCTCTAGAGGTTCAAACCAGCCTTTCAGCTGATTGCCTAAACAACCACAGACTAAATGGATGAGACAAAGGTGAGAAAAGAACTTTGAGAGGAGGATTAAATGTATCACGGAATATGGAAGCAGACTCTAAAAGAAAGAAACTGTAAAAAACTAATAATACAAAATTAAAAATCTGGTATGAAACACTCACACAACTTTCTCTTGTCTATGCAAATAATAAACAATGTAACCCAACATTAGAAATAAACAAAAAACTAACCTCAATAAACATAACCTAATTTTAATCATGAGGGAAAGACGCAAAATGAAAAAATCAACCTCAGTTTAGCTTAAAAATACGGAAAATCACTCTTTCATGCTAAAATAGGCTCTGTAGAGAAAAATGGTCTAAAAAAAGACTGAATGGTCTAAAAGAAAGAAACTGTAGAAAACCCTTATAAAATACATAAATATATACTTACATAATTTTCAAGTTATATTAGAACATTCCTTTCAAATTTTTGTAATGATACAAAAATATTTTTTATAATAACATTTTTATATTTTTCTTAAGTATTTTAACATAAAATACTTGATTCATTTGTAAGTGCTTTTTAAGTATTTATTATTCAGAGCCATTTTTTATGTTTGATTTTTTCTGTGTAATTCCCGTCAATATACTCTTCTGAAATGATTTTCAATTTTTTTTATCTTGCAAAACAAGATTTAAGAATACGTTGGTTTGATTCGTAAAATCAAATGCCATATTATATTTAAACCATAATTTATACTGGATTATATTTCCAAACATAAAACTAATTTCTAACAGCTGATCATTATCAGCTGTTACTCCCAACGTAATATTTTATGCAGTTAAGAATGTACGTTTTATGTGCGCCTGTTATGATTTTAGAAACCAAAATTTCAATATCTATTATTCATTTTTTTCCTGAGTAATTCACATGAATTTTTTTAGAATTAAATTTTCTACAAATTTATTTTAGAAAAAATACACCTTTATTTACCATTTATGGAAGTAATCTTACGTTAAACACAAAAATGTGTTATTTCTTTGCACCAATTCTTGTGTTTTATGTAAGATATCTCTGAAAGTATTCCATTTACAGCTCTGGAACCAATTTTTCAGATTAAAAAACATAAGAAACATTCGTATTTGTATCTTTGTTACTACCTTTAACATTTTTATATGGCCTTACTTCACCGAGGGTACAGAGTTATAGGTGAAATTTTTCGCTAGGCGTAACTCGCTAACTAAGCGTTTTCAGGCATATGTTTATATGAAATTTTTTTCTTATGTTTAGCTATAGAATAAGATCCGAAGAGATTGCCGTATAGTTTTGAATCACCCTATATATGCTAAATTTTTTTAATTCAATAAAAAAAACCAAGTAACTACCTTTACTAGGTTCAAATCCTAGTGAAGGTAGTTACTTTTATACGGATTTGAATACTAGACAGTGGTTACCGGTGTACTTTGATGGTTGGGGTTCAATTAACCATACTCTCTCAGGAATGGTCGGCCTGAGTCTGTACAAGACTACACACTCTCATTTACACGTCATACATATCATCCTCATTCTCATTGGGTGATGGGGTTGCTTATTGTTCTAAATTGAACAGATTGCAACGTACACATATTAGGAATTTAAAAATAAAAAAAACCATGAAACTTACATGTGTTAATGAAAGTCCTTTATCATCAGCGAAAACAACTTTCTTCTTCAACTTGGTTGGTGATGTTGGTTCATTATCATCAGAACTTGATGAATTATCATCAGGTTTAAGTACGAGACATGGACGACGTGGTTTAGGGCTTGATGGTGTACGTCTCTGTGGAATAGGTGAAGGTGTAAGTCTCCTGGATGCTAATGGTGATGGAGGAGTTGAAACAGATCTGCAGCTGCCATATGAGTAATACGATGGAGGACTGTGGCTGAATACAGGAGGGCTGTGAGCAACAATTACGTCATAATCAGCTGGCATTATGAGTGAGCACATGAAGCTTGTAGAAAATCTGTAAACAAAAAATAGAAACAAATTATTACATAAAAATTTAATCTTAACGAACTAATTGAGACAAAAGTTCCTGGTTTAAATGCTAGTACAGGTAGTTACTTTTATATGGATTTGAATACTAGACAGTGAAATTTTAATAAATTTTTTGTTAAATAGCCCTTTTAAAGGCTTAAATTTATGTAATAAAATGGCCAAGTGAAGAGTTAGACGGGTGGCCGATGCTTCTCTTCAGGCAAGAGCGGGTTGCCATGACAACGGAGATGTCACCGGCAAATATGCATCCCCACCAATCCCTGAATAGTGAAGAAATAATTGCGGTGGGTCGATCAGCCTACTGAATCTGCATGGTAAATGTACAGTCCAGCCTCTCTTAGTTTGCTCCTAATGTAAACAAATAATGACGTCACTGAGCATGCGCATTATAACAAAATGTGTACACGCTGATTAAAAAGTAACAACAAAATACTTTCAAAAGTATTTATCTAAATGAAGTTTTTAGGCCTACATCATTTTATGACTGATGTTTGAAGTACTTCAAGTAGTTATAATTAAAAAAATAGTTAACTTAATAGGAATACGACATTTGTAAAGTCGTAGACTTTAGCGTGCACCCTGTAGTAGGTGGCTTTTGTTTGTTGACAGACACTAGGAGCTAACTAAAGGGTGATTCAAAAAGAGCGCCGGTTTTTAAACGGCTGGTAAATTTTTGTTTATCGGTTGGCAACATTGTTTGACCTCATTTCTATTTTGGAGAACATTCCGATTGACGATTCAGTTGTAGTTTCTCTTGTATGCACAGCGAGTGACAGTTTGGTGCGGCTTTTGGTCGGGCGGTGTCATCGGCCCTTACTTTTTTGAAAATCAAGAAGGATAAGCCGTGACAGTAAATGGAGACCGATACCGTACGATGATTAGGGAGTTTTTGTGGCGTCATTTGGATGGAATGGACATTGACGAGTTGTGGTTTCAGCAGGATGGTGCCACCTGTCACGCTGCACGAGAAACAATGTTGTTGCTCCGTGAACGGTTCCAGGATCGCATCATTTCTCGTAATTCCGACCATCAATGGCTACCAAGGTCGGGTGACTTGACGCCTTGTGACTTTCCTCTTTGGGGTCATCTGAAGTCATTGGTGTATGCCAATAAACCCCGAAACATCAATGACTTGAAGGAGGAAATTCGACGGGTTATCGGGCAAATGGAAGTCGAAACTTGTCGTGCAGTAATATCCAATTTCATGGACAGAGTTGATGCGTGCCAGCGCAGTAGAGGAGGACACATGCATGACATCATTTTTCATACATAAAATCGGAAGGAAAGATGAACTTGTTGATGTATTTATTTTCAGTTTTTCAATAAAATAAATCTCTTAATTTGATATATCAAAACCGGCGCTCTTTTTGAATCACCCTATAACAACGGCTCAACTGTAAATTACTGAAACATTATATGTAGTGATAGACTAGTTCTGTTAGTCGGTGAGTTCCGTCGATGCGAGCTTACTATCGTGAGTAATAGTACTAGTTTTACGGTAATTTTAAAATGTTATTGTATTTTTAGGGTTTTCATATTTCATTATTTTCAGTGAAGCTATGTTAAATTGCAATTGAATTTTAAACAATTCACTTTCTTTAAATAGTAATTACATTACTCGTTAGTTATTTAGTGTTAGGGGTGATGAAGTGAATTGTATTAGTTAAGTGTTTGTGGGATGGTTGATACATGTGTTATGGTTTCGGGTTGGTAGATGTAATTAGGATAGACAGTATACTGTCCTCCTCCCACCGCATGATACGTGCAATCATCAACTTATAGCGCGTTAACAGTACGTTAGTAGTTTTGTATTTTTGATATCACAAGGTTTTTTGTTTGTGTGTATTAGTTTTTACAACTTTTCGCCAATTTTTGAACGCAAGAGCCGTAACTGATGAATTTCCAATTGTACGTAAAGAAACTATAAGAAAAAATTTCAAAACCGATAAATATTTAACCGGTATATTTAAAAAAAACTAAAAATTTAGTAAAAACATTTTTATTAATATTACTAATATTATTAGAAAAAAAATTTGGTTATTTATTTTCATCATTTCCCGCGCGCGGGGAAAACTACAGTACTATTATGCAACGTAATTGAATAACAAAAATAATTAAATATCTGCATTACAATAGCATAAAAGATAAAATTATGCAATGAGTATAATACTTAAGAAACAATTTACTGTGCGCGTGGCAGAATAAACATTTATTACAATCATGAAGTAAATGCATGTTTAAAACATTTTATATAATTATTATTTGTAAGAACTCTTAGTAAATTTAAATAAAGTTACTGTATAATAAATTTTTATAAGTATAATATCTATTATTTATCTATTGTATAATTAGATTACTAAGAAATAGATGAAAGATTTTATTAATAGGTTAAAATATACTAAAATAACAATAAATAGGCTCGCCTATTAATATTACTAGCTAATATAATTTGTTTAAATTTAATATATATTCTAAATACATAATAAAGTATTTATATTATACATTGATTGATAACAGGAAATACATTTTTACTTTCTCTTGCCTATATGAATATATAGCAAGGAAAGTATTGTTTTCATGTCGATTTTTCGAAATCGAGTTTTCACCGGATCTATACGTTTTCAGACCACCAGAACCCAAAAAACATGTTTTTATCGATTGGTCTGTGTGTGTGTGCGCGCGCGCGCGCGCGTGTGTGTCTGTCTTTGTGTGTGTGAACAGAATATCTCAAGAACGGAACATCGTACGAACTTGAAACTTAAAACTTAAGTTACATACCACTATCGGACCCGACACGAACATTTTCATCAAAATCGGTCAACCGGAAGTAGTAGTTTATTTGTATAATTTTTCACTTTTTTGCGATTTTCTCAAAAACTGGTCTTACGATTTTTTTAAAAATCGCCTGGTTTACTCATTTTTTTATGCTCTACAAGATAGAGTAGGCGTCATGTTTTCTGAAATTCTGGGTGAGGCTGTTTTCACGTAAAAAAATACTTTTTTTAAGATTACGGATTCATTATAAATTTTAGCGCAAAAATGTATACAAGAAAAGTTGTAGGGAATTTAAAAACCTACAACTTTTATTTCAAACATTATTCAAGTCCCCATAAAACGAAATTTAACATTTTACAACATGTATATTCCCCCCCCCCCGTAGTAGGCTACTACCCTATAAAGGGTTAAAGGGGCTAAATGATAACAAATTCTACTGATAAGATTTACATGTTATTATAATAAATTAGAGTAGGTCTAAAACAAAAAGAAAAAAATTATAAAAATGAATGAACTTAAAGTAGCGCAGACAATGAAACTATTAAAAAGTAGTTCAATGATTTGATAAAAGAAATTAAAAAAAAAATAAACGAAATAGGCTGATAATAAATTATTACATTCACTTAACGTTACAGATAAAGAAAAATATATTCCATATTTTATACGGACGGCTTATATTACCAGTAAGTACATTCTATTCATCTACCGAATACATTTTGTAGATATTTATTTAATTTATTGGTTCATTGTACTCAACTGTCGAATAAATAGATAAATTAGTAAATAAATTGATAAAAAATAAGTACTTAAAATTTAGGACTACATGAAAAATCAATAAAGTGTAATAGAATATAATATTTATAACGACTGCCCATAACAGACAGGTGGAGTGTTAAATTATTTACACTCAATCTGTTAGTTGCAGGGCTAAAATAAATAGTTGTGTTTCTTATCACATGGTCACCCAATTAAATGAGTGAATCATTTAAGAAGAGAAGAGGTAGAGGTGTACTGTGACACTAATCAGAGTTACTTCCTCCGAAAGTAATGAATTTCATTATACAGTTGGACCCTGTGGTGAATGAAGTGAAGGTGTCATTTGCAGGGTGGAAAATATGTGCTTTTCAGAGGGCCCGGCATGCTGGTAAGCGTTCTTTTCCACTCAGTGAGGAAGGCAATGGTAAACCACCTGACTCCTCGTTTTACTTAGTAAAACCTCTGCAGGTTCAAACCAGCCTTTTGGCTGATGACCTAAACAACCACAGACCTAGTTCAACCACAAAACTTTAAGGTTTTTTTTGTAATCCCAAATGTGTGTCAGTTGCAATCTGTTCAATTGAGAACAATAAGTAACCCCATGACCCAATTAGATGAGGATGAAGTGTATGACGTGTAAATGAGGTGTAGTCTTGTACAGACTTAGGTCGACCATTCCTGAGAGAGTATGGTTAATTGAACCCCGACCATCAAAGTACACCGGTAACCACTGTCTAGCATTCAAATCCGTATAAAAGTAACTGCCTTAACTAGGATTTCAACTAGGAACCTTCGTCTCCGAAAATCAGCTGTTAAACAGCTGATTTTGGCGACGACTTTACCTCTAGACCAACCCGGTGGGTTTATGATCAAAGATAATAACCGTGAGTATTTTTCAGTCTTATCCAGGAATCAAACCCAGGACCTTGGTATAAGTAGTCTTTAACAGTACTTCGTATCATCACTAAATAAAAACTTTATTATTTATATTATAATATTAAATAAGTTAGGTTGATTTTCCTTGATTCCATATGAGTGATCATGAATTAAAAGTACAATTTGTAATTAATCAGTAATTTAAAATATAAAGCATGTAAAACCTTAAATGATAGAAAATATATAATAAATTATGTATTTTAAATAAATAACTAATACATATTGACGACACTCGAGCGGTGATTAAATTAAAGCGAGGTTAACATAATGCACTTAAACGCACGCTTGAATATATTATTACGTTATTAGAATAATACAAATGCAATCGTAAAACCATGTTTGTTAGTGTGCGTTAGAGTAAGAAAGAGAGAGAACATGTATTAATTTAATACCTTACGATTATTTATAGATAATTTATAATTAACCTTGAATAACCTAGGTCATCTACAAAGTGCTATACCATTAACGGAAATCCTATTTACTTCCGCCAAATCAAAAAACATTTAACCATTCTTAGAAGCTTAACCGATGATTAAAAACACTTATTTTAATGAAATACTCCTGTCATAAATTGCATTATCTTTAACCCTTTATAGGGTAGTACTACGGGGGGGGGGGAAATATACATGTTGTAAAATGTTAAATTTTGCTTTACAGGGACTTAAATAATTGATTTCTAGTGCTAGAACAGTAAGATATTTCTTTTTTTATGTCAAGCCCTGTGTTGTTGTTTAGGTCAACAGCCGAAAGGCTGGTTTGAACCTCTAGAGGCTAAGTAAAACGAGGAGTGAGGTGGTTTACCATTGCCACAACTCACTCAGTGGAAAAGTACGCTTATCAGCATGCCGGGCCCTCTAAAAAGCACATATTTTCCACTCTGTAAATGACAATGCTTCACTTCATTCACCACAGGGTCTGGCTGTACAATGAAATTCATTACTTTCAGAGAAGATAACTCTGATTAGTGTCTTTTACACCTCTACCTCTTCTGTTCTTAAATGATTCAGTCATTTAATTGACTGACCATGGGATAAGAAACAGAACTATTTATTTTGGCCCTGCAACGAACAGATTGAGTGTAAATAATTTGATACTCCACCTGTCAAGCCCTGGTAAGTATAATTACCAAGTAATGTTTATTGAAATGGGAATCACATAATATTTAGTGGTAAGAATGCTTATTGAAACACCTTGTACACCCTATATTAAAAAAAAAGTGTGGCGAATCTTAACTTTCTATCACCATGAATGCTTGCTTTCCCGTAAAAAACTGGAATTTTCTAAGCATTGTACAAAAGTAACAACAAAACAACATGGTAGCGCGTACGCTGGTATGAATCCTTACCACATTCAAGTAACTCTCAAATCAAATGGTCGCTGCGCGCGAATTTCAATATGTGAATAGCCTACTTACCAGAGAACATCTATAAAACCATAAAATGCCAATAAGGTTCAACTGCATAGCTTATTCTTTAATAAAATCGACGTTATTGCCAGTGGTAAGTATACCTACCGCAGACCTATAAACGGTTAATATAGAAGTCGTAGCCAAAATCAGCTGATTAACAGCTGATTTTCGGAGACGAAGGTTCCTGGTTCAAATCCTAGTAAAGGTAGTTACTTTTATACAGATTTGAATACTAGACAGTGGTTACCGGTGTTTTTGATGGTTGGGGTTTAATTAACCATACTCTCTCAGGAATGGTCGGCCTGGGTCTGCACAAGACTACACCTCGTTTACACGTCATAGACATCATCCTCATCTCATTGGGTTATGGGGTTGCTTATTGTTCTGAAGTGAACAGATTGCAACGTACACAAATTAGGGATTACAAAAAAATATATATACTATATTTGCATATATTTTAAGTATGTATGCAGATTCAGTGTTATTACGTACATAAAATTTATGTTTTTTATGTGATATAAACACTACTTATTATGTTTTTTCTTTTATTTTAAAATAAATTATTCATTCACTTAAAACGTTTGACGTCATTTATCCTGTAAATGATTCTGGTTCTTAACAGTAATGAACATAAATATTTAAGACTTACGTAGAGAAAATGATTAAATGCAAATCACAACTGAAATTTATTTTTAGAAATTAGAATCAGAAATATTTATGGAACTAGATGAAAAATATTTGAAGGTCTCAATTTGTAATAAATTATCACTAGTATTTAAAAATAAAAAGATATTTTCTTTTTTTCAATCCCTAATGTGTGTACGTTGCAATCTGTTCAATTGAGAACAATAAGCAACCCCATCATCCAATGAGATGAGGATGATGTGTATGACGTGTAAATGAGACTGTGTAGTCTTGTACAGACTTAGGTCGACCATTCCTGAGAGAGTATGGTTAATTGAACCCCAACCATCAAAGTACACCGGTAACCACTGTCTAGTATTCAAATCCGTATAAAAGTAACTACCTTTACTAGGATTTGAACCAGGAACCTTCGTCTCCGAAAATCAGCTGTTAAACAGCTGATTTTGGCGACGACTTTACCTCTAGACCAACCCGGTGGGTTATTCATAATATTAATAAGGTAATATCGGCCTTCGGACCAGCCCAGTCAGTCAGCTGGTAGAAAGGCGCTATTATTTGTTAAGTAACACCGGTTGGGCAAGCGACTTTGTATGGTGACCAGGTGACAGCCATCCATGAACAAACTCTACTAGGGGTCCCTGTTCAAACTCATGTCTAATCCACGTCAAAAAAAGCAAAAAGCAGCGATCAAAATTGGGTAGTTGTCAACAATGTACAGTTCCCGATAACAAAAAAAGCTAAAAAAAAATAATATTATTAATTCAACATAAAAATATGTATAACATATTTTTTATTCTTTTTAAACCAACAGCTAAAATAATAAATACACAGACCGAGAGTAAAAATCATCTAATCATTTAATTATTATTAAATAATTAATATCATAAAATGCCCTCTTCCGTACCAAAGTAGTTACCGCGCTATGGCCCGCCTCGGAAGAAGTATGTTGTGTTTTTTTTTTTTTGGTTTAACGTCCGACTCTCCTGCAATTACTGCTAATGCAGACGGTGAAGGATGAAATGATTTTTGTAACGTATGAAAATGTGCCATGGCTGAATGGGATTCGAACCCAAGACCGCATGATGAGAAGCGGGCACGTTACCAACTACGCCAATGCGGCCGGCAGTATGTTGTGTTTGAAGAGCTCTATTTCAAAAACGACCGAACGGAAAATATTTAATACTGAATTTAATACATCAAAATAGAATATTTTAAAGAACTAATGAAAAGTAGTGAAAATTTTAGGAAAAATTGACTAAAGAAGGAAAGAAAAAATGGAGTGAAATGAATCTAAACTGTGTAAACGTGATATTCAATGGTTAGAACGCAAGAAAAAAAACGATTAATTATTTTTGAAGATTATCAGATATTAAAATTGCTGTCAAATTTTTTTATAGAATAAAAATCACGAAATAAGTTGATGCAATGATAATTATTATAGTAAGGGAAATCCAATTACATTAGTCTATAATATATTAATAACTGATTTATTTTAAGAAAAGTAATCAGAGTTTAAACTTTGGTCTTTAATAATGACGCACGTGAATTACTGGTAATGGATACGTGGTACAATGTCATACCAAAAACACCGTAAAAATAACACGAAAAAAATGGCGTTTCGAATTTTTCAATCAATAGTTTAGATGAATTTAAAAGAAATTAATTAAAAAAATTTTTTTATATTAGTTTAAAAAAGTCAAGAGTCTCGATTTCGGTCAAGTCTTTTTCATTTTTTCACCGCTCAACTTCACGTACAACTTTTAAGTAGGCCTACTATAAGTACAACTATAAGTACTAATGCCGGCCGCATTGGCGTAGTTGGTAACGTGCTCGCCTCTCATCATGCAGTCTTGGGTTCGAATCCCACTCAGGTACGGCATATTTTCATATTTTACAAAAAACCATTTCATCCTTCACAGTTACAACCCAACGTCATCGCTAATGACCACTCTAGTTGATGCGACGTTAAATAAACAAAGAAAAAAATCTGGTGTGAAACACTCACACAACTTTCTCTTGCCAATGCAAATAATTAACAATAAACCTAACATTAGTATTAAAACATTATAAATGAACAAAAACTAACCTCAAAAACATAAGCTTATTTTAATCATGAGTGAATGACGCAAAATGACAATCGAACTCAGTTTGGCTTAAAAATACGGAAAATCACGCTTTCACGCTAAACTAGGCTCTGTAGAGAAAAATTCTCTAAACAAAAGTTGTAGATCTTTTAATTTTCTATAAATTTAATTATATACACTTTTGTCGTAAAATGCATACTAAGACCGAAATGTTAAAAAAATCGATTTTTCTCACGTTTTCGTGAGAAAAAAAACAGAAAATCGCAAATTACCGCTAAACTAAGCGTTATACAAAAAAATGTTTGAAACAGAAGTTGTAGGTTTTTAAATTCTCTACAACTTTTATTATATAAGTTTTTGCGCTAAAATTTATATTAAAGCCGTAATCTTAAAAAAACAACGTTTTTACGTGAAAACAGCCTCACCGAGAATTTCAGCAAACATGGCGCCTACCCTATCTTGTAGAGAATAAAAAATTGAGTAAAATAGGCGATTTTAAAAAAAATATCGTAGGACCAGTTTTTGAGAAAATCGCAAAAAACTGAAAAATTATACGAATAAACTACTACTTCCGGTTGACCGATTTTGATGAAAATGTTCGTGTCGCGTCCGGTAGTGGTATGTAACTTAAGTTTCAAGTTTCAAGTTCGTACGATGTTCTGTTCTTGAGATATTCTGTTCACACACAGACACACACACACACACACACACACTCACACACACACACACACACACACAGACCAATCGCTAAAAACATGTTTTTTGGGTTCAGGGGGTCTGAAAACGTATAGATCCGGTGAAAACTCGATTTCGAAAAATCGACATGAAAACAATACTTTCCTTCCTATATATTCATATAGGCAAGAGAAAGTAAAAACAGACGGACGTTAATAAAGTTTAAGAAAAGTTCGTTATGAAAAATTTTCAAATGGAAATCATCCAGCTAATTTTTTGACACCAACTTCTATCAGTCGTTCCAAATAAATTATAACTTGGAACGTATTTCATCCAAACCAAAAAATACAAATAAAATAAAAAATGTTGGGATTTTGCCCATTTTATATTAAATGACCTAGCCTAAAGGTTCTTTTATTTAAATTGGAATCGTATTGATCTTTTAGAAGTTTGAACACGTTTAAATTACTGTTTCGTAGGTACATCAATAAAGCGTTTAATTATATAAAATGTCCCTGATTCGATTCACGGTTGTTTTTTAAGGGTTAAACTTAAATAAATTAAAATTAAATGATATTTAAATAAATAAACTACATGACAAAAATACGAAAATAGAATATTAAAATTTATTTTTTAATGAAATTTTATACTATTTGGCTGTAAATCCGCATGTTAAGTAACCAGATTTGGTTTACGAATTGAATCTGAAATATTTTCACATCGTGTAACTTAAATATAAAGTTTCAAAACCCTACTAAAGAATTATAAAAAAATTAAATAAATTAAATTGAAGAACATAAATGGGTTTTAAAAAGTTAAGAAAAACAACATATCGAAGTAAAGAAATGAAAGAAAAACTGCATTTTCAGTAGATTATAATTGAAGAACAAATGGAAAGTAAGAAAACAAGTACTCTAGCAAGGAAATTAAAGGTACACGAGAAAAAAATATGTGAAAGAATATTAGAATTTAAAAAATATTAACAGCTACCTCCTTGGTACAATGATTAATATGGCACTGTAAAGTGAAAGAATCCGGGTTCGATTCCCGGTTAGGATCAAGAAATAATTAGATATTCAATACCCACCGTTCCATAACCCGCAGTAGTCGCTAAAGACCAAACTATTGATATGATTTTAAATAAACCAGAACTGTTTTTGTTGCTGTTTAGGTGTGATATTCTGAAAGTCTGGTTTGAACCTCTAGAGGCACTAGAGGCTCTAGAGGCTCTGGAGGAACCTCTAAGTAAAACAAAGAGTGAAGTGGTTTATTATTGCCTTACTCTCTGAGTAGAAAAGTATGCTTATCAGCATGCCAGGCCCTATAAAAATCATCTACTGTCCACCCTGCAAATGTCACCTTCAATTCATTCACCACAGGGTCAAACTGTATAATCACGAAATTCATTACTCCCAGAGTAAATAACTGTGACTATAAGAAAGTGTCTTTTAAAACTGAAACTGATAGAAGATTATTAGAGGATGTCGTGGGGGATACCACCTGATCGTTGGAAGAAATATGACAGGGCTGGGTTTATTCTAAGAAATCATTACTGAGGGGTCGTCAAGGAGAGAAAAATTTAGTTTCAGGATCAGAAGTACGTTTAGTTTGGGAATAGTGTCAAATATATATACCAATTATAAAATTAATATAAATATATTACGAAGGAGTTGCCGTGTTTTTCATAATATTAAGAGATTAATAACACAAAAAATTAGCTGGGCGAAAAGTGTCTTTTACACTCCTACCTCTTCTGTTATTAAATATTTCAGTCATATAATTGGGTATTGCCCATAACAGACAGGTGGAGTGTCAAATTTTATTTACACTCAATCTGTTAGTTGCAGGGCTAAAATAAATAGTTCTGTTTCTTATCACATGGTCAGCCAATTAAATGACTGAATCATTTAAGAATAGAAGAGGTAGAGGTGTAAAAGACACTAGTCAGAGTTATCTTCTCTGAAAGTAATGGATTTCATTATACAGCCAAACCCTGTGGTGAATGATGTGAAAATGTCATTTGCAGAGTGGAAAATATGTGCTTTTCAGAGGGCCTGGCATGCTGATAAGTGTACTTTTACATTCAGTGAGTTGTGGCAATGGTAAACCACCTCACTCCTCGATTTACTTAGTGAAACCTCTACAGGTTCAAACCAGCCTACAGGCTGACTGATCACCTCTAAACAACAACATAATTGAGTAGCCATGTGATACAAGAGAGAACTATATTTAGTAGTTTTGGAACTACCAGATCGAGTACAAATATAATTTAACACTACAACTGCCTGTTATGGACAAGAACCGAAGATTAAATAAACTTTATAAAATATATAAGAAAACAGATAATTAAAATTATTTTTCAATAAATTCTTAAACCGCACTTATTAATAATACAAAATATTATAAGTTCCCGGATTCGATTACCGAATAGAATTTAAAATTATTTCATACCGGATAAATTAATTAAGTATCTAATACATTTTTATCACTCATATTAAAATTTAAAACTAAAAATTAAATCACCACATTTTAAATTTAAAAAAAATACACTTCACAATAAAATATTTAATTTAAGAAAAACAAAAATTTACTTTTTAAAACAAAAATAATTCACAATATATTAGTAAATAAATAATTAAAAAAAAAATAAATAAAAATAAAAACACATGAAAAACAAAAATTTGTTTAGAAAAATATAACACCAATAGATTTACTTAAAATGAAAAAAACTTACTTGCACAGTTAATTAACGAAGTAAAACTAACAAAAAAATTGTTTAAATGTAGTAACTTTAGTTGTATGAATTAGTCGACGAACTGAAATCATATTACAGTAAATTGATTCTATATAAAAGCGTTCTGTGCAAACAATAAACTAATACTAATGAAAAAGAAAGAAATAAAGAATAATTAAAATAAATATATATATTCTAAAATAAAGTTACACGCGTTGATCTCGTGAACTTACATAAGATTAAAAACTGTCAGCATTTGTGACGTCACAGTAATATATGACTTGAAAATGATAATCGAGTGTGTGAGTCTGGTTAGGTGTTGTGTAGTAGCGCCAGCCACATATGAGTGACCTTGAGTGACTGCCAGCGACCACGGCGCTAAATAGGCTTCTAATATTACAAACCGCGTCCCGTAGCTTATTTATTTTTGTAAGTAGATGATCGCAGTACGGAGTACGACGTGATCACCTGAGACCCACGTGCGTTCAACAAATTTATCAAAACCATTTTAACGGCTACGTTCTAATATTAAAGTTATACACTTTATAAACACCTTTTAACAGGTTGACTTCCAACGCAATTTTTACAGTTTTGCTTAAAAAGCCATACCTATTGTATAGTTCCTTTGCTTTTTACTTTTTCTTGCCTATATGAATAAAGGAAGGAATAAGGAATAAAGGAAGGAAAGTGTTGTTTTTCATGAGTTTTCACCGGATCTACACGTTTTCAGACCCCCTGAGTCCAAACAACATGTTTGTAGCGATTGGTCTGTGTGTGTGTGTGTGTGCTGTGTGTCCGTGTGTGTGAACAGAATATCTCAAGAGTGGAACATCGTACGAACTTGAAACTTAAAGCATACCCCTACCGGCCCGATACGAACATTTTCATCAAAATCAGTCAACCGGAAGTAGTAGTTTATTCGTGTAATTTTTCGCTTTTTTGCGATTTTCTCAAAAACTGGTCCTACGCTTTTTTAAATTTTGTTGCAATCTGTTCAATTGAGAACAATAAGCAACCCCATGACCCAATGAGATGAGGATGATGTGTATGACGTGTCAATGAGGTATAGTCTAGTACAGACCCAGGCCGACCATTCCTGAGAGAGTATGGTTAATTGAACCCCAACCATCAAAGTACACCGGTAACCACTGTCTAGTATTCAAATCCAAGTAAAAGTAACTACCTTTACTAGGATTTGAACCAGGAACCTTCGTCTCCGAAAATCAGCTGTTAAACAGGTGAATTTGGCGACGACTTTACCACTAGACCAACCCAGTGGGTTATGAGAATAATAAAATATTTAGTTGAATGTTTTGATAATAGAAAAACGTTTTTGAACCACTTTAGATTATTTACGTCACATTGTACAAACAGAAAATGAATGGCTTAACTGTGTAGTGACAACTATGTATTAGTAATTGGCCTACAACTAATTGCGTCACTTTGCAAAATTTTATCTTAATCGATTAGAATATGACTCATCAAAATTGTAGATAATTATGTGCAGGTAGACTAAATACTAATAAGGTAACATAATAAACGATTTAACTAACGCTTTTTATTTCATTACAATCCAGCTTGCTACAAAAAATTTTAATTGTAGCATTTTTACTTTCTCTTGCCTACATGAATATATAGGAAGGAAAGTATTGTTTTCATGTCGATTTTTACAAATACACTCTTCACCAGATCTACACGTTTTCAGACCCCCTGAATCCAAAAAAACATGTTTTTAGCGATTGGTCTGTGTATGTGTGTCTGTGAACAGAATATCTGAAGAACAGAACATCATATGAACTTCAAACTTGAAACTTAAGTTACATACCACTACCGGACGCGACACGAACATTTTGATTAAAATCGGTCAACCGGAAGAAGTAGTTTATTCGTGTAATTTTTCAATTTTTCCGATTTTCTCAAATACTGGTCCTACGATTTTTTTTAAAATCGCCTGATTTACTTAATTTTTTATGCTCTACAAGATAGGGTAGGCGCCATGTTTGCTGAAATTCTTGGTGAGGCTCTTTTCACGTAAAAACATTGTTTTCTTTAAATTGCGGCTTTAATATGCATTTTAGCGCAAAAATTTATATAATTAAAGTTGTAGAGAATTTAAAACCCTACAACTTTTGTTTCAAACATTGCTTTTTATAACGTTTGGTTTAGCGGTAATTAGCGATTTTCTGTTTTTTTTCTCACGAAAACGTGTGAAAAATCAATTTTTTTAACATTTCGGCCTTGGTGTGCATTTTACGACAAAAGTTTCACACCAGTTTTTTTACTCTCTCTTGCCCTTTATGTATATGTTATTGTTTAGAGCTGTTTAGTTGCTGTTTCGGAGACGAAGGTTCCTGGTTCAAATCCTAGTAAAGGTAGTTACTTAATACGGATTCGAATGGTAGACAGTGGTTACCGGTGTACTTTGATGGTTGGGGTTCAATTAACTATACTCTCTCAGGAATGGTCGACCTGAGTCTATACAAGATTACACAGTCTCATTTACATGTCATGCACATCATCCTCATCTCATTGGGTCATGGGGCTGCTTATTGTTCTCAATTGAACAGATTGCAACTGACACATATTAGGGATTAAAAAAATGTGATTATAACAAAGAACTAATACAGCAAAAAAAAATAGGAAAACCTAAAGCCTAGTTGATTGATTGAGAATTTTATTGGATCAGTTGAATCAACCCTGTTGATTTTCCTGAACCTGATAAAATATGTAAAGTCTCAAACAAATATAGAAAAGTGTCATAGAATCTCTTGTTTCCTAGACTCATTAGTTCTAATTTTATTTTAACAAATGTTTGAAATTTATTTTTATTTTCAATGATAATTTGAAATTCTTGGCTTTAATCCACGGAAATAATGAATATTTCCATGAACTTATTTTAGCTTATTTATTTTTTTCTTAAATGTATCTTACTGATCCGAAAAGTTAGTATGTACGTAGCTACATGATTGTGACGATATGTTCATTGAAACATCCACGTGGACCCACGCAGGTCAGTTCCTATATAGGTTAAAGAAAAAACATGTGGGCAGAAATATGTAAATGACATTGTTTAACACTATATTATAATAATAACTGTATTCTAATACTTTTTAATTGGAATATCCAAATACGGGAAAATGTAACATAAAATAAATAATAATTTTATGATTTCGTCACATTGTGAACTACTTTCAAAGTAATTTTAAAGGAAGTAAAGTACCCTTTTTTATTCCGGCATTCTATAGTCTGGAACGACTCGGGTTCGGATTTAACAAAAATTATTGCTACATATTTTGTAGTTATATGTCTTAACTTAAATAGAAGTTGTAAAAAACATACCCTTGTTCATTTATTGTAAAACAAAAAAAATTATAACAGATAATTAGGCCTATAGTTATTTTGAGAGAGAAATAAATCTCGATACTATCCAGAAAATAGGTGAAGAGGCTCTGCACCTGTGCCACTTGAATAATCGCCGGTGATAATAATTTTCACTCGTTACTCCAGCGGCGCTTCGCGCCGCTTACGTGTCTCGGGTTCAGAGGGGTAGGTGGATGAGAATTCATAAGTGGATCAGAACCATTTGCCACAAGGTGAAGTCCGGCCGCCAAAGGGGTTGGGTGGATCACAATATTTTGATATTTGAAGATTTAAAAGTTTAAAAATTTAAAATTTGAAGGTTTTGAAGTTTTAGGTTAATCTTTAAAGTTTAAAAATTTCAAATTTGAATTTTGACGTTTGAATGTATGATACTTTGAGTTTTTCGTTTTCTCATGCGACCTGGGGTTGCGACCTGAAAATTTTCGGGTTACCAAATTTTTATGTAATTTTCTTCGCTAAATAATATGCCGTTAAAAGATTATTAATTGTATTCCGAAAATTTTAAAAGATTTTTCGGGGTAGCAATCACCATACGACCCCGATCTAAAATTTAATAAATAATATTATATATATATACGTATATATAATAATAATATTATTATAATAAATAAAAATAATAAATATTTCACTGACTCTATGGGTAGGTATGAGTAACGTTTTATCAATAAACATTTGCGAAAAAAACCGTTGTGAAGGTGTAAAGAAAGAAAAACATGAAAACGGCAAGCCCTATCCAGAAAATAGGTGAAGAGGATTTTTACTTGTCAACAGACTTTTTTTTACTACAACAGACTGGAGTAGGTAGGCTATAAATTATAAAAAAATAATTTAGTAAAAGAAGTTTAATTAATAACTATCAAAAATATATACAATCAAATGAACAGACCAACTTAAATTATTTAAATCAAGTAATTAATGGTTTTTTGTAAATTCACCATACATTTCTAAATTAAGTATAAGTTATCTATATATATATATACTTGTTCCTAATGATAAAATATTAGGTAACTACTTGTAGTTTAGTAATTAAGAAAATAACCTTAAATGGATAAATAAATGTATTTGTAAGTGATTAGTAATGTAGACAAGTTTTCTTTAGAAATCAACTTTCATTCTATCTAAATTAAATTTTTTTTATGTACGTGTAGATTTTGAAGCACATATAACAAGATTTTTAGGATATACGATTATAATGGTGTCCAGTTTTTTTTATTTTTTCTTACCCTAAATGAATAAATAAGGAAGGAAATTATATATTGTTTTCATGTCAACTTTTGGAATCGAGTTTTCACCGGATATATACGTTTTCAGGTTCCCTGAACCCAAAAAAACATGATTTTATTGAATGTTCTGTGTGTGTGTGAACAAAATATCTTAAGAACGGAATATCGTACAATATTTAAATTTAGAACTAAAGTTAGGTACCAGTAGATGACCCGATAAATTTTTTCATTAAAATCAGTGAAACGGAAGTAGTAGTTTATTCGTGTTGTTCGCAAAAAAGTGAAAAATGACACGAATAAACTACTACTTCCGGTTGACCGATTTTAATTAAAATGTTCGTGTCGGGTTCGGTAGTGGTATGTAACTTAAGTTTCAAGTTTGTACGATGTTCCGTTCTTGAGATATTTTGTATAGACACACACACACACAGAACAATCGCTAAAAACATGTTTTTTGGGTTCAGGGTATCTGAAAACGTATAGATCCGGTGTAAAGTCGATTTCTTAAAATCGACATGAAAACAATACTTTCCTTCCTATATAGTCATATAGGCAAGAGAAAATAAAAAATGTTGAATTACACGAAACATCGAGTACTACTTTCGGAAAACCGACAACCGAATTATTAACAGTAATATACAAAATGTAAATTCGATAAAATTAAATTGTGTTATTACATTATTTTATAATTACATTTAACAACAATATTAAGGAATAGTACATAAAAATATAAAAAGAAGAAAATAAACACTCAATAATTTCTCAATTAAACATAACGATTGTAAAAAATTGCTTTAAATTTATAAATAAATAACTTTATATTTATTGAACCAAAAAAAAAGCAATTGTAACTTTTTATAATAATTGCATTTAAGTGCATACTGTACAGTTAAGTGTATATTTTACTACGAAGCTTACGCGAATGCACAATTGTATCACACTTAAATAGGCTACAAAATTACTGTAGTATTGTGACATGATAATTACTTCAGAAATAAATGAATCTCTTGCAATTCCAGAGTAAAAAACTGTAAATAATAATTAATTTACAATCTGTCATTTCATTTATGTACTACTGTTATACTATTACAGTAATAATAAAATGATTAAAAAACAGTCTGTTTTTAACAGTATTTATTAAAAAATATTACAGTTACTGTAATATTAGTGCAAATACGGTGTATTTATCTACTGTAGATAAATACACCGTATTTACTTTTTTATTACCCTTAATGGGTAGGTGAAGTGTTAAATTATTTACACTCGATCTGCTGGTTCTATGGCTAAAAAAAAATTGTTTCTCTCTTATCACATGGTCACCCAAATATATGACTAAAGTATTTAAGAACAGAAGAGGTACAGGTGTTAAAGACACTGGTCAGAGTTGTCTCCTCTGAAAGTAATGAATTTCATTATACAGTTGGACCCTGTGGTGAATGAAGTGAAGGTGTCATTTGCAGAGTGGAAAATATGTGCTTATTAGAGGGCCCGGCATGCTGATAAGCATACTTTTCCAGTCAGTGAGTTGTGGCAATAGTAAACCACCTCACTCCTCGTTTTTACTTAGTAAAATCTCTACGGGTTCAAACCAGCCTTTCAGCTGATGACCTAACCAACACAATACACAAATACCGACATTTTTATGACTTCCTCAAGTGCTCCAAAAATTATTATACGCAAAAAAACGCAAAACACAATTTGTAAAAATTTTATGTTACATATTCGTAATATTTAAAAAAAAAATGGTATGGTCCAAAGATTAAATTGAAAAAAATGTTAGTATCTCGAGAAGAAACCCGATACCTATGAAGTGTAAAGTTTAATTTCCCTGTCTTTTACCAATCCTATGAAAAATGTACCTAAAAGTAGCAAACCCACCGGGTTGGTCTAGAGATAAAGTCGTCGCCAAAATCAGCTGACTTTCGGAGACGAAGGTTCCTGGTTCAAATCCTAGTAAAGGTAGTTACTTTTATACGGATTTGAATACTAGACATTGGTTGTGGGTGTAGTTTGATGGTTGGGGTTCAATTAACCATACTCTCTCAAGAATGGTCGGCCTGGGTCTGTAAAAGACTACACCTCATTTATACATCATACACATCCTCATTTCCTCATTTCATTGGGTCATGGGGTTGCTTTTTGTTCTGAAATGAACAGATTGCAACGTACACAAATTGTTGTTGTTTAGGTCATCAGCCTGTAGGCTGGTTTGAACGTGTAGAGGTTTTACTAAGTAAAACGAGGAATGAAGTGGTTTACCATTGCCACAACTCACTGAGTGGAAAAGTACGCTTATCAGCATGCTGGGCCTTCTGAAAAGCACATATTTTCCACTCTGCAAATGACACCTTCATTTCATTCACCACAGGGTCCAACTGTATAATGAAATTCATTACTTTCAGAGGAGATAACAGGGATTAGTGTCACAGTACACCTCTACCTGTTCTGTTGTTAAATAGTTCAGTCATATAAGTGGCTGACCATGTGATAAGAAACACAACTATTTATTTTAGCCCTGCTAAGTACACAAATTAGGAATTAAAAAAAAATAGCAAATATAACATTCCCGGGATACAAAGTACAGTCTCCCCTTTTTTTTAACGTTAATTTTATTAAGAAACTATACAGTACAGTATAACCATCCAAAAGCTTAACTAAATTTTGAAAAAAACAAATAACTTGATAAATAAACAGAAATATTTTTTTTTAAAGAATACATCCCAGTGGATAATTCAAAAGTATAGTGGATTTCAAAAAATAAATTAATAAAAATATAGAACAATTAGATCAATAGATCTCTACTCCATTTTCTTCGTAGGCGTCGGTGTGGTAAGTTTCGTCTTGACATTTGCTGTATTAGGGGATTGATGTGATCCGTTAATTTCCTGTTAAATTTGGAATATTTTATTTTAGCAGTTTCTGTTACAAAAGGGATTTTCAAATCGGAATGCAATGTTAAATTTGTTACGTAATATGGGGCGTTCGTTATCATCCGAAGTATTTTTGACTGATGAGTTTGAATTTTTTGAATATGAGTTTTCTTTGCGGTCCCAAAAATTTCAATACCGTAATTCCATATCGGTCGTAAATAGGCTTTGTATGTTAATAATTTAAATTTTAATGATAGAGTTGATTTTCTGTTGATGAATTTTGAAAGTAATTTTGTACGGTTATTTAGTTGCAAACGTTTTGTTTTGATATGATATCCCCAAGTCAGTCTACGGTCTAAATGGAGGCCCAGATATCGAACTTTATTTTCTTGCGGTATCTCATTGTTACCCAGGTAAACAGTTGGACAAGTTTTTCTTCTTAAAGTAAAAGTCACTTGCACAGATTTCAGCGGGTTAACTTTCATTCTCCAGTTTTTGAGCCATGTAGATACCTCATACAAGTGATTTTGGATGTTCATCGAAGTTTCTTCTGGAGATTCACTGCTGCATAACAGAACGGTATCATCTGCGTACGCTGCTACTGTCGTGAAGTCATTTTCCGGGAAGTCAGACGTAAATATGGAGTACAAAGCAGGAGATAATATGGACCCTTGAGGAACTCCTGCTTCGATATGCCAGATATTAGAATATTCCAAACCTTGGCGCACAACAAAATATCTATCCTCTAAAAATGATCTCAGAATTCCATAATATGTATCAGAAAAAATAGATTTTAATTTATACAAAAGCCCGGGATGCCAAACCTTATCGAACGCCGAACTAATATCCAGAAATACAGCCGATGTGTATAATTTTTGTTCTAACCCTACAGAAATTAAATCAACCACTCTGTGCAGCTGATGAGTTGTTGAATTAGTCTCCCCTTAATATTGCGGTATGTATGACTTAAATACGCCTACGTTTTCACGTAACATACCTGTATACTTTTTATAATCGCCTGTCAAATGATCATGAATAAAAAATATCACACATGTTATAATTTTAAAGTACTTAAAAAATATTTTATAAACCAAAAATTAAAAACAGAATTTCAACATTTAATTATTTAATTTGTTAACAACAATTTACTGTCGTTGTCTTTGGCATGCTTTCTTTTTTTTGAAGTTAAAAGTTTCAATTAATGCATTACATTATTTAATTTTATATAACTTAAGCAATATGCAGTAGTAACACGCTACTGTAGCCAAGTTTGTTTCATTTACCGCACCTACATTAAATTAATTGACATGTTGAATAGAAATTTACTGTTATTTACAAAGCCAGTTTTTTTTTTTTAATAGGAGTGGCCCCGGAAAGGATTATATTTATTTATAGAATAACATATGGTTTTTATTTGTCTATTAAAGATTAATTGTACGAGAAACTCTTAGTAACTTATAATGTTGTAATAAAAACTTAAGTTTTAACAATTCCCTTGTGTCATATTACTACTAAGTAAAAACGTTCCGTTAATTTAGAATTTTGTGGTTAAAAATATTTACCAGATATTAACATTATACCTAAAAGTATCAAATTATTTTCTTATATCATTCTTTACCCAAAACAGGCACATAACAGATTATTTACACTCGATATGCTTAGTTCTATGGGTACAAAAAATAATTGTGTTTCTTATCACATGGTTACCCAATTATATTACTAAAGCATAGAAGAGTTGGAGGTGCAAAAGATACTAATCACATTTATCTCCTCTCAGAGTAATGAATTTCATTATACAGGTACAGTATTCAGATGAACTAATGTCCCCTATCCGTGGGAGTGAGAGAATGCATAACGCTCTCACTCGCACACCCATACGCTCTGTTCCAATAACATTGTCGTATAATTTTACTCATTGTTGTGAGCAAGCGTTTATGCACGCAGTAAACTAACAAGCAAGATAACGACTGCAGTATGTTTTCAGATTTGGATTATAACGTTAAAGACCTTTGGGCGCATGCGCAGTTATGCCACATATCTCCCTCTCACTCGCTCGGCTATGGGACATTAGTTCGTCTGATACCCAAAGATGTTGTGATGGGACGGTAATGACTGGTGATCATTGGTCTAGCAATGGAGTGATCACTAAAATCAGCTGTTTATCAGTTGATTTTCGAATAAGAAGTTTCCACACTTCAATTATTTAATATAAATATTTTTTCTGCCCATAACAGACAGGTGGAGTGTCAGATTATTTACACTCAAACTGTTCGTTGCTGGGCTAAAATAAATAGTTGTGTTTCTTATCACATGGTCAGCCAATAAAAGACTAAATCATCTAAGAACAGAAGAGGTAGAGGTGTACTGTGACACTAATCAGAGTTGTTTCCTCTGAAAGTAATGAATTTCATTATACAGCCAGATCCTGTGGTGAATGAAGTGAAGGTGTTATTTGCAGAATGAAAAATATGTGCTTTTCAGAGAGCCGTACTTTTCGACTCAGTGAGGAAGGCAATTGTAAACCACCTCAATACTCGTTTTACTTAGTAAAACCTCTACAGGTTCAAACCCGCCTTTCGACCTAAACAACAACAAATATTTTGTAGGTATTAATATTTTATACAGATTATTACTGAATACTTGACAGTGGTTAGGGGTGTACTTTGATGATTGGCGTTCAATTAACCAAACTCTCTCAGGAATGTTCGGCTTGAGTCTGTTCAAAACTACACCACATTTACACGTCATATATCGTCATCTCGTTGGGTCATAGGATCCCTTATTGTTTTATAAATTGAACAGATTGCAACGTACAAATTACGGATTAACAAAGAAAATAAAATTAAAAACTAAATATCCTGGATTCGATTCCCAGCTAGAATCTAAAACTTTTCACGCATAAAAAAAATCAATAAATACCGTTCCATAACCCACTTTCTTCATCCTGAAGCAATTAATACTTTACTTTAAATTACAAAATATTACAATACAGAACGGTAATATTACGTATGTGAAGAAAATCAACAATGAATGTATTTTAAATTTAATTACCATTTAACGACAAAAGTCATTAAATTTATTATTCATAAATATAGAATTTTATTACAGTAATCCAAGAACATAAAAGAAAAAAAAACCATAAGTTGAGGAAAAAATTAGTAATATTTGTAAAGAGAATGAATAGCGTAGTTAACTTAGGTATATGTTGTCGGTCATACTAAATGTGTTTATGCCACATAATAATGTTTAATTACTTTACATATTATCATAGGTTTGATTTTATAGCTAGTCTATCCTCCAGAAGACATAATAATAGACTTCTTTCATATAAATATTAGTTTTAATACTAACAGTAAAAAGTTATTGTGAACCGTTTTTGTTGAAGTATAAATATAAATAAGAACAATTTCTCTTATTATTTTCTTAACATCTAGTCTGTATAGTATAAGAAAGAGCCTTTAGGGCACATCTATTTATGGTCACTCTAATGTTATTATCTTCTAAGATAGAGAAAGGATTGACTATAAATAATAAACGTAACTAAAATATAAAAAGACCTACCCACACATTGTACACTCCGCATGTTATTTTTGTAGTCTTATGTTGTTCTTTTAACATCAAGTTAATCGAACCAGAAAATTTCTCTTTATTGTTAGTTATTCATAAAAGGAATATAGCTTCAAACAAAAAAATATATGTAGGATATTTCTATGAATAATTAATACAGAAATTCTTCCTCGTTTAAAACGCAGGTGGGGACACCCGAATACATCAGGAAACAACGTACGTTATCTGGTACAGCCGTCGCAGATAATCTCCCAGCTTTTATTTTAAAAACCTGATGTGAAACACTCATAACACTTTCTCTTGCCAATGCAAATAATTAACAATATAATCTAACATTAGTAATAAAACATAAGAAATAAACAAAAAACTAACCTAATATTAATCATGAGTGAATATTGCAAAATTTTTAAACCAAACTAATTAATTAAAGTACATAAAGTTACTTAATTTGGTTTAATAATAAGGAAAATTCCTCTTTCACGCTAAACTAGGCTCTGTAGAGAAAAATGTTTTAATTAAAGTAGTACATCTTTTAATTTCCTATAAATTTGGTTAACCCACCGGGTTGGTCTAAAGGTAAAGTCGTCGCCAAAATCAGCTGGTTAACAGCTGATTTTCGGAGTCGAAGGTTCCTGGTTCAAATCCTAGCAAAAACTTTTATACGGATTTGAATAGTAGACAGCGGTTGCCGGTGTACTTTGATGGTTGGGGTTCAATGAACCATACTCTCTCAGGAGTGGTCGACCTGGGTCTGTACAAGACTACACCTCATTTACACGTCATCCTCATTTCATTGGGTTATGGGGTTGCTTATTGTTCTGAATTGAACAGATTGCAACGTACACATGTTAGGAATTATAAAAAAAAAATTGGTTATGTACACTTTTGTTGTTGAATGCATACTAAGGCCAAAATCTTAAAAAATGTATTATTTTACAGATTCTCATGAAAAAAAAACAGAAAAAATTACTAATTATCGCTAAACTCAACGTTATACCAAGAAATGTTTGAAATAAAAGTTGTAGATTTTTTAACTATCTACAACTTTGAATATGTACTCTTTTGCGCTAAAGTCCATATTAAGGCCGGAATTAAAAAACAACATGTATTTCTACGAGAGAAAAGCCTCCCCGAGAATTTCAGCAGACATGGCACCTACCCTATCTTGGACAAAATAAAAATTGTAGTAAACGAAGCGATTGTTAAAAAAATCTTAGGAGTCATTTTTGAGAAAATCGCAAAAAAGTGAAAAATGATACGAATAAACTACTACTTCCAGTTGACCGATTTTGATAAAATCTTCGTGTCGGGTCCGATAGTAGTATCTAACTTAAGTTTTAAGTATCAAGTTCGCACGATGTTCCGTTCTTGAGATATTTTGTTCTCGCATAGACACACACCCATACACAGACCAATCGCTAAAACGATGGTTTTTTGGGTTCAGGGGGGTTGTAAAACGTGTATATCCGGTGAAAACTGGATTTCTTAAAATCGACATGAAAACAATAACTAACTTACTTTCCTTCTTTTACTTGGCAAGAAAAAGTAAAAATTAATTGAGGAAAAAGTAAATTATTATTAGGTAATAGATTACATAATATAGATTAATTAGTATTGTGCACGTATGACTAATCGAGAGAAAGAAAACGTATAGAAAAGTATGTAGACTACTGTATTTATAACAATACAACCATTACAATACGTATTTGATTATTCACCAATACAAAAATATCTCGTTAGTTTGAATCAGCGTAAATATTAAATCAATTATTACTTCATTTTAAATAACTAAAAGAAATACTATACAAATTGCTTTTGGTTTTTGTACTTTTTAGAGCTTTATATTTGGTAAGTCTACGATGAGGTATTATACCCCTTGAAGCCAAGAATTTGGTTTTTAAAGGAAGTACAGATGTTTCAAGTTTGAAGTTCGTACAATGTTCTGTTCTTGAGATATTCTGTTCACACACACCTACAGACCAATCGCTAAAAACATGTTTTTTGGGTTCAGGGGGTCTGAAAATGTGTAGATCCGGTGAAGAGTGGATTAGTTAAAATCGACATGAAAACAATACTTTCCTTCCTATACATTCATATAGGCAAGAGAAAGTAAAAAATTATTTACAACGTTGACAAAAGCCGTACGCATTGGAAACGTATTTGAATACACGTTTAATATTCATGTAAGTTAACTTCCTAAGTAACAAGATAGGCCAATTGTACCTATTGTTGAAAAATCAGTAAACATTTCATCTTTTACAATTTAGACAACCAAATGAAGAAGACAAATCACCATATTACTCACTCAATCAGTTTACTTATACCCACCGGGTTGGTCTAGAGGTAAAGTCGTCGCCAAAATCAGCTGTTTAACAGCTGATTTTCGGAAAAGAAGGTTCCTGGTTCAAATCCTAGTAAAGTTAGTTACTTTTATACGGATTTGAATGCTAGACAGTGGTTACCGGTGTACTTTGATGGTTGGGGTTCAATTAACCATACTCTCTCAGGAATGGTCGGCCTGGGTGTGTACAAGACTACACAGTCTCATTTAAACGTCATACACATTATCCTCATCTGATTGGGTGATGGGGTTGCTTATTGTTCTAAATTGAACAGATTGCAACGTACACAAATTAAGAATAAAAAAAAAAAGTTTACTTATTACGCGATTTTTTCTGAATAGCTCTTTAATAAACGTAGTCTAGGGTATAAGTGAACAAACACTTTCACAAAATACGAGAATACAAAACTAAATTTTAATTTGTTTATCAAATACTTAAATATATACGCACAATTTAAATTCATATTCACATTTCAATATTTTAGTCAAACAAAAAATTTTTAAGAAATGTTTGGAAATGTTATCTAAATATTTCGATTTTTAACTAAAAAATAAAATAATTTTTTTTTAAAAATCTACTTCTATATTATACTTTCATTAAGAGCTATTGAAAATTTTCTAAATTTTCTTAGAAATTTGTTATTGATAGGCTATGCCCAAAACGGGCAGGTGGAGTGTTATTTTAATGCACTCTTATCTGTTTGGTCCAGGGCTAAAAAAAATAGTTGTGTTTCTTATCACATAGTCAGCCACTTATATGACTGAACTATTTAAGAACAGAAGAGGTAGAGGTGTAAAAGACACTAGTCAGAGTTATCTCCTCTGAGAGTAATGAATTTCACTATGCAGCCAGACCCTGTGGTGAATGAAGTGAAGGTGTCATTTTCAGGGTGGAAAGTGAGTGCTTTTCGGAGGGCCTGGCATGCTGATAAGCATACTCTTTTAACTCAGTGAGGAAGGCAATAGTAAATCACCTGACTCCTCGTTTTTACTTAGTAAAACCTCTAGAGGTTCAAACCAGCCTTTCGGCTGTTGACCTAAACAACAACATTGATAGGCTGTTAATTTGCAGGGTAGAAAATGTGTGCTTTTCTGAGGACCTGGCATGCTGATAAACATACTATTACACACAAAGAGTAAGAGGCAAATTGTAAACCACCTCACTCCTCGTTTTACTTAGTAAAACCTCTAAAGGTTCAAACCAGCCTACAGGCTGATGACCTAAACAAAAACATTAATGTTATTAACTAAAATAATAAACTGAAATGCCGGCCGCATTGGCGCAGTTGGTAACGTGCTCGCCTCTCATCATGCGGTCCTGGGTTCGAATCCCACTCAGGCACGGCATATTTTCATTCGTTACAAAAAATCATTTCATCCTCCATTGTACAAAAGTTACACCCCAACGTCGTCGCTAGTGACCGTTGTAATTGATGCGACGTTAAATAAATAAATAAATAAAGAAAAAACAATAAAAAATAAACTGAAATAATTTAATTCAGTCATCTGGCCTTATTGCATTGATAGAATTAAGCAAAACAATGCCAATAGTGGAAATAACTAAAATTTAAATTTTTTTGATCCCTGGCCTTATTGCACTGGGGGTGTGATATGTAGAATGGATGACAACCGATTGATAAAACAAAATTTTAAGACACTAAACAATATACCGTAGGTGTTGGATGTTGTTGTTGTTTAGGTGATCACCCTGTAGTAGGCTGGTTTGAACCTCTAGAGGTTTTACTAAGGAAAACGAGGAGTGAGGTGGTTAACCATTGCCACAACTCACTGAATAGAAAAGTAACGCCTATCAGCATGCCGGGCCCTCTGAAAAGCACGTATTTTCCACTCTGCAAATGACACCTTCACTTCATTCACCACAGGGTCTGGCTGTATAATGAAATCCATTACTTTCAGAGGAGATAACTTTGATTAGTGTCTTTTATACCACTGCCTCTTGTGTTGTTTAAATGATTCAGTCATATAATTGGCTGACCATGTAATAAGAAACAGAACTATTTATTTTAGCCCAGCAACGAACAGACTGAGAGTTAATAATCTGACTCTCCACCTGTCTGTTATGGGCAGTGGTGGATGAATTTATATGTATGCAGTGGAGGATGCGTTATGGCAGGTGTTGGATTAATGGTTTAAAGAAGTTAAAAATTATATTGAGAAACCCGGAATAAACTGAGAAAACTTAATGAACTGAACCAAATAAAAAAAATCTGGTGTGAAACACTCACACAACTTTCTCTTGCCAATGCAAATGATTAATAATATACCTAACATTAGTAATAAAACATTAGAAATAAACAAACAACTAATCTCAAAAATATAACCATATTTCAATCATGAGTGAAACACGCAAAATGAAATTCGAACTCAGTTTGGTTTAAAAATACGGAAAATCACTCTTTCTCTCTAAACTAGGCTCTTTAGAGAAAAATGCTCTTAATAAAAGTTGTAGATCTTTTAATTTTTTATAAATTTGGTTATATACACTTTTGTCGTAAAATGCATACTAAGGCCAAAATCTTTAAAAAATCGATTTTTCACACGTTTTCGTGAGAAAAAATCAGAAAATCGCTAATTACTGCTAAACTAAGCGTCATACAAAAAAATGTTTGAAACAGAAGTTGTAGGTTTTTTAATTCTCTACAACTTTTATTATATAAGTTTTTGCGCTAAAATTTATATTTAAGCCGTAATCTTAAAAAAACAACGTTTTTACGTGAAAACAGCCTCACCGAGAATTTCAGCAAACATGGCGCCTACCCTATCTTGTAGAGAATCAAAAATTGAGTAAAATAGGCGATTTTTAAAAAAATCGTAGGACCAGTTTTTGAGAAAATCGCAAAAAACTGAAAAATTATACGAATAAACTAAGTTACTACTACTTCCGGTTGACCGATTTTGATGAAAATGTTCGTGTCGCGTCCGGTAGTGGTATGTAACTTAAGTTTCAAGTTTCAAGTTCGTACGATGTTCCGTTCTTGAGATATTCTGTTCACACACAGACACACACACACACAGACACACACACACACAGACACACACACAGACCAATCGCTAAAAACATGTTTTTTGGGTTCAGGGGGTCTGAAAACGTATAGATCCGGTGAAAACTCGATTTCGAAAAATCGACATGAAAACAATACTTTCCTTCCTATATATTCATATAGGCAAGAGAAAGTAAAAAACAAATTATTGACTTTAAGGGGTTCCATGAAGAGCAAAAACAGACCACCGGGTGGAGAGAAAAAAGGAGAAAACCCAACGTGGGTTGAAAATAAACTTTCCAGAAACGTCTAAAGTCATCTAACATAGTCTTAAAACACGAGGAAAAAATTACAAAAGATTTTTAACACTAAGCTTTTTTAGTAAAGTATTATAAATTCTTTTAAAATAAAAATTATTAAATTTTAAATAGGCCTAATCCTTTAAAAAAAAAAAATGTTAAATACCAAATCGTATTCGTAACAAACGATTTAAGATTTAAAAGGTGGACTCACTAGGCAATAAATAACATACAGGCAATTCAACATAAAGGCTAAGAAAAAAATAAAAAAAACTTCCAAAAACCTGTTTCACAACTCTATCAGAAATTCCCTTTTGAGGTTTGCTTTCTTTCCTAAAAATAACTCGCACAAAAAAAATAACTATAATAAAGACTAACATCTTACCTTTCTTTACCTGTTGGAAGACCTACCTTATATTATTATAAGGGAAAAAACTAAACCACATTCAAACCCAAAATAGAAATCATAATTCAGTTAAAAAACATATTACAGTAACCTATGTTTAGTCCACCACGCCTCGAGTTCAGATCTAACAAAAAATATTACTACATATTTTGTTGTTGTTTAGGTCACCAGCCAAAAGGCTGGTTTGAACCTCTAGAGGTTTTACTAAGTAAAACAAGAAGTGTGGTGGTTTACCATTGCCACAACTCACTGAGTGAAAAATTATGCTTATCAGCATGCCGGGCCCTCTGAAAAGCACAGATTTTCCACTCTGAAATTGACACCTTCACTTCATTCACCACAGGGTCTGGCTGTATAATGAAATTCATTACTTTCAGAGGAGATAACTCAGATTAGTGTCTTTTGCACCTCTACCTCTTCTGTTCTTAAATGATTCACTCATTTAATTGGCTGACCATGTGATAAGAAACAGAACTATTTATTTTAGCCCTGCAACACACAGATTGAGTGTAAATAAATTGACACGCTACATGTCTGTTAAGGGCAGAACATATTTTGTAGTGGGTAATATAAAAATTTGCCTAATCAAACGAAACTGAGAATTCTGCAGAAGTTTTAAATTTATGTTTAATTCGTAATGGGCCCCCGTATTATCCGTAGTGATTTTTCGTATTTTTAAGCCACGCTAAGGTAGATTTTCATTTTGCGTCTTTCACTCATGATTAAAATTAGGGTACGCTATGTTTATTGAGGTTAGTTTTTTTGTTTATTTCTAATGTTTTATTACTAATGTTAGGTTTATTCTTAATTATTCGCATTGGCAAGAGAAAGTTGTGTGAGTGTTTCACACCACATTTTTTATTTAATAATACAGTTTTTTTTAATTCTTTTACTGTTTCATATACTTATCCTATGTCAATGTATGTTTAAAATTACAGTGTTTACTTTTTCAATGTTTTAATTAATTTTTCGTTCAAATTTACTATGTTCTAAAAACAATAATAAAAATAATTAATTGTGGAATAAATGCAATGTTTTTCTTATCTGGTTATGAATGGTAAAAACGTTTGTGGTTTGACGCATCGGGTATTTACAAACTCCGTGTACGATAAAGAATTGTAAATACAGTAATTGTCTACAGTAATATCTGTTTAGTCCAACACGCTCCGAGTTCAGATCTAACAAAAAATATTACTACAGTCCAGCCTCTGTTAGTTTGCTCCTAATGTAAACAAATAATGACGTCACTGAGCATGCGCATTATATCAAAATGTGTACACGCTGATTAAAAAGTAACAACAAAATACTTTCAAAAGTATTTAAATACGAAATACTTTTAAAAGTATTTTTATAAATGAAATTGTTAGGCCTACATCATATCATGACTGATGTTTGAAGTACTTTAAGTGCTTATAACTTAAAAAATCTGGTGTGAAACACTCACACAACTTTCTCTTGCCAATGCAAATAATTAATAATAAACCTAACATTATTAATAAAATATTAGAAATAAACAAAAACTAACCTCAAAAACATAACCTTATTTTAATCATGAGTGAATGACGCAAAATTACAACTTAAAAATACGGAAAATCACGCTTTCACGCTAAACTAGGCTCTGTAGAGAAAAATGCTCTAAACAAAAGTTGTAGATCTTTTAATTTTCTATAAATTTAATTATATACACTTTTGTCGTAAAATGCATACTAAGACCGAAATGTTAAAAAAATCGATTTTTCTCACGTTTTCGTGAGAAAAAAAAACAGAAAATCGCAAATTACCGCTAAACTAAGCGTTATACAAAAAAATGTTTGAAATAAAAGTTGTAGAATTTTACATTCTCTACAACTTTTATTATATAACGTTTTGCGCTAAAATGCATATTAAAGCCGCAATCTTAAAAAGAAAATGTTTTTACGTAAAAACAGCCTCAAGCAGAATTTTAGCAAACATAGCGCCTACCCTATATTGTAGAGCATAAAAAATGTAGTAAACCAGTTGCTTTTAAAAAAAATCGTAGGACTAGTTTTTGAGAAAATCGCAAAAAAGTGAAAAATTATACGAATAAACTACTACTTCCGGTTGACCGATTTTGATGAAAATGTTCGTGTCGGATCCGGTAGTGATATGTAACTTAAGTTTCAAGTTTCAAGTTCGTACGATGTTCTGTTCTTGAGATATTCTGTTCACACACACACACACACACACACACACACACACACACACACACACACACACACACACACACCAATCGCTAAAAATATGTTTTTTGGGTTCAGGGGGTCTGTTTACGTATAGATCCGGTGAAGAGTGTATTTGTTGTGATCGACATGAAAACAATACTTTCCTTCCTATATATTCATATAGGCAAGAGAAAGTAAAAATAGTTAACTTTCTAGGAATACAAGATCCGTAAAGTGGTGGAGTGTAGCGTGCACCCTGTAGTAGGTGGCTTTTGTTTGTTGACAGACACTAGGAGGAGCAAACTAACAACGGCTGAACTATACATGTTTTGTAGTAGACTGATATAAAAATTTTCCCTTGTATTTTATTGCACTCAGTTCACCGCTCACGGTATTAAATTGCTTTATTTATTCCGATTATCTTCATTAAAATAACTCATATTCAGTAATCCGGAAAAATCTGTAATCCGGCATCACTCGAGTACAATAGTGTCGGACTAGAGATATGTTACTGAATAAATCGTGTGTACAGGTTGGCCCATAAATCAGCTGTCAAAAATGCGTTTAATAAATGAAATTAAACAAAATGAAAATACAACTTTATTACTAATGCAGAAATATATAGAGTTAAATTAACTTGAAAAATCTGGTCTGAAACACTCACACAACTTTCTCTTGCCAATGTAAATAATTTAAACAATATAACCTAACATTATTAATAAAACATTAGAAATAAACAAAAACTAACCTCAAAAAACATAAACCTTATTTTAATCATGAGGAAGACGCAAAATGATAATTAACCTCAGTTTGGCTTAAAAATACGGAAAATCACTCTTTCACGCTAAACTAGGCTCTGTAGAGAAAAATGATTTAAATAAAAGTTGTAGATCTTTTAATTACCTACAAATTTTATTATATACATTTTTGTCGTAAAATGCATATTAAAGCCGAAAAAAATCGATTATTCACACGTTTTCGTGAGAAAAAAAACAGAAAATCGCTAATTACCGCTAAACTAAGCGTTATGCAAAAAAATGTTTAAAATAAAAGTTGTAGGATTTTAAATTGTCTACAACATTTATTAAAGCCGCAATCTTAAAAAACAATTGTTTTATGTGAAAACGGCCTCACCAAGAATTTCAGCAGACATAATGCCTACCCTATCTTGTAAATCATAAAAAATTTAGTAAACCAGGCGATTTTTAAAAAAATTATAGGACCAGTTTTTGAGAAAATCGGAAAAAAGAGAAAAATTACACGAATAAACTACTACTTCTGGTTGACCGATTTTGATGAAAATGTTAGTGTCGGGTTCGGTAGTGGTATGGAACTTATGTTTCAAGTTTTAAGTTCGTACAATGTTTCGTTCTTGAGATATTCTGTTCACACACACACACACACACACACAGACCAATCGCTAAAAACATGTTTGTGTGGGTTCAGGGGGTCTGAAAACGTATAGATCCGGTAAAGAGTGGATTTGTTAAAATCGACATGAAAACAATACTTTCCTTCCTATATATTCATAAGTTATAGGCAAGAGAAAGTAAAAAGATGTCCAAAGTGGTTTTCATGCTGTTATAAGCACCCATTGCATCTAATCAACACTGATTTACAAATTTTGTCAAAAATCATCCGGGACTGTAAATTTTCAAATTCTGATTGGATCTCTTTCTTCAAATGATTAACCCTTTCTGTGCCGAAACAATATTTAAAAGTTTGATCTAAAGTGCAAATCCTTATTTAGAAAACTTGCAGGCGTAAGCCTGTCAATACCGACAAAATTTCAACGATACAGAAAAATAAAATGTCCTGTAAAAATTTATATTTATTGTGTTCAAAAAAACAAAGAAATAGTTTTAACACTAATAATATTCAAAATGGTTTTTTTTTTAGTTTATTTTAAGTCGTATCGACAGCTTGGTGATTAGCTAACCAGCTAACCTCATGCAGGCCACTATTTAAGGAGCTTAAATTGCTTACAGTTCCCTGTCTCTACATTTTTGAGGTGATTATGTATGTTAGGCAAAATAATTTTATGCAGAATTTCAATGTTCACAATCATAACACGAGAAACAGGAATGATTATTATGTGGCTAATCACTCCACAAAATTGTTTAAACAAAAACCTACTTATGCAGGGAGAAAATTCTTAAATAAATTACCCCAATCTTTAAAGTGTTGTGAGGATTTGAATTCCTTTAAAAAAAATTTAAAAAATTACTTGATCGGTGAAACTTTTTATAGCATACAAGAATTTCTTTCTTGATAGTAGTGATACATAGTGTGTTTCTTATACGTATTTCAGGTGTTATATCTGACGACATGTCCTATACTCCTCCAGGAGTCTCCAGGGCGCAAAAAAAAAAAATAAAAAAATAAAAAAAAGCAACTACTCTGCGTTTTCGTACATTAACGGTGGTTTTAACGTGTTAAAATTTCCAAACCCTAGCCTGGGTACTGAACCCAAGACGTTTCGCTTTGTAGACTAGTGCGCTAGTCACTTCGCCATGGAGGCGGTTTCAAAATACATTATTCCATTAAATTTTGTTGAAACGTTTTTTTTGAAATGTTCGGTTATCCGGACGTTGGCACTTAATAATGCATAATTTACGGACGTCCGGTAAACCGGATGTTATCACTAGGAAAAGGAAATAAAACTTATTGTCATCATTTAATATAATAATAAAAGTATTCAAAAATAAAATCAGATGAAAACGATACCTTCAATAAATAGACTTGAAGGAGTATTAAAAGGGATAAAAAATTAAAGAAAAGAGTTCAATCGAAAGAAGGAGACGATGTTTAAAAAAACAAGATGAATCTTCAGACAGACGTTTAAATATAATTACAAGTTTTATTCCATCGTAAAAATAAATAACCCCAATTCGATATGTTGTATAATCTTGTTTAAAAATTATAAAGTTTTTTATAAAATTAAATTTTAAAATAAAACAACTGTAATTTCCTTGATAGAGTTAACTTTTCGCTTTAAGCAATCTCTTTAATTTCTGTATACATAAAAACTATACAAACCAGTTTAAATTAATTAAATTAAGGTTGTATTATTAATTAAATGTACGTATATTAGGCCTATACAATTGAGTTTTCTTATTTTAGAAATCGAGTTTTCACCGGATCTATACGTTTTCAGACCCCCTGAACCCACACAAACATGTTTTTAGCGATTGGTCTGTGTGTGTGAACAGAATATCTCAAGAACATTAGGCCTATACAAATTTATTAAGTTTTCTTACGTATTTTTACTTTCTCTTGCCTATATGAATATATAGGAAGGAAAGTATTGTTTTCATGTCGATTTTTAGAAATCGAGTTTTCACCGATTCTACACGTTTTCAGATCCCCTGAACCCACACAAACATGTTTTTAGCGATTGGTCTGTGTGTGTGAACAGAATATCTCAAGAACGGAACATCGTACGAACTTGAAACTTAAGTTACATACCACTACTACTGGACCCGACCCGAACATTTTCATCAAAATCGGTCAACCGGAAGTAGTAGTTTATTCGTGTAATTTTTCAATTTTTTGCGATTTTCTCAAAAACTGGTTCTACGATTTTTTTAAAAATCGCCTGGTTTACTCAATTTTTTATTCTGTGCAAGATAGGGTAGGCGCCATGTTTGCTGAAATTGTTGGTGAGCCTGTTTTTACGTAAAAAGTGTTTTGTTAAGATTGCGGATTTAATATGCATTTTAGCGCAAAACTTTATACAATAAAAAATGTAGAGAATTTAAAATTCTACAACTTTTGGTTCAAACATTTTTTTTGTATAACGCTTAGTTTAGCGGTAATTAGCGATTTTCTTTATTTTTCTCACGAAAACGTGTGAAAAATCGATTTTTTAAAGATTTCGGCCTTAGTATTTTACGACAGAAGTGTATATAATTAATTTTATAGGAAAAAAATATCTACAACTTAAATTAAAGCATTTTTCTCTACAGAGCCTAGTTTAGTGTGAAAGAGTGATTTTCCGTATTTTTAAGGCAAACTGAGGTCGATTTAGCTGAACTGAGTTCGATTTTCATTTTGCGTCTTTCAGTCATGATTAAAATAAGGTTATATTTTTAGAGGTTGGTTTTTTGTTTATTTCTAATGTTTTATTACTAATGTTAGGTTATGTTGTTAATTATTTGCATTGGAAAGAGAAAGTTGTGTGAGTATTTCACACCAGTTTTTACTTTACTTTACATTTTTTTACTTTAAATTAACCAAATAGTAAACATGTATGTATAAATAGAAAGTTAAAAACGTGGGAGGCGAAACAAAATTTAGTCATGGCATTCTTTGTGACGTCAGATAATGAAGCATCATGACTGTTGAAATATTTTTGGCTTAAATCATAACAAAAATAATCTGGTGTGAAACGTTCACAACACTTTTTTCATTTGAATCGTGAGTGAATGACGCTAAATGAAAATTAACTTATATTGGACTTCAAACATGGAAAATACTTGAAATTTGATGCTAAGTTCTTAGTATAAAAAAATGCTTGAAAAAAATTTGTAGGTTTTTAATTTTGTATCATTTTTTTTTGGGGGGGGGACTGCCAAACTCCCCTACAGCCCGCCGTCTCCACCCACTACTATGGCTGGTCGCAAGGATGCGAGGTGGTAGTAGTACAGTAGAACAGCAATAGAATATCGCCTCCTCAGTATGTTGTTGTTTAGGTGATGAGCCTGTAGGCTGGTTTGAACCTGTAGAGGTTTTACTAGGTAAAAACGAGGAGTAAGGTGGTTTACCATTGCCACAACTCACAGAGTTGAAAGAGTATGCTTATCAGCATGCCAGGCCCTCCGAAAAGCACTCACTTTCCACCCTGAAAATGACACGTTTACTTCATTCACCCCACAGAGTCTGGCTTCATAGTGAAATTCATTACTCTCAGAGGAGATAACTCTGACTAGTGTCTTTTACACCTCTACCTCTTCTGTTCTTAAATAGTTCTGTCATATAAATAGCTGACTATGTAATAAGAAACAGAACTATTTTTTTAGCCTTGGACCAAACAGATAGAGTGAAATTAATTTATACACTCCACCTGTCCGTTTTGGGCATCTCCTCAGTATACTGCAGTGCACCATTATAACTTAACATAGTTGTCATTCTTTCTTCACTAGCCCAACATACACCACATAGACACGAATAACACATAAAAATACATAAAACAACAACATAAACATCACCCAGTGTAGTATTTACAGCCTTCCTTCACAGTATCCTGTACAGTTTTTCTTTAATTTTAACACATCTGTGAAACAGATCAACCCCTCCTTTTATTTCATTGGCTGTAGCTATACATCTATTGATTGGAGCTATTTTACTATCATAGCGTTAATTATTTGCCTATAACAGACAGGTGGAGTGTTAAATTATTTACACTCAATCTGTTAGTTGCAGGGCTAAAATAAATAGTTCTATTTCTTATCACATGGTCAGCCAATTAAATGACTGAATCATTTAACAACAGAAGAGGTAGAGGTGTACTGTGACACTAATCAGAGTTATCTCCTCTGAAAGTAATGGATTTCATTATACAGTTGGACCCTGTGGGGAAGGAAGTGAAAGTGTCATTTACAGAGTGGAAAATATATGCTTTTCAGAGGACTCAGCATGCTGATAAGTGTATTTTTCCACTCAGTGAGTTGTGGCAATGGTAAACCACCTCACTTCTCGTTGTTACTTAGTAAAACCTCTACAGGTTCACCAGCCTACAGGCTGATGCCTAAACAAAAAATAACAGTATTTATTATATTCGCTTACCGCGGTTTTACTAACCGCGGTAACCCTCCAGAACGTAACCCCCGCGGATAACGAGGCATTACAGTATTACTACTTACATTAAACCTGAATGGCCAATACTTGTTATTCTTTTACTTTATATAGGTTATTTTGTGTCGGGGTTTTTTAAAATGTAATTTTCATTCAGGCTATTTTGTTGTTTAGGTCATCAGCGTGTAGGCTGGTTTGAACCTGTAGAGGTTTTACTAAGTAAATCGAGGAGTGAGGTGGTTTACCATTGCCACAACTCACTGAATGGAAAAGTACACTTATCAGCATTTCAGGCCCTCTGAAAAGCATATATTTTCCACGCTGCAAATGACACTTTCACTTCATTCACCACAGGGTCTGGCTGTATAATGAAATTCATTACTTTCAGATGAGATAACTCTGATTAGTGTCACCTAATACACCTCTACCTCTTCTGTTGTTAAATGATTCAGTCATTCAATTGGCTGATCATGTGATAAGAAACAGAACTATTTATTTAGCCTTGCAACTAACATAATTGAGTGTAAATAATTTGACACTCCACCTGTCTGTTATGGGCAATCAGACTATTATTAAAAAGAAAACAAATTACCTTAGATATTTACGTATTAGTTTACTTTGATGACCTTTCCAAAATAAGATTAAACATAAAAATAAAAACTTTTTTAATATACCATCACCAAAAATTCGAAATGAATTTTCATTCAGATTAAAGCAAGTTGCCTATATATAGATACTCAATCATAGGTTCAATATCTATTATCTCCCCCCACCCTACATATTTCAACCAATCAAAACACAGTTACATCACATTGCCACTTCCAAAATAAACACTCAACTTCAAAAACCATTCACCTACCCAGTATTATCAAACCAGATGTTAACCATAAAATTTACTATCAAATTCTAATATTACGAAAGACAATTACTGTCTAGATATTATTTTTAGTGAATGGTTTACATCTTATAATAAACAAAGTTTTCATTAACCTTCTCCCCATCCCACCGGGTTGGTCTAGAGGTAAAGTCGTCGCCAAAATTAGCTGTTTAACAGCTGATTTTCGGAGACGAAGGTTCCTGGTTCGAATCCTAGTAAAGGTAGTTACTTTCATACGGATTTGAATACTAGACAGTGGTTACCGGTGCACTTTGATGGTTGGAGTTCAATTAACCATACCCTCTCAGGAATGATCGGCCTGGGTCTGTACAACACTACACCTCATTAACACGTCATACACATCATCCTCATCTCATTGGGTCATGGGGTTGCTTATTGTTCTGAACTGAACAGATTGCAACATACACAAATTATAAATAAAAAATTAAAAAAATTATCTCCCCGCCTTTAAGAGAAATTATTTTTTTTTAGCTTTTATTTGTTATCGGGAACTGAACATTGTTGACAACTACCCAATTTGATCGCTGCTTTTTGCTGTATTTTTTGACGTGGATTAGACATGAGTTTGAACAGGGACCCCCAGTAGAGTTTGTTCATGGATGGCTGTCACCTGGTCACCATACAAAGTTTCTTGCCCAACCGGTGTTACTTAACAAATGATAGCGACTTTCTACCAGCTGACTGACTAGGCTGGCCCGGAGGTCTAGAGAATTTAAAATGTTTTTGTTTATTTTTATTAGTTATCCACCGGGTTGGTCTAGAGGTAAAGTCGTCGCCAAAATCAGCTGTTTAACAGCTGATTTTCGGAGACGAAGGTTCCTGGTTCAAATCCTAGTAAAGTTAGTTACTTTTATACGGATTTTAATACTAGACAGTGGTTACCGGTGTACTTTGAAGGTTGGGGTTCAATTAACCATACTCTGTCGGGAATGGTCGGCCTGGGTCTGTACAAGACTACACCTCATATGCACGTCGTACACATCATCCTCATCTCATTGGGTGATGGGGTTGCTTATTGTTCTCAATTGAACAGATTGCAACGTACGTATTAAGATCCTACGTATTAAGTAGGAATTTAAAAAAAAAGTATTAAAAGTAGTAAAAGTATTTGGCCGCAATGCGGCCAATGCCGGCGGCATAGGTAATAAAGTAAATTATAAACAATAACATTTACATTTAATTTTTTTAAAATTTTTAATATCATCGGGACTGTAGTACTTTATAACTAATTATAGAATTTGATAGCTAATTTTTGCTGTATTTTTAACGGTTTAGGGATGAGTTTGATGAGGAACCCGAATAGAGTTTTGTTCACGGATGATACTGTCAGCTGATCACCATACAAAGTCGCTTACCCAACCGATGTTACTTAACAAATAATATCGAATTGGGTTTTGTTCACGAATAACTGTCAGCTGGTCACCATACAAGTTCGCTTACTTAACCGATGTTACTTAAAAAATATTATCGAATTTTTACCAGCTAACTGATTGGGTTGGCCCGAAGGCCACGTTTACATTTGAAATAAAAAGTTATTGTAGTTTATTCTAACAGATGCTAATTATTTTTTTTTATTCCTAATTTGTGTACGTTGCAATCAGTTCAATTCAGAACAATAAGCAACCCCATGACCCAATGAGATGAGGAGGATGTGTAAATGAGGTGTAGTCTTGTACAGACCCAGCCCGACCATTCCTGAGAGAGTACGGTTAATTAAACCCGAACCATCAAAGCACACCGGTAACCACTGTCTAGTATTCAAATCCGTATAAAAGTAACTACATTCACTAGAATTTGAACCAGGAACCTTCATCTCCGAAAATCAGCTTTTAAACAGTTGATTTTGGCGACGACTTTACCTCTAGACCAACCCGGTGGGTTGACCCGAAGGCCACGTTTACATTTGAAATAAAAATTTATTGTAGTTTATTCTAACAGATGCTAATTATATTATTTTAAACAATAATATTTTATGACTATCGACCCATGTGACTACATGCTGATTGTCATGTACTTACCTCATGATTAACTAATTAGGTGACTTTTTTCAAAAAAAAAAAACAATAATTACTAATTCATTAATTCAATGTAGTCGGAATATATTTTTTACAGTAAAATTTAAAGTAAAATAAAACAACGTAAAAAATCCATGTCAATGTGACTTTTTACAATTCATTAATTGTAAGTACTTAATTAAATAAAGAAATTAAAATGATAAAACCTACTAAGTAACAGAATTTTTAAATAAAAATATAAAACGTAAATACTTTGTCAATGAAAAGGTAAACTTTGATACGCAAATTTCCTACGGAATTCAGAATCTAATGAGCTCTTAACTACGTCTTAACGTTCAAAAACCTGTCTTTAACAAAATACATATAATTTTTTATGTTTATATAATTTAAAATTTTATTTTAACTATTAAATTAATAGTTTTATGTATTAAATATTAATCAATATTAAAAAAAAAAAACACGTGGATAAAATTTTTCACTAAGATAAAATGTCAAAACAAAGTTAAATTAATATTTAATAAAAATCCGCAGGTTAAAATCATAAATGATAATTCAATTAAGTAGGTACAAACATTAATTATTTTACAAATTTGAATTGATGAATGAAATATTAATTTAAAATAATTTTGAATAATAATACTTGAATTAAAAAAATATATAAAGAATAAGTTTAAATTACTTACCAAAAAATATGTAATATTTGTTCCTTTTTCTGTAAAAGTTCTTCGATTATGAAAACGAAGAACTAAACACAAAATCGCACGTAAAATTACAAAAATTGCACTTTAATATAATATTAAATTTCACTTTGAACTAATAAAATAAATACATAAAAAAATCACGTAAATATATTATGAATAAATAAATTTAACGTTGCATGTTAAGAATAAACCGGCTTATGTTAAAAAACGTTTAAAACTGCGTGGACATGTACATGCTCGTCGACCGCCTGTTGGAAGACTGTGTCGTTACGACGTTTACAATGAAGTTAGTTCAGTATAATAGTTCACTTAATTGAATACAGAGTGTGTTTCGATAGATAGAGTGAACATGATGTTCACGTGTAAAACATGCTATGGAATTCGACCAATCATATCATAGAATACATAATAAAATTGTTTGCGATTGTTCCGAATGTTTATCTGACTCAATAATACCCTATAAAATAATCTTCCGGATTTTCCTTGCCCAATTACAATTTACTTCCTTTAAACTATGACCTTACGGCTCTTGTAATTTTTAATAATTATTATTATGATAAAACTATTTATAAATTTACATTATTTGCATTAAAAACTATTAGTTAATTAATAGTTACAATTATATATTTTTTATTATTATTATTTTAATGTTTTTAAAACAAACAAATAAGTTAAGAGATAAAAACATATGAAATTACTTATATATAAAAAATAATCATAATTGGCGCCTTTTGTATTTACTTAGGTCAAAGGAAGATGCAATAAAAGTAATTAAAATAAATATAAGTAAAACGTAAACATTAAAAATATTGTACACATGTACAATATTTGTTGTAAGCCTAAGGGCTTACAACAAATTAGCACTAATTACTGTAAATAATAGAAGTTACACCCGCGCTAGGCGCACACTCATTGCTGACTTAGAATTGTACATTAAATAAATATATTTACTTAAGAGGAGCAGACCATTTTCGTTATCCATATTTATCTGCAATACTAACTTAGGTCGATTTTTGTAGGAACCGTTAAAGCTACAAAGCTGAGCTTTGGCACACGTTTCTACAGTACCTTTTTACAAATTTGTACCAGAGCTTTTTACTTTCTCTTGCCTATATGAATATATAGGAAGGAAAGTATTGTTTTCATGTCGATTTTTCGAAATCGAGTTTTCACCGGATCTATACGTTTTCAGACCCCCTGAACCCAAAAAACATGTTTTTAGCGATTGGTCTGTGTGTGTGTGTGTGTGTGTGTGTGTGTGTGTGTGTGTGTGTGTGTGTGTGCGTGCGTGTATGCGCGCGCGCGCGTGTGTGTGTGTGTATGTGTGTGTGAACAGAATATCTCAAGAACGGAACATCGTACGAACTTGAAACTTGAAACTTAAGTTACATACCACTACCGGACGCGACACGAACATTTTCATCAAAATCGGTCAACCGGAAGTAGTAGTTTATTCGTATAATTTTTCACTTTTTTGCGATTTTCTCAAAAACTGGTCCTACGATTTTTTTAAAATCGCCTATTTTACTCAATTTTCTATTTTCTACAAGATAGGGTAGGCGCCATGTTTGCTGAAATTCTCGGTGAGGCTGTTTTCACGTAAAAACGTTGTTTTTTTAAGATTACGGCTTTAATATAAATTTTAGCGCAAAAACTTATATAATAAAAGTTGTAGAGAATTTAAAAACCTACAACTTCTGTTTCAAACATTATTTTGTATGACGCTTAGTTTAGCAGTAATTAGCGATTTTCTGATTTTTTCTCACGAAAACGTGTGAAAAATCGATTTTTTTAAGATTTTGGCCTTAGTATGCATTTTACGACAAAAGTGTATATAACCAAATTTATAGGAAATTTAAAGATCTACAACTTTTATTTAACGTATTTGTCTCTACAGAGCCTAGTTTAGCGTGAAATAGTGATTTTCCGTATTTTTAAGCCAGACTGAGGTTGATTTTCATTTTGAGTGTTTCACTCATGATTAAAATAAGGTTATGTTTATTGAGGTTAGTTTTTTGTTTATTTCTAATATTTTATTACTAATGTTAAATTATATTGTAAATTATTTGCATTGGCAAGAGAAAGTTGTGTGAGTGTTTCACACCAGATTTTTCATTTATCTTTATCCAATCTAAAAATGAATTTTATTCTCAAAAAATTTTCAAATGTAGCCCACATTTTTTTTATGAAAAAGACACCCAAAAAATAAAAACTCCAAAATTTTTGAAATACCTCTGGAGTAAATACACACCTTAGTACTAAAATGTAGTGTGCAAAATTTCACACTCCTAGGTAGGATGGTTCCTGAAATAAGTGTACCTGAAGTCAAAAAATACAATATGCGGAAAATGCGATAATAGTAAAAGCATAATACCGTAACACACCATTATTTATCTTGCTTTACAGCTGATTCCTATGCGTTCTAGAAATTATTTTTTTTATGTGAACGCGATCTCCGTAATTTTAGAGCAGTAACATAATTATATTAATCTCAATTTACAGGAATGAAAAACGTGAAAAAATATCGAAATAAACACTACGTACCACATCAACTAAAAAATTAATTTTTCTCAACAGAAAAAGCAATGAATGTCGTGTTATATATCAATTTAAATAGGAAAAAACGATCTATCTATATTGTAAAATTAAATAATCAATATTTTTTATTAAAATCAGTCTGCTCCCCTTAAGGGGGTCTCTTCTTCTTAGCGTGCCTGTCCGGTTCGAACGCTGGCTGTCATCATGGCTATCTTGGTCTTGTCATCTGCAATGCGGATCAGTTGGGCCGAGCTTTTCCCATACCAGTCTCTCAGGTTAGCAAGCCAGGATATTCTTCTTCGGCCTGGCTGTCTTCTACCATCCAATCTTCCCTGCAGGATGCGCTGCAACAGTTCGTATCTACCGTGGTTCCTCATAATATGACCGAGGTATTGCAACTTGCGACACTTAATGGTGTTTATTACCTCTGGTTCCTTGTTCATCCGACGCAGTACCTCAATGTTGGTCACCCTATCTGTCCATGGTATCCTCAGCATTCCTCTGTACACCCAAAGTTCGAAGGCTTCAAGTTTAGTAGTGGTCGCCCTCGTCAACGTCCAAGACTCCACTCCGTACAGAAGAACGGAAAACACGTAACACCGCAAGAGTCGCAACTTAGTGCCCATAGTGAGATCATGACTCTTAAACGCCGAACTCATTGCGTTGAAAACACTCCTTGCCTTACCAATACGGCACTTGATCTCTTGTGAGTTTTCCCAGGCTTCATTGATAATAGTGCCCAAATACGGATACCATGCTACACGCTCAATTCTTGCATGTTTTATATATAGGTCTACACCAGTTATCGGTCCCCTGCTAATTACCATTAATTTGGTTTTCACGATGTTGATGTCCAGGCCATACTTCTCGCTCACTTCTGTTATCCTGTTCATCAGTCTTTGCAGTCCCTCTATTGTATCAGCGAATACAATCGTGTCATCTGCATATCGTAGATTATTCAGTTTGACACCGTTCACTGAGATACCCTCTTCCACATCCTGCATGGCCTCCTTGAAGATGTGCTCTGAGTAGACGTTGAAAAGTATTGGCGAAAGAATACAGCCCTGTCTAACCCCACGTCGTATTTCGACCTGTTCTGTATGGTCTTCTTCCACTCTCAGCACTTAAGGGGGTAGTCAACCCAAAAAACGAAAATCAAAACTACAGGCTATAATTTATCATTATTTATTTTAAATGAAAGAGTAACTTATTAGTAATGATCTACCATTTAAACCAAGCCAAAAAATTAATTACAGCCCCTAATGTTGGGGTAAGGTTGGAAAAGCGGGCTTTTACGGGCAATCAAATATCTCAGGAACCAAGAAAGATATCAACATGATTCTTATGCTACAAAATACAGAAAATTGCTGTCTATTATCTGTTGTATGCTCTTGTGTGTATTATTTCTTACAAGAAATTTATTGAAGAAAAACCATATTTTCAAAAACATATATTTTATTTATTCACAAATTATTTTTTAACTAAATCCCTATTAAGGTTTTTGTAATAATCATTCCACAGATAATAGAGCAAGAAATTATGAACATTTGAAAAAAAAACATCATCCAAATATCTCCAATACAAACCAAAATATTTAATTCCCAAGAATGTACAATGATGCTAAAACCATATTTCCGGAAAACTTGAAGTTGAAGGAATAATATCACTCGCCTTGCTAGTTGAGCTTTATTTTAAACAGATGGTTTTTATAACTTTTGGTCAACGTACAAACAAAGTAAACAAATGTTGTGATTCAGAAAATATTTAACTTCAAATAGGCCCTAAATGGAAAAACAATCGAAATTTTAAAAAAATCATCTTGTTAAGTTCACTACTCCCTTAATATTTTGTAGGTATCACTTTATAAATAATGCAGATTTTCCATAGTAAACTTTTTGGGAAGTTACAGAAATAATATTTTATTTTTTTTTAGGGTAGTTACCCCTTTTTGCCCTATAAGAAAAAGTAGTTTAACCCTTTATAGGGCAGTATTACGGGGAAAAATATACATGTGGTAAAATGTTTATTTTTGTTTTATAGGGATTTGAATAATGTAAGTTATTTCTAGTACCAGAACAGTAAGATATTTCTTTTTTTTATGTCAAGCCCTGGTAAGTATACTTACCAAGGAATGTTTATTGAAATGGGGATCACATAATATTTAGTGGTAAGAATGCTTATTAAAACACCTTGTAGCCCTCCCTATATAACAGCAAAATGTAGCGAATAACTTATTACTTTCTCTTGCCTATATGAATATATAGGAAGGAAAGTATTGTTTTCATGTCGATTTTTCTAAATCGAGTTTTCACCGGATCTATACGTTTTCAGACCCCCTGAACCCAAAAAACATGTTTTTAGCGATTGGTATGTGTGTGTGTGTGTGTGAACAGAATATCTCAAGAACGGAACATCGTACGAACTTGAAACTTGAAACTTAAGTTACGTACCACTACCGAACTCGACACGAACATTTTCATCAAAATCGGTCAACCGGATATGGTAGTTTATTCGTGTAATTTTTCACTTTTTGCGATTTTCTCAAAAACTGGTCCTACGATTTTTTTTAAAATCGCCTGGTTTACTCAATTTTTATTCTCTTCAAGATAGGGTAGGCGTCATGTTTGCTGAAATTCTGGGTGAGGCTGTTTTCACGTAAAAACGTTGTTTTTTTAAGATTACAGCTTTAATATGCATTTTAGCGCAAAACTTTATATAATAAAAGTTGTAGAGAATTAAAAATTCTACACCTTTTATTTCAAACAATTTTTTGTTTAACGCTTAGCTTAGCGGTAATTTGCGATTTTCTGTTTTTTTTCTCACGAAAATGTGTGAAAAATCTATTTTTTTAAGATTTCGGCCTTAGTATGCATTTTACGACAAAAGTGTATATAATTTAATTTATAGAAAATTAAAAGATCTACAACTTTTATTTAAAGCATTTTTCTCTACAGAGCCTAGTTTAGAGAGAAAGAGTGATTTTCCGTATTTCTAAGCCAAACTGAGGTTGATTTTCATTTTGCATCATTCACTCATGATTAAAATAAGGTTATGTTTTTGAGGTTAGTTGTTTGTTTATTTCTAATATTTTATTAATAATTTTAGGTTTATTGTTAATTATTTGCATTGGCAAGAGAAAGTTGTGTGAGTGTTTCACACCAGATTTTTTTAACTTTATGTTAGCATGAATGGTTGCTTTCCCGTAAAAAACTGGAATTTTCTAAGCACTGTACAAAAGTAACAACAAACTAACATGGGAGCGTACGCTGGTATGAGTCCTTACCACATTCGTGTAACTCCCAAAAGGGCCAAAAGGGCCTTTTGGGCCGGCCCGTGGTGTAGTGGTCAGCGCAACTGGCTACTATGCCGGGGTCTTGGGTTCGATTCCCGGTCAGGTCTGGTATTTTTTCATCTGTAAATCACCACATAGCCTATCATTACCTACGCACAAGCCCAAGGCTTATGTAGGCATCATCACTCAATAAAAAAAAGCTAATTTCAATATGTGGATAGCCTACTTACCAGAGAATATCTATAAAACCATAAAATGCCAATAAGGTTCAACTGCATAGCTTATTCTTAAAAAAAAATCGACCTTATTGCCAGTGGTAAGTATACATACCATAGATAGACGTATAAAGGGTTAAAGGGGATTCTCATTCTCATCCCAATCTTACTTTTTCTCGTATACTGCAATTTTAGATCACATGAAATTATTTTAGACGTTACTGGAAGCTCTTTTTGCAGCTCATATTCTGCATTCGTTCACTGTAGGTTTTTCTCCTTTCTTCTGTCCACACAGCATATAATCAAACACCCTTTGACCTCCTGATGTATTTTGTTTTACAATCCAGCCTCAACTCTTCTTGGCTGTAATTATGCACTAAAAGAGCAATATTTGAGTCGTGAATTCGTTCACTTTTATCAATTTCCCATTTAAACTTAATTTGACAAAAAAAAGAAGAGTCCCTCGAAATATCTAGTTTGTACTTTGGTACTTTTAATTAAATGCAATTCTGTATTTTTTAATATTTTTATTGTTATGATTATTATTTTACTATTTAATTAAACGTAAAAACAAGATGATCACGTTTAAAAAACATCACAGAACGATCACGTTTTTCTACTAATAAAAAATAAAATGTAGTGCATAAAAAAAATAATAATAATGGTTTTAAAGGTCATAAATATTCATGACCAATGTAATTCATAAAAAAATATAGCCTATCATCTCATTACTGATAACCTATTTGTTTACTTGTAACTTATATTTTGATCTTAATTTAAACCTAATTATTTCATTATCAGATTGTGTCGAAAGGAAAAGAATTAAAAGTAAATAAAAAAATATATAACGCCTACAAATTTGATTTTTCCTATTTTCTAAAATTTAATTTGCAATTTTAATAGAAAAAATCTGGTGTGAATCACCAGATTCCGTGATTCAGTGATGGCCAGAATCACACAATGTATCACTACTATCAAGAAAGAAATTCTTTTACGCTATAAAAAGTTTCACTGATTAAGTAATTTTTCAAATTTTTTAAAAGGAATGTAAATGATCACAAAATTTTAAAAATTGGGGTAATTTATTCATGAATTTTCTCTCTGCATATGAAGGTTTTTGTTTAAACAATTTTGTGGAGTGATTAGTCATATAACAATCATTTCTGTTTCTCGTGTTATGATCATTGTGAGCATTGGAATTCTGCATGAAATTATTATTTTGCCTAACATACATCCCCTCAAAAATGGGCAATCAGCTAGTATTTATCAGCAGAACAACCCTTATCTCTATTTTTGAACAAAAACTAACTTATGCAGGTAGAAAATATATCAATAAATTGCCACAAGGTTTAAAAAGTTGTGACAATTTAAGTCATTTTAAAAAACAAGCTAAAACAATATTTGATTGATGAAACATTTTACAGTGTGCACGAATTCCTTTCTAAATAGTTTTGATTGAAAAATATTTAACTTGTAATTAAACAAATATTGTGTACTATTTGATACAAAGGGGTTCATGACAAGCCTACTGAGTTAAGCAGTAGCAGGAAAAATTATTGGTAAGTGATGAATTTATCATTGTGTTTGATTTTTTTATTTATAATTTTGTGTGATATTTGATTCACTGGGGTTCATGACAAGCCTACTGAAGTAAACAGTAACAAAAACAATTTTTTGGTGGTAAGTGATGAATTTATCATTGGTGATAAACTGAAAGTTTATCAGTTTTATCTTGACATGTCCTATACTCCCTTTGGAGTCTCCTGGATGCAAGGAAAAAATCTGGTGTGAAGCACTCACACAACTTTCTCTTGCCAATGCAAATAATTAACAATAAACCTAACATTAGTAATAAAATATTAGAAATAAACAAAAAAGTAACCTCAAAAACATAACCTTATTTTAATCATAAGTAAAAGACGCATAATGAAAATCAACCTCAGTTTGGCTCAAAAATAGGGAAAATCACTCTTTCACGCTAAACTAGGCTCTGTACAAAAACATGTTTGGAATAAAAGTTGTAGATCTTTTTATTTCATATAAAATTTATTATATACACTTTTGTCGTAAAATGCATACTTTGGCCAAAATCTTAAAAAAAATCGATTTTTCACACGTTTTCGTGAGAAAAAAACAGAAAATTGCTAATTATTGCTAAACTAAGCGTTATACAAAAAAATGTTTGAAGTAAAAGTTGTAAAATTTTAAATTCTTTACAACTTTAATTATATAAACTTTTGCGCTTAAATGCATAATAAAGCCGTAATCTTAAAAAAAACAACGTTTTTACGTGAAAACAGCCCACCAAGAATTTACAAACATGGCGCCTACCCTATCTTGTAGAAAATAAAAAATTAAATAAACCAGGCGATTTTAAAAAAATCGTAGGACCAGTTTTTGAGAAAATCGCAAAAAAGTGAAAAATTATACGAACAAACTACTGCTTCCGGTTGACCGATTTTGATGAAAATGTTCGTGTCGGGTCCGGTAGTGGTATGTAACTTAAGTTTCAAGTTTCAAGTTCGTACATTGTTCCGTTCTTGAGATATTTTGTACACACACACACACGCACACACACACACACACACACACACACACAAACAAACACAAACACACACACACACACACACACACACACACACACACACACACACACACACACACACACACACACACACACAGACCAATCGCTAAAAACATGTTTGTGTGGGTTCAGGGGGTCTGAAAACGTATAGATCCGGTGAAGAGTGTATTTGCTGTGATGGACATGAAAACAATACCTCCTTCCTATACATTCATATAGGCAAGAGAAAGTAAAAAATTGAAATTCTGCAACATTCTGCAAAAATTGAAATTTTGCCTAACATACAAAATCACCTCAAAAATTGGCAATCAGCTAGTATTTATCAGCAGAACAACCCTTATCTCTATGTTTGAACAAAAACCAACTTATGCAGGTAGAAAATATAGATCAATAAATTGCCACAAGGTTTAAAAAGTTGTGACAATTTAAGTCATTTTAAAAAAAAGCTAAAACAATATTTGATTGATGAAACATTTTACAGTGTGCACGAATTCCTTTCTAAATAGTTTTGATTGAAAAATATTTAACTTGTAATTAAACAAATATTGTGTACTATTTGATACAAAGGGGTTCATGACAAGCCTACTGAGTTAAGCAGTAGCAGGAAAAAATTATTGGTAAGTGATGAATTTATCATTGTGTTTGATTTTTTTATTTGTAATTTTGTGTGATATTTGATTCACTGGGGTTCATGACAAGCCTACTGAAGTAAGCAGTAGCAAAAACAATTTTTTGGTGGTAAGTGATGAATTTATCATTGGTGATAAACTTTCAGTTCATCAGTTTTATCTTGACATGTTCTATACTCCCTTTGGAGTCTCCTAAATGCAAGGGGAAAAAAGAAAAAAAAGAAAAAGTCAGATAACTGAGGCATACTCCAAATGAGTACGAGCCTATGGAACCATCAGCTTTGTAAAGTAGAATGCACGACTCAATATTCTATTAAAACTTTTCGCAACCCAATTTACGATACTTTTTTTTAACTACAATAGGTCAATTTCATAACATGTCCCTTCAGAAATATAAATAAATAATGTAATTTCAGCAAAAATATATTTTTTCTTAAAAATGTTAATTTTAAATTTTTTATCATTAGGCTATGATTAACGGTCAAGTGTATAACCTACCGTGACCCAAAATCGACAAAAATGTTGAAATTTATGATAAAATTTTATTTCGTAAGATTTATTATATAAATATTTCAAATATTTATTAGTGAAAGGAAATTTGAATAAATATTTCCGGATCATTTAATTGTAAGATCATAGTTTAAAAATGTTTTTCTGGGTAGTTGAAAAATGAACTCACAGATGACGTAGGCCTACAATATAAATATACTAAAATTATAATGACAAAGCTTGGTTTTTGTGCAGGCTAATTCCAAAGCTACTGTACGGATTTTCATGAAATTTTGACAGCATATTTGTATTTATATTCACAGCAACATTTTATGTTTAATTTTTCAAAAATGATAACCCTAAGGGCCCTAATGCAGATTTTCATAAATAAGCTTGTGTTACATTATGTGTACGTATTGTTGTTAAAGTAGGGTTGATTAGGGGTGGGGGGTTGATGTAGCTACAGTCCAGCCTCTGTACTTATTGTTGTTAAAGTAGATGGAAGGGGGGGGAGGTAGATGTATAGTCCAGCCTCTCTTAGTTTGCTCCTAATGTAAACAAATAATGACGTCACTGAGCATGCGCATTATATCTAAATATGTACACGCTGATTAAAAAGTAACAACAAAATACTTTGAAAAGTATTTAAATACAAAATACTTTTAAAAGTACTTTTATAAATGAAATTGTTAGGCTTACATCATATAATGACTGATGTTTTTAGTATTTTAAGTACTTATAATTTAAATAATAGTTAACTTAATAGGAATAAGACATCTGTAAAGTGGTAGACTCTAGCGTGCACCCTGTAGTAGGTGGCTTTTCTTTGTTGACAGTAGGAGCAAACTAACAACGGCTGAACTGTAGCAAGAGACGTACGCAAGGGAATCAAAACGTTGTATGTGTGTGCGTGCGCGTTGGAGTATACAGTCAATCTAGCAGCTACAGAATTTCTATTAGTACCGCACTCTCAGAGGAGCGGTAGTGCATTAACTCGAAATATTTTCATTTTTTTGTTTCACAAAATGAGAACCATGAGTTTGTAGTAAAAATTCTTAATAATATATATTAGTAAACATTGTAACAATATACAAATTTTACTATATTTAAAAGCTTTTGCAAGCACCTGATATTTTTACTTTCTCTTGCCTATATGAATATATAGGAAGGAAAGTATTGTTTTCATGTCGATCACAACAAATACACTCTTCACCGGATCTATACGTTTTCAGACCTCCTGAACCCAAAAAACATGTTTTTAGCGATTGGTCTGTGTGTGTGTCTGTGTGTGTGTGTGTGTATACAAAATATCTCAAGAACGGAACATCGTACGAACTTGAAACTTAAGTTACATACCACTACCGGACCCGACACAAACATTTTTATCAAAATCGGTCAACCGGAAGTAGTAGTTTATTCGTGTAATTTTTCACTTTTTTGCGATTTTCTCAAAAACTGGTCCTACGATTTTTTTTAAAATCACCTCATTTACTCAATTTTTTATTCTCTACAAGATAGGGTAGGCGCCATGTTTGCTGAAATTCTGGGTGAGGCTGTTTTTACGTAAAAACATTTTCTTTTTAAGATTGCGGCTTTAATATGCATTTTAGCGCAAAACGTTATATACTAAAAGTTGTAGAGAATGTAAAATTCTACAACTTTTATTTCAAACATTTTTTTGTATAACGCTTAGTTTAGCGGTAATTAGCAATTTTCTGTTTTTTTCTCACGAAAACGTGTGAAAAATCGATTTTTTTAAGATTTCGGCCTTAGAATGCATTTTACGACAAAAGTGTGTATGACAAAATTTGTAGAGAATTAAAAGATCTACAACTTTTATGTAAAGCTTTTTTTTGTACAGTGCCTAGTTTAGCGTGAATGAGCGATTTTCCGTATTTTAAGCCAAACTGAGGTCGATTTTAATTTTGCGTTTTTCACTAATGTTTTTTGAGGTTAGTTTTTTGTTTATTTCTAATATTTTATTACTAATGTTAGGTTTATTGTTAATTATTTGCATTGGCAAGAGAAAGTTGTGTGAGTGTTTCACACCAGATTTTTACTCTCAGAAACTTCTTTGTTTCCTCAAAACTTGACATTTTGTGTTTATACGTACAGTATGCACGAGCAGTGCGATGCTAAACACATGTTTTGCGTGCGAAGCCGCGACGGGGCATGCTAGTTATTTATTATAGTCTACAGGGTGATTCAAAACTATACGCAATCTCTTGGGATCTCATTCTATAGCTAAAAATAAGAAAAAAAGTTCATATAAACATATGCCTGAAAACGCTTAGTTAGCGAGTTACGGCTAACGAAAAATTTCACCTATAACTCTGTACCCTCGGTGAAGTAACGCCGTATAAAAATGTTAAAGGTAATTACAATGATACAAATACGATTGTTTCTTATGTTTTTTAATCTGAAAAATTGAATAAAATTGGTTCCAGAGCTGTAAATGCAATACTTTCAGAGATATCTTACATAAAACACAAGAATTGGTGCAAAGAAATAACACATTTTTGTGTTTAATGTAAGATTACTTCCATAAATGGTAAATAAAGGTGTATTTTTTTCTTAAATAAATTTGTAGAAAATTTAATTCTGAAAAGATTCATGTGAATTACTCAGGAAAAAAATTAATAATAGATATTGAAATTTCGCTAAAATCAAAACGCACATTTTTAACTGCATAACATAAATTAGGTTGGGGGTAACAGCTGATCATTATCAGCTGTTACTCCCAACTTACATATTAGTTAATATTTTATGCAGTTAAGAATGTGCGTCTGTTTTGATTTTTTGAGACAGGGCTAAAATATTATTGGTAAGAAATTCTACAAAATTAATTAAAATTTGAAATACATTATTTTTTCAAAATTACTTCGTATATTTTTATAAAACTTTTAAAAACAATAATATTGAAAAATAAATAATTCGTTTCCTAGTTTAAATTCGTTTTTATTTATTTATGTAGCGTATTTTGGAAGACAAAAGTTTATTCAAGTATATTTAGTTAGGCCTTAAGAACCCATGTACCTGAGAGATACATAATTAGATGATAAAATAATACAGTAGAACGTCAATAATCCGGATTAATTGGGACCGGACGCTATCCGGATTATCAAATTATCCGGATTGAAACACCCCATAAAATTGCCAGTAGACGTCTTTTAAAGTAAGAAAAGTACAGTAGCTAAATTCGATTATATTTGACATGATTTGTTAACAGAAATGTGAAGCGGGTAAGTAAAACTACGAAATAAATTATTGTTATGTATAAAGAACTAATTTATATTTAACGAATTTTGTAATTGTAGTCTACATATAAAAGAGTGATAGCTACATAATAAGCTTTGGCACTATATTGTACTCAAAGGACTCTTATTATTTTGATGATTTAAGACAATTAATTTAATTTGTGCAATAGACAATGCTTTAAAAGACAATTACAACATGTATAAAGCGTTACTTATTATTTACCGTTTGTTCGACTTTTTAAAAAAAATCACTAATGGATGTTTGAACTGCAGTAACCTACGATAAATTAATTCCCATTTTTCGCCAGAATTGAATCCGGATTTTCGACGTCCGAATTATTGACGCTCTACTGTAAATAAAGACCGCTACAGGATCTATGCCTTATTGTTCTGCAGATTTCACGATGAATAAGTGAATTGATTTACACGATATACAAATTGAGTTTTTTTTTTTTTTAGCTTTTATTTGTTATCGGGAACTGTACTTTGTTGACAACTACCCAATTTGATCGCTGCTTTTTGCTGTATTTTTTGACGTGAATTAGACATGAGTTTGAACAGGGAACCCCAGTAGAGCCCGTCCATGGATGGCCGTCAACCGGTCACCATACAAAGTCGCTTGCCCAACCGGTGTTACTTAACAAATAATAGCGACTTTCTACCAGCTGACTGACTGGGCTGGCCCGAAGGCCAAATTGAGTTAAAAAAAAAATTAACCCACCGGGTTGGTCTAGAGGTAAAGTCGTCGCCAAAATCAGCTGTTTAAATAGCTGATTTTCGAAGACGAAGGTTCCTGGTTCAAATCCTAGTAAAGGTAGTTACTTTTATACGGATTCGAATGCTAGACAGTGGCTACCGGTGTACTTTAATGATTGGGGTTCAATTAACCATACTCTCTCAGGAATGGTCGACCTGAGTCTGTACAAGACTACACCTCATTTACACGTCATACACATCATCCTCATCTGATTGGGTGATGGGGTTACTTATTGTTCTCAATTGAACAGATTGCAACGTACACACATTAGGGATTACAAAAAAAAAATTGCATCGGCCGGGAATCGAACCCGGGCCGCCCGCGTGGCAGGCGAGCATTCTACCACTGAACCACCGATGCTATACAATTTCGTGATTAATCCTAATAGACTAAGACAGGTAAACCCATCTATATCTTAACATAATGATGATTCACACCAGGGATTAGTTTTATTTTGATTCTTTATTGAATAAATGTAGGTGTTAAAATATTCTTAAAGTAAAATCATACAGTAAATGACTTAATATAAGTAATCTCACCCCATGTAATTGAACCAACAATCCGCCAATTCAAGGTACGTGCCAAAATATTTTTGGCTAATCTGTAGTAAATAGTCGTTAACACTAAAAAAAAACACACAAACACTGGTTCCAATAGAGAATTATTTACATCTTACAAATTTATTGATCACAATTTTTAAAATTGTGATCTAACATTTCTCTATGTCCAGTGGTGGATTACCCAATAGGCACTACTAGGCACGTGCCTAGGGGCCCCCAATGGCCAGGGGCCCCCGACAAAATAAAAAAAAATAAAAAATTTGGAACAAAAATTGAAAACTTAAAAAAAAATTTGGAAAAAAATTGAAAATTTAAAAAAAAATTTGGAAAAAAAAATTTGATTGAACAAATGACAAAATTGTAAAATATTAATACATTTTCAATCGTAAAAATATTCAATTGTTGAACTTAATGACATGATTGTGTATGATTACATTAAATTTATAGTACATTTATAATACATTTTCTGGGGCCCCTAAAATATAAATAAATAAATTCGCAAACACGTTTTTACGAATGCATAAATTCGCGCGTTTTTTATTTCGGTGGCGCTACTACATGGGGGTGTTATGAGTTTGACAAAGGACAAAATATAAATTAATATTATTGTTATGATTTTTTTCTTTGTTTTATTCTGAATCTGAAATTGTATAAAAAAACGTTATTACATTTTAAAATTTTACGAAAACCTGCTTGGATGACAAATAAATTCAATTGATTCGCGCGGAAACTAGTCGATGCTTGTATAGGAGTTATCGGTCTAAACTGTAAACAAAAATTGTAAGCAAAGTGGGGGGGGGCCCCTCATTTGCCATTGCCTAGGGCCCCAACAAGTATTAATCCGCCTCTGTCTATGTCCGTCCTCACACCGAAATATCATAAACTACAAGAGAACGGAACAAACGATTTTCGGATTCGTAATTTTCACAAAAAGTTGTTATTGTTTAGGTGATCACCCTGTAGGCTGGTTTGATCCTGTAGAGGTTTTACAAAGTCAAACGAAGAGTGAGGTGGTTTACCATTGCCACAACTCACTGAGTGGAAAAGAACGCTTATCAGCATGCCGGGCCCTCTAAAAAGCACATATTTTCCACTCTGCAAATGATACCTTCACTTCATTCACCACAGGGTCTACCTGTATAATGAAATTTATAACTTTCAGAGGAGATAACTCTGATTAGTGTCACAGTACACCTCTACCTCTTCTGTTCTTAAATGATTCAGTCATTTAATTGACTGACCATGTGAAAAGAAACAGAACTATTTATTTTAGCCCTGCAACGAACAGATTGAGTGTAAATAATTTGAAACAAAAAGTTAATGGGCTTAAATTGAATTTAAATTTCCGTTTTTAACCGAAAGTGGCTCAAAACCGGAAGACGAGAAATCAAAGTCGGAATTTGGAAACAAAGTTAGTGTTATTAGATTCGTCTTAAAGAGTAGGTACAGAAATCACTAATGGTTTTGTCATAGGTCAAAGGTAGGCCTTTTAAAAATTGCCACTAGCTGTGATTTTTTTTTTGGTTTAACACGTTGACTGCCACACTAAATTTTGTGACACTTACAGCTGGGCCATCGTACTTTTTTTCAAATTTTATTCATTTTTCTTCTTACTTCACTTAATTTATTTAATAACAACTATTTTTTTTGGTAAAATAAAGTTGTGATAAACTTTTGGGTAACATGACCTGCTGGAATGATTGTACATTTCAGAGTCATGTGATCCCTTTTTGTGTCACAATAAAAAATGTAATAAACAACTGGGTTAAGTTACAAAGTTTTAGACTATTTCAATCAACCAAAATAAGCAAAAGAATTAATAAAATTAAAAATAATAGCAGCATTCTAGTACAGGACAACAAGGAAAACTACCCACATACGAAATATCCTATTATTTGAAAAAGGCCAACTATTTGGAAAGTTTAAGTGTACAATGTCACTCTGAAGCCGTAGCTTTCCAAACCACATTACACGGCTTAAAAATGAGTCAATGTACAGTGACTCATTTTTAATGCACGTGGCCCATTTTCAAAGACAACTGTGACACATATTTGAGTCACATAGCAGTCAACGTGTTAACATCTGACTGTTTTGCAAATTACTGCTAATGCAGACGGTGAAGGATGAAATGATTTTTGTACGTATGAAAAAAATGCCGTACCTGAATGGGATTCGAACCCAAGACCGCACGATGAGAGGCGAGCACGTTACCAACTACGCCAATGAGGCCGGCACACCAGCTGTCTCATTAAAGGGATTTTTTGTATTATTGTTTCCTCAACATGATTAAAAACCGTTAAAAAATATAAAAAACACTTGAAATTTTAGATAGGCTAATGACAAGCAATTGTTTATTCTTGGCTTCACAAAGATGAGCCAAATTGTTTTATTTGTTTACAGTTTCACTCGACATATTTGAGGCGACCCTGTGAGGAATCATTAAACATTATTGGGCACGAGACCCTCTCGCAGAAAATCACTGACCAACGTAACAGATTACAATGAGGTAATTATTGCTACTTTCATCAAGTAAAAACATATGTTTATTTTAAACTTAATGTATTTTTTAAATGCCCATAACAAACAGGTGGAGTGTCAATTTATTTACACTCAATCTGTCCGTTGCAGGGCTAAAATAAATAGTTCTGTTTCTTATCACATGGTCAGCCAATTATATGACTGAATCATTTAACAACAGAAAAGGTAGAGGTGTAAAAGACACTAATCAGAGTTATCTCCTCTGAAAGTAATGAATTTCATTATACAGCCAGACCCTGTGGTGAATAAAGTGAAGGTGTCATTTGCAGAGTGGAAAATATGTGCTTTTTAGAGGGCCTGGCATGCTGATAAGCGTAATTTTCACTCAGTGAGGAAGGCAACGGTAAACCACCTCACTCCTCGTTTTACTTAGTAAAACCTCTAGAGGTTCAAACCAGCCTTTTGGCTGATGACCTAAACAACGCATTTTTTAAATACTGTTATAAAAATTAATCGTTCGTAAATTTTCGAATAATTAAGTAAAAAAATAGTACAACACAACATTTTAAATTCTACCTTTGTGCGTAATATTTTTAATAGCTTAATTTAGCGGCAGTTAAAAACATTAATTGTGTAAAATAAATAATTAATACAGTGGAAACCCCCTTTTCCGGATCAATTGTGACCTAGGGTAAGCCGGATATGAGAAAATCCGGTTATGGAAAATACAAAAAGGGATGATTGAATTTCTGAAATACAGTACATTATATATTATTATTATTATTTGCGAATACTCCCTTGAAATGGAAGGCGCTAAGCAAATACTTCGTTTTGTTTTTCATTTTTTGTTTTTCTTATCTTGCCAATACAGTTTCATTCTTATGCTGTGTTGCTTTTTTCGTTCCTCATCCCATTTTGGCCTGTATGGCTTCGGTTCCTTTGGCTGTAGTGTAACTTCCCATTTGTTGATTTTGCTTCTAAAGCTATCTCTGTCGAAAATTTCCTCCGTTTCAATATTCGCCTCCTGTAGGTCACCCTTGGTTTGTGTTACCCAGTTTGTTGTTGATTGCCACTTAGTAATTTGATCGAGAATCTGTCTTGTTAATCTGTGTGTCGGTAATCTCTATATGTGTCCGTAGAATTTCGCTCTTCTCTTTCTCTTATCAATTTCGATATTAGAGAATTTTTCTGTCGTTTCTATCTTCTGTAACCTGTATCCGTCTTTGGTCTGTCTTGGTCCTAAAATTTTCCTGATTATCTTTCTTTCCTCTTTCTTGATGTCTTCCATTTCGTTTCTTTTATCTAAAGCTAAAGTCTCGCTTGCATACAATGCTGCTGGTTTCACAATGCCTGATTTTCAGGCACTGTCTATATATATATTATTATTATTAATTCGTTGATCGACCGACTAAGGATCACGTTAAGCACTATGCATTTTGGTCTCTTCTTCTCAGGATGTGATTCCTCTTATCTGCCCAAAAAGCCTTCATTCGTTCGGAATGCTCCTTTCTTCTCTCATCCGTCCACCTCCCACCAGTACCCTCTCTTCTTGCAGATTGCACAGGAAGACTTATCCTTTTGTCATTTGTCTTCTGCCTAAATTTGTCTCTATCGTAAATGTCCTCTTCTTCAACTCGAAGTTTTATATATATATATATATATATATATATATATATATATATACACACACACAATGGATGTACACAATTCAAAAACACCAAGTTGTCAATTACAATTTACATAATATGTAGGCTATATTTATTTGCAAAACGTATTACAGTATACAGTAAGTCAAAAAAGATAAAAATATGTTTGTACTGTACAGTATTAAGTTTTACTCACACATACACAAGATATGTACAGTTGTAGGTGTATACGTAACGCGATCTTGCATTTCTACAAACTTTGTTATGAGGTTCGTAACAAACGCCAACGTAACTTAATACGTAATCGATGTATTTATACAAACTTAATAATATTAACGTAATAATCCAGATAGTTATGTTATTTAAGTAATGTTCATCGTATTTTTATAATTCCTTTAACAATTTTACCCATGCCATATTAATTTAGTTAATTTAGGCCTATTTTATTGTGTCCGGATATGGGAGGATCCGGATAACGGTAATCCGGATAAGGGAGTATCTACTGTAATGTTATAAGTTCGAAGTTAGACTAGTTATGTTTTATTTCTTAATTTAAATTGGCATCAAGTGGTTGGTTATAAGCGACTATATTGTGACAATATCGAAGACGAATAAGGTTCAAGAAATTTCTATTACTTAATAACATAAAATGTTAAAAGAGTAGATAATAGAGTGAAAAAGTAACAATAGGGTCAGTTATAAAAGGATACCTATTTATAAAAGGTCTTTGTTGGACAACTATTTATGCAAGAGTCGGTTGATTACCTGTAACACCTTTTATTCTATTTACAATAGATATCTGCCCATAACAGACAGGTGGAGTGTCAAATTATTTACACTCATTCTGTTCGTTGCAGGGCTAAAATAAATAGTTCTGTTTCTTATCACATGGTCAGTCAATTAAATGACTGAATCATTTAAGAACAGAAGAGGTAGAGGTGTAAAAGACACTAATCAGAGTTATTTCCTCTGAAAGTAATGAATTTCACTATACAGCCAGACCCTGTGGTGAATGAAGTGAAGGTGTCATTTGCAGGGTGGAAAGTGAGTGCTTTTCGGAGGGCCTGGCATGCTGATAAGCATACTCTTTCAACTCAGTGAGGAAGGCAATGGTAAACCACCTTACTCCTCGTTTTTACTTAGTAAAAACCAGCCTTTCGGCTGTTGACCTAAACAACAATAGATATATTTACTTGTTTACAACAGTTAAGGACGTTTCCAGTAAAAAGGGTTTTTTGTTCTTTATTATTTGTCTCGAATTTCTCTGTTTTGCTAGAATTATCTTTTTGATCCAACTATATAAAGAGGCGGTCAGTTAGTTAGTATCCGTTTGATCTTTGACGAGTGTTTATTGAGTGGCTATCGGTGCGTAGTACAGGTTACGTATCCGAGCATTGTAGTGGTTAGCATTGCTGTTATATTATCTTGTGTATGTGCATTATATTCAGTTTTTGTGTATAATTATTGTAAGTAGTACTAAGTAAATTATTTAAGTTATTTATTGTAATACTCCATTATAATTAGTTTACTTATTTATTTTGTAAATATTTTAATTGTAATAAATATTTGTAATTGTAAACTTTAGCGTATTAATTATTTAATTAAAGAAAGACGGGATGTGGGTGCTGTTGCCAAACAAGCAAGTATACAAACATACGGATTCAGTACTAGACAAGATGAGAAAGAAGAGAGTTTCCTTCTTCGGGCACATTCTCAGAACACCAGAGACCAGAGTTTTAAAACAACTGGTAGAAAGATGAATTACATCCAAACAACATCCAAGATGGATAAAAGAGGTCAAGGAAGACATGGCGGAACTACGGATTACAGAACAAGACTTAAGGCAAAAAACGAATAAATTGAAAATATTACACCAAAGTGAGACTAGATTTAAGGAAATAGAAATAAAGAGGAGAAAGGTGATTTATTCGGAAGCAGAACGGAAAAGAAGAGCCCAAGTGATGAGAGATTACTGGGCTAGGAGAAAAGCCTCCAAAAATTAATTGAGTGGTCTAATATGACCGCAAAAGCAATAATAATAATAATAATAATTATTATTATTTAATTACCTAGATCCCGAAACAGACCTTAGCTAAAAGTGTCACAATAGTATTATTATTGGATTATTTGATTGGATTTTGACTTGTGAAAATTTCCAGACCGTGGTCAAGAATCGAACCCAGGACCTTTATGTGGTAGACTAACGCGTTAACCACTACGCTATTAAGGCGGTCGAGTCGGTTATTAGTCTATTCATCATTCCCAGCCCAGATCCCGAAAGAACATAATTAGGTTTAGATGTTACAATACTATGTAATAACATTTTGAGAATTAGCGACAAAATTAGTGAAGTTTACCACACTAAATTCTTTAATTATAAATTTAGTGAGTCAACACATCTTCTAGATGACATTTTTATTATCATTGTAAATTTTAAAAAGTATGAACAACATTGTTTTCTACCTACTCTACGTGATAAATAACTAGTTATACATAAACACATCCTACGCAAACACAATAAAAAACTAATTACAATACATTTAAAATGATCAATGGTCGATGTACTCTGAGGAATTTACCACTTATATATGAGCCGGAATCCGAAAAGGGTCCACTTGTCGAAAATTTTTTGTTATGAGCTATTGCCATTTTAAAATTTGCCATTGAATTCTAACCAATTTGATGCAAAATTCAGAATTTACTCTCAAAAATTTTGTCAATTAGAGCAGCTTAAAAGTTTTTGATGAAAAAATTGCTGTTGAATGCATTTTAAACTTTTACATCACTTTTTCTAAATTTTACATATTTAAGAACAAATTATACTAATTGTTTTTAGAAATTTTGATGTTTGACACTGCTAAAGGGTCACTGCTAAAGCAGTTCTGCAACTGAATCCGGTTGGTCAGATTCGGGCTCAGAATAACCATTAAAAGGTCTCACCATTTTTCTTTACCAAATATCTTGATCTTTTTAAATAGATATTCTTTTTATTGCGAAGTAATTACATTTAAAATATAATCGAACAAAATAAATTAAAAAAAATCTACAAGAAAAACCTCAAATATCGGTGTATCAACCTTAACAACTCATTTTTCTTCCGACAAGAGGTCCCTTTTCGCTTTCCACCTCACATATAAGAAGAAAGCACTCTCAAGACAAACCAAGATTAGATATTATAATACTGTGATAAAACCTGTCGTTTGTATGCGGATGAGTGGCTTAGAATGACCAGGAAGGCTGGTCTAACAGAAACAGAGAAAGATCCTCCGCAAGGTAATAAATTCAAAAATCTGGTGTGAAACACTCACACAACTTTCTCTTGCCAATGCAAATATTTAACAATATAACCTAACATTGGTAATAAAACATTAGAAATAAACAAAAAACTAACTTCAAAAAACATTAGTGAAATACACAAAATTAAAATCGACCTCAGTTTGGCTTAAAAATACAGAAAATCGCTCATTCACGCTAAAATATGCACTGTACAAAAAAATGCTTTAAATAAAAGTTGTAGATCTCTTAATTTTCTATAAATTTTATTATATACACTTTTGTCGTAAAATGCGTACTAAGGCCGAAATGTTAAAAAAATCGATTTTTCTCACGTTTTCGTGAGAAAAAAACAGAAAATTGCTAATTACCGCTAAACTAAGCGTTATACAAAAAAAATGTTATAAATAAAAGTTGTAGAATTTTAAATTCTCTAGAACTTTTATTATATAACATTTTGCGCTAAAATGCATATTAAAGCCGCAATCTTAAAAAGAAAATGTTTTTACGTAAAAACAGCCTCACGCAGAATTTCAGCAAACATGGCGCCCTACCCTATCTTGTAGAGAATAAAAAATTGAGTAAATGAGGCGATTTTTAAAAAAACGTAGGACCAGTTTTTGAGAAAATCGCAAAAAAGTGAAAAATTATACGAATAAACTATTACTTCTGGTTGACCGATTTTGATGAAAATGTTCGTGTCGGGTCCGGTAGTGGTATGTAACTTAAGTTTCAAGTTTCAAGTTCGTACGATGTTCCGTTCTTGAGATATTCTGTTCACACACACAGACACACACACACAGACCAATCGCTAAAAACATGTTTGTGTGGGTTCAGGGGGTCTGAAAACGTATAGATCCGGTGAAAACTCGATTTCTTAAAATCGACATGAAAACAATACTTTCCTTCCTATATATTCATATAGGCAAGAGAAAGTAAAAATAGTAATAGGTTAAGTGGTCCAGTAGAACTGTAAAAGGAAAATGAATGATTAATAGAAACGATTAGAAAAATATGACTGAAAATTTCACGGAAACCTGTAACGAATGGATGTAATGCTTTAAATTAAATAGGGTGTCAAATTCAGCAGTACTGTCGCTACGGTCGATTTTCAACCGCGGCATGTTGCGGTTTCTGTCCGCAGCGACAGAAACCGCAACCCATGTTATGAAATGGAAACAGTCAAATACAGAGTTCTTGTCGCTAGTTCTTGACCCCCCCCCCCGTAGTCTTATCTTCTCAGGGTGCCGGTTCGCTATGGACAATTTAAACCTTGTGTCCTGCTGTACAATAATATCAGTATAGTAATAATTCATGTAAATAATATAATATAATAATATAATATAATATAATAATATAATATAATAATATAATATAATAATATAATAATATAATATAATAATATAATATAATAATATAATATAATAATAATAATATAATATATATAAAATAATAATAATATAATATATATAATAATATAATAATTATAATAATATTATAAATAATATAACATGTAAAATGGAGTAAAATAGGGTGAAGAAAGAAAAGCTAAATTCTCGCAAGAAATGAAAAACTGGTGGGCAAATAAAAAGAACAACAAGAAACCCCAAAACTGAACCATCTTTACTTAGCGTCTTCCACTTTGGGAGTTTTACGACTAGTAATAATAATAATAATAATAATATAATAAATCATTATAATAATAATATCTATATCAGTATAGACAATAGTTCCGAAAATGGTGTTACACTCATACGGAAATACGAAAAAATAATTTCTTCGTCGTTTAAACAACTCATCAGCGTGTGGATTAGCCTTCCTGTAAACGCACAGAACTTAATGGATGTACTCCAAACCTCCTATTTTTCTTACGTTTTAAATAACCCCTCAAAGCAATAACAAGTAAGAGATTTTTACTCGGTGAAGATAACTTTACTACTGCGTTTTGTCGTCGAATCTGAAAGCTCCACTTGCGATTGCCACAATATTCATTACGTTCCTGTAAGTGTCGGTTAAATGGTTTAAAGGAGTCAGAAATGATATTGAGAAACCAAGGAAACTTAATGAACCAAACCAAATTCAGACATCTAATTACGCACTTAAGGGCTTCCAAAAACAGAACACCGTGTGGGCAGAAGAAAGAAGAAAAGCCTACAGTGAGCAAATGCTGAAAATGTGGGCTAAAAAAAGCTTCCAGAAACGTCTAAAGTCACCTCACGTGGATACGAGAAAAAAATTGAAAATAAATAATATAAACAATATCTATATTTTGATAGTATAATCCACCGGGTTGGTCTAGAGGTAAAGTCGTCGCCAAAATCAGCTGTTTAACAGCTGATTTTCGGAGACGAGGGTTCCTGGTTCAAATCCTAGTAAAGGTAGTTACTTTTATACGGATTTGGATACTATACAGTGGTTAGGGGTGTACTTTGATGGTTGGGGTTCAATTAACCATACTCTCTCAGGAATGGTCGGCCTGAGTCTGTACAAGACTACACCTCATTTACACGTCATACATATCATCCTCATCTCATTGGGTCATGGGGTTGCTTATTGTTCTAAATTGAACAGATTGCAACGTACACATATTATTTTTAGCTTTTATTTGTTATCGGGAACTGTACATTGTTGACAACTACCCAATTTGATCGCTGCTTTTGCTGTATTTTTTGACGTGGATTAGAGATGAGTTTGAACAGGGACCCCCAGTAGAGTTTGTTCATGGATGGCTGTCAGCTGGTCACCATACAAAGTCGCTTGCCCACAACCGGTGTTACTTAACAAATAATAGCGACTTTCAACCAGCTGACTGACTGGGCTAGCCCGAAGGCCCCAAACGTATTAGAAATTAAAAAAAGAAAATTTGATAGTATACCTGATAATAAATGATAATTATTCAGCAGCACAGCCTGTATCATTCACCCTTGTGTTGGCGCCGAATGATTGGCATACGCAAGTCATGTGTAGGGCTACATGTATTATTATTTTACATTATACAAAAATATTACTATCATCTAGCCTATATTATGCACAATAAATTTTTCCAGATTATTCATTATTGTTTTATTATCTACGGCAATTTAACAATTCATTAAATAACCAATAATTTATAATTATTTTATAGCAGCTTGATTTTTAATTTAGGATAGTTTTGTTATTGAAATTCTCGCTGGCTGTTACATAAGCCGGTTTATGTAAATCGGTGTTACACTAAATTTTTTCTATCAAATGATCAAGATGCGTTATTTCTTTAATTTTTTGATAACATTGGTGGCCATTTTTACTTTCTCTTGCCTTTATGAATACATAGGAAGGAAAGTATTGTTTTCATGTCGATTTTAAGAAATCGAGTTTTCACCGAATCTATACGTTTTCAGACCCCCTGAATCCAAAAAACATGTTTTTAGCGATTGGTCTGTGTGTGTGTCTGTGTGTCTGTGTGTCTGTGTGTCTGTGTGTGTGTCTGTGTGTCTGTGTGTGAACAGAATATCTCAAGAACGGAACATCGTACGAACTTGAAACTTGAAACTTAAGTTACATACCACTACCGGACGCGACACGAACATTTTCATCAAAATCGGTCAACCGGAAGTAGTAGTTTATTCGTATAATTTTTCAGTTTTTTGCGATTTTCTCAAAAACTGGTCCTACGATTTTTTTTAAAATCGCCTATTTTACTCAATTTTTTATTCTCTACAAGATAGGGTAGGCGCCATGTCTGCTGAAATTCTCGGTGAGGCTCTTTTCACGTAAAAACGTTGTTTTTTTAAGATTACGGCTTTAATATAAATTTTAGCGCAAAAACGTATATAATAAAAGTTGTAGAGAATTTAAAAACCTACAACTTCTGTTTCAAACATTTTTTTGTATAACGCTTAGTTTAGCAGTAATTAGCGATTTTCTCAAAAACTGGTCCTACGATTTTTTTTAAAATCGCCTATTTTACTCAATTTTTTATTCTCTACAAGATAGGGTAGGCGCCATGTCTGCTGAAATTCTCGGTGAGGCTCTTTTCACGTAAAAACGTTGTTTTTTTAAGATTACGGCTTTAATATAAATTTTAGCGCAAAAACGTATATAATAAAAGTTGTAGAGAATTTAAAAACCTACAACTTATGTTTCAAACATTTTTTTGTATAACGCTTAGTTTAGCAGTAATTAGCGATTTTCTGATTTTTTCTCACGAAAACGTGTGAAAAATCGATTTTTTTAACATTTCGGTCTTAGTATGCATTTTACGACAAAAGTGTATATAATAAAAGTTATAGAAAATTAAAAGATCTACAACTTTTGTTTAGAGAATTTTTCTCTACAGAGCCTAGTTTAGCGTGAAAGTGTGATTTTCCGTTTTTTTTAAGCCAAATTGAGTTCGATTTTCATTTTGCGTCTTCCACTCATGATTAAAATAAGGTTATGTTTTTGAGGTTAGTTTTTGTTCATTTCTAATGTTTTAATACTAATGTTAGGTTTATTGTTAATTATTTGCATTGGCAAGAGAAAGTTCTATGAGTGTTTCACACCAGATTTTTAAAATTGACATCTATGTATTATTTTCGTATGTCTGTCCGTCCATTCGTCACATCCAGATGTCACAAACTACAAGAGATAGCAACAAACCGTTCCGGATTCGTAATCTACACAAAACGTTAATGGATCTAACTTGGGTTTCAAGTTCCGGTTTTGACCGGAAGTGGTTAAAAACCAGAAGTTAAGAAATCAGTCAGAAACTTCTAGAGATCGCAGGAAACTGTTTCCGCATTGGCGTACTTGGTAACGTGCTCGCCTTTCATCATTCGGTCTTGGATTCGAATCCCATTCAGGCACAGCATATTTTCACACGTTACAAAAAATCATTTCATCTTTCACCGTCTGCATTAGGAGTAATATTGCAAAATAGTCGGACGTTAAACTTATAAAAAAAAAAAAAAAAATTTTTCATTTAAAATGTTTTTATAAACCATGTTTAGTAACTTGAATAATGTTTATAGGAGCTCGCTTTCAATCCAGTTAGCATTTTGTAGGAATTTTTTTCTTTTTTCCGTCCATCCTTATTTGTTTTTGCTCTTCATAAAAGCACTTTAACCCACCGGGTTGGTCTAGAGGTAAAGTCGTCGCCAAAATCAGCTGTTTAACAGCTGATTTTCGGAGACTAAGGTTCCTGGTTCAAATCCTAGTATATGTAGTTACTTTTATACGGATTTGAATAGGCCTACTAGACAGTGGTTACCGGTGTACTTTAATGGTTGGGGTTTAATTAACCATACTTTCTCAGGAATGGTCGGCCTGGGTCTGTACAAGAGTACACCTCATTTACACGTCATACACATCATCCTCATCTCATTGGGTCATCGGGTTGCTTATTGTTCTCAATTCAACAGATTGCAACGTACACAAATTAGGAATAAAAAAAAATAAAAGCACTTAAAGTTTGTAGTCTGTTGGTAATTCTATCCAATATGCTGTTTTTGGTTAATCATTGAAAAGTTTCTTGTGACTTCTTTCAGCCACTGTTCCAACACCTTAGACTCATTGTATTTATAGTGTTTTGTGAAAATTTCGGACACCAAAGTTTTGTAATCAGCTATAACACTTGACTATAGGCTATAGTTCTTCCATTATGATTATTACTCTACTTTTTCTTGCTTCGTATGAATATAAACTCTGCCCATAACCGACAAGTTGAATGTCAAATTGTTTACACTCAATCTGTTCGTTGAAGGGCTAAAATAAATAGTTGTGTTTCTTATCACATGGTCACCCAATTAAATGACTGAATCATTTAACAACAGAAGAGGTAGAGGTGTACTGTGACACTAATCAGAGTTATCTCCTCTGAAAGTAATGAAATTTTTGGTTTCATATGTATTTTGGCTTGGAAAAGCTAATAAAATATAGGTATCAGACGAACTAATGTCCCATAGCCGAGCGAGTGAGAGGGAGATATGTGGCATAACTACGCATGCGCTCAAAGGTCTTTACCGTTATAATCCAAATCTGAAAAATTACTACAGTCGTTATCTTGCTTGTTAGTTTACTGCATGCATAAACGCTTGCTCACAACAATGAGTAAAATTATACAATGTTATTGGAACGGCGCGTATGGCTTGTGTGAGTGAGAGCGTTATGCATTCTCTCACTCCCACGGATAGGGGACTTTAGTTCGTCTGAATACTGTACATAATTAATAAAATTGAGGATTTGGGGTTAAATGCAAGGAGTTGGGGGATGAAACTTCGTTTTTTACTTTTGACATACAATAACTTTGCTAAAGTTTGCCCATAACAAGCAGGTGGAGTGTTAAATTAATTGCACTCGATCTGTTGGTTCCAGAACTACAAAATATAGTTCTGTTTCTTATCATATTATAGTCAGCCAATTAAATGACTGATCTATTTAAGAACAGAAGAGGTAGAGGTGTAAAAGACACCAGTCAGAGTTATCTCCTCTGAGAGTAATGAATTTCACTATACAGCCAGACCATGTGGTAAATGAATGTCATTTGCAGAGTGGAAAATGTCTGCTTTTCCACTCAGTAGGCCTATGCTGATAAGCATACTTTTCCACTCAGTGAGTAAGGAATATAAACAAAAAAGGAATATGAAGAATATGAAGAAAAAATAAATATAAAAAGAAAGGAAGAAAAGTATTTTTTTCATGTCGATTTTCAAAATCGAGTTTTCACCAGAAATGTACGTTTTCAGGCCCCCGAACCCAAAAAAACCATGTTTTTAGCAATTGGTCTGTCTGTGTGAACAAAATATCTCAAGAACGGAATATCATACTAAAGTGAAATTTCGAATTAACGTTAGGTACTACAAGGGATCGCGGGACGAACATTTTCATAAAAATTGGTAAACCTGAATTAGTTTTATTCGTGGAATTTTCCACTTTTCGGAAATTTCTCAAAACGGCTCAACCGATTTTTTAAAAATCATCTAATTTACTAATTTTTTTTGTCTACAACATATGGTATTTAACGCTTAGTTTAACAGCAATAGTGATGTTCTGTAAACCCTCTCCACAATAAAAACTAGCCTATTTAAATTATGAATTTATTTTTTATTTATTTTGGGGGCTCCTAAACTCCCCTAAACCCGGCTGACTCCACTCACTACTATGGGTGGCAGGAAGGATGCGAGGTGGTAGGCCTAGTAGGCCTACACTAGAACACCAATAGAATATCTCCTCCCCTGCCCCTGCCCCTGCCCCTGCCCCTGCCTCACTGCACCATTATACACTTAACGTAGTTGTCATTCTTTCTTCACTAGAAAACAGTACATACACCCCACATAGACACGAATAACATAAAAATACATAAAACAACATAAAGATCACCCAGTGTAGTATTTACAGCCTTCCTTCACAGTATCCTGTACAGTTTTTCTTTAATTTTACCACCTCTGTGAAACAGATCTACCTCTCCATTTATAGGGTGATTCAAAAAGAGCGCCGGTTTTTAAACGGCTGGTAAATTTTTGTTTATCGGTTGGCAACATTGTTAGACCTCATTTCTATTTCGGAGAACATTCCGATTGACGATTCAGTTGTAGTTTCTCTTGTTCGCAGTGTAATACTCTCGCAGTCTCTGTCTAACCATGGAGAAGTTTACTATTGCACAACGAGTGTTAATCGTCAAAACATTTTACCAGAGTGGAGAGAGTTATGCGGCTACTGTCAGGCGACTTCGCGGTAATCTAGGACGTAATGAAGCACCGAATGAATCAATAGTTCGCAGGCTCATGAAAAAGTTTTTTGAGACGGGTTCAACAGTCGACCTTAAAAGTTCTGGACGGCATCGTTCTGGCCGAACTGAGCAGAACGTTGCGTTGGTTCGTGACAGTGTGGCTGTTAGCCCAGCAAAATCAATACGTCGCCGTTCTCAACAATTGGGTTTACGATGTTCTTCTGTACGGAGAATTCTTCGGTACGATCTCCAATATCACCCGTATAAAATTCAGTTGCTGCACGAGAAACAATGTTGTTGCTCCGTGAACGGTTCCAGGATCGCATCATTTCTCGTAATTCCGACCATCAATGGCCACCAAGGTCGTGTGACTTGACGCCTTGTGACTTTCATCTTTGGGGTCATCTGAAGTCATTGGTGTATGCCAATAAACCCCGAAACATCAATGACTTGAAGGAGGAAATTCGACGGGTTATCGGGCAAATTGAAGTCGAAACTTGTCGTGCAGTAATATCTAATTTCATGGACAGAGTTGATGCGTGCCAGCGCAGTAGAGGAGGACACATGCATGACATCATTTTTCATACATGAAATCGGAAGGTAAGATGAACTTGTTGATGTATTTATTTTTAGTTTTTCAATAAAATAAATCTCTTAATTTGATATATCAAAACCGGCGCTCTTTTTTAATCACCCTATACATAAAACAACATAAAGATCAACCAATATTTACAGCCTTCCTTCACAGTATCCTGTACAATTTTTCTTTAATTTTACTATCTCTGTGAAACAGATCTACCTCTCCATTTATTTCATTGGCTGTAGCTATACATCTATTGATTGGAGCTGTTTAAATGAATTTACTACTACTTATTACTTATAAATTCCGAATTCTGAGGTGCTACGTACTTCCTGTACTTCTTTACGGGCAGGAAGGATGGACACTAACGGAACTTCTAGAAAGGAGGCTGGAGGCGTTTGAGATGTGGCTATACCGCCGCATGCTCCGTATATCGTGGACCGACAGATTACGAAACACGGACGTACTGACTCGGATGGGCAAGGAGATGGAACTGCTATACGACATCAAGCGACGAAAACTGCAGTACTTCGGCCATGTTCTTCGAAACGGGAAATACAGACTTCTTCAGCTGATAATGGAAGGAAAGATAGCAGGAAAGCGTCCTGGCTGAAGAATTTGAGAGACTGGTTTGGTTTCAACTCCACGTCACTGTTCCAAGCAGCTGTTTCGAAAGTTAGAATAGCAATGATGATCGCCAACCTCCGACGCGGAGACGGCACTTGAAGAAGAAGATTACTTATAAATAAGTATTAGTAGGCCTACTTATTAATATAAGTACGCTACTATTACTTATTATTTAAATGAATGTACTATTAATAACAATGGACCACACATAAGTTATTTTTAGTGGTTAATATTAGTTCTTAACCCACCGGATTGGTCTAGAGGTAAAGTCGTCGCCAAAATCAGCAGCTGTTTAACATCCGATTTTCGGAGACGAAGGTTCCTGGTTCAAATCCTAGTAAAGGTAGTTACATTTATACGGATTTGAATACTAGACAGTGGTTGTGGGTGTACTTTGATGGTTGGGGTTCAATTAACCATAATCAGTGAGTGTGTCTGTAGAACACTACACAGTCTCATTAACACGTCATACACATCATCCTCATCTCATTGGGTCATGGGGTTGCTTATTGTTCTCAATTGAACAGATTACAACGTACACAAATTAGGAATAAAAAAAAAATTAGTTCTTACAATGTTTGTAAACTTACTAATTTAGTAATTAATTACTCATTTACTAATTTACCCGTAAACATCTGATAAACCTTTACAAATATAGTTTGTATATTGTTTGTATATTGTTCTTGTTTAATTTTAAACAAATTATACAACATCTAATCTGGAAAGATTTTAATAGAAGTATACGCCTACTATTGCTTGTATATAAAAATATTGTTTTATTACTTTCTCTTGCCAGCTATATGAATATATAGGAAGGAAAGTATTGTTTTCATGTCCATCACAACAAATACACTCTTCACCGGATCTATACGTAAACAGACCCCCTGAACCCACACAAACATGTTTTTAGCGATTGGTCTGTGTGTGTGTGTGTGTGTGTGTGTGTGTGTGTGTGTGTGTGTGTGTGTGTGTGTATGTGTGTGTGTGTGTGTGTGTGTGTATACAAAATATCTCAAGAACGGAACATTGTACGAACTTGAAACTTAAAACTTAAGTTGCATAACACTACCGGACCCGACACGAACATTTTCATCAAAATCGGTCAACCGAAAGTGGTAGTTTATTCGTATAATTTTTCACTTTTTTGCGATTTTCTCAAAAACTGGTCCTACGATTTTTTTTAAAATCGCCTCATTTACTCAATTTTTTATTCTCTACAAGATAGGGTAGGCGCCATGTTTGCTGAAATTCTGCGTGAGGCTGTTTTTACGTAAAAGCATACTTTTTTTAAGATTGCGGCTTTAATATGCATTTTAGCGCAAAACGTTATATAATAAAAGTTGTACAGAATGTAAAATTCTACAACTTTTATTTCAAACATGTTTTTTGTATAACGCTTAGTTTAGCGGTAATTAGCAATTTTCTGTTTTTTCTCACGTAAACGTGTGAAAAATCTATTTTTTTAATATTTCGGCCTTAGAATGCATTTTACGACAAAAGTGTATAAAATAAAATTTATAGGAAATTAAGAGATCTAAAACTTTTATTTTAAGCATTTTTTTGTACAGTGCCTAGTTTAGCGTGAATTAACGATTTTCCGTATTTTTAAGCTAAACTGAGGTCGATTTTAATTTTGCGTACTGTATTTCACTAATGTTTTTTGAGGTTAGTTTTTTGTTCATTTCTAATGTTTTAATACTAATGTTAGGTTTATTGTTAATTATTTGCATTGGCAAGAGAAAGTTGTGTGAGTGTTTCACACCAGATTTTTTATTAGTTCTTAAATGTTTACGTGTCAATCTATATATAAAATTCGATGTATGTGTGTGTGTGTGTGTGTGTGTGTGTGTGTGTGTGTGTGTGTGTGTGTGTGTGTGTGTGTGTGTGTGTGTGTGTGTGTGTGTGTGTGTGCGCGTGTGTGTGTGTGTGTATGTATGTATGTATGTATGTATGTGTGTGTATGTTCCCCTTTATCTTCTAAATTACTGAACCGATTTTCATGCAGTTTTTTTATGTTTTAACTATGATGCCTGTGCAGGTTTTAGGCTATTGAAACCCTTAAAAAGTTAGCCCTAAAGGGTTGAAAATAATATTTATATCCTTCCTACATTAAGGCTTTTATGAGGTTAGATAAAAAATACTTGCAGCGCAATCTACCCAATATTTTGTGAACTATGTAAATAATCACCTGAAAAATGTATAGAGAGGGAGCTGTAAGCAATTTAAGCTGGTTAAATAGTGGTGTGTATGAGGTTAGCTGGTTAGCTCCCACCATACACCTAATAGCTTTCTTTTGAATTATAAAACCCCTATTCATATTACCTATGCTATAATTACCCCATACTAAGGTACCATAACGGATTTGAGACAGAATGAGGCCAAAATAAGCTGCCATTAGTAATTTTTTTATCATTTAATCCGGTAATTTGTTTTAGTGCAAATACACCAGATGATATTTTACTACAAACTTGATTGGTATAGAAGTCCCAAGAAAAAAAAACTAAATCCCTCACTTAGTTAAAAAGTATGCTTATCAGCATGTCAGGTCTTTTAAAAATTATCTACTTTCCACCCTTCAAATGACACCTTCACTTCATTCACCACCACAGGGTCTACCTGTATAATGAAATAGGAGGTAACTGACAAGTGTCTTTTACCTCCTCCTTCTCCTTCCTTCTCCTCCTTCTCTACCTGTTCTGTTGTTAAATGCTTCAGTCATATAATTGGGTGACCATGTGATATGAAACACTAGTTTATTTTTTGTAACCGTGGAACTAATAGATTGTGTGCAAATAATTTAACACTCCACCTGTTTGTTATGGACATAAATTTAAAGTAAAAATATCTGGTGTGAAACACTCACACAACTTTCTCTTGCTAATGCAAATAATAATAATTTAATAATAATTATTTAAACAATATAACCTAACGTTAGTAATAAAACATTAGAAATAAGCAGAAAACTAACCTCAATAAACATAACCTTATTTTAATCATATATGAAAGACGCAAAATGAAAATCAACCTCAGTTTGGCTAAAAAATACGGAAAATCACTCTTTCACACTAAACTAGGCTCTGTAGAGAAAAATGCTTTAACTAAAAGTTGTAGATCTCTTAATTTTCTATAAAATTGATTTATACACTTTTGTCGGAAAATGCATACTAAGGCCGAAATATTAAAAAAAATCAATTTTTCACACGTTTTCGTAAGAAAAAACAGAAAAACGCTAATTACCGCGAAACTAAGCGTTATACAAAAAAATGTTTGAAATAAAAGTTGTAGAATTTTAAATTCTCTACACATTTTATTATATAACATTTTGCGCTAAAATGCATATTAAAGCCGTAGTCTTAAAGAAACAACGTTTTTACGTGAAAACAACCTCACCAAGAATTTCAGCAAACATGGCGCCTACCCTATCTTGTAAAGCATAAAAAAGTTAGTAAACCAGGTGATTTTAAAAAAAATCGTAGGACCAGTTTTTAAGAAAATCGCAAAAAAGTGAAACATGACACGAATAAACTACTACTTCCGGTTGACCGATTTTGATGAAAATGTTCGTGTCCGGTCCGGTAGTGGTATGTAACTTAAGTTTCAAGTTTCAAGTTCGTACGATGTTCCGTTCTTGAGATATTTTGTTCACACACACACACACACACACACACACACACACACACACACACACACACACTCGCGCGCGCGCGCGCGCGCGCACACACACACACACACACACACATACACACACACACGCACGCACGCACGCACGCACGCACGTACACACGCACGCACGCACGCACGTACACACGCACGCACGCACGCACGCGCGCACACGCACGCACGCACACGCACACACACGCACACACACACACACGCGCACACACACGCACACACACGCACACACACACACACACACACACACACACACACACACACACACACACAGACCAATCGCTAAAAACATGTTTTGTTGGGTTCAGGGGTCTGAAAACGTGAAGATCCGGTGAAGAGTGTATTTGTTGTGATCGACATGAAAACAATACTTTCCTTCCTATATATTCATATTGGCAAGAGAAAGTAATAATGATTATAATAATTTGTAGTAGGTACTATAAAGTCTAAATGCATCCAGAATCTTCTGTAGCGAACTGACGTAAATAGTAATACCTGACAAAGATAACGTTCAATTTATTAGACAAACAACAATTTTCGGATTATGTTTTTAAAGTAGGTAAATAAGAGTAGGGTAAAAATCTGTTTCAGATAAAATGTTTGTTTAAGAAACATAATAATTATAATCTATTGTAATTGTTTAATACAACTAGTCCAAGACGAATTGGCACTGGTCTTCGAGGTCATTATAAATTTACTATAACTTATCAAAGTTAAGTAAGTGTGATCACGTGATGCGCAGTAGTTCATTTTAGGTGTTGTTGGCCTAGCTTATAGTATAATGGAGGGGGAATGTTGGGTCTCTGGCGCGCGCCCTCCCCTCCCACCTAGCATACCAGTTGCTCTGTGGACGTCACACTGTTTACTTGTGTTGTGGTCTACATTTCCACAGTTTTCATAAACAGTATTTTTCAATACTCTTCCGCCGTTTCGTAAATAGTATTCGCAATACCTCAGCCAAGATCGAACTGCAGGTTAGGACGGGAAGTGGCTTTAAAAAGTCAAACTAAATGTGTAATTATGAATGTGTACAAAAAGATTACTGAAGAAAATCTAGAAATTTTACGGTTAGAAATTCAAGCTCGTGTGGCTGACCTTTGCGGTATTTCCGTTCATACGGTACCAAAAACTGTAACAGAAGCAAATAAATTGGGTGAAAATGAAAATTTCAGTACACCGGGAAAATCTCGCAAAAGATTGAAGAAGAAAGTTAATATTGATAACTTTCAAAGATGCGCGTTGAGAAATATTGTGTACAATTTCCACATAAAACATAAATTATATAAATTCTATTTTTATAATATACAGTAATATAATTATAAATTATATTATAACATAAAAATTCATATACCTACTTCCTTGTTACTTTTACTTTGTTATTAGGTAAATAAAATGAAAAAATAAGTAAATACAAAAAAATGTAAAACTACGATAAAAATAACAAATTGTTTACTATCCGTTAAACGAAACAAGACTAGTCGCTGCAGATGCGTTCACGAGCGTAGTGTGTTGGTGAATGCAAGCGTGCGTACGTGAATGCGAATGTACATGAATGTGTGAACATCACTCTGCCTCCCCACTACGGCAATTTCCTAACCACACTGCGCGATGACTGCGCTAACTTAACATTGATGGGTTATACAATGTTAGATTTAGACGATAAAGAATGGTGGTTCTATCAGGATACATTATGCGAGGTGTGGCTATTAAATAATGAGACTGACGTTGTAAAACATTTAATTGCAATTTTATACATAATCACTTATTGTCACCTTCAATATACACTCTTCGCTATCCCTACAACACTCCGTGCAAATTTCCCATTGTTAGAATTTAACTAAGTATTGTTTAGTCATTTAACTAAGCTATTTGCCCACAACAGACGACAGGTGGAGTGTCAAATTATTTACACTCAATTTGTTCGTTGCAGGGCTAAAATAAATAGTTATGTTTGTTATCACATGGTCAGCCAATTAAATGACTGAATCATTTAAGAACAGAAGAGGTAGAGGTGTACTGTGACACTAATCAGAGTTATCTCCTCTGAAAGTAATGAATTTCATTAAACAGTTGGACCCTGTGGTGAATGAAGTGAAGGTGTCATTTGCAGAGTGGAAAATATGTGCTTTTCAGAGAGCCCGGCATGCTGATAAGCGTACTTTTCCACTCAGTGAGTTGTGGCAATGGTAAACCACCTCACTCCTCGTTTTACTTAGTAAAACCTCTACAGGTTCAAACCAGCATTTCGGCTGTTGACCTAAACAACAATTAAGCTATAGGCAATTCAAAATATAAGTAGGCCTACAGTTGAGCCGTTGTTAGTTTGCTCCTACTGTGAACAAACAAAAGCCACCTACTACAGGGTGCATGCTAGAGTCCGCGACTTTACGGATGTCGTATTCCTATTAAGTTAACTAGTTTTTAAATTATAAGTACTTAAAGTACTAAAAAAACCAGTCATGATATGATGTAGGCCTAACGATTTCATTTATAAAAATCCTTTTAAAAGTATTTTGTATTTAAATACTTTTGAAAGTATTTTGTTGTTACTTTTTAACCAGCGTGTACACATTTTGATATAATGCGCATGCTCAATGACGTCATTATTTGTTTACATTAGGAGCAAACTAAGAGAGGGTGGACTGTAGAAATTGTACGGTAGTGAAATGTAGTATAACATTGTTGAGGTTGGCAGCACTGACAAATTTGCACATTCCTTCCTTACAGCCCATCCATACGGAAAAGGCATTATCGTGACTGCATTGCCACTATACGTGCTAATTCTAACAGTACAAGTCATATTAAAATAACTTTTAATATTAACAGATTTAAAAGCACCCTGCAATGTTATTGTTTAACAAATTTTACGACTGGTTTTTTATTACTAGTAGTAAGATAAATAAGTAATAAAATCCAAAATAAAAAAGTTATTAAACAAGTTTTGTTTTGCATAGTAGGCTTAAATATTATATAAGAATTTTTATCGCGGTTTATTTGAATGAAAATTTCAGATAAAATTAAGTACGTACTCTACATAAAAATGCTTTAAGCACTTCAAACTTATTACGCATTAAAAAAAAGTGTGTATCAAAACAAAGTTGTTGTACGTATTATCAATAGTATAAACAAAGTGGTATGATTATTTAAATTATAACCAATTAAAGTATTTCATAAATTGAAAAAAATTTTATTTAATATAATCAAAAATAAATAAAACTGTATTGAGTTTAATAACCTGAAAAATATAGTTAAATCTAGTGTGATCAATTTAGTATGGTTTTAAGAGAAAACAAGATTTATAAAAAACAGATTTTTTTGTGAAATATATTGTAACAGTATTTAAAGGAAAAGTACTTTCGAGAATTCTCGAGAAGGATCGGGATTTAAAAGGTGTTAAAAATAGTAATAGTTAGTAATAAATAATAAAAAGGGTTTCTAAAAAATAGATTTTATTATTTATTACTATATTAATAGAGTAGTTTAGTGTGAACGAGTGATTTTCCGTATTTTTAAGCTAAACTGAGGTTGATTTGTATTTTGCGTCTTTCATATATGATTAAAATTAAATTATGTTTATTGAGGTTAGTTTTTTGTTTATTTCTAATGTTTTATTAATACAGTTAGCTTTATTGTTAATTATTTTTATTGGCAAGAGAAAGTTATGTGAGTGTTTCACACCAGATTTTTTTTTATTTAACGTCGCATCAACTGCTGTGGTCATTAGCGACGACGACGTTGGGGTGGAACACTTTTTGTACATTGGAGGATGAAATGATATTTTGTAACGTATGAAAATATGCCATGCCTGAGTGGGATTCGAACCCACGACCGCATGATAAGAGGCCAGCACGTTACCAACTACGCCAATACTGCCGGCACCCTATTTTTTATGTCGTCAAAAATTCACTTTGTTTTGTTTAAACCGTTTTTAAAACAATATTCAAAGAATTTAATTGTAATTATCCCTCTTAACCCACCGGGTTGGTCTAGAGGTAAAATCGTCGCCAAAATCAGCTGTTTAACAGCTGATTTTCGGAGACGAAGTTTCCTGGTTCAAATCCTAGTAACCCACCGGGTTGGTCTAGAGGTAAAGTCGTCACCAAAATCAGCTGTTTAACAGCTGATTTTCGGAGACGAAGGTTCCTGGTTCAAATCCTAGTAAAGGTAGTTACTTTTATACGGATTTGAATGCTAGACAGTGGTTACCGGTGTACTTTGATGGTTGGGGTTCAATTAACCATACTCTCTCAGGAATGGTCGGCCTGAGTCTGTACAAGACTACACCTCATTTACATGTCATACATATCGTCCTCATCTCATTGGGTCATGGGGTTGCTTATTGTTCTCAATTGAATAGATTGCAACGTACAGATATTATAGGAATAATAAAAAAAAAATCCCTCTGAATTTGGCTGTAAAAATTAATGTAAAACGTTGAGTTTACTTTATTACCCAAAAAACCTAACATGACATTGGTCTTGCCCCCCCCCCTCCAAATATGATCTGTATCCGCCGCTAGGTTGTACACTAACATTGCATTAACCACTATATAGATTATGACCTGCCCTTAACAGACAGGTGGACAGTGTCAAATTATTTACACTCAATCTGTTCGTTGCAGGGCTAAAATAAATAGTTATGTTTGTTATCACATGGTCAGCCAATTAAATGACTGAATCATTTTAGAATAGTAGAGGTAGAGGTGTACTGTGACACTAATCAGAGTTGTCTCCTCTGAAAGTAATGAATTTCATTGTACAGCCAGACCCTGTGGTGAATAAAGTGAAGGTGTCATTTACAGAGTGGAAAATATGTGCTTTTCAGAGGGCCCGGCATGCTGATAAGCATACTTTTCCATTCAGTGAGTTGTGGCAATGGTAAACCACCTCACTCCTCGTTTTACTTAGTAAAACCTCTAGAGGTTCAAACCAGCCTTTCGGCTGTTGACCTAAACAACAACAGATTATGACCTAAACCTGCCCTTCATAAAAGAATAAATTAAACAACATAGCGAAAAACATTTACAAAAACTAGAAGACCATCAGAATTCATTAGCGATTAGCCTCCTTGACAACAGCGAAGATACTCACAGACTGAAACGCTTTAAACCATTGGACTTACCTCTACGATTTTGTTAGTCATTTAAATTTTTTTAAATCTTTTTTACTTAAACTCCTAATCACGGCATCTCACAATTGGCGTCGTTTTCATCTCTACCATCGTCATTGTCATCTCCAACTTCAACACTTTGTGTTTCGGGATGTTGATTCACGGTTCATCAAGTTTGATTTTGTATAGATATATTTTTTGTTTCTTCACAGTTTGGTCTTTTTCAAACACACTACTGAGTGTCGTTTGTGTTTTAATTCTAAGGACATTACTCAGATTTTCTCATATTTGCTTAAAGTTATTGTATTTATTAACTGATCGCAAAAGAAATACTATACTGTTAAATATATATATATAGATTACAAGTTCTATTAAAGGAGAATTAAGATATAAATTAGTGAGGAGTCTTGATTCCCTCTTTCCATATTACGTCCCAAAGATCAGGGTAAAGCGAGCGGATACACCCAATTAAATGTCATTTATTACTTACTCAAATAGATATTTATAGCTTTCGCAAATTAACAAACTAAGTAATAACACCCATTACAAATGAATGGATTAGAACCAGAGTGGCCTAACCCCGTCCAGTAAAATATGGAAAAAATCAACTTTGAAAAATTCTACAGTATTGAAACTTGTTTTTACATTTATATTTTTATTTTTAAACGCTTTTATTTTTTAACTTACTCTTGGATCCATCAAATCTTGCAACTTAAAATTTTAATACTTCTACCGTATCAATATGAATCAAACTTTGCACACTTGTTTATCTTCGATGACAATACGCTGTGGAGGTGTTTGTAAAAAAAAATTTAAAAATTTAAAAAAAAATTTAAAAAACGCTTTTATTTAACAATTACTTAAAACAATTAACTAAAAAGAAAAAAAACACAAAAAAAATTTACAAAAAAATCACAGAAAAAAAAATTACAAAAAAATCAAAAAAAATTAAAATTTTTTTTTTAAGAAACGCTATTATTTAACAATTAATCAAAAAAAATGAACTAAAAAGAAAAAATAAAAAAATTTACAAAAAAAAAATCACAGACATTACAGTTAAAAATAAAAGCGTGGCGCATTAATATATATAATATTTTACAACGAATATTTTACAATAAATATTATATATATTAATGCGCCACGCTTTTATTTTTAACTGTAATGTCTGTGAGTTTTTTTTGTAAATTTTTTTCTTTTTTCTTTTTAGTTCATTTTTTTGATTAATTGTTAAATAATAGCGTTTCTTAAAAATTTTTTTTTGATTTTTTTGTAATTTTTTTTTTTACTTTTGCAAGTGGCTCACTGTACTTACATACATTGTACGTTTCATTACCTGTTGTTTTTGAATTATAATTATTACTTATATGCAAGTAATTAGCGTTTTAATTGTTTTGGCACACATAATAATTCACTTTTTTTTTTAAAATCTTGTGGGTTAGGCCATTATTGCTCCAGCATTAAACTTGGTGACAAATTACAGTAGGAGTAAAGGTTTTTAATGTTTAAACAAAATTATTACATAGTAAAAATATAATACAGTAAACAACTTAATACAATTTTTTTTTTGACCCACCGAATTAATCTAGAGCTGCGTTTCTCAAACTTTTTTGGCGACGGTACGTTTTTGGAACACTAAATAACAGGTGTTTTTATTAAGGACGCAACCCTTATTATAAGAAGATAGAAGTAATACATGGGCTGTGAGGAAGGAACGTGCAAATTTGACAGTGCTGCCAACCTCAACAATGTGATACTACATTTTACTACCGTACAATTTCTACTTACATTTTGAATTGCCTGTAGCTTAATTGTTGTTTAAGTCAACAGCCAAAAGGCTGGTTTGAACCTGTAGAGGTTTTACTAAGTAAAACGAGAAGTGAGGTGGTTTATCTATGTCTTCCTCACTGAGTGGAAAAGTACGCTTATCAGCATGACGAGCCCTCTGAAAAGTACATATTTTCCACTCTGCAAATGACACCTTCACTTTGATTCACCTCAGGGTCTGGCTATATAATGAAATTCATTACTTTGAGAGGAGATAACTCTGATTAGTGTCACAGTACACCTCTACCTCTTCTGTTCTTAAACGATTCAGTCATTTAATTGGCTGACCATGTGTTAAGAAACAGAACTATTTATTTTAGCCCTGCAACGAACAAATTGAGTGTAAATAATTTGACACTCCACCTGTCTGTTATGGGCAATAATGGTTTATAAAATACAAAATGGTGTAGTGGTGTAGTGGTCAGCACAACTAGCTACTATGTCGGGGTCCCGGGTTCGATTCCCGGTCAGGTCTGGCATTTTTTTCATCTGTAAATCACCGCATATCATTACCTACGCACAAGCCCAAAGGTTATGTGCATCATCACTCAATAAAAAAAAAAATCTGGTGTGAAATACTCACACAACTTTCTCTTGCCAGTGCAAATAATTACAATACACCTAACATTAGTAATAAAACATTAGAAATAAACAATAAACTATCCTCAATAAACATAACCTAATTTTAATCATATATGAAAGACGCAAAATGAAAATCGATATCAGTTTGTCTTAAAAATATGGAAAATCTCTCTTTCACGCTAAACTAGGCTCTGTAGAGAAAAATGCTCCAAGTAAAAGTTGTACATCTTTTAATTTTCTATAAATTCGATTATATACACTTTTGTTATAAAATGCATACTAAGGCCAAAATCTTAAAAAAATAGATTTTCACACGTTTTTGTGAGAAAAAACAGAAAATCGCTAATTACCGCTAATATAAGCGTTATAGAAAACAATATTTGAAATAAAAGTTATAGAAATTTAAATTCTCTACATTGTTTATTATATAAATTTTTGCGCTATAATACATAATAAAGCCGTAATCTTAAAAAAAAACAACGTTTTTACGAGAAAACACCCTCACCAAGAATTTCAGCAAACATGGCGCCTACCCTATCTTGTAGAGAATAAAAAATTGAGTAAACCAGGCGATTTTTAAAATAATCGTAGGACCAGTTTTTGAGAAAATCGCAAAAAAGTGAAAAATGACACGAATAAACTACTACTTCCGGTTGACCGATTTTAATGAAAATGTGTCGGGTCCGGTAGTGGTATGTTACTTAGGTTTCAAGTTCGTACAATTTTCCGTTCTTGATATATTTTATACACACACACACACACACGCACACACACACACACACACACACACACACACGCACGCACGCACGCACGCACACAGACCAATCGCTAAAACATTTATTGGGTTCAGGTGGTTTGAAAACGTGTAGATCCGGTGAAAACTCGATTTCTTAAAATCGACATGAACACAATACTTTCCTTCCTATATATTCATATAGGCAAGAGAAAGTAAAAAAATCAAAGGTAAGCCATTTTAAAAAATGAGACACTTCAACTCATGATTAGGATTTTTAAGAATAAATTACGTACATCAATGAAAATTGACATCCGAATTTATTCTCACAGGTCAACTAATATAAATTTGCAAATATAATAAGTTCACTGAACTCATTCAAATATTGAATTAAATGTTTAATAAATATGTATTATTTACAGTACAAATACTGTTAATATATATATTTCATACATTGTTAATAACCAAGAACTAATTACAGTACCGTAATGTTTCTCAATACATTATAATATCTTCATTAAGCGGCAATTCGTTTTAATCGTATTGCCTGTCAGATGAATGCTTTTATATAGTCCAACCTCTCTTAGTTTGCTCCTAATATAAACAAATAATGACGTCACAGAGCATGCGCGTTATATAAAAATGTGTACACGCTGATTAAAAAGTAACAACAAAATACTTTCTAAAGTATTTAAATACAAAATACTTTTAAAAGTATTTTTATAAATGAAATTGTTTGGCCTACATCATATCATGCCCAAACGGGCAGGTGGAGTGTTATTTTAATTGCACTCTATCTGTTTGGTCCAGGGCTAAAAAAAAATAGTTCTGTTTCTTATCACATAGTCAGCCACTTATATGACTGAACTATTTAAGAACAGAACAAGTAGAGGTGTAAAAGACACTAGTTAGAGTTATCTCCTCTGAGAGTAATGAATTTCACTATGCAGCCAGACCCTGTGGTGAATGAAGTGAAGGTGTCATTTGTAGGGTTGAAAGTGAGTGCTTTTCGGAGGGCCTGGCATGCTGATAAGCATAATCTTTCAACTCGGTGAGGAAGGCATCGGTAAACTACCTTACTCCTCGTTTTTACTTAGTAAAACCTCTAGAGGTTCAAACCAGCCTTCCGGCTGTTGACCTAAACAACATCATATCATGACTGATGTTTTTAGTACTTTAAGTAGTTATAATTTAAAAAATAGTTAACTTAATAGGAATACGATATCTGTAAAGTCGTGGAATCTAGCGTGCACCCTGTAGTAGGTGGCTTTTGTTTGTTGACAGAAGGAGGAGCAAACTAACAATGGCTCAACTGTAGGAGGTCATTAACGTATTTACAATGACTACAATGAATCATTTATTACAACCCATTTGAATTACACTACAACTATTTTTATTACATTTACGTCATAAATTAAAAATTTACATCAATTATATAACATAATACTCGCCACTCCAGCGGCGCTTCGCGCCGCTTCCGTGTCTCGACCTCAGAGGGGTAGGTGGATCAGAATACATAAGTGGATCAGAACCATAAAAGTGCGGGCGCGCACTTTGTCATAGGGTGTAGTTCGGTCGCCAAGGGGGTTAGGTGGATCAGAATTTATAAGTGGATAAGGTAAAGTCCGGTCAAAGTTTTTAATTTTTAAGTTCTAAATATTGAAGTCTGAGATTTGAAGATATTTTACTTCTCAGGTTGAGGTTTGATGTTTATAAGTTTTTCGTTTCAAAATTAAGAATTTTAACGTTTGAAGTTTTATAATAACCTTAAAATTATTTTAATAAGTGAGGTTTGAAATTTTTGGGTTGCTTTGATGTTTGCTGTTTGAAGGTTTAGAGCTAGAAGTATCAAGTTATCCAGAGTGAGGAAGTTTAAATGTTTGTGGTTCATGTTTCAATGTCAGAAGTTTTTTACATGGTCGAATTTGAGCGTGTCAACAAACACCATGCGTGGTGAAGGTCATGATCAAAGGTTTTAAATTTTATAGCTTGAAATTCATTTATTGTTTAATAAAAAATGTATGTATTTTCTCCAAATTTTTGGGTCATCCCCTCCTTGCCGAAATCAATCTAATGCGTTTCAAATCGGTCTGGTGATTTCTGCTCACATTTTTCTCTGTTAATTTTGAAATTTGAATGTTAGAGATTTTAACCTATAAACGTTTCATCCTGGGTTTTAACGTTTGTATAGTGCTGTAGAACGATCTAATTCCCCACAAGGGATCGACAAATTTGCTGTGATTAAATAGATTCAATATTGTTGAACAAATTCTCTTTATTAATTTAGACTATTCTCACAACATTATCGTTAGTGTTTATTTTTTTTTATGTGTTTTAAATTTTGTTACTTATACATTTTATCTATTTTAACAAAAACGTGTCCCATAGGTATTAGATTTTACTGTTTCTTTAAAATGTCATTTTAAATTACACTGTCCCGTCTTTAATTGTATATTTTAAATTAAACTTTTTATTTGTCATGTGGCCCGTCCATCTTCCTCGACGTTCGGAACCACAGTCCCTCCTCTTTACAAAATTCTCAGTTCTTATTTTTCATAGTTTCCTAGCAACCATATAAATAACTCTTTTAAATATTTTCTGATAATATAAATTAAATAATTTTTAAAGTATTTATTTTTCAATCAGCTGGAGATGTTTATTTTTATTTCAATAGACTCAAAAATAAACAACTCCAGATGTGCATTAAATTTGTCTCATTACAAATAGGTTCGAAGTTTCAAATAATAAATTTTGAACTTTGATGTTTTATAATTTGAAGGTTTAAAGTTTCATTGATTGAAGGTTTTTTCGTTTAAAAGCGTGAGTTCTTATAGTTTGGGATTGATGTTTTAAGTTTTAAAATTCGAAGTTTCAGGTTTTTAATTAATTTATATTTTAGGTCGATAAAGTCAAAATATGGTTTTTTGAGTTTTTTCTGTGAACGGGTGGGCTGACGGGACCGTTGTTTACTTATTCTTAAAGTACTCCAGCATTGGAACAAAAAATAGATCCTATACAATTTCTAGCTACGACCCACCGTTTTGGAAAGACACCCAATTGAAATTTTATAGGGTAATGGCTGTACCATCTTTGTTATATGGCTCTGAGACATGGACAACGAATAAGAGGCACCTTAGCTAAATACAAGCTTCAGAAATGAGATTCCTCAGGTCCGTTAAAGGTTGTACATTGCTGGACAGGTTATACAACGAAGATGTTCGCAAGGATCTGGCAGTATTTAAACTAGAAGACAGGATCTTTGAAAATAGACAACGGTGGATGGAACATCTGGAAAGGATGAATGATGAAAGAATTCCCAAAAAAGTTTGGCAATATAAGCCAGTTGGTCGAAGAGATGTTGGAAGACCAAGGAAGCGATGGTCATGTAACAACATTTAACAAATAAACCCTTTGAGATCGGAACAGGCGTTTCGCCTATGCCCTGAAGGAAGAAGAAGAAGACCCACCGTTTAGAAGATGAAAATTATCCCCCCCCCCACCACAACCGTAAAGTTTACGACATCCGTAAAGTGGGAGACTCTAGCGTGCACTCTGTAGTAGGTGGCTTTTGTTTGTTGACAGAAGGAGGAGGAGGAGCAAACTAAAAACGGCTCAACTGTAGGAGGTCATTAACGTATTTTACAATGACTACAATGAATCATTTATTACAACCATTTGAATTACACTACAACTGTTTTTATTACTATTTTTATTACATTTACGTCACAAATTAAAAATTTACATGAATTATAAATAACATAATATTTCATTTAAAATTTCCAATTTATTTTAAAGATTATTGAAATGTTTTTATTTTTAAATTTAGATCATTTTAATTGGCATCCAGTCTATAAATGTAAATATCTAATGTTACTTAATAGGGTATTTTATTAATTCAAAATGATTAGTTAATATTTTTAATGAGTTTTCAAAATGATTAAATCCGTTTAACTAATTAAATTCAAAATTTTACAAAAATAAAATTGATGTGTCGTGGACACAAATGTTTGTAAAAAATCATTTAATTTTAATGTGTGTTTTAATGTATATTTATTAAGGTTTTATTAACCCTAGAACCGGAAATCGTCGATTATGGGACGATGTTACCGCTTCTTGAACCGGTCGCCTTGCAAAATCAAATTTGCTTCATAGCATTGCAATGTTGTCGTTTTAGTTTTAACGTACGAGGGTCATTCGTAAAATAAGGTTCCCTAAGCTGCCGAGACAGAATACGATGTGCTGGGAGAAATCTGGAGACACTTTCTTACTCATCAGCTCTCCCTCTCTTTTCCAGCACCACTCCCGCCACGCTACGTCGATCAGTGCCGGCCTAGCAGCCTTCGAAGATGGAGCTTCCTATCGCTGTTACCGCCAGATGCGAAATTCGCGCTGTGATACGTTTTTTAAATGCAAAACGGATTTCACCTATTGACATTCATCATGGAACAACAGTAAACTCTGACAGATATTGCGACACATTAAGAAAACTGAGACGCGCGATCCAGAACTGCCGGAGAGGAAGATTGTCCAGTGGTGTGAGGCTTCTCCATGACAACGCTCGACCTCATGTCTCCCTTCAAACTCAAGAACTGCTGACAGATTTTGGCTGGACTGTTGTGCCCTCCCTCCCTACAGCCCGAACCTAGCCCCAAGTAATTATCGCTTATTCCTAAAATTAAAGGAACACTTAGATGGCCTATGCTTCAGTACCGATGATGAAGTCAAGGAAGAGGTTACTCGATTCCTTAAAGGATTGGCGGCAGAATTCTACAACATGGGGATAGAAAAGTTGGAGCATCGTCTGAAAAAGTTTTTGGACAGAAACGGCGATTATTTAGAAAAATAGCCTAAGTTTTAAGCTTTAAATTGATGTACCACACTAAGATAAAAAATATAGCTGTCTATTTTTAAAAATCATGGGAACCTTATTTTACGAATGACCCTCGTATTTTAACATTTAGCGTATTTTAACATTTAGCGTATTTTAACATTTTAACGTATTTTATTGTTACTTTTTAATCAGCTTGTACACATTTTGATATAATGCGCATGCTCAGTGACGTCATTATTTGTTTACATTAGGAGCAAACTAAGAGAGGCTGGACTTTAGTTAGTGTGTTTTCTTTTGATGTCCTCTGTATTTACATCCCGATAGGTGGTAAGTGGAGCGTTTCAAGGATTTCTATCTGTTGGTGCACTTGTTCAACTCATGTAGGTGGTGCCCCCCCCCGCTTCCCTGTTAGTTCCATTTCATGGAGGTAGGGATGGCTGTAAGGGGTGAGTGGAGGCCATCATAAAAAAAAATCTGGTGTGAAACACTCACACAACTTTGTCGCCACCGGCTTGTAGTAGCGCAGTCGTTTGAACTCATAGGACCGGCCTGGCCTCCGGCGGCGTAGTTCAAAATAATGAAAACATCGAAGGGGAGGAAGGAAGGTCGTCTTCGCCGCTGCCTAAAAGATTAGGAGCAGCCGCCGACGCAGCGACCACCTTTCACCGCTGCCTCCGAAGAGGAGCAGTCACCGGTGAAGTGAATCGGGGTCGTCTGTACCGCTGCCTAATCTAATAGGAGCGCGTCGCCGACGCAGCGTGCACCTTTTACCGCTGCCCCTGAAGGGGAGCAGTCGCCGGTGAAGCGAGGGTAGGGGATGGAGGTACAGATGACGGAAAGAATACTCAATGTTGAGATATCAACTCTCCGTATCGATTCTCGCACACAGAGAACATCGATACTGTCACCTTCTCGACTATTGAATCGCCAGTGCGCAGACGCTATATGTTGCCACTTGGTACATGCGCTGTGAGAGGTATATTATAGGTATTTCATATACGACATGAGAGTTTAAAAGTATTGTTTTTTGAGAAGACAGTAATAAGTGTTAGGTTTAACATTATTGCAGTAGATAGATTTATATTCACTAGGAACTCTGTACTGTTTGCCGAATTTATTTTAATTCAAAACGAATTCGTTGTAGGCCCCTACACACTACACTAACACAAGTTAATAAAAAGTAATAACAAATTGAACACAATTAGATTAAACACGTGTGTTGAATATGAAAGATGTGTTTGTGTACAAATACTTGCCACTCCAGCGGCGGCGCTCCGCGCCGCTTCCGTGTCTCGGCCTCAGAGGGGTAGGTGGACCAGAATTCATAAGTGGATCAGAACCATTTGCCACAAGGTGAAGTTCGGCCGCCAAAGGGGCTGGGTGGATCACAATATTTAGAAATTTCAAGATATGAAAGTTTAAAGATGAAGTTTAATGTTTCAAAATTTAAAATTTGAAGGTTTAACAATTTTAGGTTAATGTTTAAAGTTTCAACATTTCAACTTTAAATGTTGTGGTTTGAATGTATATTACTTTGAGTTTTTCGTTTTCTCATGCGACCTAAAAATGTTCGGGTTACCAAATTTTTATGTAATTTTCTTTGCTAAATAACATGTCGTTAAAAAAATATTTGTATTCCGAAAATTTTGAAATTTTTATTAGGGTAGTAATCACCATAGGACCCCGCCTAAAATTTAATAAATTCTTCGTGACTCTAGGGGTATGTGTAATGTTTTGTTAATAAAAGTTTGCGAAAAACCGTTGTGAAGGTGTAAAGAAAGAAAAACGTGAAAACGGCAAGCCCTAAAAGCCGGAATGCTAGTGTTTTGAGTTTTCTTAGCGAAGAGGTAGGTTAAGGAAAACTTAAGTTACATGGCCTTGAAGTACTTTGGGAGAGGCACAAAAAAGATTCTATACAATTTTCCTCTACGAAGCACCGTTCAGGAGGTAAAAAAATACAACCCCCTACCAACGGTAAGGGGGTGGAACCTGAAAGTTTTCGCGTTACCAAATTTTTATTTAACTTTTAACGTCGAAAACATGCCGTTAAAATACATTTTGTATTCTAAATATTTAGAAATTTATTCACTAGGAACTCTGTACTGTTTGCCGAATTTATTTTAATTCAAAACGAATTCGTTACAGGCCTACACACTAACACAAGTTAATAAAAAATAATAACAAATTGAACACAATTATATTAAACACGTGTGTTGAATATGAAAGATGTGTTTGTATACAAATAGTGTTATTGGCCTACTTAACAAACAGTTTTGGAGGGATAATTAAACTGATCGATTGACATTAGTAAGAACTTACGTTATTTCTTTATTGTGAAACATATTTTAACCGTATTAAATTTTGTATCCATTTTTCTAATTTATATATTCGAATAAATTTATTTAAATATATTTTAAATGTTATGCTGTCCTTGATTCATTCTTACAAACTGATTTTATTTTTGGATCATTATTTGACTGTTTTGATTTCTTATAAAATGTCTTAGCGATATTAAGAGGTTCGTTTTATTTTCAATCTCCGATACCAAAAATAAAAGATAAGTAGTGTGTGTAGAAAAATGTTTTAGGCCTATTATTAAAATTTACGTCTACTTATGCCCAAAACGGGCAGTGGAGTGTTATTTTCATTGCACTCTATCTGTTTGGTCCAGGTCTAAAAAAAATAGTTCCGTTTCTAATCACATAGACAGCCACTTATATGACTGAACTATTTAAAAACACAAGAGGTAGAGGTGTAAAAGACACTAGTCAGAGTTATCTCCTCTGAGAGTAATGAATTTCACTATACAGCCAGACCCTGTGGTGAATGAAGTGAAGGTGTCATTTGCAGGGTGGAAAGTGAGTGTTTTTCGGAGGGCCTGGCATGCTGATAAGCATACTCTTTCAACTCAGTGAGTTGTGGCAATTGTAAACCACCTTACTCCTCGTTTTTACTTAGTAAAACCTCTAGAGGTTCAAACCAGCCTCTACAGGCTGTTCACCTAAACAACACGTATACTTGTGGCTACTTTTCCACATAATCACGTCGTCGGTTGAAGCATTTGTTTTACAGTAATTCCTTGGTATCCGGGGGTTTCGGTTATCCGCGGACTTTGTGCAAGGGCCTAAAATCTTAAAATACGTACGATTTCTCACCTTATGTACACCGTACTTGGTGGAAAAGTCATACAATTCTGAAAACATTTGTTTGAAAAAATGTTTTGGTGTCGTATCATGTCGAGTCACACACTAGTATGGCGAAGGCTGCCATGAGCCAACCTAGATTTCCATGTCCTGCACGTAGTGAGCGCGTCACCGGGTATCGGGCCCCGCAAGTACAACCCCACCACCACTGTCATACGTACGCCCACGCACCATACTGTAATTTCTCTGTACGTTTTCCTCCATCTGTCAGTCTAACTTTTTCGTACGTACGTACAGTTCTTTTTTTGACGATCCTAAAACGAAGCCAAGCATTTCTTCACGAGATCCTCAGCATGTCAACGCAGTTCGCTGACGGATCCAGTTATGGAAAGGGCCCTTCAATCCAAAAGAGGACTCAGGAGCTGATGATATCATACGAAGAAGTCCACCAGGAGTTTGAAAAGAAGAAGAAGCAAAGAGCCATAACAAACTATTTTAAAGCAACTTAAATTTTTTTATGCGTACATTACTGTATTTATTAAATATTCATAGATTATAATAATGGTAAAATGTTCCTTAAACTATAAAACACTTAAAACGACTGCAGGACTTTACCTTCAGAACCGAATCCCCATCTTTACGTTCATATAAGGGGTATCATTATACGCGGTTTCACTAACCGTGGTAACCCTCCGGAACGTAACCCCCGCGGATAACGAGACATTACTGAATCAGTGGACGAGCTTTCTTATTCGCTCTTCATAAAATGTTGCCGAAAATCAATTTAACACTATTTAGTTACTTTTATAATTTTCTTTCGTTGAGGATCTCATATACTGAGCATGTCACGAATGAAGAGGTCCTCAGTAGAATGGGAAAGCAGCTGGAACTCATGGTGGAAGTTAAGGCACGAAAATTAAGGTACCTTGGTCATGTTATGAGGGGACCAAAGTATCAAATATTGCATCTCATCATTCAGGGCAAAATATTAGGAAAAAGATCGGTGGGCAGGAGAAGGAGAAGGATATCCTGGCTGTGTAATTTGGTTCAGGTGTCCCTCAAAGCAGCGGTCAACAAAATTCGTATCGCCATTATGATAGCCGACCTCCGTCATGGAGATGGCACGTGAAGAAGAAGATAATTTTCTTTATATAATCTAACCTTTGCCTCCCCCCACAATTCAGCCCCTAAATATTACCCTCCATTATTGATAGACCTTTTACTAGATTTAGATGGGAAAGTGACAGAGCCTATTAAAACCAATAGAGGAGTTCGACAGGGATGTTGTATATCGTCGACTTTGTTTAATATATATGTGGACGACATGTTGAGAACGTGGAAATATAATGTAGACCCAGGTATACAGATCTCGGATGGCTTCTTTATGAACTCTCTTTTATATGCGGATGACAAAGTTGTAATACAACAGAATGAAGACGAGTTACAAAAATCGGTATTTATGTTGGAACAAGTTGCAAAACAATACAATCTGGAAATATCATCCACAAAATCTAAAACTATGGCTTTTAAAGGTAAATATACAATAAGGACGAGAATAGAGATGAATGGAAGGGCAATAGAACAGGTTAAACATTTTCAATATCTTGGGAGTGATGTTTCATACGATTTTGATAAAGACATAACAGTTAAACTGGCCAAATTTCAGAATATTTGTGGAAATATTCACAGACATCTGAAGAATAAAACGAGGAAGGAAACACGCCTCACATTTTTCAACACTATTGCGGTTCCAACACTCCTATATGGCAGTGAGTCTTGGGTGCATACTGCTAAAAGCGATAGTAAAATTCAAGTTGCGGAAATGAAGTTTTTACGAAGTGTGCATGGATGTACCAGAATGGATAGAATAAGGAACGTGGATATTAGAAGCGCACTATCAGTTCAGTCTTTGCATGAAAAGATAATAAAAAATAGACAAAGATGGTGTAGTCACCTGGACAGAATGCCAAACGAAAGGATGCCAGTGGCAGCTTTAAATTATCAACCAGTTGGCAGAAGAGATGTAGGGAGGCCGAGAGGGAGATGGGTACCGGAACAGGTTCATGTAACCTAATCCTTGGAAGTGAAGATGATGATGATGATTATTGATAGACCAAGGATGTCTTAATATGCCCCACTAGCCTATCCCTTCTTCTGGTAAGATGCTTTCATATACTTATTTTTTCATTCCCTCGCCTAACAACCTCTAAATTACTTATTTTGTCCACCCACCAATCTTAAACATTTTGCGCTAATGTCGTGCAACTCATAAATGGCATATTGGATTCTGCCTGAAAACTTTATCACTGGCAAGCATCGAAAGTTAGCCTTTGGTAATGAAATACGCTAACCACTGTACCATAACAATGTAATATAACCTATAGTTCAGACGCTCTAAGTTTGCTCCTACTGTCAACAAACCAAAACCAGCTACTACAGGGTGCACGCTAGAGTCCGTGACTTTATGGATGTCGTATTCCTATTGTCAACTATTTTTTAAATTATAAGTACTTGAAGTACTAAAAACATCAGTCATGATATGATGTAGGCCTAACAATTTCATTTATAAAAGTACTTTTAAAAGTATTTTCTATTTAAATACTTTTGAAAGTATTTTGTTGTTACTTTTTAATCAGCGTGTACACATTTAGATATAATGCGCATGCTCAATGACGTCATTATTTGTTTACATTAGGAGCAAACTTAGAACGGCTGAACTGTAAGTAGGCCTACTTAATAGGTTAATAAACGCTAACATCAACTTAAGCTATAATAAAAATATAAAACATTAATTTATTACATTTATTGCAAATGTAGATTAAATACTAAAGATTATAAAAACAAACGGAAAAATACACAATTTCAAAACTGAATAAATTAACGATATAAACCATCCGGAAAATCCTTGATGATAGGCCTACATTTTTTAACGCACTTGTACACACTATACAGTAATTTAGGGCAGGAAAAGCCTCTGTGTAAGTAAATACATATTATTTCATTCCATCGATGGTAATTCGGATGACTGACATTCGGATTATCAACTTATTGTATAATTTAAAAATCTGGTGTGAAACACTCACACGACTTTCTCTTGCCAATGCAAACAATTAACAATAAACCTTACAATAGTAACAAAACATTAGAAATAAATAAAAAACTGACCTCAAAATCAAAACCTTATTTCAATCATGAGAGAAACACGCAAAATGAAAATCAACCTCAGTTTGGCCTAAAAATACGGAAAATCAATCTTTCACGCTCAACATAGGCTCTGTAGAGAAAAATGCTTTAAATAAAAGTTGTAGATCTTTTAATTTCCTATAAATTTTATTTAATATACTTTTGTCGTAAAATGCATTCTAAGACTGAACTCTTTAAAAAATCGATTTTTCACACGTTTTCGGGAGAGAAAAACAGAAAATCGAATTACCGCTAAACTAAGCGTTATACAAAAAAATGTTTGAAATAAAAGTTGTAGAATTTTACATTCTCTACAACTTTTAATATATACATTTTTGCGCTAAAATGCATTTTAAAGCCGTAATCTTAAAAAAACAAAGTTTTTACGTAAAAACACCCTTACCAAGCATTTCAGCCAAGATGGCGCCTACCTTATCTTGTAGAGAATAAAAAATTGAGTAAACCAGGCGATTTTTAATAAAATCGTAGGACCAGTTTTTGAGAAAATCGCAAAAAAGTGAAAAATGACACGAATAAACTACTACTTCCGGTTGACCGATTTTGATGAAAATGTTCGTGTCGGGTCCGGTAGTGGAATGTAACTTAAGTTTCAAGTTCGTACGATGTTCCGTTCTTGAGATATTCTGTTCGCACACAGACACACACACACACAGAGACACACACACACACAGACCAATCGCTAAAAACATGTTTTGTTGGGTTCAGGGGGTCTGAAAACGTATAGATCCGGTGAAAACTCGATTTCGAAAAATCGACATGAAAACAATACTTTCCTTTCTATATATATATATATATATAGGCAAGAGAAAGTAAAAAGTTGTCAATTAAATTTTAATTACTTTACCGTCGGTAATTTTGGTAATGAAACAACCGACAATTGATCATTATTTTATTATCAATAATAAAAGTTCAATAAATTCCCAGTCAACTTTATCAATAAAATAGAGATAAAATGTTGTGAAATATGTGCATATTTTTGAATTTTTCATACGTCGGTCTAATATAACGAGGAAAACAAAATGCAAGACTATTTTTATATAATTTGGCAAGTAACTTTGACCTTGAATTTATTATCATAAGGGTATTTGCATATTCTCAATTATGTTAAAAAAATATTTTGTTGTTTAATATTTTTAATCTTATTTTTATGTAATAATAGGTTATTAAACTAGGAGGTATTGTACTCTGTTCTCAATATAAAAAAATGACGTGAAATATTGCACTTATTCTGTTTATTTACACGTAATAGGCTGTGATAGGTCTTTTAAGTAGTTTTATAAACAAGTTTACTAGGTAAACGGTACAAATTTTTCATAATTCTTGATAAAAATGAATTAAGGGAAGATTGCACGATGGTTTTATTGAAAATTTTTGTTTTGTTATGTTTTTCAATAGTTTAGGTCTAGATCTACCGGAAAAAATTAAATTACGTCAAAAATAATAGTTTTTTTATCTGTAATTTTTCAAAAAAATAAACTCGTGTAATTTTTCACTTTTTTACGATTTTCTCAAAAACTGGTTCTACGATTTTTTTAAAATCGCCTGGTTTACTAATTTTTTTATGCTCTACAACATAGGGTAGGCGCCATGTTTGCTGAAATTCTCGGTGAGGCTGTTTTCACGTAAAAACGTTGTTTTTTTAAGATTACGGCTTTAAAATGCATTTTAACGCAAACATTTATATAATAAAAGTTGTAGAGAATGTAAAATTCTACAACTTTTGTTTCAAACATTTTTTTGTATGACGCTTCGTTTAGCAGTAATTAGCAATTTTCTGTTTTTATCTCACGAAAACATGTGAAAAATCGATTTTTTTAAAGATTTCGGCCTTAGTGTGCATTTTATGACAAAAGTGTATATAATAAAATTTATAGAAAATTAAAAGATCTACAACTTTTATTTAGAGCATTTGTCTCTGCAGAGCCTAGTTTAGTGTGAAAAAGTGATTTTCTGTTTTTTTAATCCAAACTGAGTTCGATTTTCATTTTGTGTCATTCACTCATGATTAAAATAAGGTTATGTATTTTGAGGTTAGTTTTTTGTTTATTTCTTATGTTTTATTAATAATGTTAGGTTTATTGTTAATTTTTTGCATTGGCAAGAGAAAGTTGTGTGAGTGTTTCACACCAGATTTTTAATCTTATTTTTATGTAATAATAGGTTATTAAACTAGGAGGTATTGTACTCTGTTCTCAATATAAAAAAATGACGTGAAATATTGCACTTATTCTGTTTGTTTACACGTATTAGGCTGTGATAGGTCATTAAGTAGTTCTATATACCAGTTTGTAAACAAGTTTACTAGGTAAACGGAACAAATTTTTCATAATTCTTGATAAAAATGAATTAAATTAAATTTTTTAAGTTTTTCAGGAATACAATTTTTAGTTTCTCTTGCCTATATGAATATATAGGAAGGAAAGTATTGTTTTCATGTCGATTTTTATAAATCGAGTTTTCACCGGATCTATACGTTTTCAGACCCTCTTAACCCAAAAAACATGTTTTTAGCGATTGGTCTGTGTGTGTGTCTAAAATATCTACAACTTTTATTTAGAGCATTTTTCTCTACAGAGAGTAGTTTAGTGTGAAAGAGTGATTTTCCGTATTTTTAAGCCAAACTGAGGTTGATTTTCATTTTGCGTCTTTCGTATATGATTCAAATTAGGTTATGTTATTGAGGTTAGTTTTTTGTTTATTTCTAATGTTTTATTACTATTGTTAGGTTTATTGTTAATTATTTTCATTGGCAAGAGAAAGTTATGTGAGTGTTTCACACCAGATTTTTTTTTTTTATTTATTTATTTACTTGCATTAACTGCAACGGTAATTAGCGACGACGTTGGGGTGTAACTTTGTACAGTGGAGGATGAAATGAATTTTTGTAACGTATGAAAATATGCCGTGCCTGAGTGGGATTCGAACCCAGGACCGCATGATGTTAGGCGAGCACGTTACTAACTACGCCAATGCGGCCGGCGTATTAACAAAATTTTTAGTTTGCCTAATATGCCTACAGGTAGTGGAGTGTTAGTTATTATTTGTACTCGATCTGTTAGTTCCTGGGATAGAAAAATAGTTGTGTTTCATGTCAAATAGGGCTAGTCATCCAATTACAAGGGCAGTCCAGAAAGTCTGTCACGTTTTGCGTTGTAGCCGCTAGGGGCGGAGCTATCGCGGCCATTTTGGTGCCGCGGCGTTTCTCCGTTCAGTGGCTATCCAGCCGTGCTAGCGAGAGGTCTGTGTCGCTCTTCGTTGTTTTTCAACAACAATTTAAAATCTGTGCCGCAATTCAAAATCCCGCCAGTTGTGAAGTATGGCGACTGTTTTTTGGGACGGGAAAGGAGTTCTTCTTATCGATTTCTTGGAACGTGGCACAACAATAACCTCTGCGAGGTATTGTGAAACCCTTGAAAAGTTAAGAAGAGCGATCCAAAACAAGCGCAGAGGAAAGTTGATTGGAAAAATTTTCTTTTTGCATGACAACGCCCGACCACACACGGCAAATCGAACACGAGAAGTCCTGGATGCTTTCAAATTGGAGGTTTTCCCACATCCGCCATACAGTCCGGACCTTGCGCCCAGCGATTATCACTTGTTCCCGACAATGAAGACATGGCTTGCGACGCAGCGCTTTGACGACAACGCGGAGCTGCAGGAGGGTGTGACTAACCGGTTAAAATCACAGGCGTTAGACTTTTATGACGCCGGCATTTCAAAATTAGTTCACCGCTATGATAAGTGTATTAATTTGTTTGGTGATTATGTAGAAAAATAGCATTTTAGTTGCACTTTCAAATATATATAATAACATTTTTTTCTTGTACTTATTTTTTTTATATCAAAACGTGACAGACTTTCTGGACTGCCCTCGTATATGACTGAACTATTTAACAACGGAAGAAGTAGAGTTGTAAAAGACACTGGTCACAGGATCTCCTCTGAAAGTAATACATTTTAATATTATACAGTCAGACCCTGTGGTGAATGAAGTGAAGGTGTCATTTGCAGGGAGGAAAGTAGTTGATGTTGAGAAGACCTGGCATGCTGATAAGCATACTTTTCTACTCGGTGAGGAAGGTATTGGTAAACCACCTGGACTCCTCGTTTTACTTATTAAAGCCTCTAGAGGTACAAATCTGCCTTTCGTCTGACCACCTAAACAACAACTTTACCAAGAATACAGAAATTTAAAATACAGCGTACTAATAGTTTAGCCGGCCGCATTGACATAGTTGGTAACGTGCACGCCTCTCATCATGCGGTCTTGTGTTCGAATCCCATTCAGGCACGGCATATTTTCATACGTTACAAAAATCATTTCTTTTTTCTTTCACAGTCTGCATTAGCAGTAATTGCAGAACAGTCGGACGTTAAACCAAAAAAAAAAAAAAAAAAATTGTTTAGCGTATTAATAGAAATATAGAAATTACAGTTACGCACTAATTTCACCTATTTCGCTTTTTACAAATTTTTTAAATTAAATTTTTACTTTCTCTTGCCTATATGAATATATACGAAGGAGAGTATTGTTTTCATGTCGATTTTAAAAAAATCGAGTTTTCACCGGATCTACACGTTTTCAGACCCCCTGAACCCAAAAAACATGTTTTAAGCAATTGGTCGGTGTGTGTGTGTGTGTGTGTGTGTGTGTGTGTGTGTGTATGTGTGAACAGAATATCTCAAGAACGGAACATCGTACGAACTTGAAACTTAAGTTACATACCACTACCGGACCCGACATGAACATTTTCATCAAAATCGGTCAACCGGAAGTAGTAGTTTATTCGTGTAATTTTTCACTTTTTTGCGATTTTCTCAAAAACCGGTCTTACGATTTTTTTTAAATCGCCTGATTTACTACATTTTTTATGCTCTACAAGATAGGGTAGGCGTCATGTTTACTGAAATTTTTGGTGAGGCTGTTTTTGCGTAAAAGAATTGTTTTCTTAAGATTGCGACTTTATTTTGAATTTCAGCGCAAAAATGTGTACAGTATAATAACATTTGTAAAGCTTTTGAAGTCCTACATCTTTTATTTGTAACATTTGTTTGTATAACGCTTAGTTTAGCAGTAATTAGCGATTTTCTGTTTTTTTCCCACGAACACGTGTGAAAAATCTATTTTTTTAACATTTCGGCCTTAGTACTCATTTTACGACATAAGTGTATATAATTAAATTTATAGAAAATTAAAAGATCTACAACTTTTATTTAGAGCATTTTTCTCTACAGAGCCTAGTTTAGCGTGAAAGAGTGGTTTTCCGTATTTTTCAGCCAAACAGGTTGATTTTTACTTAACGTCTTTCACTCATGATTAAAATAAGGTTATGTTTATTGAGGTCAGTTTTTTGTTTATTTGTAATGTTTTATTACTAATGTTAGGTTTATTGTTAATTATTTGCATTGGCAAGAGAAAGTGTGTGAGTGTTTCACACCAAATTTTTGTAACAAGGAAAAAAGTCTATTTCCGAACACATTTCGCTCTAAATTTTCTTTCGTTTGGTCTATCATAGACGGATCTACTGACGGAGGAACTGGAGTCGGGTGAGGACGGTTAGCATGACCCCGGATCCAATGTAGGTTTAACCTTAGACTTAAAATTGCTCTTCTTTACAGCTCTCATAACGCCTTCATAGCTGTTCACTCCTTTTTCAGTCGCACCCACTTTCTCCATCTTGACATTCCATTTTGATCATCCCGACATTTTTTCAATTTAATCTTTGGACCATTTCATTTTTTTTAAATATTACAAACTACATAAAATTTTTACAAATTGTGTTCTACGTTTTTTGCGTACTACTAATTTTTGGAGCACCTGAGGAAGTCATAAAAATGTCGGTATAGACCTATGTGAATATACAAGATAATTAACTGGTAAAAATTTTCTTTGCACTAAAACGAGCCAGTATACAATTATGAAAAATATTCGTTCTTGGTATCATGATAATTTTTCTGTGTAAACTTGAAAAAGCTTAATTTTTTCATAAAAAATTATTTTTTTGACCTAATTTAATGTTTTTTTCTATTAGATCTAGGCCTAAACTGCAAAAAAACATAAAAATCGAAATTTTGAGTTAAACACCATCGTACCATCTCCCCTTAAGGGGAAGAAGAAGAAGAAGAAGAAGAAGAAGAAGAAGAAGTCTTCTTCTTCTTCTTCTTCTTCTTCTTCTTCTTGACGATCTTCTCCTTCTTCTTAGAAGGAGAAGGAGAAGGAGATAAAGGAGAAGGAGAAGGAGGAGAAGAAGAAGAAGAAGAAAAAGAAGAAAAAGAAGATGAAGGAGAAGAAGGAGAAGGAGAAGAAGGAGAAGGAGAAGAAAGAGAAGAAGAAGAAAGAGAAGAAGAAGAAGAAGGAGAAGGAGAAGAAGAAGGAGGAGGAGAAGAAGAAGAAGAAGAAGAAGAAGAAGAAGAAGAAGAAGAAGAAGAAGATCTTAAAACTGTATCGTTATAAAAGAGAAACGATTACAAGAACCGACTCGTAGCTTTCATTATGTATTAGAAGGGAGAGAAGGGAAACTCATTGTATTCAAAACATAATTCTATCTATTTGTCACGCTATAATATAATAAAATATGACCGATTGATTACAGCCATTTTAGGATTATGTTTAGAGGAATAGTCTAATGTACCAACCATATTTGAGCATCCAATCACGAAGGATGCTAGCAGCAATTTTTAACTGTCCTGTTGAAGTGGAGGATAAATAACGACGTGACAACCATCAACTGACACATCTATATATCATAAGTTAGTGGATAATAAGATGATTGATAAAGGGATACGCCTACTGATGCACGTTTAGATACACGGCATAGCTAACTAATGTACGTAACACAACACCAAAAATCTGGTGAAACACTCACACAACTTTCTCTTGCTAATGCATATAATAAACATAATAACCTAACATTAGTAAAATAAACAGTTTTAGTAATTAACAGCTGATTTTCGAGACGAAGTTTCCATAAATCGAATACAAGTAATCCCTTGGTATCCGCGGGTTTAGTGTCCGTCGGCCTAAAACCTTAAAATACGACGCACGTAATACTAGATCACCTGTGTACACCGTACTTGGTGAGAAACTCATACAATTCTGAAAACATGTGTTTGAATAAACGTTTATCGTGTCATGTTCAGTCGTATCATGTTGAATCAGACACTAGTATGGCGACGGCCGCCATGAGCTAAGCTAGATTTATTTCAACGTACTGTACGTAGTGACGAGTCACTGGGTACCAGGCCCCGTCAGTACAACCCCAACCCCAACCCCAACCCCAACCCCAACCCCAACCCCACCGCCCGCCATACGTACGCTAAGGAACCATACTGTAATTTCTCTGTACGTTTTCCTCCATCTGTCAGTCTAACTTCTTCGTACGTACGTTCAGTTCTTTAATTGTTTGCCGGTCCTAAAACGAAGCCACGCATTTCTTCACAAACCATAAACGAGATCCTCAGCATGGCAACGCAGTTCGCTGACCACGTGTTGGAGACGAATCCCATCATGGAAAAAGCCCTTCAATTCAAGAGGACTCAGGAGGTGATGATACCATACGAAGAAATTCGCAAGGAGTTTGAAAAGAAGAAGAAGCAAACAGCCATAACTAACTATTTTAAAGCAACTTAAATTTTTTATGCGTACATTACTGTATTTATTAACTGTTCATAGATTATAATAATGGTAAAATGTTCCTAAAACTATAAAACATTTAAAACGACTGCAGGACTTTTCCTTTAGAATGTAACCCCCATCTTTTCGTTCATATAAGGTATCATTATACGCGGTACCCTCCGGAACGTAACCCCCGCGGATAACGAGGGATTACTGTACTGATACTTTTGAATACTAGATAGTAGTTAGGGGTGTACTTTGAGGGTTGGGGTCCAATTAACCATACTCTAGGAGTTTGTAGAGGACTACACCTCATTTACACGTCATACACATTATCCTCATCTCATTTGGTAATGGGGTTGCTTATTGTTCTGAATTGAACAGATTGCAACGCACACACATTAGGGATGAAAAAAATTTACCTAATTTATACCACCGGGTTGGTCTAGAGGTAAAGTCGTCGCCAAAATCAGCTGTTTAACATCTGATTTTCGGAGACGAATGTTCCTGGTTCAAATCCTAGTAAAGGTAGTTACTTTTGTACGGATTTGAATACTAGACAGTTATTACCGGTGTACTTTGATGGTTGGGGTTCAATTAACCATTTTCAGGAATCTCTTAGGAATGGTCGACCTTAGTCTGTACAAGACTACACCTCTTTTACATGTCATACACATCATCCTCATCTCATTAGGTCATGGGGTTGCTAATTGTTCTCAATGGAACAGATTGCACCTTACACATATTAGAAATTAAAAAAAAAAAAAAGATAGTGGTTAAGGGTGTACTTTGAGGGTTGGGGTTCAATTAACCACTCTCTAAGAGTTTGTAGAGGACTACACCTCATTTACACGTCATACACATCATCCTCATCTCATTGGGTCATCTCATTGCTTACTGTTCGCAATTGAACAGATTGCAACGTACACGCACATTAGGGATAAAACAAAATTATTTACCTAATTTATCTGCAATAAAAATGACAGGAACTTCTTATCATAGTATTTAAACAGTGTAGAAGATAATCATGTTTGTTTTTATTTTTAAAATAATTGATGCAATTATTATTTAGTATACAATAGATAAATATTAGGAAGTTAATTTTAATCTATTTTATCTATTTATAAAACTATTTAAATATAATAATTTAAATAACAATGTATCTCACGGTTGAATGGATCAAATAAAATTTATTTTTACATAAATTTGAGACATGATTGTTTCTATTAAAATACAATTGTTTCTTATGCAACCGTATTGTACAGTAAACACATCGCTGCCAATATAAAGTATCATTATTTTTCTCAATTTAAATTCACGTGATTATTATATGACAATTACAATTAGTTCAACTATTGTTATTTGTTTATTTTTTAATTGACTGTACTTTCATCTTCTTCTGTTGGTGCCTATCCTCTGTGGATGTTGGCAATCATATTAGTCCACATGACTTTATTTACAGCTGCTCTGAATAATTGTACGCTCGTCATTCCTGTCCATTGCCTGATGTTCTTCAGCCACGACGTCCGCCGACGGCCTTGAGATCGACTACCTTCAATCTTGCCTTGCAATATAAGTTGAATTAGCTGATATTTTCTGTTTCTCAACACATGCCCTAAATAAGCCATCGTCCTGACTTTTATGTTTGGCAGGATTTCCATGGCTTTTTGCATACGTTGCAAGACGGTGTTGTTTGTGACACGGTAGGTGTACGATATCCTGAGCATTCGGCGGTAGCACCACAGTTCGAAGGCCTCGAGTCGTCTAGATGTTGCATCGGTTAGGGTCCAAGCTTCCACTCCGTACAGAAGAGTCGAAAACACATAGCATCTCAGAAATCGTGATCTTATACCAATGTTAAGGTGCATATTACACAAAATTTTCCGGAGACGATTGAATACTGCTCTTGCCTTCTCTACGCGGCACCTAATTTCCTGCGAGTGGTCCCATTCCTTGTTTAAATTACATCCTACATAGGCAACTTTGTGTACTATTTCAAGCGTCTCATCATTTGATGTAAATCGATGCTGTATTCCATCATTTTTGCTTACTATTAGTATTTTGGTTTTCTTGCTGTTTAACTTCATGCCGTATCGTCGACAGGTTTCCTCTACACGATTTATTAATGCTTGCAACCCCTCTGCACTATCCGCTATCAAAACCGTATCATAAGTTGGTTTATTTTTACTTTCTCTTGCCGAAAGTTTTTTTTATCGCCAATGTGTATACGTTGGAATCTGTTCAATTCAGAAAAATTAGCAACCCAATGACCCAATGAGATGAGGATGATGACATCATGACGTGTTAATGAGATGTAGTCTTGTACTGACTCAGGTCGATCATTCCTGAAAGAGTATGGTTAATTGAACCCCAACCATCAAAGTATACCGGTAACTACTGTCTAGTAGTAATGCCGGCCTCATTGGCGTAGTTGGTAACGTACTTGCTTTTCATCATGCTGTCTTGGGTTCGAATCCCATTCAGGCACGGCATATTTTCATACGTTACAAAATATAATATCATCCTTCACCGTCTGTATTAGCAGTGATTGCAGAACAGCCGGATGTTAAACCAAAAATACTGTCTTATTTTAAAATCAAACTCACCGGGTTGGTCTAGAGGTAAAATTGTCGCCAAAATCAGCTGTTTAACAGCTGATTTTCGGAGACGAAGGTTCCTGGTTCAAATCCTAGTAAAGGTACCAGACGAGCTAATGTCCCATATCCGAGCGAGTGAGAGGGAGATATGTGGCATAACTACGCATGCGCTCAAAGGTCTTTACCGCTGTAATCCAAATCTGAAAACATACTTCAGTCTTTATCTTGCTTGTTAGTTTACTGCATGCATAAACGCTTGCTCACAACAATGAGTAAAATTATACGACAATGTTATTGGAACGGCGCGTATGGGTTGTGCGAGTGAGAGCGTTATGCATTCTCTCACTCCCACGGCTAGGGGACTGCAGTTCATCTGAATATTATAAAGGTAGTTACTTTTATACGGATTTGAATGCTAGACAGTGGCTGCCGGTGTACTTTGATGGTTGGGGTTCAATTAACCATACTCTCTTAGGAATGGTCGACCTGGGTCTGTACAAGACTACACCTCATATTAGGAATTAAAAAAAAAAAATTAAAATTCGTATAAAAGTAACTACTTTTACTAAAATTTGAACCGGGAACCCCGTCTCCGGAAATCAGCTGTTAAACAGCTGACTCACGACAACGAATTTACTCTATATTCCCACCCGGCTGGTCTCTACCTATAAGTGAATATCTATCTCTTAGTACCTGCCTAATAAACCTAATGAACCAGTTGGTGTTGCTGATATTATAAGCATGTATTTTGTTGTTGTTTAGGTCATCAGCCAAAAGGCTGGTTTGAACCTGTAGAGGTTTTACTAAGTAAATCGAGGAGTGAGGTGGTTTACCATTGCCACAACTCAATGAGTGGAAAAGTACGCTTATCAGCATGCCGGGCCCTCTGAAAAGCACATATTTTCCACTCTGCAAACGACACCTTCACTTCATTCACCACAGGGTCTGGCTGTATAATGAAATTCATTACTTTCAGATAAGATAACTCTGATTAGTGTCTTTCGCACCTCTACCTCTTCTGTTGTTAAATGATTCAGTCATTCAATTGGCTGACCATGTGATAAGAAACAGAACTATTTATTTTAGCCCTGCAACAAACAGATTGAATGCAAACAATTTTACACTCCACCTGTCTGTTATGAAGCTTATATTATTAATTCTAAATAAAGACTACAGATAGTTAGAACAAATAAAATATTTATTATGAACTTATTGCATTATTTCTCTAATCATTTTTATGTTCTACATAATATATAACTTACTCGTATATCTATAATATTAAACTATTAAACGTGCAACTCTGCTGTAAAACAATCACTAAGATAATAAAATCAAATTAATAGATTTAATAAATTAAAAGTAAATATTAAGAAAATAAACAATAATGACCTTTAATAAATATTGTACTTAGTAAATTGTATTGAAGCACTATAACTTAAAATTTAAGATAAATAAAATATTAGAGAAAGGACTTTTATTGCGCTTTAAGTTCCTCAAGTCACAACGCAGTTCACAGGGTGATTCTAAATTATGGTGAAATAATTTAGTACAAGATTATAGAGCTGAAAATAAGAAACAAAGTTCATATAGCCGGCCGCATTGGCGTAGTTTGGAACGTGTTCGCCTCTTATCATGTGGTCGTGGGTTCGAATCCCACTGTATTCCTAATACAAAATAAAATTAAGTAAATTATGAACTAATTTAATGATTACGGTTGGAGTAGTGTCAATGGGCAGCGATCTCCAAAATCTCTTAAAATTATCTATTTTGTATTCTTTTTTTATCAAATTTGCTTGTTGTTAATTGTATACATTTGCAAAAAAAGCAATGACGGTCGCATTGGCGTAGTTGGTAACGTGCTCGTCTCTCATCATACGGTCGTGGGTTTCCACTCAGGCACGGCATATTTTCATACTTTACAAAAAATCATTTTATCCTCCATTGTACATAGTCACACCCCAACGTCGTCGCTAATGACCACAGCAGTTGATGCTACTTTTTGCTAATAAATGAATAAAAAAAAGTTCATAAAAACATATGTCTGCAAACGCTTTCTTAGCGAGTTACAACTAGCGAAACATTTCGCCCCGATTTCAGTTCCCGTGGTGAACACAGTGATATTGAATTTTTTGGGGGCCACGTTTTGCGACAAATGTAGTGGATTTTTATGGAAAATCCCCTACAAAATCGAATAAAACGAGTCTGGACACTGTAGTGTAAGCAGTTTTTGGGAAAAAGGATGAAATATGCAAAAACAAATTCGTAGAAAAATACAGTCTTCTACGTTTAATGCTGCATCTCCACATATTTTCCGGCCACATTGGGGTAATTGGTAAAGTGTTCGCCTCTCATCGTGCGGTCTTGGGTTCGAATCTTATTCAGGCACGGCATATTTTCATACGTTACGAAAAATGATTTCATCTTTCACCTTCTGTATTAGCAGTAATTGCAAAACAGTCGGACGTTAAAAAAAATAAGTTGGCCAATAACTTTGTTAAATGACCAATGAACAAATAAATTATTTTCCCTACAGAACTGAAATCGGGGCGAAATGTTTCGCTAGCTGTAATTCGCTGAAGTGTTTGAGGACATATGTTTATATGAACTTTTTTTCTTATTTTTAGCTTTACAATCATGTACTGAATTATGTTACCATAATTTAGAATCACCCTGTATACGTAAATTATATATCACAGTGAAAGGTACAATAACCGGCTAAAGAAAGTTTAAACCGTACGTTAATATTTGAAGGATTATAAATAATTTTGTGTATAAATAACTTAGGTTACAACTTTATGAAGACAAACGATATGTAAAATTAACTTTGATATTGTAATATTAATCTAGATAAGGTAAACGTATTAGGTTGTTTATTGTAAGAAATAAGCCCATAACAGAGAGATGGAGAGTCAAATAATTTACACTCAATCTGTTCATTGCTGGGCTAAAATAAATAGTTGTGTTTGTTATCACATGGTCAGCCAATTAAATGACTGAATCATTTAATAAGAGAAGAGGTAGAGGTGTACTGTGACACTAATCACAGTTATCTCCTCTGAAAGTAATGAATTTCATTATACAGTTGGACCCTGTGGTGAATGAAATGAAGGTGTCATTTGCAGAATGAAAAATATGTGCTTTTCAGAGGGCCCGGCATAAGCCGCTTTAGGGCTTTTTTTAGGGCTGATAAGCATACTTTTTTTTTTTTTTTTTAGGGCTTTCTTTAGGGCTGATAAGCATACTTTTCCATTCAGTGAGGAAGGCAATGGTAAACCACCTCACTTCTTATTTTACGCATAGTGGAAAATATGTGCTTTTCAGAGAGCCCGGCATGTTGATAAGTATACTTTTCCACTCAGTGAGTTGTGGCAATGGTAAACCACCTGACTCCTCATTTTACTTAGTAAAACCTCTACAGGTTCAAACCAGATTTTCGGCTGATGACCAAAACAATATTGTAAGAAATTGTGTATTGCAAAGGGGCTCAACCGTATATGATTAGAACGAATGAAACTATAAGTTAACCCTTCGCCAAAGGTTGTTGCTGTTGTTTAAGTGATCAGCCGAAAGAATAGTTTGAACCTCTAGAGGCTTTACTAAGAACGAGTAAAATGAGGAGTCAGGTGGTTTACCATTACCTACCCCCACTGAGTTGAAAAGTACAGTAATTCGCGGGGGTTACGTTCCGGAGGGTTACCGCGGTTAGTGAAACCGCGGATAATGATACCTTATATGAACGATAAGATGGGGGTTAGGTTCTAAAGGTAAAGTCCTGTAGTTGTTTTAAGTGTTTAATAGTTTTAGGAACATTTTATCATCCTATTGTAATCTATGAATATTTAATAAATACAGTAATGTACGCATAAAAAATTTAAGTTGCTTTAAAATATTTAGTTATGGCTCTTTGCTTCTTCTTTTCAAACTCCTTGTGGACTTGTTCGTATGATATCATCAGCTCCTGAATCCTCTTTTGAATTGAAGGGCCCTTTCCATGACTGGATCCGTCTCCAACACGTGGTCAGCCAATGCGATGTCATGTTTAGAATCTCGTAGATGGTTTGTGAAGAAATGCTTGGTTATCGTTTCAGGATCGTCGAACAATTAAAGAACTGTACGTATGTACGAAGAAGTTAGACTGACCAATGGAGGAAAACGTACAGAGAAATTACAGTATGGTGCCTGGGCGTACGTATGACGGTGAGGGTGGGGTGTTACTGGCGGGGCCCGGTACCCAGTGACGCGTCACTGGGTACAGTACGTTGAAATAAATCTAGGTTGGCTCATGGCGGCCGTCGCCATACTAGTGTGTGACTCAACATGATACGACGCCAAAACGTTTATTCAAACACATGTTTTCAGAATTGTATGACTTCCCCACCAAGTACGGTGTACACAAAGTGTGAAAACGTACGTAATTTAAGGTTTTAGGCCAACGGACAAAGTCCGCGGATAACCGAAACCCGCGGACACCAAGGGATTACTGTATGCTTATCAATACGCATACACACGGACACACACACACACACACACACACACACACACACATATATACCAATGGCTAAAAACATGTTTTTTGGGTTCAGGGGGTCTGAAAACGTATAGATCCGGTGAAAACTCGATTACTTAAAATCGACATGAAAACAATACTTTCCTTCCTATCCATACAGGCAAGAGAAAGTAATACCAGAAAATACGAATACGAATACGGGAAAATACGAATACGGGAAACCAGAAATACGAAATCCCTTTCATGAGACGACGTGTCTTATGACTGAATGCAGTTTTTAAAAGACTTACCCTTTGACTTATAGCAAAACCATTTGTGATTTCTGGTCGATTTTGTGGATTTGATGGATTTTGTGACTTCCGGTCGAAACCGGAACTTCAAACCTGATTTAGTACCACTAAATTTTTGGGTAGATTACGAATTCGAAAACCGTTTGTTGGTATCTCTTGTAGTTTCTGACACCTGTGTGTGACGGTCGGACAATGGAAAATAATAGATGACAATTTTAAAATTTACCCCACCGGGTTGGCCTAGAGGTAAAGTTGTCGCCAAAATCAGCGGTTTAACAGCTGATTTTCGGAGACGAAGATCCCTGGTTCAAATCCTAGTAAAGGTAGATACTTTTATACGGATTTGAATACTAGACAGTTATTACCGGTGTACTTTGATGGTTGGGGTTCAATTAACCATACTCTCTCAGGAATGGTCGACCTGAGTCTGTACAAGACTACACAGTCTCATTTACACGTCATACTCATCATCCTCATCTCATTGGGTCTTGGGGTTGTTTATTATTCAGAATTGAACAGATTGCAACGTACACAAATTAGAATTAAAAAAAAAAGTTAGGTTATATTGGTCATTATTTGCATTGGCAAGAGAAAGTTGTGTGAGTGTTTCACACCAGATTTTTTTGGTAGATCTAGGCCTAAACTATTAAAAAACCAAAAAAACCAAAAATCGAAATTTTCAGTTGAAACCATCGTGCAATCTCCCCTTAAGTTAAAAAATTTATTATAGCTATGAAGTTGTTTTTCATTGAATCGGCTTGTTGACCGGTCAAGGTCAAAAGAATATTGGTCTCGGATATTATTGTTGATCTTCACACTTAACACTGCACTCACTATTATTATCATTGTCCAGACATAATTTGCATGAACCTTGTTTTTTAAAATTTTTGTCAGTTTAATAATTTAGTATTTACAAAGTATATTAATAGTAACTTAAACAATTTTTGTATTTTACTACGTGCCTAATGTCGCACTCAGGCCTGATTTATAAATAACCTGCAGCTTAAAGTTGAAAATTTTAACAATTTTTACGAATTTAAAAAAATTGTTTTAAGTCCGGCTGTTTTGGACATTAATTGTTAATATACATGTAAATGGTACCTATAATAGGCACGTGGAGTGTTAAATTATTTGCACTCGATCTGCTAGTTCCAGGGCTACAAAAAATAGTTCTCTCTCTTATCAAATGGTCACCCAATTATATGACTGAAGCATTTGTCACCGGATGGCGACATTAAGTGGCAAACCTTATTTGTTTGGTGGCCCTGAAAAGGGCCGTTTATGCGGTGGTCGTCTTGGAGAGGCGTCGGTCGTAGTTGTCGTGGCGGTCGAGGAGCTGGGCGACATGGCGTGTCGTCGTCCAGCGGAGACGTCATCTTCTTCCCTCGCAGTAGTGCGTCGATGGGTGGTTCGTCGGGTTCGGTGGGCGTAAGGCTCGGTCGAGGGACCGCTGTGGGCATCGCTCGCGTCAGCAGACGATAACGGGCCGGTCGACGGCTTACGGTGACGGGTCGGCGAGCGGAAGCATCATCTTCTCTCTAGCGGAGTCGTCGATTAGTCCTCGATGGAGTCCTGTAGCCGTGTGCCGTGGTGGACGTCTCGTCGATGCTGTAGACTCGTGGAATTGAATCTCTCTGTGTCTGGATCGGAATTGAATCCGTCTGTGTCTGGATCGGAATTGAATCTCTTTGTGTCTGGATCGGAATTGAATCCGTCTGTGTCTGGATCGGAATTGAATCTCTTTGTGTCTGGATCGGAATTGAATCCGTCTGTGTCTGGATCGGAATTGAATCTCTTTGTGTCTGGATCGGAATTGAATCCGTCTGTGTCTGGATCGGAATTGAATCTCTTTGTGTCTGGATCGGAATTGAATCGCTGCTCAGTGCAGCGTTCTTTATATAGTTGTCGAGAGCGCTGTGGTAGAGCGGCTATTGGCTCGGCCTTGATGACAAATGCCTCTGTAGGTACACCGCCAAAGGACCTACCGCGCCGACAAAGGCCGGGAGAAATATTGAAGGCCGGCAACACAGTAAATGATTTATTAGAAGGGGTGACGGTGACACATTTAACAACAGAACAGGTAAAGGCGTAAAATACACTAATCAAGAAGTTATCTCCTCTGATAGTAATGAATTTCATTACTATCCAGCATGACGAGCCCTCTGAAAAGTACATATTTTCCACTCTGCAAATGACTTTTTCACTTCATTCACCACAGGGTCTGGCATATAATGAAATTCATTATATTCAGAGGATATAACTGTGATTAGTGTCTTTTACATCTCTGCCACTTCTGTTTTTAAATGATTCAGTCATTTAATTGGCTGACCATGTGATAAGACACAGAACTATTTATTTTAGCTCTGCAATAAACAGATTGAGTGTAAATAATTTGGCACTCCACCCGTTTGTTATTTTAGCCCTGCAACAAACAGATTGAGTGTAAATAATTTGGCACTCCACCTGTTTGTTATTTTAGCTCTGCAACAAACAGATTGAGTGTAAATAATTTGACACTCTACCTGTTTGTTATGGGCAATTGTATAGATTACGAATCTGAAAACAGTTTGTTGCTATCTCTTGAAGTTTCTGACATCTGGATGTGATGGCCAGACGGACAATTATAAATGAAAATTTTGAAAATTGCCACTAATAGACTATATTTTATAAACTCCAACTAATAAAAAAGTTTGTAGGTGAAAGACCTTTCACTGCTATTTATAAAATCTATTCATTGACTACCACAAAATATCACATGATACTGACAATAAAAAGAAAATAATAATGTAATAACAATACTGATATTAAAAGTGAAAGAATTAAGAAGATAGAAGAAAGGAAACAAATTTCATTCACTTTTATGAATTAGTTTTAATCAAAAATGACTATCGACATATTGTTGTTATCTGGTACTATGAATAATTCATCAGGTAAGAAAGAAGATAGGTCTATTAATAATAGAAGCATGATGTAAGAAATAAAAAGAACATTTTTAACAGCCTTAGGGCGTAACACAGGAGATTCTCCTCATTGATTCTCATTGTGCCAGAAGCCACAATGAGAGGGGGGGACGACTGGACCCGTATAATAATTTAGAGTCGACCGTCCGGCCACCCATCCTAAAAACGATGGTATTAATTTTTATTCTAACTCGATGACAGTACTGTTAACGCGGTATAAGTTGACGATTGCGCCTATCATGCGGTGGGAGGAGGACAGTATACTATCTATCCTACTTACATCTACCAACCCCATACCATAACACATCTATCAACACCACAAACACTTAAGTAATAAAATTCAGGCGTCTTTTTCGTTTTGTGTATGCCACTATAAAAACCGAATTCCCTGAAGGGTTGCACAAGTGTTAATTTCTCCCACTCCCTGCCATAATGAGAGAGAGAGAGAGAGAGAGAGAGAGACATACTCACGCACGCGTACACACGTCCTTCCCAGTCCCAGTATATAGTACTATGTTACACGTTCTGATGTTTTCTTTCTTATTTTGATTGTTTTATTTTGTTATTACTACATTACTATTACATTATTCTTTTTAAATTATTTACATTGGGAAAAGAAAGTCGTGTGACTGTTTCACACATAGTTTTTTTAGTTGTCACATCTTCTGGGATTATGCAAGAATTCCCTTTTCTGAAGGAACTCTGCACCATCTTCCTTCGTACGAATGTTATCAAGTAACTCTACAAAATTCATAGCAGACTGTCTCGTAACTAACTGTGAAACGGGAGTGGAATTGACACCATAATATTTATAATATTATAATAACTATAATATTATAGTTATTATAATAGTTATTTTATATAGTTTATAGTTTAGTAATTAGTTAGTAAATAGTTAGTAAATAATTAGTATAGTAAATAGTTTGTAGTTTAGTAATAGTTTATTAATAGTTGTACGCAGGAATGTATCATCTAGTCAGATTGGCGCGCTAGACGCAAAAGTGGGACAATTGTGTAACCCTTCAGGGAATTCGGATTTGATACTGACATACAGAAAACGGAAAAAGACCCAAATCCAGTTCATGACCCCTAACACTAAATAAGTAAGGAGTAATGTAATTATTTAAAAAAAGTAAATTGTTTAAAATTCAATTGCAATTTAACATATCTGTACTGAAAATAATGATATATGAAAACCCTAAAAATACAAAAGCATTTTGAAATTACCGTACAGTTAGTATTACTGACGATAATAAACTCACATCTATGGAACAACTCATGGACTAACTAGTCTATCACTAGAAATGTCGGAGTGCAGTAATTCAGTTTACTGGTGATGACCAAAAATGATACTAAATATAGCTTAGGCCTAGTATTATGGCTTATTTAGAATGAATGTTCATTATTTAGGATAATTATTAAGAATAAATGATACAACGGGATGTTTATAAAACGACATAGTTGTAAATAACGGGTGATTCAAAAAGAGCGCCGGTTTTTAAACGGCTGGTAAATTTTTGTTTATCGGTTGGCAACATTGTTAGACCTCATTTCTATTTTGGAGAACATTCCGATTGACGATTCAGTTGTAGTTTCTCTTGTTCGCAGTGTAGTACTCTCGCAGTCTGTGTCTAACCATGGAGAAGTTTACTATTGCACAACGAGCGTTAATCGTCAAAACATTTTACCAGAGTGGAGAGAGTTATGCGGCTACTGTCAGGCGACTTCGCGGTACTCTAGGACGTAATGAAGCACCGAATGAATCAATAGTTCGCAGGGTCATGAAAAAGTTTTTGAGACGGGTTCAACAGTCGACCTTAAAAGTTCTGGACGTCGTCGTTCTGGCCGAACTGAGCAGAACGTTGCGTTGGTTCGTGACAGTGTGGCTGTTAGCCCAGCAAAATCAATACGTCGCCGTTCTCAACAATTGGGTTTACGATGTTCTTCTGTACGGAGAATTCTTCGGTACGATCTCCAATATCACCCGTATAAAATTCAGTTTCTGCACGAGAAACAATGTTGTTGCTCCGTGAAAGGTTCCAGGATCGCATCATTTCTCGTAATTCCGACCATCAATGGCCACCAAGGTCGTGTGACTTGACGCCTTGTGACTTTCATCTTTGGGGTCATCTGAAGTCATTGGTGTATGCCAATAAACCCCGAAACATCAATGACTTGAAGGAGGAAATTCGACGGGTTATCGGGCAAATGGAAGTGGAAACTTGTCGTGCAGTAATATCCAATTTCATGGACAGAGTTGATGCGTGCCAGCGCAGTAGAGGAGGACACATGCATGACATCATTTTTCATACATGAAATCGGAAGGTAAGATGAACTTGTTGATGTATTTATTTTCAGTTTTTCAATAAAATAAATCTCTTAATTTGATATATCAAAACCGGCGCTCTTTTTGGATCATCCTATATAACAAATGCATGTAAGAGTAAAATTACAACATGATGGGATGGTTAGAGCTGTCGCTATGATGTATTTAGAAAAGCACATACTATAGTAGAACTTCCATCCCCTGCATAGTCCAGTCTTATTCTCGCTGACAATCATCAACTTAATTATTGCGTTACCAGTAGGCCTACAGAATAGAATGTTCTTTCACATATCAAAACAGTACATTATTATTTTAAGTAATGCAATTATTCTGTTATTTTTGACATTATAAATTATGAACATTAAATAATTTTGTTAATTTTTCTTTCCGTTAAGGGTGTGTCAGTTATAAATAAAAAAAACCATGTCTTTTTATTTGATTCAAATGAATAATCATTGTAATTTCATATTTAAAATTAATAACAAACATATTGTAACAATATCTGAAAGGAAAGTGAGTTGGAGAATTCTGTAGAAAGACCGCGACTTAATGTTAATTACGTATAATAGTTAGTTAGTTAGTGTTAATGTTAATGTTAATTATAATAGTTAGTGTTGTTTAAGTGAATAGCCGAAGTGAATAGCCGGTGGTTTGAACTTTTAGAGGTTTTACTAAGTAAAAACGAGAAGTGAGGTGGTTTACTTTTGCCTTCCTCACTGAGTAGAAAGATTATGCTTATCAGCATGCCAGGCCCTCCGAAAAGCACCCACTTTCCACCATGCAAAAACGACACCTTCACTTCATTCACCACAGGGTCTGGCTGTATAGTGATATTCATTACTCACAGAGAAGATAACTCTGACTATTGTCTTTTACACCTCTACCTCTTCTGGTCTTAAATTGTTCAGTTATATAATTTGCTGACAATGTAATAAGAAACAGAACTATTTTTTGTAGCTCTTGAACCAACAGAGCGAGTACAATTAATTTAATACTCCACCTGCCTGTTTTGGGGCAAAATAGTTTATTCGTATGATTTTTCACTTTTTACAATTTTCTCAAAAACATTTTAATCAAAATAGGTTAATCGAAAGTTGCTCATTCGTGCGATTTTTCACTTTACAATTTTCTCAAAAACTGATCCTGCGACTTTTTTTGTCTAAAATCATCTATTTTACTACATTTTTTATGCTATACAAGATACGATAAGCACCATGTAGGCTAATATTAAAGAATTGATTAAATTTGTGTAGTAATCTGTTGGTGGGTCATTAAGAAATAAATTTCCTCATGCGTGTAATCCATTTATGATATTTTTGTCTATTTAAATACACGCTTGTTTGTTTAACGACAGGATATTATATTAAGTAGATAAATTTAAACTAAATAAATAAATTTGTATTCAAGTTGATAATTTTTATTTATTTATCTGTAATATGAAATTTAACGGTGGTTTTAAGTAAGTGAGAATTAATTCAAAAGTAGCTTCTTCAGTAGCGCCACAGTAGCACCGTTTTTATATTTTTCTTTCTTTACACCTTCACAACGGTTTTTTCGTGAATGTTTGTTGACAAAACGTTACACAAACCCACAGAGTCATGAAGAATTTATTACAGTTAAGATCAGGCTCCTATGGTGATTGCTACCCCAACAAATTTTTAAAAAATTTCTGAATACAAATAATTTTTTTAACGGCATGTTATTTAGCGAAAAATATTACATAAAAATTTGGTAACCCGAAAATTTTCAGGTCGCATGATAAAACGAAAAACTCAAAGTATCATACATTCAAACCTGAACATTCAAAGTTGAAATTTTGAAACTTTAAACATTGACCTATAACTTCAAAACCTTTAAATTTTAAATTTTTAAATTTCAAACTTCATCTTTAAACTTTCATATCTTCAAATAACAAAATATTGTGATCCACCCAACCCATTTGGCGGCTGAAATTCACCTTGTGGCAGATGGTTCTGATCCACGTACCCCTCTGAGGCCGAGACACGTAAGTGGCGCGAAACGCCGCTGGAGTGGCAAGTTAGATTGTAGTAGATTGCAAAGAGGAGTTCCCGGATTCGATTCTATGTCTGGTAAATTTAAAACACATCAAAGTAAGCTGATTGGATACAGTTCTGTAACGGACTATAGTCAGTTGCTAGTGATAGTCTGCCCGTAACAGACAGGTGGAGTGTCAGATTATTTACACTCAATCTGTTCGTTGCAGGGCTAAAATAAATAGTTCTGTTTCTTATCACATGGTCAGCCAATTAAATGACTGAATCGTTTAAAAAGAGAAGAGGTAAAGGTGTAAAAGACACTAGTCAGAGTTATCTTCTCTGAAAGTAATGAATTTCACTATACAGCCAGACCCTGTGGTGAATGAAGTGAAGTTGTCATTTACAAAGTGGAAAATATGTGCTTTTCAGAGGGCCCGGCATGCTGATAAGCGTACTTTTCCACTCAGTGAAATGTGGCAATGGTAAACCACCTCACTCCTCGTTTTACTTAGTAAAACCTCTAGAGGTTCAAACCAGCGTTTCGGTTGTTGACCTAAACAACACAGTGATAAAGTAGTAGAAGCGCCTTTAAATAAACCAAACAATTTTGAGTTAACTGGTTTTTTTTATATTAGCTTATTTGAAGTCGCACCAACAGCTTGTTTATTAACTACCTGTGGGTTATATGACTAAAAGGTGAGGTTTGACTTATGAAAGTTTCCAGACCCTGCCGGGAATTGAATTCGGAACCTCCACGATATAGGCTAGCGCGCTAACCACTACGCTACGGAGGTGAACACGTTTTTACTTTGCCTTTATAAATATTTAGGAAGGAAAGTATTGTTTTCATGTCCATTTTAAGAAATACGATGTTCTTCTGTACGGAGAATTCTTCGGTACGATCTCCAATATCACCCGTATAAAATTAAGTTGCTGCACGAGAAACAATGTTGTTGCTCCGTGAACGGTTCCAGGATCGCATCATTTCTCGTAATTCCGACCATCAATGGCCACCAAGGTCGTGTGACTTGACGCCTTGTGACTTTCATCTTTGGGGTCATCTGAAGTCATTGGTTTATGCCAATAAACCCCGAAACATCAATTACTTGAAGGAGGAAATTCGACGGGTTATCGGGCAAATGGAAGTCGAAACTTGTCGTGCAGTAATATCCAATTTCATGGACAGAGTTGATGCGTGCCAGCGCAGTAGAGGAGGACACATGCATGACATCATTTTTCATACATGAAATCGGAAGGTAAGACGAACTTGTTGATGTATTTATTTTCAGTTTTTCAATAAAATAAATCTCTTAATTTGATATATCAAAACCGGCGCTCTTTTTGAATCAGCCTATATATAGGTAATAAATGGTCAAGTGAAGAGGTGGTGTGGGTGACCAACGTTTCTCTTCCAGAGCGAGTAGGTTGCCATGACAACGGGAAATAATCAGCTGTAAATATGTACCGATAGCTCTCACCAACCAGCCTGCCCCACCTGCCATGTTCTCTACGACGTGTACGTTACTTGTTTTGTGTTTCATTGAAGTGGGAGTTAAATAAATGTATTTTATATTTTTACTTTCTCTTGCCTATATGAATATATAGGAAGGAAAGTATTGTTTTCATTTCAATTTTTCGAAATCGAGTTTTCACCGGATCTACACGTTTTCAGACCCCCTGAACCCAAAAAACATGTTTTTAGCGATTGGTCTCTCTCTCTCTCTCTCTGTGTGTGTGTGTGTGTGTGTGTGTGTTTGTGTGCGCGCGCGCGTGTGTGTGTGCGTGTGTGTGAACAGAATATCTCAAGAACGGAACATCGTACGAACTTCAAACTTGAAACTTAAGTTACATACCACTTCCGGACCCGACACGAACATTTTCATCAAAATCGGTCAAACGGAAGTAGTAGTTTATTCGTGTAAATTTTCACTTTTTTGCAATTTTCTCAAAAACTGGTACTACGATTTTTTTTAAATCGCCTTATTTACTTAATTTTTTATTATATTCTAAAAGATAGGGTAGGCGCCATGTTTGCTGAAATTCTTGGTCAGGCTGTTTTCACGTATAAAAAATTTGTTTCTTTAAGATTGCGGCTTTAATAAGCATTTTAGCGCAAAAATGTATCTAGTAAAAGTGATAGAGAATTTAAAATCCTACAACTTTTGTTTCAAACATTTTTTTTTATAACGCTTAGTTTAGCGGTAATTAGCGATTTTCTGTTTTTTCTCACGAAAACGTGTGAAAAATTGATTTTTTTAAGATTTCGGCCTTAAAATGGATTTTACGACAAAAGTATATAATCAAATTTATAGAAAATTAAAAGATCTACAACTTTTATATATAGCATTTTTCTCTACGAAGCCTAGGTTAGTGAGAAAGTGATTTTCCGTATTTTTAAGTCAATCTGAGGTCGATTTTCATTTTGCGTCTTTCACTCATGAGTAAAATTAGGTTTTGTTTATCGAGGATAGTTTTTTTGTTTATTACTCATGTTACATTATATTGTTAATTATTTGCATTGGCAAGAGAAAGTTGTGTGAGTGTTTCACACCAAATTGTTTACTGTAGGGAATCTCGTGGATACTTATTACCTACATTATTTTTTCTCGGCTTTTTTTTACTTTTTACCAACTTTTTAAGGCACGAGCCGCCACTTGCGTACGTACGACAAAAATGTAAACATTTTTACTTTCTCTTGCCTATATCAATATATAGGAAGGAAAGTATTGTTTTCATGTCGATTTTTCGAAATCGAGTTTTCACCGGATCTATACGTTTTCAGACCCCCTGAACCCAAAAAACATGTTTTTAGCGATTGGTCTGTGTGTGTGTCTGTGTGTGAACAGAATATCTCAAGAACGGAACATCGTACGAACTTGAAACTTGAAACTTAAGTTACATACCACTACCGGACCCGACACGAACATTTTCATCAAAATCGGTTAACCGGAAGTAGTAGTTTATTCGTATAATTTTTCACTTTTTTGCGATTTTCTCAAAAACTGGTCCTACGATTTTTTTTAAAATCGCCTGGTTTACTCAATTTTTTATTCTCTACAAGATAGGGTAGGCGCCATGTTGGCTGAAATTCTGGGTGAGGCTGTTTTGACGTAAAAACAAAGTTTTTTAAGATTACGGCTTTAATATGCAATTTAGCGCAAAAATTTATATAATAAAAGTTGTAGAGAATTTAAAATCCTACAACTTTTATTTCAAACATTTTTTTGTATAACGCTTAGTTTAGCGGTAATTTGCGATTTTCAGTTTTTTCTCACGAAAACGTGAGAAAAAACAATTTTTTTAACATTTCGGCCTTAGTATGCATTTTACGACAAAAGTGTATATAATTAAATTTATAGAAAATTAAAAGATCTACAACTTTTATTTACAGCATTTTTCTCTACAGAGCCTAGTTTAGAGAGAAAGCGTGATTTTCCGTATTTCTAAGCCAAACTGAGGTTGATTTTCATTTTGCGTCTTTCACTCATGATTAAAATTAGGTTATGTTTATTTCTAATGTTTTATTTCTAATGTTAGGTTTATTTTTAGTTATTTGCATTGGCAAGAGAAAGTTGTGTGAGTGTTTCACACCAGATTTTTGTATTCTGTTTTTGTCCGATTTTTCACTGAGCATAGTTCAAAGTTTCAGTACATTAATATTGACCAAATTACTATTTTTATTATTAAATGATACACAATTTTTTTAAGAAATAATTATTTTAAATTCCGTAATAATTTAGCATTATACATTGATTATTCAATGGTTTTTTTTCTGAAAATATAGAAAAAATTGTGATATCAAATTGGGAAATACATAAATAAATTTTAAAGTTCAATAAACGAATGAATATTTAAATTAGTTAACAGTAAATAAAATTTAAAGAAAAAAATTCTTAAATCAAAATATATTTTAGGCTTTTTGATTGTAGCTACAGTATTACGAGGGATAAGCCTAGAAAAATAACTAAATAATAATATTTTGTAATATTATTTTTAATAGTATAACATTTTTATTTATAATAACAGCTAAACTTACGTAGTTGGCTGATTATATAAAAAAATTATATCCCTTAATTACATTTTAATAAAATACTAATTCAATATTGTAAAACTAGATGATATGTGCTATAATTCCATTTTAATGGCAATGTCCGATAAATTTTTATTGCATTTTTTCTACGTCTTTCTTTTATCTTTGTACGTATATTTCCAATAAAATTTATTTGAATTAATAACATTTTTAATGTGGTTAAAAGGTAAATTTAATTATCGCCTAATTAATTTTCAAACGAAAAGTTACTAATTTTTGGTGTTTGAAACAAAAATTGTGTTTACATTTTACTTTTTCTTTAAACCTTAATACGTTGCTAAGTACGTTGCAATCGGTTCAATTTAAGTAAAAATCTGGTGTGAAACACTCACACAACTTTCTCTTGCCAATGCAAATAATTAATAATAAACCTAACATTATTAATAAAATATTAGAAATAAACAAAAACTAACCTCAAAAACATAACCTTATTTTAATCATGAGTGAATGACGCAAAATGACAATCGAACTCAGTTTGGCTTAAAAATACGGAAAATCACGCTTTCACGCTAAACTAGGCTCTGTAGATAAAAATGCTTTAAACAAAAGTTGTAGATCTTTTAATTTCCTATAAATTTAATTATATAAACTTTTGTCGTAAAATGCATACTAAGACAGAAATGTTAAAAAAATCGATTTTTCTCACGTTTTCGTGAGAAAAAAAACAGAAAATCGCTAATTACCGCTAAACTAAGCGTTATACAAAAAAATGTTTGAAATAAAAGTTGTAGAATTTTACATTCTCTACAACTTTTATTATATAACGTTTTGCGCTAAAATGCATATTAAAGCCGCAATCTTAAAAAGAAAAAGTTTTTGCGTAAAAACAGCCTTACGCAGAATTTCAGCAAACATGGCGTCTACCCTATATTGTAGAGCATAAAAAATGTAGTAAACCAGGTGATTTTAAAAAAAATCGTAGGACCAGTTTTTGAGAAAATAGCAAAAAAGTGAAAAATTACACGAATAAACTACTACTTCCAGTTGACCGATTTTGATGAAAATGTTCGTGTCGGGTCCGGTAGTGGTATGTAACTTAAGTTTCAAGTTTCAAGTTCGTACGATGTTCCGTTCTTGAGATATTCTGTTCACACACAGACACACACACACACACACACACACACACACACACACACACACACAGACCAATCGCTAAAAACATGTTTGTGTGGGTTCAGGGGGTCTGAAAACGTATAGATCCGGTGAAAACTCGATTTCGAAAAATCAACATGAAAACAATACTTTCCTTCCTATATATTCATATAGGCAAGAGAAAGTATTAAACCATATGTTCTGGCAGACGGCCTGCCTCTAGGTCACGTCATAAGTGAATACACTTATTAAGTAAATTGATTTATTTTAATTTAATTTTATTTCTTTTATTTTTTATTTGTAGTTAATGTAGAGTATTAAGTGTATTTTGTAAGGTAAATGTATGTAATATTGACAGTATAATAAAATTCACTATTTTTACTTTCTCTTGCCTATATGAATATATAGGAAGGAAAGTATTGTTTTCATGTCCATTTTAAGAAATCGAGTTTTCACCGGATCTATACGTTTTCAGACCCCCTGAACCCACACAAACATGTTTTTAGCGATTGGTCTGTGTGTGTGTCTGTGTGTGTGTGTGTGTGTGTCTGTGTGTGAACAGAATATCTCAAGAACGGAACATCGTACGAACTTGAAACTTGAAACTTAAGTTACATACCACTACCGAACCCGACACGAACATTTTCATCAAAATCGGTCAACCGGAAGTGGTAGTTTATTCGTATAATTTTTCACTTTTTTGTGATTTTCTCAAAAACTGGTCCTACGATTTTTTTTAAAATCGCCTCATTTACTCAATTTTTTATTCTCTACAAGATAGGGTAGGCGCCATATTTGCTGAAATTCTCGGTGAGGCTGTTTTCACGTAAAAACATTTTATTTTTAAGATTGCGGCTTTAATATGCATTTTAGCGCAAAAGTTTATATAATAAAAGTTATAGAGAATTTAAAATCCAACAACTTTTATTTCAAACATTTTTTTGTATAACGCTTAGTTTAGCGGTAATTAGCAATTTTCTGTTTTTTTCTCACGAAAACGTGTGAAAAATCTATTTTTCTAAGATTTAGGCCTTAGTATGCATTTTACGACAAAAGTGTATATAATTAAATTTATAGGAAATTAAAAGATCTACAACTTTTATTTAAAGCATTTTTCTCTACAGAGCGTAGTTTAGCGTGAAAGAGTGATTTTCCGTATTTTAAGCCAAACTGAGTTCGATTTTCATTTTGCGTCTTTCAGTCATGATTAAAATAAGGTTATGTTTATTGAGGTTAGTTTTTTGTTTATTTCTAATGTTTTATTACTAATGTTAGGTTATATTGTTTCAATTATTTGCACTGGCAAGAGAAAGTTGTGTGAGTGTTTCACACCAGATTTTTTAATATTTTATACTGCTCGTTTTAGTGCAAAGAGAACATTAGTTCTTAAAATTTCTGCATCACGGTTTTTAATATTCTCAGCTGTTGGTTCAGCTTTCTAAACAACTTTTGACGGGAAATTTACTTTTGTACACATTGTTTTTGTTTGTGTCTTCTTGTTTCTTACCTTTTCCCATAAATTTAGATTTTTAACACTAGGTACATTTTTTACAGAAACCAATAAACGTACCAGGCTGAAATTTTTACCAGTTAATTATCTTGTATAGCCACAAATACCGACATTTTTATGACTTTCTCGAAAGCTCCAAAAATTAGTAATACACAAAACACGTGGAACACAATTTGTAAACATTTTATGTTATTTGTAACTTAAAAAAAAATGTTATGGTCCAAAGATTAAATTGAAAAAATGTCAGTAACCCGAAAAGAAACCCGACACCTATAGTGTGTAAAGTTTAATTTGCCTATCTTTTACCAATCCTATGAAAAATGTACCTAAAAATAGAAAATTTAACATTGGCGGGATACAAAGTACAGTCTCCCCTTAAATTCTTCACTCGTATAATTGGGTGACCATGACATGGTCACCCCTTATCACATTGTGATAAGAAACAGAATTATTTTGTGTAACCCTAGAACTAGCAGATCAAGTGCAAATAATTTAACACTCCACCTGTCTGTTATGGGAAAACACGCTTAGCCAGATAATAAATGCACGAGAAGTTAGAACAAGATTACCGGTTCACATTAACAGTAATTGCAAAACAGTCAGACGTAAAACAAACCAAAAAAATCTGGTGTGAAACACTCACACACGCCTTTCTCTTGCCAATGCAAATAATGAATAATATAACCTAATATTAGTAATAAAACATTAGAAATAAACAAAAAAACTAACCTCAAAAACATAACCTAATTTTAATTATGAGTGAAAGACGCAAAATGAAAATTAACCTCAGTTTTGCTCAAAAATACGGATAATTACTCTTTCACACTAAACTAGGCTCTGTAGAGAAAAATGCACTGAACAAAAGTTGTAGATCTTCTAATTTCCTATAAATTTGATTTATACGCTTTTGTCGTAAAATTCATACTAAGGCCGAAATCTTAACAAAATCGATTTTTCACACTTTTTCGTGAGAAAAAACAGAAAATCGCTAACTACAGCTAAACTGAACGTTATGAAAAAATGTTTGAAATAAAAGTTGTACGATTTTAAATTCTTTACATTTCTTATTATATAAATTTTTGCTCTAAAGTGCATATTAAAGCCGTAATCTTTAAAAAAAAAAAATTTTTTTTACGTGAAAGCAGCCTCACCCAGAATTTCAGCAAACATGGCGCCTAATTTAGTAAATGAGGCGATTTTCAAACAAATCGTAGATCAGTTTTTGAGAAAATCGCAATAAAGTGAACAATTATACGAATAAACTACTACTTCCGGTTGACCGATTTTGATGAAAACGTTCCTGTCGGATCCGGTAGTAGGATTTAACTTTTAGAAGGACTTGTAGACTTTTAAAAGGACTTTTAGAAGTAACTTGTAGAAGGAAGCGTTTCAAGTTTCAAGTGCGTACGTTGTTCCGTTCTTGAGATATTTTGCACACACACACACACACACACACACAAACACGCGCGCGCACGTACGTACACACGTACGCACACGCACGCGCGCACACACACACACACACATACGTACACACACGCACGCACGCGCACACGCACACCCACCCACACACACGCACACGCACACGCACGCACACACACACACACACACACACACACACACACACACACACACACACACACACACACACACACACACACACACACACACACACACACACACACACACACACACACACACATACAGATCAATCGCTAAAAACATGTTTTTTGGGTTCAGGGGAACTGTAAACGTATAGATCCGGTGAAAACTCTATTTTTAAAATCGGCATGAAAACAATACTTTCTTCCTTCCTATGTAGGCTATTCATGTAGACAAGAGAACGTGAAATGTGTACACTTCTGAAGCACCCGGTACAAGTAAATAAAATTAAAAATAATTACAAGTAGTATTTAAGCGGATGATTTTAGTAAATAATTAGTGATTAGATATTGATAGTAATTAGTACAATAATAAATAAATAAATCCGGTTTTATTTATTTATGAATACATTTTATTGATAACATTGTTTGATGTAACAACATGCGGACAAGCCAATCACTAAATACTGTCATTGTCATTTATTTCACACATCCATCCGTACACTACTGTATTTATTTATTTTTGTACTAAATTTTTAATAAAGTGGGCAAGGGGGTGGAGGGTGGGAGGGAAGTTGGGACATTTTAAAGCACGTTACCAAACACGTGAATACTTTATAGGCTAACAATACAGTAATGCATTGCGTTACCATCCTATTAAACCGCACTTATGTAAATTATTTTTATTAACACTTGGACAAAAACTGTTCCAATTAGCCTAAAAAATTATTACAAGCTTATTTCTTTCTCTAGTTTTTTTACTTTCGCTTGCCTATATAAGTATATAGGAAAGAAAGTATTGTCTTCATCTCGATTTTAAGAAATCGATTTTTCACCGGATCTACACGTTTTCAGACCCCCTGAACCCACACAAACATGTTTTTAACGATTGGTCTGTGTGTGTGTGTGTGTGTGTGAACAGAATATCTCATGAACGGAACATCGTACGAACTTGAAACTTGAAACTTAAGTTACATACCACTACCGTACCTGACACGAACATTTTCATCAAAATCGGTCAACCGGAAGTAGTAGTTTATTCGTGTAATTTTTCACTTTTTTGTGATTTTTTTTCAAAAACTAGTCCTACGATTTTTTAAAAATCGCCTGGTTTACTAAAAATTTTTATGCTCTACAAGATAAAGTAGACGCCATATTTACTGAAATTCTTGGTGAGGCTGTTTTCACGTAAAGAAATTGTTTTTTAAGATTGCGGCTTTAATATGCATTTTACCGCAAAAATGTATATTAAAAGTTGCAGAGAATTTAAAATCCTACAACTTTTACTCCAAACTTTTTTTGTATGACGCTTAGTTTAGCAGTAATTAGCAATTTTATGTGTTTTTCTCACGAAAACGTGTGAAAAATCAATTTTTTTAAGATTTCGTCCTTAGTATGCATTTTATGACAAAAGCGTATATGCCCCTATAATCGAATTTATAGAAAATTAAAAGATCTACAACTATTATTCAAAGCATTTTTATCTACAGAGCCTAGTTTAAAAGAGTGATTTTCCATATTTTTAAGCCAAACAGGTCGATTTTCATTTGCCATCTTTCACTCATGATTAAAATAAGGTTATGTTTATTGAGGTTAGTTTGTTGTTTATTTCTAATGTTTTATTAATAATGTTAGGTTATATTGTTTGAAGTTTTTGCATTGGAAAAAAAAGTTGTGTGAGTGTTTCACAACAGATTTTTTTTATTGTTTACAACGTTATTTTGTTATTTTTTTCTAGCAAATTCTTTGTTTATAAATCATAAAACAGGGATTTTCTAATCATTTATGAGAATTTAAACCCACCGGGTTGGTCTAGAGGTAAAGTCGTCGCCAAAATCAGCTGTTGTAACAGCTGCTTTTCGGAGACGAAGGTTCCTGGTTGAAATCCTAGTAAAGGTAGTTACTTTTATACGGATTTGATTACTAGACAGTGGCTGCCGGTGTACTTTGATGTTTGGGGTTCAATTAACCATACTCTCTCAGGAGTGGTCGACCTGGGTCAGTTCAAGACTACGAGGGGGGTACCCAAAAGTATCCGGAATAGCTCTGCTGTGGGCGGAGCTTGTGCAGTAAAAATTCCCGCCACTAGGCTGCTTATAGCGCTACTCATTGCCAGTTCAATGCCATTTTGTTCGTTGATCTAGCTTGTTCTGTTCTCGTGCAGTGATTGTTCTCGCTAGTGCTGTTTTGTGCTCGTGTCGTTTTTCATGATGGCAAGTTTTAATGAACAACGTGCGACTGTGAAATTTTGCTTCTTGCTCGGTAAAAACGCCGCGGAAACAGTTGTAATGTTGAACACAGCTTACAAAGACGACGCTATTGGAAAAACCCAAGTGTACGAGTGGTTTTTGCGCTTTAAAAATGGCGACATGTCGATTGAGAACAAACCTCGTTCTGGACGACCGTCGACTTCCCGAACAGACGAAAATGTTGTGAAAGTGAAAGAAATTGTACGAACAGACCGACGACAGACCATTGACCAAATATCACAGGTTAGTGGGTTATCTTGGAGCTCAGTCCAACGCATTTTAACAGAAGACTTGACAATGAAAAGAGTCGCTGCCAAGTTTGTGCCTCGGGTTCTGACAGACACTCAAAAGGAACGTCGAATTGAAACGTGTAGTGATTTGAAACAACAGCTTGAAACTGATCCAGATTTCATGTCAAAGATCATTACGGGTGACGAGTCTTGGTGCTATGAGTACGACCCAGAAACCAAACAACAATCCAGTCAATGGAAGACTTCATTATCACCCCGACCAAAAAAAAGTCGTCAAGTCAGATCGAACATCAAAACAATGCTGCTTTGTTTTTTTTGATGTGAGGGGAATTGTCCATTCAGAGTTCGTTCCACCAGGCCAGACGGTAAATCAAGCTTTTTATCTTGAAGTGTTAAGAAGACTACGAAACAACATTCGTCGTAAAAGACCTAATTTGTGGCAGACAGGGGACTGGTTTTTCCACCACGACAACGCGCCTGCACACACGGCAATCTCGGTTACCCAGTTTTTGGCGAAAAACGGCATGGTTTTGCTACCACACGCACCGTACTCACCCGATCTGGCTCCGTGTGATTTTTTCTTGTTCCCACGCATGAAAAGGGGCATGAAAGGTCTCCGATTTAACAACGTTGATGATGTCAAGAAAAAAACGACGGATGAGCTGGCAGCCATCACTGAAGAGGAGTACAAAACATGTTTTGAACAGTGGAAGCACCGGTGGGACAAATGTATTAGTTGTAATGGAGAGTATTTTGAAGGGGATAAGGTTCTTTTGTAAAAAAATTAAAAATAAATAGTTTTAAAAAATAATTCCGGTTTCTTTTGGGTACCCCCTCGTACACCTCATTTAGACGTCATAAACATCATCCTCATCTGATTGGGTGATGGGGTTGCTTATTGTTCTCAATTGAACAGATTGTAACGTAGGTACACATATTAGGAGTAAAAAAAAAATTATGAGAATAAATTTCCAGCAATAAATTCATCGGTAAATACAATAAATACGGCGATCGGCATATCATATAATGCAGGCCTGTACCTGCGTCTTTTTAAAATACACTTTTTTACTTTCCCTTGCTTATATGAATATATAGGAAGGAAAGTATTGTTTTCATGTCGATTTTAACAAATCGAGTTTTCACCGGATCTGCACGTTTTCAGACCCCCTGAACCCACACAAATATGTTTTTAGCGATTGGTCTGTGTGTGTGTGTGTGTGTGTATACAAAATACCTGAAGAACTGAATATCGTACGTATAATACTTCAATACTTCAATACTTGAAACTTAAAACTCAAGTTACATACCACTACCGAACCCGACACGAACATTAAGTTTATTTGTGTAATTTTTCACTTTTTTGCGATTTTCTCAAAAACTTGTCCTACGATTTTTTTTAAAAATCGCCTCGTCTATTAACTTTTTTATGCTCTACAAGATAGGGTAGGCGCTATGTTTGCTGAAATTCTTGGTGATGCTGTTTTCACGTAAAAAAATTGTTTTTTAAGATTGCGACTTTAATATGCATTATAGTGCAAAAATGTATAGGATAAAAGTAGTAGAGTATTTAAAAACCTAACACTTTTATTTCAAATATTTGTTTGTATAACACTTAGTTTGGCGGTAATTAGCGATTTTCTGTTTTTTTCTCACGAAAACGTGTGAAAAATCAATTTTTAAGATTTCAGCTTTAGTATGCATTTTACGACAAAAGTGTATATTATCAAATTTATAGGAAATTAAAATATCTAAAACGTTAATTAGAGCAATTTTTGTACAGAGCCTAGTTTAGCGTGAAAGAGTGATTTTCCGTATTTTTAAGCCAAACTGAGGTCGATTTTAATTTTGCGTCTTTTACTCATGATTAAAATTAGGTTATGTTTATTGAGGTTGGTTGTTTTGTTTATTTCTAATATTTTATTACTAATGTTAGGTTTATTGTTAATTATTTGCATTGGCAAGAGGAAGTTGTGTGAGTGTTTCACAACAGATTTTTTACTTTTGGGAGTCTCGCACATAGGCCTACTTATTAGTATGTAAGTTTTTCTCAGTTGGCAACTCCACTCAAATTTTTGAAGGCACGAGTTACCACTGCCTGCACCAATTCAATGACTTGAACGGTTTTTTTTATAAAACTTTAGAGATGTGAGCGTAAAGAAAATTTTCAAAAACTTTTGAACAAAAAGGAAGGGTAATATAGGTCTACAGACCTGTGTAAATTTAAAGACTACATAAAAAAATGTAATATTCTTTCTCTTATTTTAATTATTAAATTTGTTGTTTCCATTCCCAAAAAGAGTTTTCCTTTCTTTTTCCAGAGAAATGGTAAAAGTAGATCTTTATTCAGTCTTAAATTTTGTCCCAGGCACCGGGTTGGTCTAGAGGTAAAGTCGTCGCCTCGAGTCAGCTGTTTAACAGCTGATTTTCAGAGACGAAGGTTCCTGGTTCAAATCCTAGTATTGGTATCAGACGAACTAATGTCCCATAGCCGAGCGAGTGAAAGGGAGATATGTGGCATAACTACCCATGCGCTCAAAGGTCTTTACCGTTATTATCCAAATCTGAAAACATACTACAGTCGTTATCTTGCTTGTTAGTTTACTGCATACATAAACGCTTGCTCACAACAATGAGTAAAATTAAAGACAATGTTATTGGAACGGCGCGTATGGGTTGTGCGAGTGAGAGCGTTATGCATTCTCTCACTCCCACGGCTAGCGGACTGCAGTTCATTTGAATACTGTAAAGGTAGTTACTTTTATACCGATTTGAATACTAGATTGTGGTGGTTACCGGTGTCGTATGCGGAGTTTAGTCCTATGTAGAATTTAGTATAGCGTTTCATATATACAGGGTGATTCATGAAGTTCTCCCCCCACTTCTACAGCACATTGTACTAGTAAAAATAATGAAAAAATGTTATATAAACATAGGTCCGAAAACGCTTCGTTAGCGAGTTACAGCTAGCGAAAGTTTCGCCTGGATTTCAGTTCACCAGGTGAAATGAGGTCTTCCTGGAATTGTGGTAAGGTAGATTAAGGGGCAAATTCAATCATTTCTTATGGTTTTTGATCTGATAAATTGAATAAAACAGGTCCCAGATCTGTAAGTTAAATAGTTTTTAAGAAAACCAGTGTCAAATGCAAAAAATGGAGTGAAAAACTTATTTTTTCATCTTTGGGCAAGGATAACTGTGTTATTTCACCAAGAAACAGTTAAAATTTTTCAATAAAACATGTAGAAAATTTTATTCTGAACAAACCGGTGTAAATTAAGTACACAGAAAGCGAATAGATGTTTGATTAAATGAGTTTTTATTCATAAGAGTACAAAGTAAAATTAACCGGAAAAACTAAAATGAAAAAATGTGTTTTTTTCACTCCATTTTTTTGCATTTGACACTGGTTTTCTCAAAAACTATTCGCTTTCTGTGTACTTTATTTACACCGGTTTGTTCAGAATAAAATTTTCTACATTTTTTATTGAAAATTTTTAACTGTTTCTTGGTGAAATAACAAAGTTATTCTTGCCCAAAGATGAAAAAATGTGATTTTCACTCCATTTTTTGCATTTGACACTGGTTTTCTCAAAAACTATTTAACTTACAGTTCTGGGACCTGTTTTATTCAATTTATCAGATCAAAAACCATAAGAAATGATTGAATTCGCCCCTTAATCTACCTTACCACAATTCCAGGAAGACCTCATTTCACCTGGTGAACTGAAATCCAGGCGAAACTTTCGCTAGCTGTAACTCGCTAACGAAGCGTTTTCGGACCTATGTTTATATAACATTTTTTCATTATTTTTACTAGTACAATGTGCTGTAGAAGTGGGGGGAGAACTTCATGAATCACCCTGTATAAGGCTGACCTTGAAGCATGTACAATTTAGTACAGATGCTGACGACGTCACTATTATTACAACGTCACTACTATATTAACTAGCCTATACTATTTCCCCTCCTGTCCACAGAATTTTCATTTAGTGTCTCCTCATTTACTAATGAGTAGAATTAGCTTATGTTTTTCGTTTTACATTGTTTACTCATGATTAAACAACATAGGTTATATTCTTCGACCACTTTATAAAATTCAAAAATGTGTGTGTGTTTACCTATTTCTGTAATTTGACATGATGAATAATTTGCAGACAAATGTTATGCACTACCATCTATATGGTTCAATTGCTTACAGTATTTTTGTACATTTTTAAGTGATAATGAATGCAAAAAATGTTTGTAAAGAATTTCAATATCCACAATAAAACAAAAGAAAAAACAGAATGGATTACGATGTTGCTAACCACAATACTCAATTTTATGAACCAAAACCTACTTATGCAGGTAGAAAATACATCAGTAAATTTACCACAACCTTTAAAAATTCTTTAAACATTTTACGCACAGGTAAATTGAGTAGTCTATTATTTGGAAAAAAATATTGGATAAAGCAGACCAATACGCTTGTTGAAGCAAGTAAGAAGTAGCAATAAATGGATTGGTAAGAAGTAATGAATTTGACACACCTCAGTTTATCCGTGCATTGCATTTACAGAAATGGCCTATGATACGTTAAATTTAGACACTGTTAACAATAGATTAGCTTCTATTACAATCAGAAACCACTTTCAAATAAAACTTACCTCAAATAAGTTTAAAGTACTAGGCTTGATGAAACACAAATACAAACACATCCGTAAACATTATAATACCATAAATACAGCAAGAATCAAACAAAATTTGTCCCGTAACCAACAAGCTCACGTCTACATAGCTTGGCATTGAGAAAGAAACTAAAAGAACCTGAGTGCTTGGGGTAGAATAAAGTTCAAAATATACGAAACTAATAAAACAATAAAAAAACAAAATTGCAAAACTAACCCGCAGAAAGGAGACAGTCTACCTGAAACCCCAGTCGATTCATTGCACCGATGTGTCGAATTCACTGGAAAGCAAGGTTGGCCTTTTGAGTTATATGTATGGTTTGAAAAGAAGATGTAGGGTAACACTGCCACCCTACTAGCTAATAAATTATCCAAATAACGTTAAAATGGTCCTATAGGTCAAAATATGAGTGTGAAACCTTGAAAAATGTTCTTTGTTTAGGTCATCAGCCGATAGGCTGGTATGAACCTCCTTTATTAAGTAAAACGAGGAGTGAGGTGCTTTACCATTGATTTTCTCACCGAGTGGAAAACAATGCTTACCAGAATACCAGGCCCTCTAAAAAGTATCTACTTTCCACCCTGCAAATGACACCTTCACTTCATTCACCTCAGGGTCTACCTTTATAATGAAATTAATTACTCTCTGCCATGTAATTGGGCGACCATGCGATAAGAGAACTATTTTTTGTAGCCCTAAAATTAGCAATTCGAGTGCAAATAATTTAACACTCCACTTGTCTGTGGTGGGCATATAAAAGTTTACAGAAAGGAAAATTTGTTAAAAGAATATTATTTATAGTAGGTAAATAGTAATAATAATAATAATTCATAAGTTTGAAAACGAAGTAAATATATTATCTAAAATTCTAACAAAAACCAAATTTTTGTTTTAACGTGTACTTATTTATGCAGTACGCTCAAAAATGATCGTATTACTAATTAAGCTAATAAAATTAAAAACAAATTATCATTTCTTATTAACCATGCGTGTAAAAATCCAGTGGATTTTCCTTTCTTGGATCCCTAAACAGTATTCTCATTAAAGATTGTGCTGTAGGTATGTGAATTTAAGAAAAATATAGGTAATCATAAAATATTTGCACTGTAGTACACAGACTATATGGTGTAATAATTCCTCTTAATTTATTAAAGTAAATACGAGAAAATATTAAACTGTGTTGCAGTATTATTATTTTAGTATATTACTTTATACACAGGACCTATACGCATGCATTGCGCTGTTTAACTTGTGGAGTACTAGAATAAAAATAGTGGAATTAAAATTACTATAAGGGAGAGGCGCAGTGAATGTAATTTCCGTACAAGAAATGAGGCCTATGCCATGGTTTCCCGTAGTACGTATAAGGGAAACCATTGTATATCCCCTCCACGTGCATATTACAAGGTCAGACGGTCTATGTAATAAGTCCTATACTAAATTCAACATGGTACTAAAAATAAAATACTACACCGGTGTACTTTGATGGTTGGGGTTCAATTAACGATACTCTCCCAGGAATGGTCGACCTGAGTCTGTATAAGACTACACAGTCTCATTTACACGTCGTACACATCATCCTCATCTCATTGGGTGATGGGGTTGCTTATTGTTCTAAATTGAACAGATTGCAACGTACACAAATTAGGAATTAAAAAAAAAAATTGTCACAATAATCCATTCTTTAATAAACTTCTAACTTTTCTTATCTTCTTCTTCTTGTTCTTGTAGTTGGATTCTTCTAACGAAGATTAGCAATCATCATGGCTATCTGCACCCTGGAGACGGCTGCTCTAAACAGTTCACTTGTACTACTCCCATACCACTCTCTGAGGTTCTTGATCCAAGACGTCTTCCTACGGCCGGGTTGTCTCCTTCCCTCGATTTTTCCTTGCATCACCAGTTGGAGGATTCTATACTTCTCATTCCTCATCACATGAGCAAAGTATTGTAATTTGCGGACCTTAATCTGGTGTAAGATCTCCGTCTGTTTACCAATTCTTTCCAACACTTCCGTATTTCTTACTCTTTCTCTCCATGAGATCCTCAATATCCGTCTATATACCCATAATTCGAAGGCTTCCAGCTTGTTACTCAGGACCTTTGTCAACGTCCATCCCTCCAAACCATAAAGGAGAACAGAGAACACATAACACTGCGCCATTCGAATTCTAATTTTAAGGTTGATGTTACGGTTGCTCAGCACTGGTCTCATTCTGCAGAATGCGCTACGAGCCGTCTCTATCCTCACCCTTATCTCCTGAGACAAATCCCATTTATCATTCATCCAACAGCCCAGATATTTATATTGCAATACCCTTTCTATAGTCGCATTGTTAAGCTTAATTTGTATGTTGTTTATCAGCGGCGCTTTCGAAATTACCATATATTTGGTCTTTGAAACGTTCATATTCAGACCCATATCCTTTCCTTATACAAACATTTAATTACGTGACAGATAAAGAGTTATTTGTTTATAATTATCTTGTGTTAATCCGTTTAATTTTTGGTGGCGTAACGTCCGTGGTCTTCTTGAATGTGTTTATTTATTTATCACATTATTATTATTTACATAATGTTCATATTATTTACTAATTTTTAAACGACGATTTATGTAAGTGTATTATACGTGTTTACAATGTTGTTGCGTCATAGAATAGGTACATTTTTACTAAAAAATCTGGTTTGAAACACTCACACAAACTTTCTCTTGCAAATGCAAATAATTAACAATAAACCTAAAATTAGTAATAAAATATTAGAAATAAAAAAAACTAACCTCAATTAACATAACCTTATTTTAATCATGAGTGAAAGACGCACAATGAAAATCTACCTCAGTTTGGCTTAAAAATACGGAAAATCACTCTTTCACGCTAACCTAGGCACTGCACATAATAATGCTATAAATAAAAGTAGTAGATCTTTTTATTTCCTATACATTAGAATAAGTTATACACTTTTGTCATAAAATGCATACTAAGGCCGAAATCTTAAAAAAATCGATTTTTCACACGTTTTCGTGAGAAAAAATCAGAAAATCGCTAATTACTGTTAAACTAAGCGTTATAAAAAAAATGTTTGAACTTAAAGTAGTAGAATTTTAAATTCTCTACAACTTTTATTATATAAATTTTTGCGCTGAATTGCATATTAAAGCCGAAATCTTAAAAAAAACTATGTTTTTACGTGAAAACAACCTCACCAAGAATTTCAGCAAACATGGCGCCTTCCCTATCTAGTAGAGAATAAAAAATTGAGTGAACCAGGCGATTTTTAAAAAAAATCGTAGGACCAATTTTTGAGAAAATCTCAAAAAAGTGAAAAAATACACTAATAAATTACTACTTCCGGTTTACCGATTTCGACGAAAATGTTCGTGTCGGGTTCGGTAGTGGTATGCAACTTATGTTTCAAGTTTCAAGTTCGTACGTTGTTCCGTTCTTGAGATATTCTGTTCACACACACACACACACACACAGACCAATCGCTAAAAACATGTTTGTGTGGGTTGAGGGGGTCTGTTTACGTGTAGATCCGGTGAAGAGTGTTTTAGTTGTGATGGACATGAAAACAATACTTTCTTTCCTATATATTCATATAGGCAAGAGAAAGTAAAAATTTTATAGTTTGTCACCTGACATCCAGAACTTAATTATTTCCGTCAACAGTCACTGTAAGTGATTACATTTTTACTGTATCGACGAGCCTCGCTTGTTAGCTACTAAGGAGCGACAGACATTTAAACTTGTTATGAAGGGACGGTTACCTACTTAAAAAATATTAAATAAAATAATATAAAAATTCCTTTCATGAGACGAAGCGTCTCATGGCGCGTGGCAATTTTTAAAAAGGCTTACCTTCGACCTACGGCAAAAACCATAAGTGATTTCTGTATTTACTCTTTAACCCTTAACAGGTGTTTGGTAAGTACGAAAAAATGAAATTGTATTGTGCCCAATGGGTTGGTCGATCACATAAATAGAATGTCAGAAAGCTGCTACCCTAGAGTAGCGAGAAGATACAAACCAGTGAGAAGTAGAGATATTGGCAGGCCGAAGAAAAGATGAGTGCCGGAACAGGTAGAAATGCCTAACCCGTGAAGAGTAGAAAAAGAAGAAGAAGAAAAAGTAGTAGGAGAAGGAGAAGGTGAAGGAGCAGGAGGAGGAGAGGAAGGAGAAGAAGAAGAAGGAGAAGGAGAAGGAGAAGGAGAGAAGAAGAAGAAGGAGGAGGAGGAGGAGAAGGAGAAGGAGAAGGAGAAGGCAAGGAAGGAGGAGAAGGAGAAGGAAAAGAAGGAGGAGAAGAAGAAGAAGAAGAAGAATACTATTGTCACGAAAAATAATATGCATTATACATATTATAATATGACGTCAAATTTCGGAATAAAATTTGGAAGATAATGCTACTATACAGATTGCAAAAAGGAGACTAACTGACTCACTATTTTTGTTACTAGTGCTCGAACATCTCGAATTGTATTTTGTTTTGGACATTAGCATAGAGTCTATAGTGCAATTATGCCGGTTTTCATGTTCGTTATAATATTTATAATGTTTGTATATGGACAAAGGAATGTTATACAAGCCGCTGTCAAATTATTAAAAAAATTTCCCATTGCATGAAAAAAGTCACATTATGTTCAAATTGCTATACGAGCTTACAGCTTACTGTTACCAAAATTTACGATAAATGTAGCAGTGCAATGACTTTTACGGTAATAATAGTAAAAGAAATCAATGGACGAATTGCCGAAAGCTAACTTATTAATAATACAAAGATAAATTAATTTATTCACCGTTCAATAACAAAATAAACAAACAAAAAAGCAATAAAACATTGTAAGAAAACAACCACCAAAGGGAAATTGACTTTCTTACAATTTTAATAATAGGATTTTTGCGAACAAAGGCGAGACAATTTGTTGTAAAAACTAATTAAATTAATGAATTTACTAAAACAATGTAAAATGTTGAACATTTACATTTTCTTTGATTTTTGTTTAGGTGCTTGATTGTTATTGTTTTAAAAGAACAATAAAGGGCTGTAATAGCCTAACGTTAGATAGAAGCCGGGTTGTTGTTTAGGTGGTCATCAGCCTGTAGGCTGGTTTGAACGTGTAGAGGTTTTACTAAGTAACAACCAAGAGTCAGGTGGTTTACCATTGCCACAACTCACTGAGTGGAAAAGTACGCTTATCAGCATGCCAGGCCCTCTGAAAAGCACATATTTTCCACTCTGAAAATGACACCTTTACTTCATTCACCACAGTGTCTGGCTGTATAATGAAATTCATTACTTTTAGAGGAGATAACTATGATTAGTGTCTTTTACATTACTACCTCTTCTGTTCTTGAAATGATTTAGTCATTTTATTGGCTGACCATGTGATAAGAAACACAACTATTTATTTTAGCCCTGCAACGGACAGATTGAGTGTAAATAATTTGACTCTCCACCTGCAGTCTGTTAAGGGCAAAGGAGCCGGATATTAACCATTATTATTAATACTGCCTCTTGTATGGAGTAGAGGCGTGGACACTCACCAAAGAATGTGAGACCCGTCTACAAGCGTTTGAAATGTGGACCCACCGGAGAATGCTTCGAATACCGTGGACGGATAGGGTCACAAAATATGGAGGTCCTCAGAAGAATGGGGAAAGAGCTGGAAATCCTGCAGAGCATAAAGATAAGAAAACTGACATACCTTGGACACATCATGAGGGGGCCTAAATATGAGATTCTGCATCTCATAATTCAAGGGAAACTCGTTGGTAAACGCTCGGTGGGACGCAGACGAATATCCTGGTTAAGAAACATGAGAGAAGCGTTTAACTGGTGGTCGTCGCATGACCTTTTCAGAGGAGCAGTTTTTTTTTGGGTTTAACGTCCGACTGTTCTGCAGTTACTGCTAATGCAGACGGTGAAGGATGAAAATGATTTTTTGTAACGTATGAAAATATGCCGTGCCTTAATGGGATTCGAACCCAAGACCGCATGATGAGAGGCGAGCACGTTACCAAGAGCAGCAGTGGACAAGGTGCGGGCGACTGACCATGATGATAGCCAACCTCCGTAATGGAGAACGCACCTCAAGAAGAAGTACAGTACTAATACTGCAGAAGGGCTCATAACAGGGTAGGTGGGGTGTTAAATTATTTGCACTCGATCTGCTATGATAGAGATGCGTATGAGAAGCGATCAGTTACATTTTTCATTATTTACATTGGCAAGAGAAAGTCGCGTAAGTGTTTCACACGAGATTTTTCAGATTGTTTTCTAAATGAATTTGTAAATTATCATATTTTAAAAATTGTATAAATTTATTAATGTAATCTATTTCTCTCCGTGCAATAAGTTTTTGTTCAAACAATTAAATTATCGATTTTTACTTTCTCTTGCCTATATGAATATATAGGAAAGAAAGTATTGTTTTTATGTAGATTTTAAGAAATCGAGTTTTCGCCAGATCTACACGTTTTCAGATCCCCTGAATCCAAAAAAACATGTTTTAGCGATTGGTCTGTGTGTGTGTGTGTGTGTGCGCGCGCGCGCGCGCGCGTGCGTGTGTGTGTGTGTGTGCGTGAACAGAATATCTCAAGAACGGAACATCGTACGAACTTGAAACGTAAGTTACATACCACTACCGTACCCGACACGAACATTTTCATCAAAATCGGTCAACCGGAAGTAGTATTTTATTTGTGTAATTTTTCACTTTTTTGCGATTTTCTCAAAAACTGGTCCAACGATTTTTTTAAAAATGGCCTGGTTTACTAAATTTTTTGTGCTCTACAAGATAGGGTAGGCGCCACATTCTTTGCTGAAATTCTTGATAAGGCTGTTTTCACGTAAAAAATTTTTTTTCTTAAGATTGCGACTTAAATATGCATTTTAGCGCAAAAATTTCTATAATAAAAGCTGTAGAGAATTTAACGACCTACAACTTTTATTTCAAACATTTTTTTTTGTATAATGCTTAGTTTAGCGGTAATTACCAATTTTCTGTTTTTTTCTCACGAAAACGTGTATAAAATCGATTTTTTTAAAGATTTCTGCCGAAGTATGCATTTTTACGACAACAGTGTATAATCAAATTTATAGGAAATTAAAAGATCTACAACTTTTATTTAAATCATTTTTCTCTACCGAGCCTAGTTTAGCGTGAAAGAGTGATTTTCCGTATTTTTAAGCCAAACTGAGGTCGATTTTCATTTTGCGTCTTTCATTACATTATTAAAATAAGGTTATGTTTATTGAGGTTAGTTTTTTGTTTATTTCTAATGTTTTATTACTAATGTTAATTATTAGGTAATGTTATTTTTAGGATTATTGTTAATTATTTGCATTAGCACGAGAAAGTTTTTGTGGGTGTTTCACACCAGATTTTCTTTTTTGGTAAACTATAATGATATTTAAGAACTGGTTGACATTCTGGTGTCTTTAGTAGGTAAGAGAAAACGCTGGAAGGAACCTTGAAGAGGTCGAAGACCTATACTTTGAAGAGAAATGAAGAATATATTTCTAAGTGTCTTTGAAAAAGAAGAAGACAAATTCACAATCAATTTAATTAAATTATTAATACTAGATATAATGAATTTATTGAAGAAGAAGCATTTTGTAGACAAACAATTGTTAATTACATTTCAGTGATCCAAGAAATACAGGATATAAGAAGGAGTATTTTAATGGTTCGCCGCCGGAACGGATAGATTTAACTGTGGATAAACTGGCGATCAATGAACCAATAAAACAGTACGACACCACTCACACAACTGCTGTACTATCTAAATAACTTCACTATCTTATACACACTGACCAATCGCTAATAACGTGGTTTTTGTGTTCAGAAGGTCTGAAAACTTGTGTTTCCGGTTAAAACTTGATTTAGAAAAATCAAAACGAAAACAATACTATTTTTCTTTATGTACTTTGTATACATACAGGTGATTCACGAAGATATGAAGAAACTTTAGGAGCTCATTATACATGTAAAAAAATGAAAAAAAATTTATATAAACATGGGTCCGGAAATGCTTCGTTTCCGAGTTACAGCTAGCGAAAGTTTCGCCCGGATTTCAGCTCACCAGGTGAAATGAGATCTTCCTGAAATTCTGGGAAGGTAGATTAAGGGACGAATTCAATCATTTCTTATGGTTTTTGATCTGATAAATTGAATAAAACAGGTCCCAGAATTGTAAGTTAAACAGTTTTTAAGAAAACTAGTGTCAAATGCAAAAAATGGAGTGAAAAACACATTTCTCCATCTTTGGGCAAGAATAACTTTGTTATTTCACCAAGAAACAGTTAAATTTTTTGAATAAAACATGTAGAAAATTTTATTCTGAACAAACCGGTGTAAATAAAGTACACAGAAAGCAAATAGATGTTTGATTAAATGAATTTTTTATTCATATCAGTACAAAGTAAAATTAATTAGAAAAATAAAGATGAAAAAATGTGTTTTTTTCATTTCATTTTTTGCATTTGACACTGGTTTTCTCAAAAAATATTTAACTTACAGTTCTGGGACCTGTTTTATTCAATTTATCAGGTCAAAAACCATAAGAAACGATTAAATTCGCTCCTTAATCTACCCTACCAGAATTTCAGGAAGACCTCATTTCACCTGGTGAGCTGAAATCCGGGCGAAATCTTTCGCTAGCCGTAACTCGGTAACGAAGCACTTCCAGACCCATGTTTATATAAACTTTTTTCATTAATTTTACATGTAAAGTGGGCTCCCAAAGTTTCTGCATATCTTCGTGAATCACCCTGTATAGGGCAAGAGAAAGTCAAAAGTAGAAGCAAAACCGACTCCTAACAAACGTTGCACTACCTCATTAATATAAGCAGCTTTATCCTGTTTTATTGGCCAGCCCGTTGTTTAGTGGTTAACGGAACTGGCGTCTTCACTGGAGTCCCGGGTTCGTTTCCCAGTCAGGTCTGGAATTTTTTCATCACTCATCTTCATCTATCGTCCTTCTCACCGTCTGCAATAGCAGTAATTGCAAAACAATCGGACGTAAAACAAAACAAACAAAAAAAAATCAGGTGTGAAACACTCTCACGACTTTCTCTTGCCAATGTTAATAATTAACAATAAAACGTAACATTCGTCATAAAAACATAAGAAATAAACAAAAACCTAACCTCGAAAACATAACCTTATTTTAATCATGACTAAAAGACGCAAAATGAAAATCGACCTCAGTTTGGCTTAAAAATACGGAAAATCGCTCTTTCACGCTAAACTAGGCTTTGTACGAAAAATGCTTAAAGTAAAAGTTGTAGGTCTTTAAATACTCTACAACTTTTATTATAAATTTTTGCGCTAAAATTTATATTAAAGCTGTAATCTTAAAAAAACAATTTCTTTACGTAAAAACAGCCTCACCAAGAATTTCAGCAAACATGACGCCTACCCTATCTTGTAGGGAATAAAAAATTGAGTAAACCAGGCGATTTAAAAAAAAATCGTAGGACCAGTTTTTGAGAAAATAGCAAAAAAGTGAAAAATTACACGAATAAACTACTACTTTCGGTTGACCGATTTTTATGAAAATGTTCGTGTCGGGTCCGGTAGTGGTATGTAACTTAAGTTTCAAGTTCGTACGATGTTACATTCTTGAGATATTTTGTATACACACACACAGACCAATCGCTAAAAACATGTTTTTTTGGTTTCAGGGGGTCTGAAAACGTGTATATTTGGGTGAAGAGTGCATTTGTTAAAATCGACATGAAAACAATGCTTTCCTTTCTATATATTCATATAGGCAAGCGAAAGTAAAAAGCAAAACTTTAGTGAAGTGACCGCGTTGTCCGCTGAAACATACGGAACATAATTAAACGAAATAGATAACCTCTGTGACGTACATGCAAGAATTAAGTAATTAAATTATTTATTTATTTATATTCAGCTGTTGTATGAATCTAGTATTGTAACGTAATAATTAATATAAACTTTCCACTATATATTTTAAAGTAAATGATGCGAGAATAAACCACTAAGATCAACTAAAGGTTATCTTCAACAAAGATTTTATCTCTTTATAAATCATTTTTTATTACTTACTCATTTTAATTTTATAAAATAATCAGTATTTTACCTAATTTACTTCTTATATATTTATGTCTGCCCTTAACAGACAGGTGGCGTGTCAATTTATTTACACTCAATCTGTCCGTTGCAGGGCTAAAATAAATAGTTGTGTTTCTTATCACATGGTCAGCCAATTAAATGATTGAATCATTTAAGAACAGAAGAGGTAGAGGTGTACTGTGACACTAATCAGAGTTATCTCCTCTGAAAGTAATGAATTTCATTATACAGTTGGACCCTGTGGTGAATGAAGTGAAGGTGTCATTTACAGAGTGGAAAATATGTGCTTTTCAGAGGGCCCGGCATGCTGATAAGTTTACTTTTCCATTCAGTGAGTTGTGGCAATGGTAAACCACCTGACTCCTCGTTTTACTTAGTAAAACCTCTACAGGTTCAAACCAGCCTACAGGCTGATGACCACCTAAACAACAACAACAACACATTATTAATGTGTTGTTTGTGTGATCAGCCGAAAGGGTGGTTTAAACCTCTAGACGCTTTATTTAGTAAAACGAAGAGTCAGGTGGTTTTTACCTTCCTTACGGAGTGGAAATTTTTATTTTTCTATTCCTAATTTGTGTACGTTGCAATCTGTTCAATTCAGAACAATAAGCAATCCAATGACCCAATGAGAATGAGGATGATATGTATGACGTTTAAATGAGACTGTGTAGTCTTGTACAGACTCAGGTGGACCATTCCTGAGAGAGTATGTTTAATTGAACCCCAACCATCAAAGTACACCGGTAACCACTGTCTAGTATTCAAATCCGTATAAAAGTAACTACCTTTATTAGGATTTGAACCAGGAACCTTCGTCTCCGAAAATCAGCTGTTAAACAGCTGATTTTGGCGACGACTTTACCTCTAGACCAACCCGGTGGTATATCTCTTTATAAATCATTTTTATTACTTTTTCATTTTAATTTTATAAAATAATCAGTATTTTACCTAATTTACTTCTTGTATATTTATTTTTTGTTTAGGTAATGAGCCGAAAGGCTGGTTTTAACCTGTACAGGCTTTACTGAGTAAAACGAAGGGTCAGGTGGTTTACAATTGCCTTCCTCACGGAGTGGAAAATAAAAAACTTTTTTATTCTACGCTTTTCTATTAATATTAATAATAATAATAAAAGTTTTTTTAATGTTGGGGGGCTCCCAAACTCCCCTACACCCCGCCGTCTCCACCCACTACTATTGTTGGTCGCAAGGATGCGAGGTGGTAGAACAACAGAACACCAATAGAATATCACCTGCTTCAGTATACCGCACCATTACAACTTAACCTAGTCATTCTTTCTTTCGTGACTAGAAAACAGTCAGCCGCCGAGGCTCAACATACACCACATAGACACGAATAACACATAGAAATACATAAAACAACAACATAAACATCACCCAGTGTAGTATTTACAGCCTTCCTTCACAGTATCCTGTACAGTTTTTCTTTAATTTTACCACCTCTGTGAAACAGATCTACCTCTCCATTTATTTCATTGGCTGTAGCTATACATCTATTGATTGGAGCTTTTTTTATAATAATAATAATATTAAAAATATGGTATAATTAACAGAAAGCCACACTTCAAATATCTAGGTGAATTTATAGAGCCCACAGGAGCAGAGGAAATATCACAGGTTAACAGGCTACAAAAGACCAAAAGAGCACTGTGGATGATACAGAACTTATATAACAAGAAGTCGATGTCAAGAAACACCAAGATCCGCCACTACAACACAGTTATCAAACCCGCTTTCCTGTATGCAAGTGAGACACTAACATTAAATAAGAAACACGAGCTGGAAGACATAAAAAAAGAAGAAAGGAAAATAATCCGAAAGATCCTTGGTGCTAGGCAAACGGAAAACGGGTTCAGATTACAACCAAACCAGACCGTAGAAAAGTTCTCAAATGTAGAAGCTGACATTAGAAAGAGACGTATGAAATTCTTTGGACACATACAGCGGTTACCAGAAAACAGGCTAACAAGAAAAATATTGGAGTATACAACGTCTCTCAAAAAAATGCCACCGTGGATAAGTGAAATCTATAAGGATCTCAGGAAAGCGAAAATAACAGAACAAGACATCGCAGATAGGAACATGTTTAGGAACAAGGTGGACAGATGGGAGATAGAGCCAGAGCAGCCAAAGCAGAAGCAGCATAGGCCAAAGTGGTCAGAAGAAAGGAAACAGGCTTTCTCAAAACGGATGCGAGAGTACTGGGTGGACAAAAAGAACAACAAGAAAAAAAAATGATTCAGTTTGCTTATCGCCTTCCTTTAAGGGAGAATACGCTAATAATAATAATAATAATAATAATAATAATAATAATAATAATAATAATAATAATAATAATAATAATAATAATAATAATAATAATAATAATAATATTAATAATAATAATAATAATATTAATAATAATAATAATATTAATAATAATAATAATAATGTAGGCCTACTTTATTTCAAGAAAAGATACAATTTTAATAACATTTTATGTAAATTTATACGCACACCCATTCATATTACGACATTCATTCCTTTAATGTAGACGGTGGAAATTGACATACCCAACTGTGGTTAAAAACCACTTGCCAGTATACGTAAAAAAAACATTAATTCACTAATTTTATATACAATTTATTACAAAAAAAAAAATATGATAAATGAGTCACTGTTAACTTTGTGTTTTACCTAGCATCACTTCTATGTTGTCCCTTCCGACATTAATTATTATCAATTTCTGCATTTCATTCTTAAATTTAATTTCATTCTATTCAATTATGTGTAAAGATAAAGGCCAAGCCAATTGCTGTGAGCGTTGGACTACGCACGCGCATACTTGACTTGGACCCTGCATACCCCTCCCCCCTCCCACCTACAGTTAAATGTACAGTCAGAGTGTTGTTGAAAATTGACAACACCCATTGCATTTTGTACAGTTGAGCCACCGTTGTTAGTTAGCTCCTCCTTCTGTCAACAAACCAAAGCCACCTACTACAGGGTGCACGCTAGAGTCTACCACTTTACAGATGTCCTATTCCTATTAAGTTAACTATTATTTAAATTATAAGTACTTAAAGTACTAAAATTATCAGTCATGATATGATGTAGGCCTAACAATTTCATTTAGAAAAATGCTTTTAAAAGTATTTTGTATTTAAATAGTTTTGAAAGTAATTTGTTGTTACTTTTTAATCAGCGTGTACACATTTTGATAAAATGCGCATGCTCAGTGACGTCATTATTTATTTACATTAGGAGCAAACTAAGAGAGGCTGGACTGTAGGTATCATTGGTTTCATTGTTGATTAGATACGCTGCTCTATTGCAGTATATAGGCTACAAGACTATACTAATGTAGAGGCACGTTTTGCCTAGCGCTCTCCTTACGACAAATCAGGCTATAGAAGGTTATACAATTTGGGGGACAAGTGAGAGAAGTGTCGCGCATATAGCCTAATACAATTCTCGCTTTATCTGGAAGAAGTAGTTGTTTCGTATAATCATAGCTAATGCACACGTTGAATGGTGATGGATGGAAATGAGTAATGATAAATGGTACAGCTGACCGGCAATCGAACCCGGGACTACCTATGCAGGTAGAAAATACATCAATAAATTGCCTCAAGGTTTAAAAATTTGTGACAATTTAAGTCATTTTAAAAAAAAGCTAAAACAATATTTGATTGATGAAACATTTTACAATGTGCACGAATTCCTTTCTAAATAGTTTTGGTATTTAACTTTAATTAAACAAATACTGTGTACAATTTGATACAAAGGGGTTCATGACAAGCCTGCTGAGTTAAGCAGTGGCAGGAGGAAATTATTGGTAAGTGATGAATTTATCATTGTGTTTAATTTTTTTAATTTTTCATTGTGTGTTATATTTGATTCAATGGGGTTCATGACAAGCCTACTGAAGTAAGCAGTAGCAAAAACAATTTTTGGTGGTAAGTGATGAATTTATCATTGGTGATAAACTTTCAGTTTATCAGTTTTATCTTGACATGTCCTATACTCTCTTTGGAGTCTCCAGGATAAAAAAAAAAAATGTGCGACTACAAACCATGTGCGACTACAACTACAGCAACTACAGCTAGGACCGACCGAGGAAAATCAAGAAGAAAAAGAGAAAGAAGCGGGGAGAAAGAAAAAGAATGTGAACAGGTTACCTTACCGTTGTTATTGACAATTACAATGTTACCGTAAACTAAGTGAAGCACAATATTCAGATTAACTAAGTCCTCTAGCCGTGGGGGTGAGAGAATGCATAGCGTTCTCACTCACACAAGCCATACGCGCCGTTCCAATAACATTGTCGTATAATTTCACTCATTGTTGTGAGCAAGCGTTTATGCACGCAGTAAACTAACAAGCAAGATAACGACGCATACTTGACTTAATTAACATACTTGTTTAATTTTAATTTTTTTTATACTACAAGAAAACGCTTAGTTTAGAGGTAATTAGCGATTTTTTGTTTTTTTTCTCACGAAAACGTGTGAAAAATCGATTTTTTTAAGATTTCGGTCTTAGTATGCATTTTACAACAAAAAAATATATAATAAAATTTATAGGAAATTAAAAGATCTTTAACTTTTATTTAGAGCGTTGTCTCTACAGAGCCTAGTTTAGCGTGAAATAGTGATTTTCCGTATTTTTAAGCCAAACTAAGGTTGATTTTCATTTTGCATCTTTCTCTGATGATTAAAATTAGGTTATGTTTTTTGAGAATTTCTAATGTTTCATTACTAATGTTAGGTTATATTGTTTAAATTATTTGCATTGGCAAGAGAAAGTTGTGTGAGTGTTTCACACCAGATTTTTAGATTTGGATTATAATTATAACGGCAAAGAGCTTGGGGCGCATGCGTAGTTACGCCACATATCTCCCTCTCACTAGCTCGGCTATGGGACATTATTTTATCTGATATTTGTATAGGCCTACTACATGGAATTATAGTCAGTTCGTGACCACAACTGATTTCTAATAACGTAGTCATTTATGCATGTTGTATGAAATAACTGAATAACGTTAAAAGAAACGCACAACATTTCAGTTAAACCTGATTGGGAGTAAACCAGCCGGAAAAAGTAAAATTAAATTTTCTATTATGTTTGTAAAATTTTATTATAGTTACTCGAGTCACAAGTTTGTCTTCGGTTTTGTGTTGTTGTTTAGGACATCAGCCTGGTTGGCTGGTTTGAATTTGTAGAGGTTTTACTAAGTAAAACGAGGAGTCAGGTGGTTTACCATTGCCTTCCTCACTGAGTGGAAAAGAACGCTTATCAGCATGCCGGGCCCTCTGAAAAGCACATATTTTCCACTCTGTAAATGACACCTTCACTTCATTCACCACAGGGTCTGGCTGTACAATGAAATTCATTACTTTCAGAGGAAATAACTCTGATTAGTGTCACAGTACACCTCTACCTCTTCTGTTCTTAAATGATTCAGTCATTTAATTGGGTGACCATGTGATAAAAAACACAACTATTTATTTTAGCCCTGCAACGAACGAATTGAGTGTAAATAATTTGACACTCCACCTGTCTGTTATGGGCAGCCTTCGGTTTTAACGAGGGATAAAATGGGGGAAAGCATCACGCGCATGCGCGACTGCTTTGTTATCAGTTCGTCAACACTACAACGTAAACTACATTTAGAGAACATACTGTATATTGCGGAACCTTTTGTAAGTTAACTGTACGAACATAACTGTTTGTTACCGTAAACAAAAATGTCGGTTTCTCTAAAATGTGATCGAACGTGTTCACAGTGCTGAACAAAATCTAATATGCAATGTAATGAAATGCTATGTGTAGATACTGAAGTCACGAATACATTTTACAAATACAAAACAAATACAATACAAGTTCGAATACATTTTGTATTTTTGTTTTGCTTTTTACGTATGTATGGACTGTGAGGAAGGGAAGTGAAATATTTGCAGTGCTGCCAACCTCAACAGTGAGACACTATTCGTACATTTCACTACCGTGCAGTTTTTACATTCTAAATTTTGTAAACTGTGGTTTATTTTGAGAAAATATTTTCTTCATAAACCTAATAAGAAATAAATATGACCTATAGCTTAATTACGTGACTAGGAATATTTGATTTACTGTAATTACGAATGAATCGTCTTCTTTACTATTGATGTCATCGGCGTTTTCATTATCAGCCTCTCTAGTATCTACCTAACCGTTTTCTTCTTTTTTTTACTTTCTCTTGCCTATATGAATATATAGGAAGGAAAGTATTGTTTTCATGTCCATTTTAAGAAATCGAGTTTTCACCGGATCTATACGTTTTCAGACCCCCTGAACCCAAAACCATGTTTTTAGCGATTGGTCTGTGTGTGTGTGTGTGTGTGTGTGTGTGTGTGTGAGTGTGTGTGTGTGTGTGCGTGTGTGTGCGTGCGCGCGCGCGCGCGTGTGTGTGTGTGTGGACAGAATATCTCAAGAACGAAACATCGTACGAACTTGAAACTTGAAACTTAAGTTACATACCACTACCGGACCTGACACGAACATTTTCATCACAATCGGTCAACCGGAAGTAGTAGTTTATTCGTGTAATTTTTCACTTTTTTGCGATTTTCTCAAAAACTGGTCCTACGAATTTTTTTAAAATCGCCTATTTTACTCAATTTTTTATTCTCTGCAAGATAGGGTAGGCGCCATGTTTGCTGAAATTCTGGGTGAGGCTGTTTTCACGTAAAAACAAAGTTTTTTTAAGATTACGGCTTTAATATGCAATTTAGCGAAAAAATTTATATAATAAAAGTTGTAGAGAATTTAAAAACCTACAACTTTTATTTCAAACATTTTTTGGTATAACGCTTAGTTTAGCAGTAATTAGCAATTTTCTGTTTTTTTCTCACGAAAACGTGAGAAAAATCGATTTTTTTTAGATTTCGGCCTTAGTATGCATTTTATAATAAAAGTGTATATAATCAAATTTATAGAAAATTAAAAGATCTGCAACTTTTATTTAAAACATTTTTCTCTACAGAGCCTAGTTTAGCGTGAAAGAGTGATTTTCTGTATTTTGAAGCCAAACTGAGGTTGATTTTCATTTTGCGTCTTTCACTCATGATTAAAATTAGGTTATGTTTATTAAGGTTAGTTTTTTTGTTTATGTCTAATGTTTTATTACTAATATTAGGTTTATTGTTAATTATTTATATTGGCAAGAGAAAGTTGTGTGAGTGTTTCACACCAGATTTTTTTACCAGGTGTCAACAAAAGTGTTTAAGAATAGCTTCTTCACGTCCTTAATTTCCTTCTTTATTTTTCGAATTGTGGAAAGAGAAACATCACAGTAGTTAGCTGCTCGCGCACGGCTTATATTAAGAGACACGGATAGGCATTTTTGGTTAGCTTCAACTTCACAACATTTTATTACATTGCATATTAGATTTCGTTAAACAGTTTGAATAGTTCGACCACGTTTTCGGAAACCGATATTTCTGTAACAAACAGTTAACCTACAAGCTAAGCTCTGTAAGTAGAAAATAATAGTTGAAATAAAAGTTGTAACCCACCGGGTTGGTCTAGAGATGAATTCGTCGCCGTGAGTCACCTGTTTAACAGCTGATTTTCGGAGACGAAGTTTCCTGGTTCAAATCCTAGTAAAGGTAGTTACTTTTATACGGATTTGAATACTAGATAATGGTTGCCGGTGTACTTTGATGGTTGGGGTTCAATTAACCATACTCTCTCAGGAATGGTCGGCCTAAGTCTGTACAAGACTACACGGTCTCATTTACACGTCATACGCATCATCCTCATCTGATTGGGTCATTGGGTTGCTTATTGTTCTCAATTGAACAGAACAGATTGCAACGTACACACATTAGGGATTAAAAAAATACAATAAAATAAAAGTTGTAGATTTTTTTCAATTTTAAAATTTTATTACCATTCCTCATGACTGTCACTTATCTAAGATTAATTTTATGTTGTTGTTGTTGTTGTTGTTTAGGTCATCAGCTGAAAAGCTGGTTTGAACTTGTAGAGGTTTTACTAAGTAAAACGAGGAGTGAGGTGGTTTACCATTGCCACAACTCACTCAGTGGATAAGTACGCTTATCAGCATGCCGGGCCCTCTGAAAAGCACATATTTTCCACTCTGCAAATGACACCTTCACTTCATTCACCACAGGGTCCAACTGTATAATGAAATTAATTACTTTCAGAGAGGATAACTCTGATTAGTGTCTTTTACACCTCTACCTCTTCTGTTCTTAAATGATTCAGTCATTTAATTGGCTGATCATGTGACAAGAAACAGAACTATTTATTTTAGCCCTGCAACTAACAGATTGAGTGTAAATAATTTGACACTCCACCTTTTTATTATGGGCAGATTAATTTTATATATACAAGTTTTGTGTGTGAGGGTGAGCCAGGCCAACAACTTGGCGCAAAGCTTCTTGACGCACAAGGCGCTCGAAATAAGAATTTAAATTGAAAAGTAACAGAGAAAAAGATCCAAATAGGTGAGAAGATAAATAAACATTTTATAAAACTTATTTTAGAAATAAGGAGATGAATGATGACCTAAAAAGTTAAATATCTTCAAATTTGAAACTTTAAGACTAAAAACTGAAAACATCAATCCGAAACTATCAAAACTGAAATATTAAAACGTAAAAATTTGAAACTTCAAAACATCAAAGATTTAAACTACAAAACGTCAAATTTCAAAAATTCAAGGTGTAAACTTTTTAAACTTTGAAACTCCGAACCTCTCAACGACTTTACGGATGTCGTATTCCTATTAAGTTAACTAGTTTTTAAATTATAAGTACTTAAAGTACTAAAAACATCAGTCATGATATGATGTAGGCCTAACAATTCATTTATAAAAATACTTTTAAAAGTATTCTGTATTTAAATACTTTTGAAAGTATTTTTTTTGTTACTTTTTAATCAGCGTGTACACGTTTTGATATAATGCGCATGCTCAGTGACGTCATTGGTTTACATTAGGAGCAAACTAAGAGAGGCTGGACTATAGGTTAAAACCTATAACATTCTAATTTCAAATTAACAATATTGGAACATTGAATTCAACTTACAAACTTCAAACATAAAAACTAACTATTCTTAACCACTTAACCCCTTTTGACCTAACTTCACGAAATGGCAAAATAGTGCAAAATTCTATTTTTCTGATCCAGTTATAAATTTAGATCCATGTAACCCCTTTGGCGGCCGAACGTCACCCTATGACAAAGTGCGGGCGCTCCGTTTATGAATTCTGATCCACCTACCCCTGTGATGCGAGACACGGAAGCGGCGCAAAGCGCCGCTTGAGTTTTCGAGTAAACATTTTATAAAACTTACTTTAGAAATAAGGTGATGAAGTAAAAGATATTAATGTATCGTTACTAAGTTAATTGTGTTGCATTTCTCTTAACCCTGTCCAGTATATGAAGCCAGGACCTTCTATTTCCTAATTTAGTGTAAATTCACTTTCTGAAAACTACAGGTATGTCATGAAGAAGGCATAATAAAATTTAATATAAATAGAATTGTGCCTATAAAAATAAATCTATAATAAATCTATAAAAATAAAGGGAAGAGTCTACAGAGCGGCAGTTAGACCAGCACTTGTCTATGGCAGCGAAGCTTGGGCACTTAAGAGAGTGCATGAACAGAAACTCCACACTACAGAGATGCGCATGCTGCGATGGGCGGGAGGAGTCGCATTGAAGGATAAGGTGCGGAATGAGCATATGAGGGGAACCTTCAAAGTTGCTAATATAGCAGAAAAGGTGCGAGAGTCCAGGATGAGATGGTATGGTCATGTGCTCAGGAGAACGGATGATCATGTCGTGAAGAGGTGCCTTTCCATGGCTACAGGGAAGAGAGGAAGGGGTAGACCCCTTACCACGTGGATGACGAATGTCCAAAGATACATGAAAATGTTGGGCTTATCCGAGGAAGACGCACAGGAGCGTAACAAATGGAGCCCTCTGATTGGGAAAGCCGACCCCGCGTAACGGGAAGAGGCGAGGCCAAAGAAGAAGAAGAAGAATTGTGCCCGTAACAGACAGGTGGAGTGTCCAATTATTTACACTCAATCTGTTAGTTGCAGGGCTAAAATAAATAGTTGTGTTTCTTATCACATGTGTTTAGGTCATCAGCCGAAAGGGTGGTTTTAACCTGTTGAGGTCTTGCTAAGTAAAACGTGGAGTGAGGTGGTTTACCATTGTTTTCCTCACTGAGTGGAAAAGTACGCTTATCAGCATGCCGGGCCCATTGAAAAGCACATATTTTCCACCCTGCAAATGACACCTTCACTTCATTCACTACAGGGGTCTGGCTGTATAATGAAATTCATTACTTTCAGAGGAGATAACTCTGATTAGTGTCATTTACAGCTCTACCTCTTCTCAAGGTTTACACCTTGAGTTTACACCTCTTCTTCTTAAATGATTCAGTCATTTAGTTGGCTGACCATGTGATAAGAAACAGAACTATTTATTTTAGCCCTGCAACGAACAGATTGAGTGTAAATAATTTGACACTCCACCTGTCTGTTATGGGCAGCTTATCACATGGTTACCCAATTAAATGACTGAATCATTTGAGAACAGAAGAGGTAGAGGTGTACTGTGACACTAGTCAGAGTTATCTCCTCTGAAAGTAATGAATTTCATTATACAGCCAGACCCTATGGTGAATGAAGTGAAGGTGTCATTTGCAGAGTGGAAAATTTGTGCTTTTCAGAGGGCCTGGCATGCTGATGAGCATACTTTTCCACTGAGTGAGTTGTGTCAATGGTAAACCACCTCACTCCACGTTTTTACTTAGTGAAACCTCTACACGTTCAAACGAGCCCACAGGCTGATCGCCTAAACAATTACACATAAATAGAATTATTTATTTTAAAATATAGATAGTCACTCACAAGTATTTTCTAAACCTAAGATTAAACCGAAACACATTAACTATATTGCAACTCTAAGGAAAATAATGAGAAGTATATTGGGGCCTAGGAAACTAGATGCAGAGTACAATAGACCCCGAACAAATAAGGAAATATATAGCATAGTTGAAAACATTATCCACACAATGAGGAAAAGAAGACTTATGTTTTTTGGTCATATAGCGAGAATGGACAATAATCGGCTGGCAAAACAGGTCTATGAGAGGATAATGAAACTTAAGATTAAGCCAGCATGGTACACCGAAACGCTGTCAGATTGCTTAACGGCAGGGGTTACCACAGAAGACATATGCAATAGAGAGGTTTTTAGGGGTAAAGTTGAGAGAGTGGCCTTTAGGGAGGAAAGTGAGAGGAGGAGGTGTGAACCTCACAATATGGACCAACTGAGGATGGACAGATCAAGAAGGATGAAGGAGGTGTGGGTGAGGAAGAGAATGGAGCAGCATAGGACATGAAGAAACACCCCAAATATTGATTTAACGTGCTCTCGTTAAAGAGCTATTCGAAAAAAAATATATAGATAAAATAAACAGAGATTTATTAAAATTTCCAAAAATATTTGAAAAATAAATTTTGTTTGACAGGTCTAAATTTGATACGGTCAAAATATAAATTTAAATACATGATTGATTAGTAAGTTGACGAAACAGTTGAGGAATTGCATCATCGCTTAAGTTTGTTAAATAATGAAATATTTTCAGTAATAATTTTTAACAATAAAATAAAACATGAATATGTAAAATTTCTTTAGAATGGCGAGTAAAAAATAAAAATAGATTGTGGATATATTTGCTAAATGTAAATTTTTCATAAATACGTACTAGGGAAAATCTCTGAAATATGTGTCGCAACAAATCTTTTATGAAAGGTAACATTTTATTTGAATCAGTCATTTCAGAAAGCCTATAGGCTATAGCGCAAAAATTCATATAATAAAAAAATGTGGAGAATTTAACATCCTACAACTTTTATTTCAAACATGTTTGTATAACGCTTAGTTTAGCGTTAATTAGCAATTTTCTGTTTTTTCTCATGAAAAAGTGTGAAAAATCGATTTTTTTAATATTTCGGCCTTAGTATGCATTTTATGACAAAAGTGTATATAATCGAATTTATAGGAAATAAAATGATCTACAACTTCTATTTAGAGCATTTTTTCTACAGAGCCTAGTTTAGCGTGAAAGCGTGATTACCGTATTTTTAAGCCAAACTGAGGTTGATTTTCATTTTGCATCATTCACTCATGATTAAAATTAGGTTATGTTCATTGAGGTTAGTTTTTTGTTTATTTCTAATGTTTTATTACTAATGTTAGGTTATATTGGCCATTATTTGTATTGGCAAGAGAAAGTTGTGTGATTGTTTCACAACAGATTTTTTTTTTTTATATACAGGGTGATTCATGAAGTTCTCCCCCCACTTCTACAGCACATTGTACTAGTAAAAATAATGAAAAAATGTTATATAAACATAGGTCCGAAAACGCTTCGTTAGCGAGTTACAGCTAGCGAAAGTTTCGCCTGGATTTCAGTTCACCAGGTGAAATGAGGTCTTCCTGGAATTGTGGTAAGGTAGATTAAGGGGCAAATTCAATCATTTCTTATGGTTTTTGATCTGATAAAATGAATAAAACAGGTCCCAGATCTGTAAGTTAAATAGTTTTTAAGAAAACCAGTGTCAAATGCAAAAAATGGAGTGAAAAACTTATTTTTTCATCTTTGGGCAAGGATAACTGTGTTATTTCACCAAGAAACAGTTAAAATTTTTCAATAAAACATGTAGAAAATTTTATTCTGAACAAACCGGTGTAAATTAAGTACACAGAAAGCGAATAGATGTTTGATTAAATGAGTTTTTATTCATAAGAGTACAAAGTAAAATTAACCGGAAAAACTAAAATGAAAAAATGTGTTTTTTTTCACTCCATTTTTTTGCATTTGACACTGGTTTTCTCAAAAACTATTCGCTTTCTGTGTACTTTATTTACACCGGTTTGTTCAGAATAAAATTTTCTACATTTTTTATTGAAAATTTTTAACTGTTTCTTGGTGAAATAACAAAGTTATTCTTGCCCAAAGATGAAAAAATGTGATTTTCACTCCATTTTTTGCATTTGACACTGGTTTTCTCAAAAACTATTTAACTTACAGTTCTGGGACCTGTTTTATTCAATTTATCAGATCAAAAACCATAAGAAATGATTGAATTCGCCCCTTAATCTACCTTACCACAATTCCAGGAAGATCTCATTTCACCTGGTGAACTGAAATCCAGGCGAAACTTTCGCTAGCTGTAACTCGCTAACAAAGCGTTTTCGGACCTATGTTTATATAACATTTTTTCATTATTTTTACTAGTACAATGTGCTGTAGAAGTGGGGGGAGAACTTCATGAATCACCCTGTATATATCTAATATTAATTGATCAGTTTGGTTTAATGTGGACATCCTGTACATAACAAGATTCATAATCTAAACTATTATTTATGATTATTAATTTTACTACTTTTTAATACGCACTATTTACAATACATTAAGATTAAAAATGTATCTTTATTTTATTAAAACATTATAGAAATAAAAAGGAGTTTAATGATAATTTTTTTATTTATTTTTAAAAAGTGTATTTTAAAATTAATTTATCGATAATAGTTCAAAAAGTCAAAAATGTTAATAAAAATCTGGTGTGAAACACTCATACATCTTTCTCTTGCCAATGCAAATAATTAACAATAAACTTAACATTAGTAATAAAACATTACAAATAAACAAAAAACTAACCTCAGTAAACATAACCTAATTTTAATCATGAATGAAAGACAAAATGAAAATCAACCTCAGTTAGGCTTAGAAATACGAAAAATCACTCTTCCTCTCTAAACTAGGCTCTGTAGAGAAAAATGCTTTAAATAAAAGTTATAGATCTTTTAATTTTCTATAAATTTAATTATATACACTTTTGTCGTAAAATGCATACTAAGGCCGAAATGTAAAAAAAATCGATTTTTCTCACGTTTTCGTGAGAAAAAAAACAGAAAATCGCAAATTACCGTTAAACTAAGCGTCATACAAAAAAATGTTTGAAATGAAAGTTGTAGAATTGTAAATTTTCCACAACTTTTATTATATAAATTTTTGCGCTAAATTGCATATTAAAGCCGTAGTCTTAAAAACACTATGTTTTTACGTGAAAACAGCCTCACCCAGAATTTCAGCAAACATGACGCCTACCCTATCTTGTAGAGAATAAAAAATTGAGTAAACCAGGCGATTTAAAAAAACATCGTAGGACTAGTTTTTGAGAAAATTTCAAAAAAGTGAAAAATGACACGAATAAACTACTACTTCCGGTTGACCGATTTTGATGAAAATGTTCGTGTCGGGTCCGGTAGTGGTATCCAACTTAAGTTTCAAGTTTCAAGTTCGTACGATGTTCCGTTCTTGAGATATTTTGTACACACACACACACACACACACACACACAACACACACGCGCGCGCGCACACACACACACACACACACACACACAGACCAATCGCTAAAAACATGTTTTTTGGGTTCAGGGGGCTGAAAACGTATAGATCCGGTGAAAACTCGATTTCGAAAAATTGACATGAAAACAATACTTTCCTTCCTATATATTCATATAGGCAAGAGAAAGTAAAAAGGAGTTTAATGATAATTTTTTTATTTATTTTTAAAAAGTAGCCTATATTTTAAAATTAATTTATCGATAATAGTTCAAAAATTCAAAAATTTTAATAAAAATCTGGTGTGCAAAACTTAACATAATTTTCTCTTGCCATTATAAAAAAATATCAACGTAAAATTTTACACGAGAACTTAATATTCCCTAAAGTTTATTCAACTATCTTAACCGTTTCTTACCCATTGCGGTGGCATAGAAGTCACATTGGAGTGAAATAACAGACATAAAAACTTTAATTGTTAGCGACTACTTTTGATTAAAGAGCGCTGAATGTGAAGTCTAATAATTTTCTGTACCCTAGCCAGGAATCGAACCTGAGACCTCCGCTTTGTAGTGTAAGATGCTGACCACTACGCCAAGGACGCGACCATTAGTTTCTTTTTAAAGTTAGTTTTAGTCTTAAATATTCGTGTTTATTTACTAAAATAAAACAGCATTTTTTCGAGTACGTTGAATGTACATACAAGTAGCCTATATTTTTTAGGCTGTAAATACTTTTTGTCCATTTTACCAATATTTTTGAATTGTAACTTAAATAATGCTTTAAGTAAATAATAAATAATAATTTAAATAATGCTTTTAAGTCTTAAATAATGCTTTGCTACAAATCTAAGCAAGAGAATTTTGTTTAGGAAGTCTGCACATGATTTTTATTTATTTATATTGTTGGGAACTTTGATACCATCCAGCCCAATGTGACATATGTGTCACACTTTTCTGTCACGCTACCAAAAAAAGGCTGAAGGTCTAAAAGTGATTTTATTTCACTTAAATGTCAGTAAAGTGTATGAAACAATGAGCTACACATATTTGTTTGTGTATAGTTAAAAAAAATTGGGATTGAAAGGGTTAAGAATGTTTCCCTCTTTTATCCCTAATGTGTGTACGTTGTAATCTGTTGCCTTCGTAGTAGTAGCCAGTGAAAAGTTGAACTTGTAAGTAAATGAAAGTGTCAAACCACTCAAAATTGTGTCGTTACGAGATCATTTCTAAAAAAAACACACCGGGTTGGTCCAGAGGTAAAGTCGTCGCCAAATTCAGCTAGCTGTTTAACAGCTGATTTTCCGAGACGAAGGTTCCTGGTTCGAATCCTAGTAAAGATAGTTACTTTTATACGGATTTGAATACTAGACAGTGGTTGGAGGTGTAGTTCGATGGTTGGGGTTCAATTAACTGGGTTGGGGTGTAGTTTGATGGTTGGGGTCTGTGTGTAGAAGACTACACAGTCTCATTTACACGTCATACACATCATCCTCATTTCATTGGGTCATCTCATTGCTTATTATTCTCAATTGAACAAATTGCAACGTACACACATTAGGGATATACTGTATAAAAAAAAATCTGGTGTGAAACACTCACACAACTTTCTCTTGCCAGTGCAAATAATTAACAATAAACCTAACATTAGTAATAAAACATTAGAAATAAACAACACAACTAACCTCAACAAACATAACCTAATTTTAATCATGAGTGAAAGACGCAAAATGAAAATCGAACTCAGTTTGGCTTAGAAATACGGAAAATCACGCTTTCACGCTAAACTAGGCTCTGTAGAGAAAAATGCTCTAAACAAAAGTTGTAGATCTTTTAATTTTCTATAAATTTAATTATATACACTTTTGTCGTAAAATGCATACTAAGACCGAAATGTTAAAAAAATCGATTTTTCTCACGTTTTCGTGAGAAAAAAAAACAGAAAATCGCAAATTACCGCTAAACTAAGCGTTATACAAAAAATTATTTGAAATAAAAGTTGTAGAATTTTACATTCTCTACAACTTTTATTATATAACGTTTTGCGCTAAAATGCATATTAAAGCCGCAATCTTAAAAAGAAAATGTTTTTACGTAAAAACAGCCTCAAGCCGAATTTCAGCAAACATGGCGCCTACCCTATCTTGTAGAGCATAAAAAATTTAGTAAACCAGGCGATTTTAAAAAAAATCGTAGGACTAGTTTTTGAGAAAATCGCAAAAAAGTGAAAAATTATACGAATAAACTACTACTTCCGGTTGACCGATTTTGATGAAAATGTTCGTGTCGGGTTCGGTAGTGATATGTAATTTAAGTTTCAAGTTTCAAGTTCGTACGATGTTCCGTTCTTGAGATATTCTGTCCACACACACACACACACACACACACACACACACACACACACACACACACACGCACGCACACACACACACACACACACACACACACACACACACAGACCAATCGCTAAAAACATGTTTTTTGGGTTGAGGGGGTCTGAAAACGTATAGATCCGGTGAAAACTCGATTTCTTTAAAGTCGACATGAAAACAATACTTTCCTTCCTATATATTCATATAGGCAAGAGAAAGTAAAAAATTCTAAAATACGCAAATAGTGTAAGTGCCCACGGATGGTAACAAATGGTGGTGGACAGATGACCGAATAACTTCTAAAGCTTTAATATCTAAAGAACTTAAGTCATGTTTGGTTTAAGTTAAGGTTTTGTAATTTATTTAATTTATATAATTGTATTTAACAATATTTATTTAACAATTGTGTTCTTTAGTAGGGTAAATTTAATTATTAATTTTTGTTGTTTAGGTCATCAGCCAAGAGAGTATGGTTTGAACCTGTAGAGTAGTGTTCTTCAACCTTAATAAAGGCCCTTAATAAAGGCCCTTAATAAAGGGCCAAACTTCTTCTATTATGTGTGGGCTTGAGGGCCGCATTCATCTACGTATATATAGTCCAGCCTCTCTTAGTTTGCTCGTAATGTAAACAAATAATGACTTCACTGAGCATGCGCATTATATCAAAATGTGTACACGCTAATTAATAATGTGTACAAAATACTTTCAAAAGTATTTAAATACAAAATATTTTTAAAACTATTTTTTAAATTAAATTGTTAGGCCTACATCATATCATGACTGATGTTTTAAGTACTTATAACTAAAAAACAATCTGGTGTGAAACACTCACACAACTTTCTCTTGCCAATGCAAATAATTTACAATATAATTTAACATTAGTAATAAAACATTAGAAATAAACAACACAACTAACCTCAACAAACATAACCTAATTTTAATCATATATGAAAGACGCAAAATGAAAATCGAACTCAGTTTGGCTTAGAAATACGGAAAATCACGCTTTCACGCTAAACTAGGCTCTGTAGAGAAAAATTCTCTAAACAAAAGTTGTAGATCTTTTAATTTTCTATAAATTTAATTATATACACTTTTGTCGTAAAATGCATACTAAGACCGAAATGTTAAAAAAATCGATTTTTTCTCACGTTTTCGTGAGAAAAAAAAACAGAAAATCGCAAATTACCGCTAAACTAAGCGTTATACAAAAAAATGTTTGAAATAAAAGTTGTAGGTTTTTACATTCTCTACAACTTTTATTATATAACGTTTTGCGCTAAAATGCATATTAAAGCCGCAATCTTAAAAAGAAAATATTTTTACGTAAAAACAGCCTCAAGCAGAATTTCAGCAAACATGGCGCCTACCCTATATTGTAGAGCATAAAAAATGTAGTAAACCAGGCGATTTTAAAAAAAATCGTAGGACTAGTTTTTGAGAAAATCGCAAAAAAGTGAAAAATTATACGAATAAACTACTACTTTCGGTTGACCGATTTTGATGAAAATGTTCGTGTCGCGTCCGGTAGTGGTATGTAACTTAAGTTTCAAGTTTCAAGTTCGTACAATGTTCCGTTCTTGAGATATTCTGTTCACACACACACACACACACATACACATACACACACACACACACACACACACACACACACACACACACACACACACACACACACACACACACACACAACACACACACACACAGACACACACACAGACCAATCGCTAAAAACATGTTTTTTGGGTTCAGGGGGTCTGAAAACGTATAGATCCGGTGAAAACTCGATTTGTTAAAATCGACATGAAAACAATACTTTCCTTCCTATATATTCATATAGGCAAGAGAAAGTAAAAATAGTTAACTTAATAGGAATACGAGATCCGTAATGTGGCAGACTCTAGCGTGCACCCTGTAGTAGGTGGCTTTTGTTTGTTGACAGTAGGAGCAAACTAAGAACGGCAGAACACATATCAGAGTGCGTTGTGAATATAAAATAGTATAAAATAGTATGTATATTTATGTGTGAATAATACCTAGTGAGATCAAAGATAGAGCTGAATGGGAGCATTCTGGAACAAGTTTCTTCCTTTAATTATTTGGGGTACGAGGTTTCTCCCATAGGTAGTTTTGATGTGGAGAATAAAGTAAACATATTTAAGCATATTTGCGGGACAATCCACAGAACTTTAAAGAATAAGACAAGGAAGGAAACAAGACTGAAGTTCTATAAGACAATGGCAGTTCCAGTGGTGTTGTATGGGTGTGAGACCTGGGCGCTTACTAGGCGACAACAGAGTAGTTTGAGAGCTGCGGAGATGAGATTTCTCAGGGCTACAAAGGGATGCACATTAGGGGATAGGTTGAGAAGTGAGGATATACGACAGGAGTTAGGTATATGCAGCTTGGAAGATAAGATGAGAGCCTACAGGAGTAATTGGTGCATTCATTTGGAGCGCATGGGGGATCAGCGGTTTCCTCGCTTGGCTAGGTACTACAGACCCAAGGGAAAAAGAAGTGTGGGACGTCCGAGAAGAAGGTGGTTTCCGGAACGGGCAGACGTGCCTAATCCTTGAAGTGAAGAAGAAGAAGAAGAAGAACATATATGAACATTTTGTGTAAGGTTAAAAGAAATAACATGATTATTTTTAAAGCTTACATTGGTTGAAAATGACAGTAAATATCAATATTGAAACATATACTTATACTTAAACATGTTACAAAACTCAAAACCAAACTGAAAACATCAAAATGGTGATTTTTCAGTTGAATGGGAAACTTGAAATTTTTTCTTTTTCACTAGTTTAAAAATCAACAAAATGATGCAATGTTCTAAGCTGTTTGTTGAAAAACTGAAATCGTTCTGCGGGCCGCTAAAAGTTTCGCGGCGGGCCGCGGGTTGAACATCACTGCTCTAGAGGTTTTACTAAGTAAAACGAAGAGTGAGGTGGTTTACAATTGCCAACACTCACTGAGTGGAAAAGTATGCTTATCAGCATGCCAAGCATTCTGAAAAGCATCTACTTTCCACCCTGCAAATGCCAACTTCACTTCATTCCCCACAGGGTCTGGCTGTATAATGAAATTCATTACTTTGAGAGGAGATAACTCTGATTAGTGTCACAGTACACCTCTACCTCTTCTCTTATTAAATGATTCAGTCATATAATCGGGTGACCATCTGATAAGAAACACAACTATTTTTTGTAGCCCTGAAACAAACAGATTGAGAGCAAACAATTTAACACTCCACCTGTCTGTTATGGTCAAAATTATTAATTGTAGTTATTAATTTTTTCAATAAATAATCTTTATAAATTTGTTTATTATTATTATTTAAGATTCCAAACGAACCTAGGCTTCGGTTCGTTCGGGATACAGTATAAAGTAATCTTAAGCAACAAGATGGTCACTTAACAGAAAATAAAAAAATCTGGTGTGAAACACTCACACAACTTTCTCTTGCCAATGAAAATAATTAACAATGAACCTAACATTAGTAATAAAACATTAGAAATAAACAAAAACTAACCTCAATAAACATAACCTTATTTTAGCCTAAACATAACCTCTTAGTTTAGCCTCAGCTGTTCGGTTGATGGCTTAAACAACAACGTCAATATGATAATGAACGTCTCAGTCATGTACAGGGCCGGATTTACTATGGAAGTCGCCCTTGGGCACGGACAAAAATGCCGCCCCTTTTAAAATTTTTTGAAAGATCAGCGTTTTAAATTAAAGTGCATAAAAATTAAACAAGCAAGTTTGTTATTACATTAACATATTAAACTTTATTTGAAACTTTCATATTCACAAATTAATTATCATTTTTCAAATTACAACGTATATTCCAGGTCATTTCAAAATCTAACTTTAAAAATATTTTCGTCTCACTTTTTTTGTCGCAAAATCAGTAATAATTTCTTCGCAATCTAATTTTGTAAAAGGATATCAGCCTCGATATTCATTACAGCTGAGTGATTGAGACGATCTTCAGACATCGTGGAGCGAAGATATGTCTTGATTCTTTTTAAACAAGAAAAATACCTCTCGGCAGTGCAGTTTGCGACTGCGAGACAAACGAATATTCGATACGCGGTTTCTACATTCGGAAACACCGAATGTAAGTCATTTGCACGAAGAATTTTCAGTAAATCTATAGGTGATTTTTGTTTTAAGTCTTGTGAAACACAATGGGCATTAAAGTGAATGAATTCATCACCTAGAGAAGGCTCAAGATCTGAAGAATAAAAATCTCTTAATGTCTCAGACTTAACGCAAATTTAAGAATTAGTATTTATATGTTTGAAATTAGTAATGATCTTAAATCTGTTGTTGATAGTTTCATACGCTGATAACCTTTTGAGTAACTCGTTGAGAACCTTGTCTAAAATCGGATAAAAAACCTTAATCCTGAAAGAGTCTCTGCCAAGCAATTCCACTTCCACTTCTCCATCTCTTGTTTCGCCAGGTCGAAGTGTTCTCCTTCTTATTCTTTGATACTCAGATCTATATTCTCTGATTTCGGACACTTCCAAGGCTTGTTGTTCACAGTGTCACTATGTAACTTAACTACCAAATTAAATATGGACAAATTTTAATGTCGTACTACCAAATTTAAATTTACGAATGAAAATGAGTTGATTAACAATTCGAAATCGTGAGTAAAGTTTATCGATCAAATAATCAGAATTAAAATATCAAAACTAATTTTTTAAGTTTTTTGTCCAAAACTTTGCCGCCCCCAAAAATTTACCCCCCTGGGCACTTGCCCATGTTGCCCCTGTGTAAATCCAACGCTGGTGTAGGCTATAATTCGTAAGAAAACTGAAGAGTTCACATTAATAAGTAGGCCTAATACATTTCCAGACAGATATTTTTTGTAAGTGATAGTGAGTGACCACAGATTTGTAACTGTGAAGCAGACAATAAAAATAATAAAGTAAGATAAGAAAGAAGTCAAGTATTGTTGATGAGGTGTGCATGCCGGCCACAAGAAGTAACCGAAAGGGCGTAGGCACCAACAAACCCACCGCCCTTCCGTTCCAACGAACCAGACTCTACTATAAATAGAATATAAAAATAATAAACCCACACCAATGGATTACAAAAATAGACTTGGCTTTCCAAATATGGTCAACAGGAATGAAAAACCGGTATAATGAACGAACGAATGAACGGTTCAACTTAAAGTCTGTCCTACACAAAAACATTTATACTTAAATAAACACTCACACACACACAAACGTATTAACACAAGCAATGAAATACAAACATTTTATTAAGGACCGCCGCACACTGCGTCAGATCAGATCATATGAAAAGTGCAGAAGATTTCAACCGGCTGCTGCGCACGTATCCGTACTATCACCCCTTTTAATAAATAATTTACTGTGCTGCCGGCCTTCAATACTTCTTCCGGCCTTTGTCGGCGCGGTAGGCCCTTTGACGGCATACCGAGAAACCTTTTGGCTCCACACCGACAGAGGCCTTTGTCATCAGGGCCAAGCCAGTGGCCGCTCTCTACCACAGCGCTCTCGGCGACTATATAAAGAGCGCTGCACTGAACAGCGATTCAATTCTGATAAAGACACCGAGGGATTCACTACCGATCCAAACAACGACAAGACGTCCACCACGGAACACGGCTGCCGGACTCCAGCGAGGACTAATCGACGACCCCGCAAGAGAGAAGGTGATGCTTCCGCTCGCCGACCCGTCACCGTAAGCCGTCGACCGGACCGTCATCGCCCGCTGACGCGAGCGATGCCCACAGCGGTCCCTCGACCGAGCCTTACGCCCACCGGACCCGACGAAGCAGCCATCGACGCACTACTGCGAGGGAAGAAGAAAATGTCTTCGCTGGACGACGACACTCCGTGTCGCCCAGCTCCTCGACCGCCACGACGACTACGACAGACGCCTCTCCAAGACGACCACCAATTAAACGGCCTTTTTCAGGGCCACCAAACAAATAAGGTTTGCCATTTAATGTCACCATCCGGTGACAGTACGTTTCCTAATTCATCCGTTTGATTTATGTCAAGTAGCCGAAATCTTTAAAAAATCGATTTTTTACACGCTTTCGTGAGAAAACAAAAACAGAAAATTGCTAATTACCGCTAAACTAAGCGTTATACAAAACATTTTTTGAAATAAAAGTTGTAGAATTTTAAATTCTCTACATTTTTTATTATAAAAATTATTGCGCTATAATACATATTAAAGCCTTAATCTTAAAAAACCACTGTTTTTACGTAAAAACACCCTCACCGATAAAGTCTGTGAGTGTTTCATATCCGATTTTTTTACAGATATTTTGTTCCGAAAGAAGCAGAAGTGTGTGTGGGGAAACTGCCTCATCTGTTCGGATGTTCCGAATTGATCTTTTTTTTATACGTCCAGGAGACTCCACAGGAGTACAGAATGTCGTCAGATATAACACCTGAAATACATATACTGTAAGAATCACACAATGTATCACTACTATCAAGATAGAAATTTTTGTACGCTATAAAAAGTTTCACCGATGAAGTCATTTTTCAGATTTTTTTTTAAAGGAATGCAAATTATCACAACATTTTAAAAATTGGGGTTATTTATTCATAAATTTTCTCCGTGCATAAGTAGGTTTTTGTTCAAACAATTTAGTGGAGTGATTAGCCACATAATAATCATTTCTGTTTCTCGTGTTATGATTTGTTGTTTAGGTCAACAGCCGAAAGACTGGTTTGAACCTCTAGAGGTTTTACTAAGTAAAAACGAGGAGTAAGGTGGTTTACCATTGCCTTCCTCACTGAGTTGAAAGAGTATGCTTATCAGCATGCCAGGCCCTCCGAAAAGCACTCACTTTCCACCCTGCAAAATGACACCTTCACTTCATTCACCACAGGGTCTGGCTGCATAGTGAAATTCATTACTCTCAGAGGAGATAACTCTGACTAGTGTCTTTTACACCTCTACCTCTTCTGTTCTTAAATAGTTCAGTCATATAAGTGGCTGACTATGTGATAAGAAACAGAACTATTTTTTTTTAGCCCTGGACCAAACAGATAGAGTGCAATAAAATAACACTCCACCTGCCCGTTTTGGGCATTGTGTTATGATTGTGAACATTGAAATTCTGCATAAAATTATTTTGCCTAACATAGATAATCACCTGAAAAATGTAGAGAGAGGGAACTGTAAGAAATTTAAGGTGGTTAAATAGTGGTGTGGATGAGGTTAGCTGGTTAGCTCCCACCATACACCTAATAGCTTTCTTTTGAATTTTAAAAACCCTATTCATATTACCCATGCTAGAATTACCCCATACTAATTATATCCTAACTAACATGCATGGGTATAGAACATGTAAGTGCAGTAGGCTGGTCGACCCAAAGCAATCTCTTCACTATTCGGGGACGGGTGGGAAGAGCTAGGCGTGAATATTTACCGCTGACATCTCCGTAGTCATGGCAACCCACTCGTGCTGGAAGAGAAGCGGCGGCCATCCATCTAACTCTTCACTTACAGTTGAGCCGTTGTTAGTTAGCTCCTTCTGTCAACAAACAAAAGCCACCTACTACAGGGTGCACGCTACAGTCTACCACTTTACGGATGTCGTATTCCAATTAGGTTAACTATTTTTTAAATTATTAGTACTTAAAGTACTAAAAACATCAGTCATGATATGATGTAAGCCAAACAATTTCATTTAGAAAAATACTTTTAAAAGTATTTTGTATTTAAATACTTTTAAAAGTATTTTGTTGTTACTTTTTAATCAGCGTATACACATTTATCACAACATTTTAAAAATTGGGGTAATTTGTTCATAAATTTCTCCTTGCATAAGTAGGTTTTTGTTCAAACAAGACCACAATTTTGTGGAGTGATTAGCCATGTAATAATCATTTCTGTTTCTTGTGTTATGATTGTGAACATTGACATTTTGCATAAAATTATTTTGCCTAACATACATAATCACCTCGAAAATCTAAAGAAAGGGAACTGAAAGCAATTTAAGCTCCCTTAATACTGGCCTGCGTGAGGTTAGCTGATAGCTCCCACCATACACGTAATAGCTCTTTTGAATTTTAAAAACCCTATTCATATTACCCATGTTAGAATTACCCCATACTAAGATACCATAACGGATATGAGACAGAATGAGGCCATGATAAGCTGCCATTAGTAATTTTTTATCATTTAATCTGGCAATTTGTTTTAGTGCAAATACCCCAGATGATATTTTACTACAAACTTGATTGGTATAGAAGTCCCAGGACAAAGATCTATCTAGAGATACACCCAGGAACTTCACTGTTTCTACATGCTCTGAACTATTATTATGAATAAATACTGTCTTGAAATAAAATCTGACGCGGTGTGCTACAGACCTTCTAGTTCTCCCTAACTTACAACTCCACCTATACAAAAATACACTGTATAAGGAATGTGTGTGTGTGTGTGTCTATGTGTACATGTGTTTTATAAACAAAATCATAATTCTGTATTACAATCTACTATCACATATCTCTTTAATTTTTATCTCATAATGATAAAATGTAGAATCTTTTTATTTTATTTTTATTATTAGAAAAACCACCACCGTGACTTGTAAGATACTAGTACTTAGGTTTTTTCTATATTTTTTAACGAGATGGGGTCTTATTTTAAGTTAAGTTCAAATAAGTTTCTTCCCAGCAGGAGTTCATAAGTAAAAAGATACCACATGTTGTGAACATAATATGTAATCAAATACACTATACAATATGTATGTATTTTATATAAGATACATAATTTAAACTAACATAAATATATAATTTATTACTTATAAATAAATAAATAGATATATTGCAAAATTTATTTTAACAATTTATTCATTGCCAATGAAAATTTTGTTTTTTTATTTCACTCTTTTCTTTTGAATTCTTTTTTCGCGATTAGGTCTAGGTAACTCACCGGGATGGTCTAGCGGTAGAATCGTCACTAAAATCAGCTGTTTAACAGCTGATTTTAGTGACGATCAGCTGTTTAACAGCTGATTTTCGGGGAAGAATGTTCTGTGGTTCAAATCCTAGTAAAGGTAGTTACTTTATTTAGATTTAAATAATAGACTGCGGTTATCGGTGTGCTTTGATAGTTGTGGTTCAATTAACCACACCCTCTCAGGAATTATCGGCCTGAGTCTGTACAATATTATACCTCATTAACACTTCATACATAACATCCTTATCTCATTGGGTCATGGGGTTGCTTACTGGGGTCTTTTTACTTTCTCTTGCCTATAAGAATATATAGGAAAGAAAATTTTTGTTTTCATGTCGATTTTAAGAAATCGAGTTTTCACTGGATCTACACGTTTTCAGACCCCCTCAACCCAAAAACCATGGTTTTAGCGATTGGTCTGTGTGAACAGAATATCTCAAGAACGAAACATCGTACGAATGTGAAACTTGAAACTTAAGTTACATACCACTACCGGACCCGACACGAACATTTTCATCAAAATTGGTCTACCGGAAGTAGTAGTTTATTCGAGCAATTTTTCACTTTTTTGCGATTTTCTCAAAAACTGGTCCTACGATTTTTTTTAAATCACCTCATTTACTTAATTTTTTATGCTCTACAAGAAAGGGTATGCGCCATATTTGCTGAAATTCTTGATCAGGTTGTTTTCACGTAAAAAAGTGTTTTTTAAGATTACGACTATAATATGTATTATAGCGCAAAAATTTATATAATAAAAAAATGTAGAAAATTTAAAATTCTACAACTTTTATTTCAAACATGTTTTTGTATAACGCTTAGTTTAGCAGTAATTAGCAATTTTCTGTTTTTTCTCACGAAAACGCGTGAAAAATCGATTTTTTTCAGATTTCGGCCTTAGTATGCATTTAATGACAAAAGTGTACGTATTCGAATTTATAGAAATTAAAATATCTACAACTTTTATTTTTAAAGCATTTTTCTCTACAGAGCCTAGTTTATTGTGAAAGAGTGATTTTCCGTATTTTTAAGGCAAACTGAGATCGATTTTCATTTTGCGTCTTTCATATTTTATTGAATAAAATAAGATTATTATTTTAGAGGTTAGTTTTTTGTTTATTTCTAATGTTTTATTACTAATGTTAGGTTTATTGTTAATGATTTGTACTGGCAAGAGAAAGTTGTGTGAGTGTTTCACACTAGACTTTTCCGTTTTCTGTATGCCACTATCAACTCCGAATTATCTGAAGGGTTCCACAATTCTCCCACTCGTGCGCGTCACTCTAGCGCACCAATCTGACTAATTAGAAATATTCCTGCGTGATGTCAACTGCACTCCCATTTCACAGTTAGTTACTGCACAGTCAGTCTGCTATGAATTTTGTACAGTTACTTAATATTCGTAATATTCGGATGGAGGGAGGAAGATGATGCAGAAGTCGTTCAGGACAAGGGATTATTACATAATCCCAGAAGATGTGACAACTGAAAACATCTGTATGAAACACTCACACGACTTTCTGTTCCCAATGTAAATAAATAAAAAAATATAACATAATAGTAATGTGTTATTGTTTAGGTGATCAGCCTGTAGGCTGGTTTGAATCTGTAGAGGTTTTACTAAGTAAATCGAAGAGTGAGGTGGTTTACCATTGCCACAACTCACTGAGTGAAAAAGTGTGCTTATCAGCATGCCGGGCCCACTCTGCAAATGACACCTTCACTTCATTCACCACAGGGTCTACCTGTATAATGAAATTCATTACTTTCAGAGGAGATAACTGTGATTAGTGTCACAGTACACTTCTACCTCTTCCGTTGTTAAATGATTCAGTCATTTAATTGGCTGACCGTGTGATAAGAAACCGAACTATTTATTTTAGCCCTGCAACTAACTGATTGAGTGTAAATAATCTGACACTCCACCTGTCCATTATGGGCGTAATAGTAATGTAGTAATAGCAAAATATTCAATTTAAAAATATAACGAAATAGTAATGTGTAACAGCAAAATAAACCAATCAAAATATGAAATGAAACAACAGAACAAGTAACATAGAACTACAGTTGAGCCGTTGTTAGTTTGCTCCTACTGTCAAGAAACAAAAGCCACCTACTACAGGGTGCACGCTACAGTCTACTACTTTACGGATGTCGTATTCCAATTAGGTTAACTATTTTTTAAATTATTAGTACTTAAAGTACTAAAAACATCAGTCATGATATGATGTAAGCCAAACAATTTCATTTAGAAAAATACTTTTAAAAGTATTTTGTATGTAAATACTTTTGAAAGCATTTTGTTGTTACTTTTTAATCAGGGTGTACACATTTTTATATAATGCGCATGCTCAGTGACGTCATTATTTGTTTACATTAGAAGCAAACTAAGAGAGGTTGGACTTTACATACTGGGACTGGGAAGGACGTGTGTACGCGTGCGTGAGTTTCTCTACCTCAGATGAGTATTGAGTAAGGCAGGGGTTGGGAGAAATGAACAAGGGTGCAACCCTTCAGGGAATTCGGATTTGATAGTGGCATACAGAAAACTGAAAAGACCCGACCCGCTTACTGTTCTGAATTGAACAGATTGCAACGTACACGCATAGGGATTTCAAAAAATAGATCTAGTAGAGACGAAAAGTCAGTTTGTCGAGTTTATCAATTTTCCCTCCTGTCTCCTCTTTCTGATCTTTGTGAAGCAATTTTCATATAATGTTGATGATTTTCCTAATTTCTAGTTTGTTAATGCACAAATACCAGTTCCCAATTCCATTTCGCACAAATAAAAATGGGATTCATAGATCCATTTTATTTACTTTTACATTACAATTACTTTTGAGCCATCAAGGCAAAAACAATAAGTATTTTTACTTATGAATTTTACTATTTCAAAAAGTGTAGATTTTATTCAATATAAATTATTACTGTAAATTAACTGAAAACTATAAATTATTTAACTATAAATTTTATGTTATATATTCTTGACGATTTTTACTTCAGAGAGTAATATTTCTAAATAATTTATAACCAAATGAATGAAATAACATTCCTATAAAACATTGTATTAAAACTACGGACCTTTTACCAGCCACTAGATCTACTTATTTAAGTCTTAATTAACCCACCGGGTTGGTCTAGAGGTAAAGTCGTCGCCAAAATCAGCTGTTTAACAGCTGATTTTCGTAGACGAAGGTTCCTGGTTCAAATCCTAGTAAAGGTAGTTACTTTTATACGGATTTGAATGCTAGACAGTGGCTACGGGTGTACTTTGATGGTTTGGATTTAATTAACTATTCTCTCAGGAATGGTCGGCCTGGGTCTGTACAAGACTACATCTCATTTACACATCATATATATTATCATCCTCATCTCATTGGGTCATGGGGTTGCTTATTGTTCTGAATTCAACAGATTGCAACGAACACAAATTAGAAATAATAATGTAATATAATATAAATTACTATAAATTAACTGAAAACTATAAATTATTCAACTTTAAATTTTATGTTATATTCTAGAAGATTTTTATTTCAGAGAGTTATATTTCTAAATAATTTATAACCAAATGAATAAAATAACACTTCTGTAAAACATTGTAATAAAACTACGGACCTTTTACCAGACATTAGATTTTTTTATACAGGGTGATTCACGAAGATATGCAGAAACTTTACGAGCTCATTGTAACATGTAAAAATAATGAAAAAAGTTTATATAAACATGGGTCCGGAAATGCTTCGTTTTCGAGTTACGGCTAGTGAAAGTTTCGCCCAGATTTCAGCTCACCAGGTGAAATGAGGTCTTCCTGAAATTCTGGTAAGGTAGATTAAGGGGCGAATTCAATCATTTCTTAAGGTTCTTGATCTGATAAATTAAATAAAACAGATCCCAGAACTGTAAGTTAAATAGTTTTTAAGAAAACCAGTGTCAAATGCAAAAAATGGAGTGAAAAACACATTTTTTCATCTTTGTGCAAGAATAATTTTGTTATTTCACCAAGAAACAGTTAAAATTTTTGAATAAAACATGTAGAAAATTTTATTCTGAACAAACCGGTGTAAATTAAGTACACAGAAAGCGAATAGATGTTTGATTAAATGAATTTTTATTCATAAGAATACAAATTATAATTAACCGGAGAAACTAAGATGAAAAAATGTGTTTTTTTCACTCCATTTTTTGCATTTGACACTGGTTTTCTCAAAAACTATTTAACTTATAGTTCTGGGACCTGTTTTATTCAACTTATCAGATCAAAAACCATAAGAAACAATTGAATTCGCTCCTTAATCTACCTTATCAGAATTTCAGGAAGACCTAATTTCACCTGGTGAACTGAAATCCGGGCGAAATCTTTCGCTAGCCGTAACTCGGTAATGAAGCATTTCCGGACCCATGTTTATATAAACTTTTTTCATTATTTTTACATGTACAATGGGCTCCTAAAGTTTCTGCATATCTTCGTGAATCACCCTGAATAATAAGTCTTAATTACGTATATGATTGTGTAAGAGTGATTTTAAATTCTTGAGTAGCGATATTCTTGACAAGTATTCTAAATACAGTTAACTTAATATTTATTTAAATTGTAATCAGAATACATAAAGTTTGTAAAACTGTATTATACAATGATACTGTTGTAAGTATGCTTGACTAATACTGAGGTCATCTAGTTAACATAATCTTAAATGAGTATCGTTTACAAAGGACATTTTGTCCAAGGATGTTCCAGTTTTGAATTCTTTTTGTACGAATTACCTTCTGCATTTAATATGCTTTTTAAAAAAATGTTTATTATGTTTATTTTAAGAACTCGTTAACGATTTATTGTTCAGGTTTTGTATTTATGATTCGGTATTGTTGTTCTTAAGACTTAAGGTCGACTTTAAGACTTAAGGCGGAATGTGAAAAGGTATCTCTTGTCGGAAAAGTAAAATTTTCAGCCTACATAAACAAAATACTGCCCATAACGGACAGGTGGAGTGTCAAATTATTTACACTCACTCTGTTCGTTGCAGAGCTAAAATAAATAGTTCTGTTTCTTATCACATGGTCAGCCAATTAAATGACTGAATTATTTAAGAAGAGAAGAGGTGGAGGTGTACTGTGACACTAATCAGAGTTATCTCCTCTGAAAGTAATGGATTTCATTATACAGCCAGACCCTGTGGTGAATAAAGTGAAGGTTTCATTTGCAGAGTGGGAAATATGTGCTTTTCAGAGGGCCCGGCATGGTGATAAGCGTACTTTATCACTCAGTGAGGAAGGCATTGGTAAACCAGCTGACTCCTCCTTTTACTTAGTAAAACCTCTACACGTTCAAACCAGCCTACAGGCTCATCACCTAAACAACAACATAAAGAAAATAAGTTGTTAAGGTCGACTTATCTATTTTCGGTTTTTTTGTAAACTATTATTGATGCTTTGTCATGTGTTTTAAATTTACGAAAAATAATATCTATTTAAAAAAATCAGGATATTTTGTAACGATGAATACAAAGACGTCACTTCGTGTCCTGAAGTAGAACCTGAACTAATTGCTTAAGCTGGGCCCCAACTGGGTAACTTGGCCTGATCCAGACTCGCTGTTGTAAAACCACCGAAGAAAAGGCGAAAGCAATCTATTTAAAAGAACTTTTAGCAAACAACTTTCAGAACCTTTCAGAGCTTTTACTGTAAAACGTCAATGTTTAAAAAAGTACCACGTAAATAATTTCCCTCAAGACTCATTTTTATTTGAAATTTTTTTCTTAAATGTAAAATCAAAAGTGATAAATTAAAAGTCTGAAATGGGTTTACCCGAACACTCGATCGAAAATATTCAAGCTTACGTAATATAGGTACATAGTTTTTAAGATAAAAATTTTATTTAATGTTGTAAAATAATTTAATTCAAAATTGAGAAATTTCGACAAGAAGTCTCTTTTTACATTCCGCTGCACAAATACAGGTAAATTTAGTCTACGTGTTATTTTATAAAAATGTCACGGCCGACCATTCCTGAGAGAGTATGGTTAATTGAAACCTAACCATCAAAGTACACCCACAACCACTGTCTAGTATTCAAATCCGTATAAAAGTAACTACCTTTACTAGGATTTGAACCAGGAACCATCGTCTCCGAAAATCAACTGTTAAACAGCTGATTTTGGCGACGACTTTACCTCTAGACCAATTCGGTGGGTTCATGTATAAAATAAAAATAAATTTTTTTAACAACGTCTTTTCGGAGACGTAGGTTCCTGGTTGAAATCCTAGTAAAGGTAGTTACTTTTATACGGATTCGAATGCTAGACAGTGGTTAGAGGTGTACTTTGATGGTTGGGGTTCAATTAACCATACTCTCTCAGGTGTCTGTACAAGACTACACCTTATTTACACGTCATACACATCATCCTCATCTGATTGGGTGATGGGGTTGCTTATTGTACTGAATTGAACAGATTGCAACTGACACAAATTATGGATTAAAAAAAAAACGTCTCGTTATTTAATAGCCACACCTCGTAAATAAATTATTTTATGTGCGCACATTCCCCCATAAAATATTAAAATAGATTTCTAATTTTCCATCATTAATACATAACCATCAACCGTATAAGTGATATGAAAATAATAACGATGTCGTTTATTTTAACAAGTAAGCCTAAAAGATTATTTTGAAAGATGTCCCTCAAATAAATTACACTAATTAATCACGTGACCAATAGATACATACATAATATTAATGAATGGACCGTTCTTTTAAAAAGTTACAATTCATTGTCTTCAGACATTATTGTTTACATAATTATAAATTTTATTAAGTCTCCGCCGCACAATAAATATAAGATTGTTCCAATCAATTAGAAATACTTTAGTAATATCATTAAGAAAATAAATTTGTTAAAATAAACGTTTCCAGAAATTACTAATATTTTCCTTTTATTGTGTTGTGTCTTGACTTACATAAACATTTTTTGAAGCGTAGAATATTTTGTTGTATATTTACATAAAATTTAACTATTGATTTGAAATTATTATTTATTGACATTTTTAATATATAAAATAAATACAAAATATACATTTTATTGTTTATAACAAATAATTGTTAAATATTTATTATTTTCAGCTCAAAGTACCTTCATATATTAATATTTTCAAAAAATAATATTTTTGTGTTTTGGTGCTTAATACGTATATACGAGGCGTGTTCAGAAAGTAAGTATTGTTTTTAAAAAAAACAAGTAAATCAATTTTTTTTCAACACAATTTTATTTCTACATGAAAGCCCAAACCTTAAACTATTTTTGACATAGTTTCCACCGAAGTTCGAACACTTGTCGTAGCGGGAGATCAATTGAAGGGGTCGGGAGAAGAAAATGCTAACCCACAAAATTTCTCGCGTGATTTTTCTAAAATATTCTGTAAAAGTGAAATGTTCAGCACGTTTTAAACAGGAAGCCATATTTACGATCTTACGAACCCAGATTAACAGAAAAAATAAATGTTTAACAAAAAATTCCAAATTATGGTCTGTAGATTTCAGTTAACTTTTAAAATGACATTGCATAAAATTATGTTCATGTGGGTTAGCACTGTGTTCTCCCGACCCCTTCAATTTGTCCATAAGTACCCTCTTCGTAGAAGGTTCCCGCCAACGAATGTAGCCACGACTCCACGGCAGTTTACACTTCATCGTTAGTTTCAAAGCGTTGGCCGCCTAGCTTGCGCTTCATGTGCAGAAACAAGTGGTAGTGAAATTTGTTGGAAATCGTCAGATAGCGTTGTCATAGTGAAACGTCTGTTCTCTTGGATTTTTTCGTCAACTGCCCTTACCAGATCATCGGTGACGAGAGAAGGCCGACCGCTCCGATTCTCATCATGCACGTTTGTTCGACCGCCATTGAACATTCTAACCCACTTTCTCACCATTCCTTCACTCATCACGTCTTCCCCGTAAACATCTCGAAGTTGACGATCAATTTCGGCCGGTTTCACATTCCTTGCGTTCAAAAATCTTATTACAGAACGAATATCACAATCGGCGGGATCACTAATTGTCTTAAACATTTTGAACGTTCAGAGAAAACTGAAAACACAACGTAGAACAACTACAATGGCGTGAGTCGATAACCAGTGAACAAGGACGACTAGTGCGCATGCGTGGAACACCGATTGCAGAGCTGCGGCGGCAGTAGAGTGAAACGGTACTTACTTTCTGAACACGCCTCGTACAAAATAAATAGTCATAAAAATTATGGTGATTATTTTTTATTCTTCTTAAAAAGTAGAGAATTTAAAATCCTACAACTTTTATTTCAAACATTTTTTGTATAACGCTTAGTTTAGCGGTAATTAGCGATTTTATGTATTTTTCTCATGAAAACGCGTGAAAAATCGATTTTTTTAAGATTTTGGCCTTAGTATGCATTTTCCTTTAAAAGTGTATATAATTAAATTTATAGAAAATTAAAAGATCTACAACTTTTATTGAAAGTATTTTTCTCTACAGAGCCTAGTTAAACGTTAAAGAATGATTTTCCGTATTTTTAAGCTAAACTGAGGTTGATTTTCAGTTTCACTCGTCTTCCACTCATGATTTAAATAATATTATGTTTTTTGAAGTTAGTTTTTAGTTTATTTCTAATATTTTTTTTAAATAAATTTCATTAACCTTCCTTTTTAACCGCGTCAACTTTTATTTTCACTTACACGTGTTTCGGTGGATCCACCATAATCAGAGTAAATAACATATAATTGAAACTAAAAACTTTATTTATTTAAAATCTATAGATCTATAGATGTACGCCAATGCTGGCCGCATTGGCGTAGTTGGTAACGTGCTCGCCTCTCATCATGCGACCTTGGCTTCGAATCCCATTCAGGCACGGCATATTTTCATACGTTACAAAAATTTATTGCATCCTTCACTGTCTGCATTAGCAGTAATTGCAGAACAGTCGGACGTTTAACCTCCCCCCCCCCCAAAAAAAAGAAGAATCTATAGATAGTTCTTCATTCATTTCTATATACCACCAGGTTGGTCTAGAGGTAAAGTCGTCGCCAAAATCAGCAAATTTTCGGAGACGAAGGTTCCTGGTTGAAATCCTAGTAGAGGTAGTTACTTTTATACGGATTTGAATGCTAGACAGTTGTTACCGGTGTACTTTGATGGTTGGGGTTCAATTAACCATACTCTCTCAGGAATTGTCGACCTGAGTCTGTACAAGACTACACCTCATTTACACGTCATACACATTATCCTCATCTGATTGGGTCATGGGGTTGCTTATTGTTCTCAATTGAACAGATTGCAACGTGCACTCATTAGGGATTACAAAAAAAAATAAATAAAATAAAATAAAAAAAATTTGTATAAAATTTATAATGTTAGGTTATATTGGTCATTATTTGCGATGGCAAGAGAAAGTTGTGTGAATGTTTCACACCAGATTTTTTTATAAATAAATTTTTACCTACATTGTTTATTAAGAAATTTTTATTGTAACCGCGAAGCAGTTAGTGACGGGGGTTAGGTTAACTAGGTAAGCCTAATTCAGTATACTTTATAAATTGTAACGCAGATCAATTAGCGCCGAATTCTTATCACAAAAAATAAAAAAAAAAATAGAATTGTTTGACCTCCTGAATGAGATGTCACAATTTCTGTCGGTGCCATCTTCATAAAACATTTAGTATAATGGAATAGGTTTTTTAAATGTTAGTTCTATAAAAAAATTGTTTTGCTTACGTCAGCAGTTTTTATGTACAAATTAAATTGAATAATGTTGTGGTCAATGGTCTTTTTATTATTTATTTTATAGCCGGGTTTTAATTACTTCAGTATTTTACCGTATCCTATTTTAGGTAGTCTATTTATCTGTATATTTATATAAAATTTGATGTTGTGTGTGTGTGTGTGCGTGTGTGTGTGGTGTGTGTGTGCGCGCGCGTGCGTGCGCGCGTGCGTGCGTGTTTGTGTGTGTGTGTGTGTGTGTGCGTGCGCGCGCGCGTGTGTGCGTGTGAGTGTGTGAGTGAGTGAGTGAGTGTGTGTGTGTGTGTGTGTGTGTGTGTGTGTGTGTGTGTGTGTGTGTGTGAGAGAGAGAGAGAGAGAGAGAGAGAGAGAGAGAGAGAGAACGTGCGCGCGTGTGAGAGCGAGTGTGTGTGTGTGTGTTTGTGCTAGTGTGTGTGTGTGTGTGTGTGTGTGTGTGTGTGTGTGTGTGTGTGTGTGCGCGCGCGCGCGCGCGTGTGTGTGTGTGTGTGTGTGTGTGTGTGTGTGTGTGTGCGGAAACAACATCAAAATAGAATTTTGTGCAATTAAAATGTATTAGGCCTACTTTTTGAATATTAGCGAGAAAGTTAAGTTGCATTAGCCTTTTATTACTGCAAAAATTGCTTGAATTGTTAAGTTACGTAAATAATTAACATTGGTTTATTTATTATTGTAAAAATTGTGTAAATTATTGTATAACTGAATTCCCGACTTAAACTTCTATATTCCCTACTTCATAAACGATCAAAATTACCAATGGCAAAAAATTTACACATACATATATTGTTCTCTTTTGAAACCTATGTGGACCTACGGGTCCCAAATTTACGGTTCAACCAAACCCTCTAACTTGCAACGAATTCAAGCATTCCAGTCAAAAACATTACGCCTTACTGCAAATGCACCTCTTTACGTTAGCAACAAAACCTTACATACAGATTTGAAAACACCACTTGTACAAAATTCCATCGAATACCTTATACAAACACTTTCACGACAAGTCACACGAACACGAGAACCCCCTGGTGCGTTCACTTTCCTCCGTCCATTTACCTGATAATCCCCCTAGACGCCTTAAAAGACGCTGGAGTAGAGACCTGCTAATTTGATATACAAATTTCATTCTTGGGGAGGCACCAATGGGGGCCCTACCCCTCTCATGCCTATCATCTCATTTACATTATTATCATGATCATCCTGCCCATAACAGACAGGTGGAGTGTCAAATTATTTACACTCAATCTGTTCGTTGCAGGGCTAAAATAAATAGTTCTGTTTCTTATCACATGGTCAGTCAATTAAATGACTGAATCATTTAAGAACAGAAGAGGTAAAGGTGTATTGTGATACTAATCAGAGTTATCTTCTCTGAAAGTAATGAATTCATTGTACAGCCAGACCCTGTGGTGAATAAAGTGAAGGTGTCATTTGCTGAGTGGAAAATATATACTTTTCAGAGGGCCCGGCATGCTGATAAGCGTACTTTTCCACTCAGTGAGGAAGGCAATGGTATACCACCTCACTCCTCGTTTTACTTAGTAAAACCTCTAGAGGTTCAAACCAGCCTTTCGGCTGTTGACCTAAACAACAACATAATCATCACACTTGCTTGTTGTAAAATTTTACAGTTGTTGTAAATAAAGAATTAAAGAGGAGAAAAAAAATTATTGTAAATTGTTAAGTAAAATAATAATATTTGTTTATTTATTATTGTAAAAATTGTGTAAATTATTGTAAACTTTTAAGTTAAAAAATAATGATTAAATTTATCTTAAGTCTTTAATTAACCCAGCATCAATCTTGGCAATGAACTTTGATTTTTTGAACTTTAAACAATTACAACTACTTTACCTTTTCAATTACAACTACTTTGTTTTTTAACTCATTAATTTTTCGCTACACTCAAAGTCTAAAGTTCACAAGTATTAGAAATTTTTGGCTGCCGATGATAATGTGTTTTGGCCTGGTATGTTTGGTGTTTTTTATGTTTTTTTGGCAACGGAAGTTTTTAACTTCTACTCGTGACTTAATGATTAAAACTTTTTACGTATCACGTGTTGTAAGTTTTATATTTCACTAATACTTTTTACTTTCTCTTGCCTATATGAAAATATGTAGGAAGGAAAGTATTGTTTTCATGTCGATTTTAAGAAATCGAGTTTTCACCGAATCTACATGTTTTTAGATCCCCTGAACCTACACAAACATGTTTTTAGCGATTGGTGTGTGTGTGTGTGTGTGTGTGTGTGTGCGCGCGCGCGCGCGTGTGTGTGTGTGTGTGTGTGAGTGTGAGTGCGTGCGTGTGTGTGAACTGAATATGTCAAGAACGGAATATCTTACGAACTTGAAACTTGAAAGTTAAGTTAGACACCACTACCGGACCCGACACGAACATTTTCATCAAAATCGGTCAACCGGAAGTAGTAGTTTATTCGTGTAATTTTTCGCTTTTTTGCGATTTTCCCAAAAACTGGTCCTACGATTTTTTTAAAAATCGACTGGTATACTCAATTTTTTATGTTTTACAAGATAGGGTAGGCGCCATGTTTGCTGAAATTCTTGGTCAGGCTGTTTTCACGTAACAAAATTGTTTTTTTAAGATTGCGGCTTTAATATGCATTTTAGCGCAAACTTTTGTAAATAAAAAATGTAGAAAATTTAAAATCTTACAACTTTTATTTCAAAAGTTTTTTTGTATAACACTTAGTTTAGCGGTAATTAGCGATTTTCTGTTTTTTTTCTCACGAAATCGTGTAAAAATCGATTTTTTAAAGATTTCAGCCTTATTATGCATTTTATGACAAAAAAGTATAATGAAATATATAGGAAATTAAACGATCTACAACTTTTATTAAGAGAATTTTTCTCTACAGAGCCGAGTTTAGCATGAAAGAGTGATTTTCTGTATTTTTAGGCCAAAGTGAGGTTGATTTTCATTTTGCGTCTTACACTCATGATTAAAATTAGGCTGTGTTTATTGAGATTAGTTTTTTTGTTTATTTCTAATGTGTTATTACTAATGTTAGGTTTATTGTTAATTATTTTCATTGGCAAGAGAAAGTTTTGTGAGTGTTTCACACCAGATTTTTCTGTTATATAGGGTTACAAGTTGTTTTAATAAGGATTCTTACCACTTAACATTATTTGTGATTTCCATTTCAATAAACGTTCCTTGGTAAGTATACTTACCAGGGCTTAACATAAAAAAAAGAAAAATCTTACTGTTCCGACACTAGAAATACATTATTCAAGTCCCTATAAAACAACATTTAAAATTTTACAACATGCATATTTTTCCCGGTAGTACTGTCCTGTTGTTGTTTAGGTGATCAGCCTGTAGGCTGGTTTGAACGTGTAGAGGTTTTACTAAGTAAAACAAGGAGTGTGCTGGTTTACCATGCCTTCCTCACTGAGTGAAAAATTACGCTTATCAGCATGCCAGGCCCTCTGAAAATCACAGATTTTCCACTCTGAAAATGACACCTTCACTTCATTCACCACACAATCCAACTGTATAATGAAATTCATTACTTTCAGAGAAGATAACTCTGATTAGTGTCTTTTGCACCTCTACCTCTTCTGTTGTTAAATGATTCAGTCATTTAATTGGCTGACAATGTGATAAGAAACAGAACTATTTATTTTAGCCCTGCAACTAACAGATCGAGTGTAAATAAATTGACACTCCACCCTTTCTGTCTCTTAAGGGCAGAGTACTGCCCTATAAAGGGTTAAGCAGTTGATTGTATTTATCTTCAGGTTAGGTGAGATTTTCGAAACATTTATATTTTTCAAAATATTAGGCTTTATTTAATAATGTTGAACCGGACAGATATATTGATTAGCCTAAAGTTTATTCTTTGTATTCAATTGATTAAATAACCATTTAATACTTGAATATTAATTAATATTTTAATAGGTTTAATTGTTGTCTACAAAAATATTAGATAAGTAAAATATTAATTTGAAACTTGTTCTACTAACCTAAATTTATTTGTAGATTAATTAATTTACAGTATAAAAAATTGTTAAGAAATTTTAAAAAAAATTGAAATTATATTTAAAAATTGAAGATTAAGCTTATTAAAATTTATTGATTTATTTAAATTTTTTTAAAATTTGAATAAAAATATACTAAATTATTAAAGGATGTTTAAAAATGAATAATTCAAGAAATAATTAGTCTTTAGTGTCAGTTATACCCACCGGGTTGGT